>JAUYWH010000024.1:18268282-18332032 GCA_034779795.1 Ctenopoma multispine
CTATCTATCTATCTATCTATCTATCTATCTATCTATCTATCTATCTATCTATCTATCTATCTATCTATCTATCATATGATTCAACCTAATGTCGAAGACATAAAGCGGACATTGCACATGAGTATTTCCAAAAGTGTTATATTATTAGTAGCTATTGTGGGTCTTTGCTTGTTGAGGTAATTTGACTTTAAGACCTTAAGTCCTGCTGTACAAACACTTGAGGAATTTAGGGTTAAGGATCTTGCTGAAAGGCATCATTGTGTGTTATTTGTGCTGTTCTCAGAAGCCTCAGAGAACTCACATTAGACTAATATAGGTTTGAAAGTTAATTTTTTCCTTGATAAGAACAACTAGAGTAGAGTTGTGCTAACCAAATACAACAGTTTGGTTAAAGTAACTATTTATTAACTTAAGCTTTTGTATCTTTTGTCATTCTTCTGATCAACACTGATGCCCAATGAAAGAAAATATTACATGAAGATAATGTAGGTCTTTTATCACCCCTGAGACTGTTTCTGTTGATCACAGTTACAGATGATCATGTGAATGAACAAAAACAATACACATGATGCCAAAAAGAGCAGAAACTCGCAAGTGCCAACAAGCTAATAACTCCACTCCAAACGAGTTGGACAGAATTGATGGAACTTAATTGTGATTACATTATGGTTATTCTTGTTGTGTATAACTGATTTTCCCATTAAATGTTATACATAAGACAACAACTGAACCATCTGCCAGAAACTCCAATATCTCTCTCTCTCTCTCTCTCTCTCTCTCTCTCTCTCTCTCTCTCTCTCTAGTTGGATCTGGTCAAATTTTCACATTGTGTAATCTTTATGTACACACCTCTTGCCTATTTTCATGGCCAATTTTCTTCTTGTCTAACTGTCAGAGGTCGAGGTAAAATAAAAGGAAACTATGGAGGAGACAGCTAAGTTTTAACAGATAGTTTCTTATTTGCGACTTAATAACGACAAAGACCTGTTTTCATCTCTGATTTTTCTTTTGAGTGGTCAGGTAACATACAGGATTAGTACTTTATTAGGATGCCTTTTGCATTAATTCAAAGGTCATTTCTGAAAAAGATTTGAACAACTGTTACATGTACAAATATTTACATGTCACAGTTGATCAATACATTTTAAAAACCTCAAAATGAGGACGAGAATGAGGGTTTATTAGTGGGCCTGTACATACAAATGTTGTATTACAACATGCAAGCATAGTTTAATTTGTTTATTCTTATGGATCAGACTGGTCTAATAATAATTAATGACCTTTCACAATGTCTGACAAACTGCTGTGGACTAAATTGTAACTTCTCGTGCAAGGAGACCTTTAAGCCAATTCTTTTTACACAATTAATTTTAACCAGCACATTTGAATTTGATCTGAAGAGACAGGATGGGCCCTCTAGAGTAAACAGATTACAATCTGAGCAGTGAACTGTGGCTTTACAGTTAGAGAGCAGCAGGAAGCTGCAGACATACAGTTCATTAATGAGAGCCCTCCCGCCACCCTTGCCCCATTGTTTTGTAGTATTTTGTGCCCCGTGGACATACGCAAGTAAACTACTCTGGATGAGCTACTGACACACTGTATGCAGTAAAGAACTATTTGCACAAGTGACAGAAACACTAATTCGTAATAATAACAGTTCTGTACCTATCATCCAGAACAGCATTTAAAAAAAACTAACCTTAAGAAATATTTCCCAGTCTGTTAATGTCAATTACTGTGGTTGTGTATAGTTTGGAACATCTTAGGACACATCCAATGTCCTACACAGTACTTTTTTTAACAGTTAAAATGAGATATCTGATACTGTGAGTATGCTTAGCTTGTAATAATAATGTAATATATTAATTGTAAAAATTTTTTAACAGAATTTAATGTGCTGTTTAATGAGGTTTATAGGTGCTTATAGGCTAGGTTAGCTATTGTGCTAAGCTAACCTAACTGCCGGCTGGAGCTTTATATGGCAGGTAGGTTATCAAACAATCTGCAAAAATTTGGCATTTATTCCTAAACCCTTAAACAATTTGTTCAAAATAAAGAACACAAACAGTAGTTATAAGTGACATTAAACATAATTTAATTTTAAGTAATAAGCTGAAAGAAACTGCATCACTTGGGAAGTAATTAATTATCTACAGAGCAGAAAATGCGACCATTTGGTATGTGGATGCTGCCATTTCTTTTCCAGGCTATTATACTGCACATAATGCTGTTAAATTAGCAGCCGTGAAGTTTTTTCCTGGTGAGGTTGGTGAATCAAAGCTGCCGCAGAGCCAAAGTCAGGCAGACAACTAGATTTTTATAGAAAGCTAATGTGGTCGTGTCTTGACTTATAATTTGATCTGAGGTGGGGGATGGGGTGTTTAAAAAAAGACTCAGCCTGAACGATTTTCACCAGGAAAGCAGATGCACATCACTACCCCCATCCTCAACTCCATAAAGACCCTCAGGACTGTGACCTTTTAACAAATGCCTTGAACTGGGCCACTCTGGACCCCTGCGGTGGGAAAATGTTCTGAATGGGCTACTGGATCTATTAGGGAGGATTCTGGTTGGGGGAATAAAGAGTCTTTCCGGGGGCTGAATTAAGGATGTGTTTGGAACAGGGGTTCATGAAACAGGACTGATGTTTTAATTACAATCAGTCAAAAAAATCCCTTTGAGATATTGGAGATTCTTGATGTGACTCACCCACAGCTTATTAAAAGGAGTTGTGTATGATGCGTTTTAGTAAATTGAAATCTTTTACAAACCAACTTCAGTGAAATTTGAGATCACTGAACATGTGCATGCACGTTTACAAGTGTGTACGACTTTGACCAGCCTCTTCCTCATACGTTCTGGTTGCTGTCTGAAAAGAAAGGCCTGGGAGAATGTATGTGTCAAAAGGTTATGCAATCAGCCCATCACGCTGCGACAGCACAGACCTCTAGTGTGCTTTGGGGACTCAGTGTGTGTGTGTGTGTGTGGGGGGGGGGGCTGAATGAAATTGGATGAAGGGGTGGTCTTCAGAGGGAAGCAGAGAGAAAATCTCACTACGGGCAGCTCCAAAGTTTAGAGTTTCTCCGATCTCCGCCCCTTCATGTTTGTTATATAGTGAAACCTGAAACAGCAGCAGGCCTGGATTTGGTACCCCACACTCTTCAAGGTAATAGCATTGTACAACATTATGCAAGGTAAGTTTCTTTGATTTTTTTTCAGTCACAAATGGATAAAAAATAACATTATCGTTGCATGTTTTTTTCCAAGCTAATGAAAGACCTGCACTATTAAAATGTAAATAACATAGAAGTGTAAAGGCTGCACCTTAAAGCTTCGTTTTAGAACTCAGTTATTTTCAGCAAATTTTTATGCACAACAGCTCATTCCATGCTGACAACTGTGCTGTAATCATAAAGCAGACAAGAGCCCAACTTCAGGCCTCATTTCGAACACGAATGTTCAATGTTGAAAATGGCTTGCCCAGAAAACATGGATATTGTTTTTCATTCAGAAATGTTTAGGCTCACCAATGCTCACCATGAAACAAGTTACACTCAGTCGTACCAATGTGTTAATACAAAATGTAATCAGGTAGTTGGACTGGTGTGATAGTTTTAAAAATAAGACTTTATAAATTCATAGCTAAGACTACTGGTTTTATTTTATACTGTTAAGTTTTTTCAAACTTTTTTTTATATGTCCCTACTTTATGTTACTAATCCAATTCTGTTCTTCTCTGCAATTATCTAATGTGGGAGCTTCAGGATACAGGACATTTATGTCACTTCTTGAAGAGAAGCTCAGATTATTTACTTCTCCATGAGATGCCACAAAGACTAACAGGCCTGGGAGACCATTATTTCCCATCCTCAGACATTTATTCTATATGGATATTTTGAATAAGAACATTTCAACTTAATACTGTAAACTGCACAGACGTTTGGTTTGCATGAATTCAAAAAATCAGTAATATATGGTATATATAGCCCATAAATTTACAGTTTTGCTTCATTCTCACTGATCGTGTGAGTCTTGTTACTATAGTTACTGCAGACAGCTGTTTTCCACAAAAAGCTCACAGTACTTCACAAATCCAACACCAAGTGACAGACAGCTAAAGTTAGTAATTAGCTAGAGTGGAGCATTGAACAGTTGAGCTGACTTACATTACCTTCAGGAGTTGATGAAGACAATAAAACTAAAAGGTGAATGAATGGTGGATTCATCATCGTCGGGTCAGGTGCCGTCACACAACAAGTCTGGAGCATCGGCCACGTGACAACAGTCATTTTTGGTGTAGACTTGTGAATTGACATTATTTGTCACGCATTTTAATGACATGTGGTCAAAGTCAATTCCTGAACAGCCATCCATTCATTATCCTAACCGCTTGAACATCTATTCTGAACAACTGTGCAAATCTTTTTTTTATTTATTTTACAATAATGTGCATATTAGCATCAGCAAGCCATCAAAATGACACATGTGCAGTACAAAGCAGAGCACACAGTGTCCAGTCAGTCAAACCTTCTTTCAACCAGTCAATAATTCAATAGGTCAGTCTGTCAGTCACTCTGTCAGCTTTTCAGAGTGAGGTGAAGTTGGCACTGTTTCCTGGGATAAAGCTCCACTGTGCCCCAATGAGGTCATTCTTAGTCTTGGCATATTTTCTCACAGTGTGCCTCTCTGCTGTTCTGTAAGCACAGATGAGTGAAAACCTTCTGTTTTAGTCAGACTAGGTTGCTGTGAATAATACTATAATTTCACCTACTGAGATGTTGTGCTTAAAGTGAGGTATTTGATTTGCTCCTCAGGATCCACAGAGAAACTGTGAAAAAGTGAGGTAAAGTGTGATCTGGCTGCAGGGCCAATGAGGATTCTTCGCTACCAGCAGAGAGGAGAGGGGCTCCTCAGCTTTTGTTGCACTAAGCCTTCATTCCCACCAAGTACCTTTTGAAAACATGGGCTCTATTTTTACCTCAGGCCGCAATTTGGCTCCAGCGCAGGAGATTTTGGCTCTTAAAAAGGATCCAACCACTAACCCGACATACAGAGTCACTCTTGTGCTCCACCTCTGCCCTTTGCCAGCAGGAGCACATTCCTACGGGTGGCCTCACACAAGTTTTCTGGCTAAATGGTATTTCCACCTCTTTGTTGTTTTCAGAACTCAACTCAACAATAGACAGCTTTATTGATCCTGTGAGACTAGGTCACACAACATGTAACAGGTTTGTTTGTATGGATGTGTGAAGCACAGAGGAAGGGAGAGAGGTTTAGTGCTGCTAAGTATCCTTGGATTTGGACTGCATCAGTGACCATGTTCTGTTTCAGAGAGGAAAAGGGTGACAGAAGAGCTGGTGAGTGGCCTGTTAATGCAACCTGACAGGAGTGAGCACAGTCAGTGAGCTGCCTGTTTCCTCCACAGAGACAAATTCTTTCAGCAGCACTGGCCCCCAAACAGGGGCTGACCGAGAGCTTGACAAACATCTAGCACGGTCACATAACATCAAATCAAGCCATTACTGACCTCATCAAACATAGGAAAAGTAGTGACATATATTGCAACTCATGTTAACCTAAACAGGCACACATTACGTGCACAGTGGAAATTCTTCTTGCCAAGAGAATTGCCAAAATCCTAAAATTACTTTTTCATCCACTAGGTCTTAAGTAAAGTGAAACCTAAAAGTCTCACATGTTCAGAACATCAGCACCTATAACACTGACCAAGAAGCTGTTACTGCCACTGCTACTATCTGCTGCGTCTGACTGGTTCTCCCCATATACAAACAATGCTTGCACGGGGTGATATTTGAAACTAAAGCCCACACTATGCCTAACCTTGTACTGTCTATAAGAATAGAAGTGGCCTTTAGAATGTGTCTAAGGTAAAATTAATCTATATCTTTACCTAAAGAACCATAAAGTTCTATGCAGCACCTCTGACATTGAGGTGTAAAATTCCACGACATGAAATCAACACCAAACTTATTGACCCCACGGACAACCACTGAGTTCTGTATTACATAGCATCATAATAGGTATGTAAACAGAAGCAATACCAAATGCTTTAGATTAGCAACTGAGGCCACAGGTCACTGTGGGCACACATACGTCTAAGAATGGCCCATGTGTTTAGCTAATTTAACACAAACACGGGAAATATAAAGATGATTTCATGAGAGGAAAACTTACATATACACCTAGTTGTTCCAAATGGATTGTACAGAGTGAGCAGGCAAATCTGTAAGTGCATTAAGGACACTTTGGTCACAAACCAACCAAGTGTTTTAATTTCTGAATTCTGAGTTGTTGAAATTTACAAATTAAAACTGAGCTTTAGAGTATGAACTGTCAAAGAAAAAAAAGCAATTAGTTCTGATTCTCAATGGGACTCCCCTGCTATGACCTCTAAGCCACTGACATGCTAAACGCCATATCTATAATGTGTTTGTCTTTTGTGCCAATTGTTGTTTTTGCTTTATTCTCAGGACACACAGATGACATGGAAAACACGTCCAAGGTGGAACCCTCCAATGGGCACAGCAGGCCTCTTGACATCGTGCCCAGTACAGAGGAGAAGATGACAGACAGGGGTCAGTGGGGCAACAAGCTTGAGTTTGTTCTGTCAGTGGCTGGAGAAATTATAGGCCTGGGGAATGTGTGGCGTTTCCCCTACCTTTGTTATAAGAATGGAGGAGGTGAGTGGAACTAGTTTGTTATCTTGACTAAAAAGCTGGAGACTTAGCTGTGGCCAGACAGTTAGAACATGTTTTGATCTATAGAAATATGTAATAATTTTTCCACCTTTCCTCACACATTTTATTGCTGAAAAGACAAAAGATGCTTCACGAATGTTTGAATAAAAGTTAAAATTAGGCTTCTGAGAGGAAGTGATTATAAATTATCTTAAGGGGAGATAATTCATGGGTTAATATATGATCTATTCTCAGATTAGCTGCTTAATAGAGGCCATAGTTCATTTAAAAGAGGAAAAGAGAAAGACAGATTTAGTTTTTCTTTTACATGTATCTGGTTAACTGAACCTAAATAGAATATTTTAGCAACTGCTAAGTTCATTTTAATACCGACATTTTTTTTTTCATGACTTTGTTTTTATGATCTTGCTTATACAAGAAAACCATTACACGTTTAATGAGACGCTGTTGTATTTACATATTTTCAAAAGAAATAAAGAAAATCTACATGTAACAGAATAATTTTGCATCCGCATTTTTTGCCAGGACACCCTCTAGAAACAGTTTCTCTCTCACTCTACTATTCTACATCGTTTGAAACCTCACTGAAAACATCTGAGTAATCTGTCTTTTCATGTGTGTGCATCAGGTGCCTTCTTTATCCCATACCTCATCTTCCTCTTTGCCTGTGGCATCCCGGTCTTCTTCCTGGAGACAGCTTTGGGTCAGTACACCACAGAGGGAGGTATCACCTGCTGGAGGAAGATCTGCCCTTTGTTTGAAGGTAATTCACCCGTTTTCTTAAAAACATAATTTGATTTATGCTTAACAAAGTTAAAAATACTTCATAGCACCAGAGTGGATCAGAGCCGGTCAACAGTCACAAGCTTTGGTGCTATGTGCACAAATATCTCATTCATGATGTTGTGCGTCTTGTGTATTGTAAATGTTTATGTGTGTGGAAGCATCAATCTTCGTGATGATTTGAATGTAAATATGCAACAACTTTGTGGTCACAGTTTGCTCATTATTCTGAAACAATGGGTTGCATGTGCACCATTCAGGTTACATGCAAAGATTAATGAGGACAAAGCAGTGACGACATCTAAATACGTCTGCGCTGCAACGTGGGCTGGAAAGAATTTTGGACATTGTGTGTACATATATCATTTTCAGTGTGACATGTTGCTTGTGTGCATTTGTGTAACTATATGTGCAGTGCGTGTATGACCTTTCATGTATCTCTGTGCATGCCATACAGATGATGTGTATAGTTGTAATGGCTGGAAAGTAACCAGCCCTAATATCACATTTCTCCAGAGCTTTTACGATTCAGCTGACCGGCAAATAAGTCTCTAATCAGCCATAATCATAACCCATAGGAGATGACAGCGGGCGAAGAGTCCAGTCGTGCATATAATCATATGCTGGAACAAGAGTTTAACCTAAATTGTGCATATTATAATTTACCCTTAGAGTAATTCATTCAACTGTGATGCAGTCAATTAAAAAGTGCTGAGCTGAAGAGTGGTTTAATCAAAAAGGTTAAAAATGCCGTAGTGTAGGGTACTTTCAGGGAGTGCTTGTCACAGAAGCAAATTCATTTCTCTGACTCACTTGAGGTAAACTGCAGTTATTATTATCAGTGTACTGTACCAGATTGCTGCTGAATACCAAACTATAACCAAACGACTCTCTGAAACGCCAGGTTGCTTCGTTTGACTGGCTGCATTTTACTGCTCAGTAAATGCCCTACGTGTTTTCTTTTCCAGGAGTGGGTTATGCCACCCAGGTGATTGTCGCTCTGCTGAACATCTATTACATCATTGTGTTAGCTTGGGCCATTTTCTTCCTGTTCAACTCTTTTACCTGGGACCTGCCCTGGGCCTCCTGCAACAACACCTGGAACACAGGTATGTCTATTGATATGTAATTACATTTTTAATCTGGTTTGGCCTGGCCTACATTTTAAGAAGCTTATGGAGGTAGAAAAGTAACTAAATACTTATTTAATGAGGAACTGATGGCAGAGCTTCATTTTAGGTCTTTTTTTTGGATTGCCAAGAGCCAGCTATCTTATTCCATTGAATTTTATTTTGCATGGTTTTTCTGTTTATCATTTTGTTTATTCAGTTTTATTTTAACTTAGCAAGGGACTGTTGCAGCACCATTTCGCTTCTCCATCTCAGTGCTGGAATTGTTTCACTTGCCTGTGTGTAACTTGGAAACCTCAGAGAAAGCTTGGATTTCTTCACAGGATTGAATGTCTTTTTGTCTTTTCTTCATTCAAGATTCCTGTATGGCATTTCAAAGAGGGAATAGCTCCATCAATCACCATGAGAACACCACCTCTCCTGTCATTGAGTTCTGGGAGTAAGTGCCTATTTGTTTGACTGTGTCCTCAAATGGCCTCATGTGCAAGCCAGTTCAGAAAATATTAATTTAGTCAACGTAACCTAATCTTGTATTCCATCTTAAATAACAGTGTTGCTTGTTGTAATATATGGTTGTTGGACTTTTTGAATTCCTTATACATCCCATCGCTTTTTTCCTCCTGTGTGCATAGAGAAATGCTTAAACTGCAACAGCCATGAACATAAATTCACAGTGGTATTCAGTTTAATATTTGTCCTGTCTCTGTGTGCCACAGGCATAGAGTACTGAGAATCTCCTCAGGTATTGATCACATTGGTTCTCTGAACTGGGACCTGGTTGTTTGTCTGGCCATTGCCTGGGTCATCTGCTATTTCTGCATATGGAAGGGAGTAAAGTCAACTGGAAAGGTGAGCTCTTTGCTCCATATATTATATCACTCCAGAAATTCACTGTGGCAATGTAACCTGTCATATTATGTGTAATATTCTGCAGTGTTTTGTTTTGGATAAATAAAACAAGAACCAAGATAATTAACATAATAGCACATTCAGCATTAGGCTTATTTGGCTACCTAGCACTTACAGAACCTCATATTGTCAAGCATACACTTATATTTGATGACAAAGTACTGTCATTTCCCTGCAGGTTGTTTATTTCACAGCCACATTTCCTTATGCGATGTTACTGATCCTGCTCGTCAGAGGAGTCACTCTGCCTGGAGCCTCCAGAGGAATCCACTTCTATCTCTACCCTGACCTGGGACGTCTGTCGGACCCACAGGTACGTATAGGAAATGTATTTGCCTAATGTTGAACATACACGAAAGTATGAACTCACAGATATGAGGATACTGCCAAAAAAATATGTGAATGTAATGTGTTCTACATTGACTTGATCCTGGTACTGCCTCAGGATGACCAAACCTACAGACACAGTACATTTGGTCATTAGCATGTCCTTCTTTTTTACAATAAAATTCAGCACATTTTAAAGAACTTGTACATGGTAAAAGTGTTTCAGGTCATGTCAAACCAATTTTCCTAATTCTCTGTGATATGCCGAGAACTAGGTTTTGCCCCATAAGAGGCCACAATATCCATTATTAGCATTTTATTATTATTAAGGAGAGAGGACAGAAATCTTGTCTCCAATGTTAAACACTGTGCATCTGTTTATTCTTATAATGAGGGTAATATCACATCACTCTTTTCTTCAAGGTGCATTTAACTGTCTTAATAAACAATGCCGCCACCAATTTTTCTCAAAGGGACATACATTTAATAATGTTCAGAAAATATTAATCTTAACACATAAAAAGGATTTATCTAATGCTGCAGATTCAAAATTCAAGATTCAAAAATCCCAGAGGGGAATTGTTTTGCCTTGTTACAGCCGCTCGCAGTTCAAAAAGAAAGAAAAGAACCACAACCAAGGAACAAAAGATCAGCACCAACACAAAATACTCCATACATATTACTAATACACAAAGCACAGAATATAGAATGTAAATTACCAGAATTACAAGAACAAAGAGAAACCCTCATTTATCATTTATATTTGAAGTTCGACTGAGTGTTCAAAGAGAGGGTGGAGTGTAGCTCTTTATGCCTTGCAGAGACAGATACGGATAATAGACTTGTTAATAGGATGGTGGGGTTGAGAGGGTGAGTGTTGAGTAAAAATAAAAAAGTACAACAATAAAAAGAACAATAATACAGTGAACTCACCAAATCTGATAAATAAAATGCAGCATAAAGCCATTAAAGTGTGAGGCTTTCTGAAAATGTAAGGTTACTATAGGAATCATTGCATTACTTCTTTTCTGTGACACTGAAACAAAAACAAACTTATGTTAAGATTAGTTTCCTTAAATGGATTTTGTCCATTTTGAATTTCTATTCTGTCCTAAGGTATGGATGGACGCTGGAACTCAGATTTTCTTCTCCTATGCCATCTGCCTGGGCTGCCTCACCGCACTTGGAAGTTATAACAAATATAACAACAACTGCTACAGGTAAAGACTGAAGTGTTGCCGCAGTGTTATGATCAACTGTGCACCACTAGTTCTCTTCTGTGGTATACTGTATAAGTCAGGGATACTTAACCTGACTCTACCATTTTCAGTTCACCGTAGCCTCATCTCTGTGCTGTTTCTAGGGATTGCCTGTGCCTCTGTTTCCTGAACAGTGGTACTAGTTTTGTCGCAGGCTTTGCCATCTTCTCCATCCTGGGCTTTATGTCCTACGAGCAGAATGTGCCCATCTCAGAAGTGGCTGAATCTGGTTGGTGGTTCTTTTACTTTATGGAAATAGGTCACTGCACTCACACTGCTAGGTATATTATCCTGTGTTTCTATTTCTACTGATATACTTTGTTTATAATCACTAGAATTTAGGACCAGTAATGATCATTTAAATCAGCTTTTGATCTCTGTTTAATCCAGGTCCAGGTTTAGCCTTCATAGCCTATCCTCGTGCTGTGTCCATGATGCCTTTCTCACCTCTGTGGGCCTGCTTCTTTTTTATTATGATTGTTTTTCTGGGACTGGACAGTCAGGTGAGAGCAACGGATGCACCACACCTACACATGAGCACACACCAAAGACACCGTATTGAGAGAATCACTATCATTGCTAAACTTGCTCAGATTATAATTGTTTTTTGAATATATCTGAGTCAATCCATAAAACACTGCACACATACACTTTTGTGCATATCTTATACTTGTTGTTTCTCTCCTGATCAGTTTGTGTGCGTGGAGAGCCTGGTGACAGCTATGGTGGACATGTATCCTTCCATCTTCCGCCGTAAAAACCGCAGAGAGCTTTTCATTCTGGCAGTGGCAATAGCATCCTTCCTTTTGGGGCTCATCATGCTGACAGAGGTTAGTCTCAGTGACTAGATTTTTTTTCCAGTTACATAATAAGCATAACATTTTGACATCATAACAGAACTTCCACCCATACACATATTTTTCAAGGTAATATTATGTAAGCATATATAGACTTACATTTGAATAAACAACCAAGAGAGTGTGAAGAGGATAATAAAACTTGATTTATACTTAAAACTCAAACACAAACAATAGATTCTCCCTAAATGTTTCTTTAACTCCTCTGTCTGATCTTTTCTACAAAATATTCATACTGTGTCGTATTTTGCAAAACAGGAATCAATTGCTTTTTAAAATGCAGCATCTTAGTTTTCCTTTTTCTTACATACAGGTTTTCTATTATACCTATATGGTTATATAAACTCATGTCTGTCCCCACAGGGAGGAATGTACATCTTTCAGCTCTTTGACTACTATGCAGCCAGTGGGATGTGCCTGCTTTTTGTGTCTATTTTTGAGACTGTTTGCATTGCTTGGATTTATGGTGAGTGTGCTAGCCACGCCATTCAGGGATGCTTAAAGGGGGTATTTAAAATACAAAGCCTTTATTCTTACTAGGCGCTATTCATTTTCAACAATGACTCATTCAGCCAATCTATAACATTTTTAAAAGTTCTTTTTTTTGTTAGAGGTATACACTGGGGAGATGTGGCTGAGCAAGAGGACTGCTATTTCAAATGTGATAATTTTAATGTTCTAATGAACACAATAAATTATAAAAAATTAACTAGATGAACTGTAGCAGACTAATTTGGATACAACACAGGAACACAGAGCATTTCTGTGATGTTTTTCTCCAAATCTCCGTTGTTCAGACTGAATCTTGACACAGGTGATTGTTACAAATTGATGAATTGCCCTCGTCTCTCGCTGATAACAGGTGCCGACCGTTTCTATGACAACATAGAAGACATGATTGGCTATCGCCCCAGTCCTGTCATCAAATACTGCTGGATGTTCTTCACCCCTGCAATATGCTTTGTGAGTTTCACATTAATTCTCGTTGCATATTTTTTACTAGTTTCTTGAAAGAAGAGCAGCCTCTGGTGGCCAACATTGAAAATACATTTAAATTAGAAAACAAGGAATAACCCCTACAAAACAGAAGAGTGCTTTAAGTTCATATTGTTAAATATGCTAACTAGGTAAAGTGTATTTACCAAATACACTTTACCTAGTAAATATACTTGTGTTAATGTACTTAGTATAGTATACTTGCAAATGTGCTATTTCAATAGTATTAAATTGGCCTACTTTTTAGTTTACAAAAGCATACTTTAAGTATACTAAAAATAAACTTTTATATATACTTTTAGTTCACTTTAGTTCACTATGAATGCGCTATGAGTATACTTTCCAGTTTAAAATAGTATATTTACATTATACTATACTATACTGTAAGTATAGAAGTATAGTATAAAAGGTCTGCTGACTGCTCTCCTTTCTCACTTTCACAACAATTTGTGACAAATGTGTTTCATAGTTGATTGTTTACACAGTTAAATCACTGAAATGCATGCTGGATATTTCTTTGTACATGTTAGTATACTTCAGTATATACTAGTGCAAGTATAGACAAAATGTATTTATATTTTCTGTATACATTAAGTACTGTATACTCCACGTATAGTTAATGCATAAGCCAAATGTACTTATACCTTTCTGTATACTTGTCAGTATACCCCAAGTATCCGATCTGACCCGAGAGTGAATAAAGAAAAAAAAAGTAGACTAATAGTTTACTTGAATGTAATTCTTTTTGTAAGGGAATGTACAAAACAGAGGTTAAGTACTATAATCCTTAAAGAGTATTACAAATCTGATTGTTTGAAATAAAACCAAGAAATACACTTTATTTCCTATCATTGTCAGGGAACATTTGCCTTTTCCTTGATCAAGTACTCACCTCTGAAGTACAACAATGAATATGTTTACCCATGGTGGGGCAACGGAATAGGCTGGATCCTGGCTCTTTCCTCCATGTTGTGTATCCCTGTCTGGGTGGCGGTGAAACTGTACTACACTCCTGGAACTATGCGAGAGGTATGCTTGATGCACTGGCACTGCTTTTGACTGCTTCTTGGTCACATTTGTACACTACCTACCCATCACAAAAAGGTAGAAAGAAATGATTCACTAGCTGCTGAACAGAGTAGTGTTGCGTAGATCTACAGTCAGATGTTTCTGTCTGTATCTCTGCTGTAATCACATAATAGCAAATGGAGTTTTTCACCATTTGATACACTTTTTGCTTGCAGCGCCTTGCTATTCTGACCACTCCCTCTACTGAGTTACCGAAGACAAAGCAGGAACAGGAGAAGCTGCAGGCCATCTTCGCAGCAGACGGTGACAGCCTCCATCAGAAATCAACTCCTACTAAGGACGGCTACTTCTCTGTTGATGAAAAAGAGTCTCACTGCTAGAGACCTGTGGGTTGGAATCAGAGCCTTGTAGGGGTCAAAGATCACTCTCAGCTTTGACACTCTGTCTGGCCCAATCCCATCTCTCTCTCTGCAATACCTCACAAGTGCCGACACACGTACAGATGCAGACTTTAAGAGTCATCTAACTGCTGGTACTGTATGCTTTGTTCAACATACAGTATGATGGCATCAGCATTCTTTGAGATTTATGTCCTTTTTTTTTGGAGAATTTGTTACCATCTCATTTGATTGTGGCAGAGTCACATGTACAGTACATTTGAAAAAATGGGGTCATTGTTGCTACACAGTGGCTAAGAATATACATTTGATTGTGTCTGCTTTCTGAGGAAGCATTTTATCTCTGTTACGGACATCTCTAATGTTCAACTAGTCTGACATGACATTCCAGTTACTTTACTGATTCTAACAGCTGTCTGCTGCAGACGGAGCACAGGAGGCGTCATGAAGGCACAGATTATAAAGTCCAATTCAATAGAAACATGCACTTCCAACATCTATACAGAGCACACGTGTATTGTGTATCCAACCCAATTAAGATGAGAGCTCTGTTTTTATTCTATAGTAATGGGTTACTGTCACAGGATGTTAAATATATCCAACACTTAAGAATGCAAGAAGTTGATTTTGAATTTACATTTAGCTGGACTGACTGCAACTAAACTCTAATTAAGCTTTGCCTGATTTAATGTGTGTATTTTTTTTTCTTTTGCTTTACTGAGCTTTGCGGATTTGCATGGAAATGTAACATGTTTTTTTTGTTATTCTTCTGATTAATGACATGATTCAAATTCAGTTGGTTTTGCCTTATCTCTAATACAATGAATCATAGTTAAATGGTAAAGTGTCTGAAGAAGACAGTTGTGTCGCTTGAAGAGGGAAGGCTGTAAGGGTGAAAGGGTTTCATTCCAAAATGCAACATTTCTCTTGTCGCCTGTCTTTCTATAATATAATGAACCATAGCCTGTGTTATTTAGTTGTACTGTGATGTTGGAATGAATATATGATAATTGTTTATTGATAGGGAACACTTTCACACATGTAACTTTTATATGCTAAAATTATTTTTATAACTGAATAAAAACACATTCATTTGAAAAGTACAGTTGTATTGAAATCTGTGTTCTTATTTTATGAGTTCGCATTTCATTATTTTGTACACAAACAGTCATTTATATCTAATTTATGTGTTTCAATCACATATATTTTAACAGCGTGAAAGAAATGTGAGGAATACTGTCCTCATTAAAATAACATCCTATTCTCTAGTTAATGTACTTTATCTATATTTGACTCCTCACTTGCTGTAATCATGTAATCTTAGGGCTGTTATTTTGTTTTCTTTTAAATAACTTTGCATTTAAAGTATTAAAGTATTAATTGCTCTTTACAGTCATTATTTCCTACCTAGTCATATTACTAAGCACTGCAAAGGCACTTAAATATGATTATGGAACAAATATAAATAAACTTACTGTACTATACTGTACAGTCAGTGGGAAATAGTATAATTTAGACAAATTAGTTTTTTTCTGTTATTTAAATCCTGAAAGACTCCAGAAAAGCAGGGAATTGACATGAAGTCCTTTGATTTTAGAGGAAATGCTTGCACAACATTGCTACACAATACTTAATTTAAGGCAGCCAACTAATCTGAAAATAACTACACTTTACCTGTATGAAAAACTCTGCTATTCTCTTGTTGCTGCTCTCAGCGATGTTTGTTGTTTTCACTTTCATCACAGTTCAAAAAGGTTTTTAAATGGGAAGTTTGTACTCTAGCTCCCTGAGGACAAGAACTGTTTCTTAAGCAAGACAACACTCCAGCAGTCTGTAGAACAAAAAGAAGTGGGAGGAAAGCTCCTCATGAAGAGAACAGATTCTACCCGCTGAATGCCACTGAAATACTGAATTGTTTCTTAGCTGTTTATAGAATCCAAAGAAAAAAAGATTAGCATGGAGATGAACATATTTCCTTTGGAAAATGTAGTGAAAAAGACAAATGTGAAAAAATAGAATGATTACAGTTTACTGTTATGTTAAGGTGGAGGCCGTGCTCCACAAGTAGTGTGTGTGAGCCCCTTCTGGTTGTCACTGTGCAGCCTCAGGGAATGGGTGCTCTGTTTACCAAGTCTGCACATATCATTTTTCATTCTCACAAACAATATCCGTACTGAAAAATTCTCCTACCGTACATTATTGCTTCCCATTGTTTCAGTGTGACTCATAATTGATTATGTCTGAGTTTTAATTAGTATGTATATAATTTCCATAGTGGAGGAAGTAGGCTATTCAAATAATATAATACAAATGTACATGCAGCAATTCCAGTTTGCAGTGTACAATATACTACATTACAAGTGCAAGTGCAAAATGCAAATTCAAAAACTGATGCAACCAAAGTACAGAGGCATTGTTGTTAAGCAATCAAAATTAGAAGTACTTATATTAGTAATTATAATTAGTATTGCTTAAATTATTATATATTTTAAGTTTAGATTAATACTCTCACTGGCCACTTTATTAGGCACACCCGCACAGTCTAATCTAATCATTGCATTAAACTTGGCCGAAATGCCCATACGTGGCTTGCCATTTGGTGCCTCTCCTACTTTGTTCAGCAGGGGTCGCTGTAGTCCCTGGAGTCAGCCACTGTTTACGGAAGTCCCAGTGACGTGTCACTGTACACCGAAGCATTGTGGGAAGGGAAGTGGAGCTGACGGTCGCTGATGGGAGACGGCTCTATTTGGCGAATATCTTCGACTAATAAACAGCCGTAACAAACAAAAATTAAGAGGAATGATGGCGCTTTTCGACGCTATTGTCAACGGGCGGTGAAGAAGGCGAATATATGTCGGTGTCATCGCTGCTCTTCCGCGCACAGGCGCTCATAGCAGAGAAGTGGGATACTGTGTCAACGGACCGCGGCGTTTTTATTTTCTTTTCCAAGGGAGGCGAATAAAGTAGTGGCGGATTACATTCCCGCTGTGGATGGGTGGTGGGGGGGGGTCGAACTGTGCTCTCGCATTATTTATCGTTTGAGGTTTTTTGAGATTTCTGTCGAAGGCGCCGTCGAAGATGTCGACCAGCAGCCCCGAAGCGGTGAAGAAATTGCTGGAGAACATGCAGACGGACCTGCGGTCTCTGTCCATGGAGTGCAAGAAGAAATTCCCCCCAGTCAAAGAGGTTAGCTGGCTAGTTAGCTTCACTGAGCTGGCACCCTGGTGTTCAGCCTCGTGTCTGATATACGAATCTGATGTTACGGTGTTAACGACGTTTGTGTGTTTGAACCTGCTTCCCCATCGAGCGCTGGGCCGCGTCATGTCGTGGGACGTGTACTCAGAGTTATTCCTTTACTGTACAGGTACATTTAGAAGTTGTGTCAGCTGCTCGACCTTTTGGGCGTTCAGATATGGAATATGCAGGTGTGTTTTTTTTTTTTTTGTATGGCCTGTGTAACACCACTGGGTGTTTTTAACACCACCACGTTTTATTCAGTTGCACATTAGTGTTCACCTATTGTATTTTGCATGCTTGTTATTTGTCCATGTTTATCAGTTTGACACACACTGAGAGCCATAGAAACTGGAGTCAAATTCCCTGCAAACATATTACCAACAAAGGTGGTTCAAGATGTGACCTAGTTGGCTACAGCTTCAGGTTATTAAGAGATGTATTTATTAGCTAGTTAGGCGTTGTAAATGACACAGAATGACATAGTTCACCCAAATTACAAAACCCAAATAAGCATAGAGGTAAAACACATTTACTTAATAATATGTGTGAATCAGCCCTTTAAGACAAACTTAATTCTGTTTTTAAATAACTGTTGCATGTTTGCTTTTGGAAAACAGTGTTGTTCATCATTGACTGTATATTTCAAAACCTTTGCACAACCGTGTCTGTGAATTTGCCCAGATAACTATGACATTGACCAGTTTTTATCCAGTCTTTTGAGCATCTGAAATTAACTTCTGTTAAGAACCTGAACACATAAAATCAAACATATCCTTGTTGATAGGTGAGTAACTTGAGTGAGAAAATACTTTGTGCTTTAAGAGTCAGCCCTTTAATCTTTTATTCTAATAAGTGTATGAATTTTCTGAACAACATTCAGGGTGCCACTAGGTGACATGTTTTAGACTTTTATTTTAAGAGTAGCCTCTGTTTGGTCTACGTAGGTCTGTCTAGGATCTCATGTAGCAAGTTGCATTTACAGTAATCCTGCCAGTATTGGCACATATTACTTGGACTGACTTACTGCTTGTGGTTGCTGACTGGATTTGTTGTGTAGCAGTGTTGGTGACATCATGGCTCGGTTTCAGAACAGAATAGTATAAGGGGGTGTGATGCTAGGGCTTTTTTTCACTGTGCATTGTTAGTCAGACAGCAGTCCGAGGTTGGTTGCTCCAAATGACACAGTGCTCTTTAATAAATGATCTGCTTACACTGGTCAGAGTTCATTTGCATCTGGAATTTATTTTATTACATTTGAATCTGTATTTAAAGAAACGTGATTATGAGGCTGGTGACCTACATTATTGCATTTCCTTTTTGTGGGCATATAGATGTTAGCCTATGACTTCCTTGTTAATGAGATGCACACAGAGTGCACTTAGTTACAGTTAATTCATCTGATACCATTTCAATCAGAACCTCTTAATGCTAATTTCCAGTAATGTGCAGGTATATGCAGCCTTGTGTAGATACCAGTGGTTAGACAGATCATAGATGAAATGCTCCTTGTGTGGGGGACTTTTGCGGTCATGGGATATTTATCAGCCGGCTCAGGAGGACGGTATACTTATCAGGCTATGCCCACTTAGTTTATTTTTCCTCAGGTCTGACCTTGGAATTAAGAGAATATTAAAATGAGAAAGAAATACTTACACTTCTGACATGTTAAGGTGCTGATGCTTCAACATGTGTGGCAGTCACACAGGAACATAAAACGCATACAGGTGGTCTCAGATCTCAGGCTCCTTGCTGGCTCTTGCCTAGAGGTCTTATGAAGCATCTTCAGATATTGATTAATCATCCCCTTGGTTAGCACCAGCATCTCTCCCTCAGTGGTACAGGTAGCCGCTTTGATGTTCGCCACAACAGGAATTCACTCACGCTCTGGTTGATAGTGTTGTGAGTGGAACTGTGTTTTCCAATTTGAGGCATCGGGGAAATTTGCTGGGATGTTACTGTGCGACATACAACCTGAATACTGGTGGTGGTTGTTTAATTTAGATTATCTGTATGACTATTACAGCATATCAGGGTGGTTCTTATTTCATTTTTTTTCTTAGCGAAAATTGTCTTTGTGTTTGTCTTAACCAACATTTTAGCATTTAGGTTTCAGTTTTAAATGCATTTACTGCTTTGGAGTTAATTGTGTTTATAGTAAACTAAACTTGGTAAACTTTAGCAAATTAAGCTAACCCAAAACACTGACTCCTTATTGCAAAAGAAGAATGAAGAATTCTTGTGCCCATTTCTCAACCCATCTTCATTCCAGTTCCTCCTCCATTTCCCAATCCATCTCCCACACTGACATTGCACAGCCAGTGGTTTCTGTGGGTTAAGAGGGACCAAGAAGAGTCTCATTGATTTTAAAAAAAAAAAATTTGTATCCTAACTTCAAACTCACAATCTCACTTTCATTGAGTAGCAGTCAGCAAAATCTCCAGTGATTTGCTGTTTGTTGTACTCTGATTGCTTTGGCCTATGTTAAAAGAAATCAGCCATCAGGCATGAAACCCTCCACTTTCTCTGTGCACAAGTCAGATGCTGTCAGCTGTACACAGCTTATAGTGAAATGTGACAGCTTGTCTTGGGAAAACCTGCAGAATTAATGAAAGCATTATGGGCAACCTTTGTATGCTTCGCTTAGCACAACTCATTTGCTAGACAGACCATGTAGGCTGCGCAAAGACAAAATAACAAGCAACAATCAGTGAGTATTAGATTCAGTGACACTATTTCCACGAAGCTCTCACTGAAGCCTTTATGCATTATATGCAAACTCAGTTCCAGAAAACTGCTGGTTTTAGAGACTCTTGCTGGGTTTCTAAGGAAGTTGCGGAAGAAGTTAAGGAAGAAGCTTCACTAATTTTGCTTATGAAAAAAATGAGCTGGCACACAGATGTGAGTAAGTTCTGTTTTTGAGGATATCCACACTAAAAGACTCTGGAGAAGTGAAGTGAAAGTACTGAGCAGTGGATTCAGCCTGCTCCTGGCATTGGCCTGTTAATACTGTGTTATGTGGGATTTGAAAACTAACTAACCAGGATTGTGTATATTTTTGTCACATAATCATTCAAGAGTATTTTTGCTTAGTTTGTTGTAATCATCAGTTCTACAAAAACTTAAAAAGGATGGAAAATACTTGATTTACTATTATGGTACTATGGCTTCTTCCCACAGTGCAAAGACATGCAATTAGCTTAATTGATTACTCTAAATTGCCCATAGGTGTGAATGTTTGTCTGTCACTGAAATCCTGGACTTCTCCAGACTTTACCCAGGTGAGCTGTATGTAAGAACAGAAATGTGGGTTATGTCAGTCAGCGTGGAGATTTGTCGTGCAAGCCCCTTAGTCCAAAGTCCTTGTAATGTATGTGTGAGCTTATGTGCGAATCCAGCAAGTAATAGTCCCAAGTATTCACAGTGACTAAGTGGGCGTTCCCTTTCACCTAATCCACTCTTCACACTCTCCACAGCGTCCATCCCCATTATCCCGGAAATCAAACACACTGTTTTCCCAGGTGGCAATACATGTTACCTGGACTTTCTCCTGTGCGCTGCATGTGTGATCACACAACTCAGCACAGTATCTGGACCTGATTCTCCAGACATTGTCCATAGTGCATATGTTAAAATGGCTTATGTCAGCCCTGTGATAGACTGGGGACATATCCAGGGTGTGCTCCACCTCTTCGCCAATGACAGCTGGGATTGGCTACCACTCTCCGGTGACCCTTAATGGGAAAAGTGGTTAGGATAACGGATGGATGAATGGATGCCAGACCTCTCCAAGTTGGAATCAGTGTGCATTGTTGTTTTGTTACAGTCATTATATAACTTAAGAGAAGTATAATAAAATCGTAAGTATAAAATCTAAGAAGCTGACCCAGCAATGCAGGGCCTATGTTTTGTACTAATGTGCTACACACACATTACTGTATGGTGAGTGCATCCTAAGACATGTTTTTTTTTGTTGAAGCCATGTAATTCCTGGACGGCTAATGGTACACTTCTGTCTGTAAATGCATTCGTTGTTCAACATATATAAATCATTGGTACTGCAAGTTAAACATTTTTCTTATCTAACATGCTATAAGTATCAGACTCTCTTAGAATACAGGCAGAAGCTCCTCATAGTGGCTGATCAGTAGTACTGATATAGAAATCCTTTATAAGATAAATAAAGGTGGAAGCTCTGGCTGTGTTATAGTTACATCATCAGAGCAGTGCTACCTCCCTGCATATGGCCATGACTTTCTAATGCTGGCAGTTTTCAGAGAGAAGTAACATCTTCACTTTACAACAGAACACTTAAACAGCACTTTCTATGAGGAAGTAAGTGGAGAAATGTGTTGTCATGAAAAAAATGGGGTTTACTGTCAGTCATCTGTGGGCCAGTATGAATTTTCATTGTGGAGAATGAAAAGGTTTTGTGCACAACAACTGAGATCACTTGCTCCAAGATGGAGCACATGGCTCCACTTGATATGAAAGCAAAGGAAACCCAAACACTTCTTCTAATTGGAGGAATTTATTGGTTTCCTGGTTCTCCTCTTATGGGACTCACTCCTAGTTTCTACATTTGCAGAAGAAAACATCTGTTTGAGAGCCGTGTTGTGAGATTATTTTTAAGATCCACGTTTGTGTCCTGTCAGCCTTCGGCCTATGAAAGATAATTGTATCCTACTTCATACAAGCAGATCTCTTCAACAGTGCGGTCTCTTGATTTAAACATACATTGCTGCTTTGGCAAAGCCGGTAATTTCAAGAAGTACAAAGAACACTCTAATCAGAAGCATTTGAAGGGAACTTGAAACATTATTTATAACTTGGTGATTGGAGTAAAGGTTCCTTCTCTTTATTGGCTTTTGGGCTGCAGGCTACATAATTTCTTGGTGACTGATTGCAGACTAAATTGACATTTGTTGTACTTTGTGTTTTTTTCCCCCAGTAAATTACATAAATTATTAATCAGTTATCAAAACTGTTGACAGTTAAGTTTCAGTCCTAAACAGATAAAACCACAACTGTAACTTAAATGTGATGTGGTATTAGCTGGAAGTGTAGCTACAGTTAAAATTTTTTCTCACCCTTTGGGAAAATGAAAAGTAGCCACAGCAGGGTTGAAGTTATGTAGAATTAAAAAAACAAAAAAACTCTGTGTCACTGTGTTCCTCTCGTTGCCCTCTAAAGGCCTCAGACTCTGTTAGCTGAACAAAGGAAAAGACGGAGACTATAATTTTTTGCAGATTAACTTTTTAAGGACCTGTATGGTAATAAGCCAGTTCACAACCACGGCCAGTGGTTGCTTGGTAACAGAAGGTTCAGCAGGTTACGAATTGTTGACTTTCACCGTGGCTGACCTTGTGACACATTAAAGTGAATACTGTTGGCCAGATATTTCAGCCATATAGAGGACTGCTGGGCTATTTGTCCACATCATGGGTGTCCAGTCCAAAGGAATATGACTTCCTAATTAATAATATTTCATTATTATGCTTTAGTCCTGTAAACACAGAAACAAGAATGCTGAAACGGCTTCCAGCTTTGTTTGTTTGTCCACTAATGCTTGACCTGGAAATGGCCACTGAGTTAAAAAGGGTTCTAATCTAATATTATGTTGTGATTGAATGCTTCAATAAACATTTTTTTTCTTTTAATGAGATCAATATATAGATTATTATGATCAGTCAACTCTACAGCTTTACACTCATAGTTAATTGTCTAAATAAACATTTCCACATCTTTTACGCAGTTTAGTTGCCCTATGAAAAGTGATGTTTTCTTTTGGTATGAGAAGACGATTTGGTGAAGGAAGATTAACCTTGAGGAGTGATGGAAAGGCTGTGAGAACTGTGATGGGGAAGAACAGTAGGGACACTTATGGCTGTTGTTGTTGTCAAAAGATAAGAACAGCCTGTGTTGTGACAGGTAAACGCTCAGTTTCTCCTGCACAGAATGACTCACATTTAGGCTGTCTCTGTCATTCCCTCCTCTGGCCCATTTACTCTCTAGAGATTTCTTCTTCCCCCTTTCCACATCTTAGCATATCACCCCTGTCAGACACCTCACTGGGGAAATCACTTCCTACTAACATATGCTTCTCAAGTCCATTCTTAAGAGATTCACCAGCCCCTCTTCTGTCTTTCCTGTTTCTCCTTTGTGGATATCTTTACAAGACGGCGTGTCTGGCACCACCATTAGCACAGTGGTTGGTACACTATCAGCATCTTTTGATGCACAATACATCAGATTTCAGCCCATACATCACCTCTCTCCTTCCCCCCCATCTAGGCTGCAGAATCTGGCATTGTGAAGATTAAGACCATTGCAGCCAGGAATACAGACATACTGGCAGGTGAGTGGGAGGGTGAGAAAGGTTGGTGGTTAACCACAAGTAAGATATCTAGTTGTTACTTTGTCAGAGGATGATGCACTTTACTCTAATTTGAAAATGATTTCTCCCACAAAATATAGTATCTATTTGGGTAATTTACAATGAATTTAAATCAAGTTCGTGGGATACGTTTGCCAGTAGTGTAAAGCTGCTGTTTTATGCATTAACACACTGTATATTCACAGTGTAAGTGCTGATCAATGGGCACTGAATGAATGACAGTGTACATAAATATGAATGCTTTAATAGTCATATGGCCTGTTTTCTAGCTATTTTAGTGGCTGGTCTCCCAGTGTAATATAAGATGAAGGGAACTATAGTGCTCGTATCTCATGTCTGTTTGTAAATGACCTTGTTTGACTCCATAGCTGATTAGACTTGTATGTATTTTGAGTTCACTTTTCAAACGCGGCTGGTCTCTCATTACACGAATTTGAAAGTCCAGCTTTTTTGCAACAGTGCAGAGTTCACACACAGTGCACATTTTTCAAGTTCCACTGATGACTGTCTACATCCAGCTGCTCCTCTATAACTCTAAACTGTACAATACTGTTCACTGTAAGAGGAACAGTTCATTTGACTTTGCATCCAGAACGGATTTGCTTGATGATTGTCACGTATAAATCATTGAAGAAACAAAATCTAGTATAATGAGATGACAGTGCTACAGGCAGTTTGGTACAAAGCACTGGTTCAGCATGTTCTGTCCCGTCCACATTCATATGTCTCTCTCTCTCACTCACTCACACACACACACACACACACATTTAGCACTCTCTCTCACTCTAGGTATTTCCTGGGTCAGCATTTTATTTTTCTAGTAACATAGGGTGTTGTAAAACAAAATAGTATTTGATTAAAAAATACACAACAGGCTTTAAAACTTTCAAATATTTAAAGGAAAAAAAAAACATTTTTATATTATGTTTGAGTGATTTGATTTGCACTTTCCATTATATACTGAAATGTGTTGTTGTTCCCAAACGGATAAAAAAAAAAATATATGTATATAATATATTGTAACCCTATCTGTGTCCTCTTCCTCCAGCCCTCAAGGAGAACAGCTCAGAGGTTGTCCAGCCTTTTCTGATGGGCTGTGGCACCAAAGAGACAAAGATCACCCAGCTTTGTCTGGCTGCCATCCAGAGGCTCATGTCCCATGAGGTGGTATCTGAGGTGAGGACTAATGTATAGCATGATGCATACTGTGCAGAGTTGGCAGTTTATTGGGTTCACCTATCTAAAAGTAACACATGTTTTTGTTCAAAGGTTATGATTCAACTCTGTGACCTTGTTGCACCTGGTTTTTCACCAAATGTCTCTTTTTTATTTTTTAATTTGCATTTCCTCCGCATTAAGATGGTTTTAACAAGTGAAATCAATAGAAGGATAAAGCTTTCGTCTTTATTCATCACCGTGTGTCATTGTTCTTAACAGAGTAACACAAGGTTTTACACAAGTCAATACACGTATCCTTGTAGAAAGGTTTATAGACAGAATGTAATGAAATTCATTAATTAATAAAGATGGATGTTTGTGTTTTCCAGTCATTTCAACTTTTTAATAAACATTAGTTTTGTTGGGATCTTGTGGATTGTCATGACTAATATAAGACTACTACTAATTGTGCTAAACTTCATTGTGATGAATACAGCAATCAGTGCAAATCAGGTAAATACTCGCATGGCAATCAGCTCCTCCACAGCTCAGTTGTAGTTACTAGTTATTAGGATGTTCTAGTAGTTTCGTCTGATCAGTGACAGTGGGGAGTTCCAGTTAAAAGGTGTAGAACAAGGTATCCATTTCTTAAACTTTAAAGATAGTGTAGTTATACAGTATAGAAGCTTATGTGATGAGCGAAGAGATTTGAACCTTTTAAATATCCCAGCTGCAGTCAGACGGAACTGTTTCAGAGCTGGTATCCTGGAGCTAAACCATAAAAGACTGTTAATAAAAGCTTATTGAGCAATCATATACGTACCACAATTTGATGTGAAACATTTATTTAATTAGGCTAACACAGGTTTTAAAGCTTCTGCCTTAAGAGAGACTACGTGCTCTACACTGGGAATTAGTCCTTTCATAAGAGAGGTGTGACTTGACAGGCTACTTGGTGTGATTTTATATGTTTCTTCATTTGGGTTCTTAAATTAGATTTTTTTGTTATCACACTGCTGTGCTCAACAAACAACTAAAACATCTAGAACACAAACACACACACACACACAAAGGACATGCTTACTGTCAGCATCAGGTGACATAATGTTAACTGACAGCTACATTTGTTATTGAACTCTATGATGTTGTGACTCCTAAGCAGGGAGCACCAGCTGATCCCACAATCGCGTGCGCTCGTGCATGCTTTATTTTAGGGATCCGTGACCTTAGGCCGAGCTCTCACATGTTTTTGTCTGTTACAGGCAAGTGACTCTGACATTGCCTCTCAAAGCTGAGTTACAAGTGCGTGTATACTGATCTGCTGAAAGGTGTTTGTGTGTGTGTGTGTGTGTGTGTGTGTGTGTGTGTGTGTGTGTGTGTGTGTGTGTGTGTGTGTGTGTGTGTGTGTATACAACAGGCAGCAGCGGGGAACATCATCAATATGTTGTGGCAGCTGATGGAGAACGGTTTGGAGGAGCTGAAACTTCTACAGACAGTTCTGGTCCTGCTCACCACCAATACAGTTGTTCATGATGAAGTTCTTTCCAAGGTACATACTGTACTTCTATATCATACAAAGTGCTTATTTATACATCAGGCTCTCTTGAATACTACCTGAATAATGTATATGTGGGCTCAACTTCCCTTCTTCAGTAAATCATCTCCCATCTGTTATTAAACTGTAACTGCTAAATTTTATTATACCCAATGTTTCAGATTGTTGACATCCTTCCTTCAGTTTGTGCAGCAACATCACACGCTGTACAATTACAATGACTATTACACAATTTTTTTTTTACACTATTATAAGTGCTTATGTGATGCCTGCATATGCTGCTTACATGTACACTACCAATCAAAAGTTTGGACACATGGAAATGATTGTGAAAAACATGCTAATTCCTATGCGTGTGTAGTGTAACACTAACATTTTGTCTCTGCCCAGGCGATTGTGCTGTGTTTCCGTCTTCACTTCACCAAGGACAACATCACAAACAACACAGCGGCTGCCACTGTTAGGCAGGTCGTCACTGTGGTGTTTGAGAGGATGGTGGCTGAGGATGAACGCTTCAAAGGTATGACTGGGTTTGTGTTATTTCATAACATTCAATAACATTTTCTCATCAACATAGTTGCTTGGCATCTGGCACCATTTCATATGTAGTCATATAAAGTCAGTCAATCAATAAAACCACTGATTAATGACTTCATTTATTAATTCCCTGTTTAACAATAAACATCCCCACTCTGAATTAACTTTTGCCCTACTGATTTATTTTATTGTACTTTCATTGAGTTGCTCAAATGTCTAAAATATACGTAATTTTAACCCACCAGGTATTGTGGAGCAGCCTCCTCCGGTCCAGGGTAACACCAACAGGCGCTCTGTTAGCACACTGAGGCCCAGTGCAAAAGACGCTTACATGCTGTTCCAGGTATGTCCACTAGGGGGTAGTAGCTTTCTACACAGCATTTCTTTTCCCCCTGTTAGGTTAAGGTAACACTAATGGACCAAGTTAGTATTGAAACGTGGCTCATCATCTCATCCTTTGTGGGGACGAGACAAGAATTCAGAATCATTCTTTTGTTTATAAAAAAAAAAAACCCGATTTGTGTTAACTACATTTTAAATTGCTTAAATTTCTGCTACTAAAAGAAATTTGCAATAAGTGTGATTCAAAGGTTTCTTGACTTAAAGTCCCTTGTCTTTCCTAACCCACATTGCAGTTTTCTGTGATGATGTCTTTCTTTCAGGCGAAATCAGTGACTGCATTGTTTCAGGGATATAAAACTCCCTTGTGTTCAATTCTGTTGTGCAGGACTTGTGCCAGCTGGTGAATGCTGATGCCCCCTACTGGCTGGTGGGAATGACAGAGATGACGAGGACATTTGGCCTCGAACTTCTGGAGTCTGTTCTGAATGATTTTCCTGGGGTATTCCTTGAGGTACATTCAGTCTTACAAGTTTTGGTCACTGGAGTTATTGAGACTTGCACACAAAACTGCTAAATATATTAACCTCAGAAATTATTGTTTGATTTGGTACATATACTATCTTAGCATCAGATTGATGAGATAATTCAGTGAATGTCATGGTATTTCTGTGCTTGATCTCATTCTCACTCTCTGTTTTCTACCCAGCACCAGGAGTTCAGTTTCCTGCTAAAAGAACGAGTGTGTCCCCTCGTCATCAAGCTCTTCTCTCCCAACATCAAGTTCCGCCAGGGCAGCAGCAGCGCTGCCTCTCCAGCACCTGTGGAGAAACCTTATTTTCCCATTTGCATGAGGCTGCTTCGTGTTGTCTCAGTCCTCATCAAGCACTTCTACACCTTACTGGTATGCAAACAATCTGGAAGGATTGTTGTAATTTGACATTGCATCTGTTTTTATTTAGTATTATTCTTTATTCTTGAGGTGTAAATATGTCCATCAAGAAGCAAACTGTATAGCTTCGTGAAGCCTTAAAGGGATTTTGCTAGAGGCTATCTTCCAGTTACAAAGTTGCATCTCTCTGTTTAGTGGGTCAACCTTCGGTCACAGACACACATATATTCGTTTGTTTTGCAGGTGACTGAGTGTGAGATTTTCTTGTCTCTGCTGGTGAAGTTTCTTGATGGGGAGAAGCCACAATGGCTGAGAGCAGTTGCAGTGGAATCAGTCCATAGGCTATGTGTGCAGCCACATTTATTACGGTAAATTATGTTGAGCTTTAAAAGAAACTTTTTCTGTTGCTGTTATAATTTTTAATGACTCTTAAAGTATAATCCAAACAGTGCAGTCTGTCTGGTCATAATAGCTAAATGTCTGTAATTGCAAATGTATCTAGCTTTAGATGCAACAACGTTCGCTGAGCTTTGGTGTTGTTTATTTGTTTCAGTTCATTCTGCCAATCATACGACATGAAGCAGCACTCCACTAAGGTTTTTAGAGACATTGTGAATGCCCTGGGCTCCTTCATCCAGTCCCTCTTCATTGTCCCCAACACGGGCAACACCGCTGCCATCAGTGCACCTGCCGGTCAGTTGACAGATTTATAAAGTGAATAGTCCTCCTTTTTTTAACGTTCATGATTTCTGATGAGTCAAACAGCTACTGAACATTCAGCGTATGTATAAATGTCAAAAAAAGTTATTTCAAGGGAAAGGAAATGTGTTCATGAGTACAGTGAGTACAATCAGTCATGTGGATGCAATGGATATTTAGTATCTCAATGTTGTGTCATTCACTCTTTGTCCATGTCATTTCTCTCTGACTTCGTGTTTAGGAGGCTTAGGGTCAGGGGCCCAGGGTGCAGCACAAGGCGGCCCAGGGACAGGAGGTGTCACTGGCAACCTTACCACCCAGGCTGCATTCGAGTACCGTGGTATCTGGATCCCCCTCATGACTGTTAGTGTCCAGGGCAGTGCCAAGGCCACCTAGTAAGTTCGTTTAATGTTTGTATGTGTAAACAAATACGTCATCCCTGTGACACACACACACACACACACAAACACACACAGACACAGTGAACACCGACTTCTGTGCTTCTAAATCGCATAAGTGTAAGCATTACTACAGAGTTGGCTGTGTCCTGCGAGCAGTAAGGAAGCAATTTTTCCGTAAAAGGTTCATAATAAGGCAGAGATCAAAGGCTTAACCCTGAGTGAAAATCTATTGCCATTAGTATTTGGTATTTCACAGAAAAGCAAGATTTAAAATACAGAGAATTACATTAGCCAGAGGCCTTCCTGTAACAAAGAGGTGTTGTCTAAATTGTGCCCTCTGACAGTAATGGAGTGTATTTGCTATAATTAAGATGTATTCTTGCCAGTAGTTTTTGAGGCTGAAAGGAGCAGACTTTCTTTGATATGAAGCAGCATTAGACACACACCTTTGATCCATTTAATGCCTTAAATGCTGTGTGCAGAAAGAGCAACAGCTGTTTTTTTGTAAGAGACAAACCAGTAGAATTCAGGTGCAAAGGTTATTTCTAAAATAGGAAAATCTAGATGATTCAGAGGGTTTATGTGCATGTTTTTGGACCTATGTTGTCGCATGTTTTTAGATTTGACATAAATACAATCTTTCTGTCAATACTGCAGATGCGACTCGGCGACTTCCACGTCTATTTACTTTGCACTGTCACTCTCTTTCATCCTCCAGTCTTGAGATGCTGGACAAGGTGGAGCCCCCATCTATCCCAGAGGGCTATGCCATGTCTGTGGCTTTCAGTGCACTGCTGGACCTGGTGAGGGGCATCACATCCATGATCGAGAGAGAACTTTCTATGGAGGAGGAAGCAGCTGCTGAGTTCAGAGAGACTCACCCTGACCAGCAGTGGCAGCCACAGCCTGGTAAGGATGGGCAAAGAGGATAGTTCAAGGAAGCACGATAGTAAACATGCAATGAAAAGTTCAGAGGGTTGTATAGGATAATACAATTTAATTCAGAGAAACAGCAAGTTTCCCATATATGAACAATGAATAACTAATAAATGCAACAGGCTTTTAAGGGGAAACTGCCTGAACACCTCTGCAAACCAGATGGGTTTGTGTTTTGCAGCCTCATTATAATTCTGGGTGGTATGTTGTATAGATTTTCCTATGTGATGCTGTCTAAACTGCAGTGAAATAATAATTCCTGAATAAACTCATGAATGCTTTCTCTCTCTGCTCTGTCTCAGGAGCCCACCTTGTGTGGGAGGAGATGGTTAGTGCCTGCTGGTGTGGTCTTCTGGCTGCTCTTTCTCTGCTTCTAGATGCCAGGTAAATGGGCTCTCTATCTTTTTACAAACTGCTCATTTGCAGTCAGTAGTTCAAGACGTCTTCAAACTCTCTGTCTGTGTTTTGTGTGTTTCAGCACCGACGAGACGGCGACGGAGAACATCCTGAAAGCGGAGCTGACTATGGCCTCATTGTGTGGTCGTCTGGGTCTGGTGACACCCCGAGATGCCTTCATCACAGCCATCTGCAAGGCCTCTCTGCCCCCGCACTATGCCCTGACTGTTCTCAGCAGCAATGCCGCCAACCTCTCCAGTAAAGGTACCCAGTCTTTAATGTTCGGATCATGAAATCAGGAATGTAAAAGTACCTCATTGTCCCGCTTTCCATCCATAGCGATGGCCTCTGGTCATGTGTATTCATGTTAGATTAATGAGCACTTCTACCATATGGTTACACGTACTTATTGCGTTAATCTATGACTTTTCACTGTGGTTTCTAATTAGAGACACAGAATGTGTCTAGGGAATGTAGATGTAGACACACACACGCAAACACAGCCGCTCTCAAACCAACTGCTCAGACATTCACAATTTGCATATTAGCTTGTAGAGATAAAGCTGGCAAATTGGGTCTCCACTCACAATAAATGTTTGCCTTGGAGTTAATTAAGAAAGCTTTTCTTGCATGTCATAAACTTGTTCTGTTTGTGTGTATTACTGTCTCATTGAAAAACTGACTCGTGTGTGTGTGGGTGAGTGTTTCAGCATTTTTGTGTATTATCCACAGCCTACTCCATTCAGGGCCAGAGTGTGCAAATTATCAGCCCCTCCAGTGAATCTCATCAGCAGGTGGTGGCTGTGGGGCAGCCACTCACTGCCCAGCCCCAGGGCACTGTGGTGGTAAGCAAGCGCACTCAAATGTGCACACACACACGTACACACAATTATGAACGGCTGTGGTTACACTTGACATTTAATAACTTAATTATTCCAGAAACAAAGTGTACAGACATTCAGTAATCAAAACAAATCATACAAACAATATCTTTCCATGAAGGAAACAACAGCTGCATAAAGAGTGAAGTGAAACTGCTACTGTTGGAAGGCTGTGGTCATGGCACCAAAGTCAGATCCAAGTCTAAAAGCAACTTAACGAGATAATTCAAAATGGATTTATTTTTCTAATTGCTCTTCTTTTTGTTACCATGGATGTAGGGCAGTGACCATTGAATTTAACAATAGTAACAGTTTATCATTTTTCCACTTTTTCACTCATTGTGATTTGCAATGGAAACCTTTATGATATAAATACATGATGAGATGTACTTGAAATGTCATTTGAAAAATCAAACTGTCCCTCTTGCAGCTCACTGCGAAGAACATCCAGTGCATGCGAACCCTATTGAACCTGGCCCACTGCAACGGGGCTGTGCTTGGCACCTCTTGGCAGCTAGTATTGGCCACACTGCAGGTACTACTACCATCTGCTACCACATATTTATATGTAACAACACATTGAAATGCACACATCTTTATCTGATTACACAAGGCGAAAAGGCATTTCACATTCATAAATGTATACGGTGCACTGCCTGTCAGAAATGAAACGAAGTGCCTCACTTTTCTCTCCTAGCACTTAGTGTGGATCCTGGGACTGAAGCCGGCGGTGGGTGGTGCCCTAAAGCCTGGGCGGGCTGTGGAGGGACCCAGTACAGTGAGTTTTTTTTTTTTTTTAGCAACTGTGTGTTGGGCATAAATTGTGCGTGCATGTTTCTAAAGTCACTGTCGGCATTGAACTTAATGACTGTGTTTGTGTTTTTAACCTAAACAGGTGCTTACCACAGCAGTGATGACAGACCTGCCTGTCATCTCCAACATCCTGTCCAGACTATTTGAGAGCTCCCAGTAAGCATCAGTCCATCTTTGTAAACGTACCCTCGCAACAGAAACTCTAATTACATGTGCATATGCTCTTAAATTATCCAGTAGATGTTTATTAAGAAGGAAAGCTGCTGGTAAAGGCCCTTTGAGGTCATTAAAAGCAAATTATAGTGTCTACAAATTCTGCAAATCTTGTTTGCTGAGGAGTTTTAGTCATAATAAATGATAAAATCTCAGCTTGAATGTTTATGCTCCAGGGTGGAAAAGAGTTGTTCATTTTCATAAATATTTATTAGACTGACCTGAAGAATAACTATTGTGCACTTACAAGGAATAGAAGAGAACTAACTGTGCATACATAATGTGGAATATTTTGTGTGTGTTTGTTTTAGGTACCTGGATGATGTTTCCCTGCATCACCTGATCAATGCTCTCTGTTCCCTCTCTCTGGAAGCCATGGAAATGGCTTATGGAAATAACAAGGTAAAGATAAAATACAGACTCAAAATGTCACCGACTTTTATAAATGTTCCACTACAGTCCTGCACAGGACACAAAACAGCAGAACAACAATACAGGGAAAGGTCCGAACGCAAAGCATATAGTATTTACTTCCGGTTTCTATTTTCTTGTCTTGGTTTCAGGAGCCATCTCTGTTTGCGGTGGCCAAGCTTTTGGAGACTGGCCTTGTCAACATGGATCGTATAGAGATCCTGTGGAGACCTCTGACTGGCCACTTACTCGAGGTACCGTGACATCTACTTAGAGCTATATTCCTCGGGATGCGACTGTCAGCACAGAGTAATCAAATGCTGTGGAGTAATGTCAGCCATGCTTGTACAGTCATACAATAGCTAATAAGTAGGGTTGGCATGGTATGAGACTGGGCTTTTACTACACTTTACAACCGTAAAAAAAAAATCATAGTTTCTATTATTATTATTATTATTATTATTATTAACAAAGACCCCTGAAAACAGAAGGAGTTTAGCACCATTGGTGGAGGAAGCAATCACATCCTTTACTTAAGTGAAAGTATCAATAAAAGTCCTACATTGAGAAATGTTAAGTAAAAATATCTACTTTTCACGGCACTAGTTATTATCATAACAATGTACTTAACAGAATTAAAAGTGAGTAGTTGTAGAATAATACAGTGCAGTGCATCATTAGATTATTGCGTTAATATAAAGCAGAATTTTGCTGTAGTAGTTGGTTGAGGTGGCTCTATTTCAAATCTAGCTAATGACTGTAGTTTAGGTTTTACTCAGATCTAATACCACTTCATTTTCCCCAGTACAATGCATGTACAAGGACTAGAGATACATTTGTTTGAGTTTGGTTTGCTTTTCCAGTGCTGGTGATCTCTTTGAAGACCTCTTTGAAAATTTTAAACCTCTAAAAAATATTAGTTTAAAGAGGTTCTAACAATGTCAATGTTATGTCACTTTTGGTTTTTTTACCTCGAGGTTTTAATAATGCCACTTTTTTCCATGGAGCTGAAATTCTAGCTACAAGCAGGGATACAGAGTATAGAGAGAGAATAAGCTATAGCAAAGCTGAACGTTTTTAAATAGCATTAAGAGTTACTGATTAAAATCATAGTGATGAACTTAATCATTTCTGTTTTTAGAGCCATGGTACATGCACTAGTTATTTCTACACTATCTGCTGGCAGTCATGTATGTGTGTGTAAAAGTGTGTGTGGAGGTTTTCTTCACATTCTCTTTGTCTATCTCCCTTCTTTTTTGCACCCGTCTGTGTTGCAGAAGGTAAGTTCTGATTTCCTCTTTCATCGACATTGGCTTTCTGATCTTTTTGATTAGTCAAATGTGTCCTCTCTCCCTCTCAGTCTGGCTTCAACATGTTGGAGTTGAGAGGTGGCTGGGGCAGAATGTGTCCAAATGTGCATTTGCTCCGCTATCAGTGTTTGATCCAAACTAAATCAAACTAAATGTAAAGCTGCTCTGCAAAACGTACTTTATGCTTGGATAAAATGCTGCCTATCAGTCTGTGCAGGCTTGTCCACATTCAAATGCAGTTGCTTTTATATTTCATGGGAAAGATGGAAATGACATTACCTGTATTAAGCCTTTATTTACAGATGTGTAATATGATTTAGAGATTAAAATCTGAGGCATCAATGTCATGCAAGCCTTTGGAAGCCAAATTATGAAATGGATACACATGGATCACCTGGGTTCTGAAGGAAGAGTGGTCTGTCTTTATAATTTATTAATTATAAAGTCTGTCACTAAAAAAAAACTGAGTTTGACAAACTTACATATAGATCGAAGATGATGCATTTAAGCTAAATAAAGATTTCTGCTGGGATTCTTCATGAAGAACACAGATTTTCAATTGTATTAATACACTTCTTTGTGCAGAGCCTGGCCTCTCCATGTGTATTTATACTAGCTCGTATGATTACACTGTCACAGCATATCCTGTTATCACAGGGGATCCCAGTCTCTATCACGCAGTCTGTGGTTTATTTCAACCACTTGTTTCACACCCACTCACTGTGACCACTGCTGGGAAACACTGTTCTGAACAGCCTCTGCATCAGATCTGTCATCGCTTGCAGGTGTCTGCATTTGTGTGTATATGTGATATGTCTTGCAGGTTTGCCAGCACCCGAACTCCAGGATGAGAGAGTGGGGGGCTGAGGCACTGACAGCACTCATTAAAGCTGGCCTGGCCTACAAACACGACCCTCCGCTAGCCCAAAATCAAGTATGTAAGAGGAGTGTGTGACCAAACACCCAAAATCTGCTTTAAGAAATGCAAAATACAAACTGAGGGAAAAAAAATCATTAGCGCTATTGGCTTAGTCCTTCTCTATCATATAAACATTGTAGAGGCAGAAGGACGTTTTATTAGAAAGATGTGTATTGTTTGCGTTCTCTGGGTTTCACTCCTTAATATTGGTTGTTTGTAATGCTGACATTTGAGAACTCCTCTGTCACAGTGTAAGTAACGACAGATAAGAGTCTGTGCCAAATGTTTAAAATAAAACAGAAATGTCACAGTAACTCTCTTGTCACTCACAGTCTGTGACCTTCACCTTATTGAGACAGATAAGAGAATGGCACAGAGCTTATCTAAAAGAGGACATGGCAACTGTGTGCAGGTTAATAGAACAGCATAAATAAATATACAATAGCAGTGCAAGTAAAATTGGAATGTAAAGTCGCTGCTTAAGTGGCACAAATTGAATGTATACTAAATATGTATACACATGGAAAATTCTTGTCAGTAAAAAAAAAAAAAATTTACTAACTCTCTCTTTTAATTCCTTAAGCGGCTGCAGCTTCTGTTGTTAAACCCCTTGAAGGAGTTGTCCAACGTGCTTCACGCAGACATACGGCAGAAACAGCTGGAGAGTGTCCTGCAGATCCTACAAAGCCAGGGGGACAGCCTGGGGCCTGGCTGGCCTCTTGTATTGGGTGTCATAGGGGCCATCCGCAATGATCAAGGGTAAGTATTTTATGTTAAATGCAAATGTTTATTTCAGTCGTAACCACAGTTACACTGCAACTAGTTTAAGAAATTAAACTCAGTCAAAGTATACTATGTTTCCGGTTTTCTTTAGCGAGTCATTGATCCGAACAGCCTTCCAGTGCCTGCAGTTGGTGGTGACAGACTTTCTGCCCACAATGCCTTGCACGTGCCTCCAGATTGTAGTGGATGTAGCTGGCAGCTTTGGCCTCCAGAATCAGGAGCTCAACATCAGCCTCACCTCCATCGGCCTACTGGTGAGATAACAGATGTCTTATGCTGTTGTTTATTTTCAGCATAGTACTGTAGATGCCCTTTGACAGACTTGTGACCTGCTGGGATAGGCTGCATCACCCCCACGACCCTTAACAGGACAAGCAGTTAGGATAATGGAAGGATACTTCCTTGTTTTATATTAGTTATCTAATTCAACAGCACTCAGCCGCTGCACTGACATTTCATACTTTGTATACCAGTCAGAACACGGAAAACCTGTTATTGATCTGTGGTTTTCAGGATTATTTATCCAGGAGTGTTGCAGTTCCTGTGAGATTACTTTATGGTAATAGGATACCAAAACCACCAAAAGCATTTCACCAACTGTCCTCTCCAATTTATGTCCCCACTCTCTTCTCCCGCTTCCCTTTTTCATCATCCACAGTGGAACATTTCAGACTACTTCTTCCAAAGAGGCGAAGCCATTACACAGGAGTTGGAAAGGGAGGAGGAAGCTCTGCAGAAGCAGGCCCAGGAGAAAGGAGAGACCCTCAACAGGCCGTTTCACCCTGCCCCTCCGTTTGATTGCCTGTGGCTCTGCCTGTATGCCAAACTGGGCGAGCTGTGTGTCGACCCACGGCCTGCCGTGCGTAAAAGCGCTGGGCAGACATTGTTCTCCACCATCGCTGCCCACGGGACCTTGCTGCAGCAGCCAACGTGGCATATTGTGGTCTGGAAGGTAGCATAGAAGAGTTTGTCATTCTCATTTGATAGAGGAGGAGGCTGCTTTTAGGAAAATTGTTCTTGCTAAGTGCATGCTATGTATTAGTTTGTAAAAAGTAATTTTTCATATGACTGTCTTAAAGCTATTTAAGAAATTGTTGCTGATTAATCTATCCTGGTGTCACAACTAGGTACTGTTCCACCTCTTAGCCTGTGTGAGGACGTCGTCCACCACAGCAGACAAGGAGAAGATCGAATCTGGTGGTGGAAACATCCTTATCCACCACTCACGTGACACAGCTGAAAAGCAGTGGGCAGAGACGTGGGTGCTGACACTTGCAGGAGTGGCACGCATTTTCAACACAAGGCGGTATCTCCTCCAGGAGTTAGGTGAGGCACACATAATCTACTCTGACATAAAACAACGGTATCAGGTGGATGCTGTAGTACATAACATTGACTGTGACACACTGCTAGAGTTCACGACAGCCACCGCAGCCCTGTAAAAATCGGATTTTCATGTTGGAATGTATTCACAAGTCTGTGCCAAATGAAAGTCTAAAAATGGCCTTGTTTACTGGAATATTACCACCAATTCATTCATTTTAAGCCCCACACGGACAGGATTAATATTCCAGGGAGACATGAATGATAAAACATGAGCTCCTCGTTAACAGCTCTCATCCTTCTGACTGGCATTTTAGCAAGTGCCAAACTGCAAGAGGTGAGTCATAATAGCCAACACATTTCCAGTATGCTACATAGGAAGGTTGCCCTTCCTACACACAACTGAGATATAAATGCCGGCAAGATAATCAGTGTATGGATATAAGATGATAATAAGGTGTAATAATAGACTGAGGAACCAGCATTTCCGGCAATTAGACTATGTGAATAGTTCTTGTTAGTTGCCTCATGTTGGTTTGAAACCTCACATATCCAAGTGCTAATTGTCTTGCTTCATTTACAGTTGACAAACGCTGCTAACTGGCCGTTTCACACTATTCCATCTTTATCCCGTGTACTTACAGGTGATTTCTTTGAGGCCTGGGAGGTGCTGCTGAACCACATTCAGTCAGCCGCTCTCAGCAAAAACAACGAGGTTTCCCTGGCTGCCCTCAAGAGCTTTCAAGAGATCCTGCAGATCGTTACTCCTGTTAAAGACTCAGACAAAGCTGGTGACGCACTTGTTGCTATAGGTGTCCCCCCAGTGCTCATTGACCCCCTCTCAGCATCTGGTCCTGGCAGACCCCTGGTGCGTTCAGATTCACTAGTCGAACGGCTAACGCGTTACAACGGCGCTGAGCTACAGGCCCCTCCCCCAGGGGAGGATTCAGCCTTAGAGGACTCTGCATTGTGGTGGTCAGCGTGGAACACATGGTATCGGACAGGAACAGAAAGTACAAAGCCGCCTAGTGGCCCAACAGAGAAGCTTTCTTTTATCCCCAGCCAGCCCTTCCTTACAGCGTTGATCCAGATTTTCCCAGCACTCTACCAGCACATTAAGGCCAACTTCAGTATGGAGGATCTGAAGAAGCTGGGGGTCATCCTCCATGGGGCTGTGTCTGTGCCTATCAGCAGTGATGCCTCGCCATTCATCCTCCCCTCCTACACTGAGGCAGTGCTAACCAGCCTGCAGGAAGCTGTGCTCACAGCTCTGGATGTTTTGCAGAAGGTGAGCAGCATGTACTTATTTACTGTAAATATATTTCCATAGTGAACTCAAGTCTAAGACACCATGTCTTCAGATTCCTTATTTTGTTTAAGCAAAGTGTCACAATCATATATCAAGTAATATGAAATTGAAAAATCCTCACACAAAATGTTTTGCTTTAATGTTCTGTGCCAACTCATTTTGGCTTGAATCCACCATTTCCAAACTACATTTTTTTTCTGTTTTCGTTTGATTGATGCACACAAAATAATCGCAGCAAAACCTTTCCTCTGACCTTTAATTGATGCCTTGATTTGATGCAGCAACTCCAGTTCTCTCTGCCAAGAGTATCATGTGTTCGAGAAATGCAGACCTTTACTCTTCCAGTAATCCAAAAGTTATTTTTAATTATTATTTAAGTTAGTACTTTGTGTCAACTCAGCCTAGGAAACAATGTGTCAGTCTGCTAAATTATGCAATATGCAGTCCCATGGTGGATGTCAGCAGTGTTTGTTCCTCCCTTCCCTCCCTGCTGCAGGCCATCTGTGTGGGCCCAGAGAACCTGCAGGTCATGTACCCAGCCATCTTTGAACAGCTGCTACTCTTCGTGGAGTTCTCTTGCAAGCCTCCTCAGTACGGCAGAATGGAAACCAAACACGTGGCCAATGCCAAATACAACCAGGTAGGAAGTCGTGGCATCGTCCGTTTAGCTGCTTGGTTTTCGTTTGCAATTTGTTTTATTAAAGTGTTGGATGGTGTACAGTGCTGTTCATGGTGTACATTCTCTGTTTAGCCATTTCCACTAAGGTCCTCTCTGTTTTTGATGTTCATAAATACCCCCACCCCCTACCAATTTAGACCTCCACTGTGAACCCTAAAGCGATTGGTCCAGGTTGTTCTGGACGTTTAATTAACTAGCCCGAAGCCACTTATTCCTCATATTTCTGCCTTCATTCTTCATTATGCAGAGAAATTTTTTCAGTTCAAATTCATAAAAAAAACTGGTATAGTGCAGGATTACTTCATTTAGCAAGCCCCCGTACTATTCTCAGTTCCTCTCAAAAACAGAGGAGACTTCACATCATTGTTCTGATAGGATTGTTTTTATCCTTGTGGTTCTATACATTTTCAAGTAGCTTGCCTTGAAATTATTAAATGCAGCAAGTGCAAGGCTTTCAGGTGAACGCTGACAGTTGCCTTCATCTAACTCTGTCAGGCTGCTACATTTATGCTATGAAATGTTAGCACCACTCATGTCTTATATTCTGAATGTTATTCTGTTACTTCCTGCATGTAGGCTCTAGTCTCAGGCCTTATACTGGACATTTGTGTTAGTCTTAATATGTTTAAATGGGAGGGTGAAACAAGCCTAGCCAGGCTAATAGATAATATAAATGGTCTTTATTGCCTTGTTGGCATTTATCCAGTGTTGTTACATATCCTCAAAATGTCCTTGATGCTGGGAGTGAGTTTTTTTCCCTAAATCAGTCCTGATTATTAAATCTCATTTAACCAATATGCCACTACAAATTCGATACACCTTTGAAACACTGGTTTAATTGCAATCTTCTCTCATTCTGTTTCTTGGGACTACTTACTGGATAACCATTTTAGATCCAGCTGTTTGCACCGGTGAGTTCCATCTCCACCTCTATAGTTGTTGTAAGCTGTGCTGAATGGTGACAACCTACCCTCTGCGGTAGCTGAGCTGTCGGCACCGCATGGTAGGCGCTCACGCCTCATCTGCGTCCCTCGCTCACTCCATACTCCCCTCTCTGCCTGCCACTAACTGGTGGTCATACCTCTGTGTGCACAGTCACAGTTCCGTTCAGTTTTCAGTTGGTTTTGTGTTTTTTGGTGATGTTCATGCTGTTTATTTTTCTTAGAGACACACTTTGTAGCGTCCAATAATTTGTTTGGCCATAACATTTCAGCTGTACTCATATGAGCCTAATAAAACTTAAAGCAGACTAACAGCGACTGTAATGAATTTTTGTCTTACTTATGTACTTCTACAGAGTGTGTCTTTAAAAACAGCTTTTTGTGTGGCTTTGCCAAAAGGTAGCGTTTCCGATTTGTTTAATTAATGTCTACTCCTGGTTTTTTCTCTTATATCCCCCCCCCCTCAGGCGGAATGGGTTGCCTTAAACTATGTGCCCTTTGCTGAGCGCTCCCTGGAGGTGGTGGTGGACCTGTACCATAAAACAGCATGCCACAAGGCTGTCATCAATGAGAAAGTTCTGCAAAACATCATTAAGGTATTTTCACCAAGATAAGAATTTTGTGTTTCAATACTGTAATTGTGAAAAGTTGTAAAATCAACCAAAATTGTTTGGATAAACTAAATCTCACATATAAAACAAATTACCAATACGAAGAACCTTGGAAAGTTTGGAGCGCGTGTGCATTGTCTGTTGGGGAGAAATGTGTCACATTAGGCTCGAGGCACTACCAGCTTTGTTTAACTCTGTGAATTCATAACGTGATTGTATTAGAAGGTTTGTAATATAAAGTATAATTCAGTTAGCTGAACCACAACAAAGAAAACTTTTTCATAAGGTACACTACCAGTCAAAACTTTGGACACACATAGAAATGACCGTGTGTGTGAAAGAAAAGCAGATCTCATAACATCAAATTAATCTAAATGAATGTGTAGACATTGTTCATATTGTAAATGACTATTGTAGCTGAAAACAACTGTTTTAAAAGGAATATTTACATAAATATACAGAGGCCTAAATTCTGCAAACATTAGTACTGTCTTCCAATGGCATGTTATGTTTGCTAATGCAAATCTATTAATTTAAAAGGAGAACTGATCATTAGAAAACCATGTGCAATGACGGTAACACAACTGAAGACATGTATCTATTCATGAAAACCATGGTAATTCTTATGTGTGTCCAAACGTTTGACTGGTAGTGTATATCAATAATGTTTATTCTGTTAGCTGACCGTTGCTGTTATCAATTTTTTTATATTAATGGGTCAAATAGCTATGACATGTATGTGGGGAAACAAACATAAAATATTGAACTTATGCCGACCCTGATTCTTCAATTTCTTTTCTAAAACCTGCGTTTAACTTAATCTTTTTTTCTAAGTGTGTTTGTGTGTTGATAGGAAACCTTAAATTAAAGACAGTTAGTTTGCCAAGGAGCTATTAACAAGGTTCCCCATGGACAGATCCAAATGTCACCCCCACCCCTTTTTTGTCTCCAAAACAAAAAACTGATACTTGTTAAATCTCAACCCTGGGGAACACATCTGTTCTCTGAAAGAAGGACTTGGTCAAAAAGATGCTCTATTATAGAATGAAATGTGAATCACTGCCAGGTTAAACATTCTTTGAATACTGCGTTGATGTTAACGCTATGAATTCAAAACTCTTGACTATAAAAGAGAAGGTGAAAAGCTTTCATGGTACTCCAGTTAGTTCTATATATTTTACCTTGAAGTCTTCGGCTCTTTGTTTGATTCTTACGATCTGTTATCGCTCTCTCTTTATTTTCTCCCTTCCCCTGCAAGACATTAAGGATGCCCTTGGGTTTGAAGTATGCCTGTCCATCAGAGAGCACCTGGAAACTTGCTGTTTCATCCTTGCTCAAAGTGTTGTCCATTGGATTGCCAGTAGCACGACAGCATGCCTCATCTGGGAAGTTTGAAACCATGTGGCCAGAGCTGGCGAATGCCTTTGAAGACTTTCTTTTTACCAAAAGGTACAGATTAAGAAAGTCTTCTCATTAAACCAGCCATGTCTGTAAATACATAATCTGAATATTTTGAGTGGCAAACCCGTTGTTTTGATTGGTGTCCTGTTATAGCACGCCTCCAGATAATGTGTCCATCCAGGAATTTCAGAAGAATGAAGCCATTGATGTTGAGGTAAATACTTGTGCATATTATCCAGTGTTCCATGCCGCTGTGAGTTTGCCCACATCATTTTGTCCTCTTTATTTTAGGTGGTCCAACTGATCAGCACAGAGATTTTACCGTTTGCCAATTTTATCCCCAAAGAGTTTGTTGGCAAGATCATGGCCATGCTCAATAAAGGTTCCATTCACTCACAGTCTCCCTCATTCACAGGTAAGATGAGAGTTAGAAATAAAGCTAAAGAGCTAAGTGCTGGTTGTTTAGGGAATTTACGTTCTTGGTTTGTTGTCACCAACGATGGCTGTAGTCAAGTTCTGAATGTGTTGAGCAAGTCAGTAAATGCCTCCATGCCACCTCATTGTAAATCACTCTGCAGCATAGCATCTGCTCAATGTCTAAAATGTAAAGGATTGTCTTTCAACAGAGGCAGAGATTGATGTGCGAATGAGGGAGGAGTTTTCTAAGGTGTGCTTTGAGACACTGCTGCAGTTTTCCTTCAGCAACAAGGTGTCCACTCCGCAGGAGGGCTACATCTCTCGTATGGCACTCTCTGTGCTCCTCAAGAGGTCCCAAGATGTTCTCCGGCGCTACGTAGAGGACGAGAGGTTGAGCGGACGCTGCCCTCTGCCCAGGTACACCGTGCTATACGCCTCTGAATACATTACAGCATGGTGCGTCTGCAAACCCCTGATTTTTATGTTTTCGCACAGATGTCTTTATTGTGAATTCAGCTCCTAATTCTGAGGATTGTCAGCGTCATAATTTAAACATGAGGCATAACCAATGCAAAACCAAGACCACCGCAGCTCCACTGATGCATCCATCCTTTTTTTATAATTAACACACAAGTCACCAACCACACTTATATTTCTAACACTAGAGTCTCTTCAGTATATGTGAATGTAAAGAATGACAGTCATGGATTGCATTGATGGAGCATGTAAAAAAGATTAGGTCAAAGACCAATATATGTACTGATAGAAAACATGATCTGACAACTTGTACAACCCAGAGAGAGGATCTTCATAAGAACAAGTGGAGCTTTCATTTTTTTATTTAATTAAAACACATCAAAAAGCTATTGAGCGGGTGCCTTATCTATCTTGAAGTGAAGTCCTTGCCTTCTGACACAGTTCATTTAATCTATAGTGCAACATATTGTCTGTTGCTGTGGCTTATAAATGTTTCCTGTAGTTCCTGTATGATTATTATAACTATGGTGATAATTTGCTTACTATCTAGTGAAGAGCAAACAAAGTTCGGTCAGTATAATCAAGTAATTCTACAGTTCATCTTTTTCACTGTCTTTTTGTTTTCGTTCCGCCTGTGTCGGCTTGTTTGTTTTATTAAAACCCATTTTTGTCACGGACATCTTAATCACTTTATTTAGAAGGATGCATTCAGCAGAAAATATCTGAGCTCTAAACTTCTTGTTGACTCTCTCTTTTTCTACTTCTTCCTTAATTGCAACATCTTTTGGTTTTTATGTACTGGATGTTTCTGTAGCTAATGGAGGTCTTTGGTTTTCTTCTAGGCAACAAGTGACAGAGATTATATTTGTTTTAAAAGCTATCAGCACTTTGATGGATTCGCTAAAAAAGACACAGCCAGAAAACGGTAAGTATTAAACTGTGTCAAGGACTGTGTAGATGTTGGGGAAATGTAACGCAATGAGAAAAGCAAAAGATAATAAATAAATAAATCTAATCTATTCATTTCAGATAAATGTGTCAGAGTACAGTTGGGATTGTTTTTCAAATGAGTTTTATCTCCAATTTGGGTAGTTTGTTTCCAGCAAGGTCAATTACATTTTTACATCAGATCGCCCTTTATTCAGAGCTAAACTCATTTCCATATGCCTGTGGGAATTTTATCAAGGAAATTATTTCTTTGATTGCTTTCTATCACAATTAACAATCTCTTCTTTCCTCTCTCTCCTTTCCCCACTGATCCTTTGTTTCCCCTGTTGTTCCGTAATTCTTTTGTTCACTGCCTACAGTGGATGGCAACACATGGGCTCAGGTGATTGCCCTGTACCCCACGCTGGTAGAGTGCATTACGTGCACCTCATCTGAAGTGAGCTCGGCTCTAAAGGAGGCCCTGGGACCCTTTAAAGACTTTATGCAGCCACCTGTCTCCAGAGTCCAGAACGGGGAGTCCTGACCAGGATCGACCTCCGATCTGTGTTTATTATAACGAAGAAATCTTGAATGTGTCTTCTCAACCCACGTGCATCACAATTGCACGGACATGAACTTCACTTGAGCCCCATTTATGGCAACATGAAGCAAACCACGGTGAACAGAGATTCAAGGCCTTCCCGGAACGCATCAAAGACCCTGACCTTCATATGCACCATTGTATGCTTCTCATGTGAGCTGATAATGCCTCTGCCCCCTCCATTCTCATACAGACTAGTTACACTCTCGTGTTGACTACAGAGAATTTAAAACGTTGCAGTGTTGCCTCTGCGTTTAGTTTGTTTTATTCTCCTGATGAGGCCAAATTGATGTACAGTGTGTGGTGATAGTGTTGATGGTGTACAAAAAAATAATAAAAACTGGGGCTTTGTTGATCTTAAAAATAAACACTTAAACTTTTGCAACATTTTCAACAGTGAGGATTTTATGCAAGAAAAATAAATCTTACTGTAACATTCCATGTCATCTTTAGCCAGCCGTCTGAGAAGGGATGTACTTGTCTGTATAAAATAAATGGGACAATTCTACGATCAGATCTGTGCTGTGAATGTGCTCAATCCCAAAGCATGTTAAGATCTTTATATACTAACAGCATTTAAAAAAAAGTCATTTATTGGTATGTTGAAAAAAAGACTCATTAACAGGTTCTTTGGCAGCTTTACCACACTCGGGTTATATTAATAGTTGCCTATTAGTACTGCGGCATTTCCTTTTACTTACTTCATTTTTTTATTTGAGACATTTCCGCGCTCGTGGAGATTGTGAAGCCTGCAGATCGTGACTTAGTGACTGAGAAATATCTCATTAAGGGAGGCGTGTTTAAAATAGAGCAGAACACCTGAAATGTTACATTATTTCCTTTAATTCAATTTTAAAATTCAAATATAGAGCTGCATTCGTTGATTTGTGGATCACAAACGTACAGGAATGCTAAACAATTGTCTGCTTCCGCTCTTTAAAATGTGAACAAACTGAGTATAAGACGTAAATCCAGTCATCTTGCTCTGTGGGGTTTTATCATTTTGGTTGTCTAACATATAGAAAAAGGGAATGATTAAATGAACTGTGAACATTCAGCAGAGTAATGAAAGTTTTGCAATCATTTGAATATAAGATGATCATATTAGAATATGGTTTAAAGGTTGCTTTACATACAACTACTACTACTACTCGATATACCAATATTTTACTCAGTTTAGTGTAATGGTAAAGTATTTACATTTTTCATCATGTGGTAATAATGTATCCAGGTTTGCCATCTTTTGGTTCCTCATAGCAGCTTTTACTGCTCTGCATTAGGTGGGATTTTAGTTAAAACTTTACATTTTCACTAACAGAGCTCAGTCCTGACATAGAGACATGAGGTTTAGACCCCTCTGCTCCTCCTCGCTCCATCCATTAGGTCACAGGAGAGGAAGGGACCGTGTCGTGGTCTTCGCAGAAGAAAACGAGGAAGGAGGAGGAAGAGGAGGAGGAGGGAGCGTGTCTGCTTGGGCGGGGTATCCCTCTTATTCCAAGTGTGCACACAGAAGAGGAACGAAGCGCTCAGAGGACGGAACACCTCCGGCTGCATGGGAATGTCGCTGCGCTCCAGTCGGTGCTTTGATTAAGCTTCACGGTTTTATTTTTTTTTAGTTGTTTTTTTCGTAGAGTCTATGCGTCTCTCGCATTTTGACCACGTACTGGCTGAGGTAGTAGTTTGTGCTGTTGGTTGGGTTGTGACACTGCCCGCTATGGAGATGACTGCGCAAGCTACTGCCTTGCTAGTGCTGGTGCCTGCACTGAAACCGAGGAAAAAGCCCTGGCTGCAAAGCTGTTAAACGTTTCCCCCCCCAGGTAATGCGCACTACAGAAAGCGACCGTGTTGTATTTACAGCTGTATTTTTCTGCTTTTAAATGGGGGGTGGGGGTGGGGGGTTAGGTCGTAGTTGCATTGTTGCAGTTTGTGCTGAAGCCATTTGAGAACTGTACCATGTTTTATCCAATAAAATAGTGAATGGTCGTGGAGCATAAAAAGCACTTTGTATGCAGTTTTAATTTTACACAGAGACCTAATATGAGGTTTAGACTGGTGCTTGATTTTAACAGGTGCCATAATACTTTTTTTTTTTTTCATTTTTGGTAGGATGGGAACTAAAGCTTGCATGTGCGAGATGGAAATGTGATGTATGATGTTTAAGTTTGAAGGATTCGTGCAGATTTTAAAATGCAAGAGGAGTTAGACTATATCCCTCATGAATCTGCTCAGCTTTCCAGCACCTCAGGCAGAGTGGGCTGTGTAGAAAGCATGTAGGTCAACAGTACTGTTGCTATGAGGAGAGGAGTGACGTGGCTCCTGCTGCCCACAGAGGTATCCTACAATACATCTGCTCAGACACATACAAGCTGCCTTTATGGTTCTCCCGTCCTTTACTGATAATGCTGCATACTGTCAGACACTGGAGCGGGTAGCGTGTGTGCACTGTCTGTTCCTGAACGCCTCTTCTATGCAGGGCAGAGCCGAGATATAAATCTGTGCAGCCCTCTTGGCACTGTTCACCTAATAATCTGATTATTATGCTAAATCTGGATGGTGTGACCCTCAGTATTTGAACTCTTTGATGTGCACAGGCAGACACACCACATGACCTAACCCCCACAGGCTTTTCAACAGTGTTGTCCTCACTGAGATCTAGTGAGTGAAACACTGATGTGGGTCATGTGTTGGGAGTTGACCTTTGAAATCCTTCCTCTGCTGCCCAGCAGCATCTGGCAGCTCTGTATCATATTAGTATGGACAGTTGGGGGGGGGGGGTAGTAGGGCTCGTCAATGAGCTTTGATTGGCTGCAGAGGCCAGGCAGCACTGGGTCGATGAGGCTGTAGTGTTCGGTTCAGACCCCCATTACCCAGATGAGAGCATGCCACTCTGTCAGAGCCTGGCTGAAGATTGAATCTTGCATTTGACCTTCCAAGGAGACGTCCATGAAATATTTATGAGTTCACACTTAATCGTGTGTTAGGCAGAGTTATGTTCATGCTGGACTACAGTCCTTCCCACTAGCATCTGTGCTGATATTACACAATAAATTCTACTATAGCTACTCATTGTAGATATGCACGTAGGCTGAAAGGGGAAGTTCTTTTCCTTTGCAGAAATGGATGACTAGTAAACAAACCACAGGTCATTGTGTAGGTAACATGCTCGACTGCGCAAGACGTCCATTCATTGTAAGCAGCAAACAATCCAAAAATCAGCATAAAGAGGCAGAAGCTTCTGTATGCGGTGCAAACTTTATTCTACGAACCACAGATGTGACCTGTACGTATGGCAAAGCCTGTTGAACAGTCTACAAGTGTGCATTAAATAGATTCAAATAAGTGTTTGTCTCCAGCCCACAGGGAAAAGCTCAACTTCATTTATCACATCCTGTCTGCAGAGAGCGTCAGCCTATGGATCAGTGAGCAGCACAGAGGCAGCCCATGTCCTCCTCATCCATCTTGTGTCAAAGCTCTCATTTTAGCCAGGCTGTGGATAAATCATGCTTCAGGCAGCTGAAGCCCTAAAGCAGTAAATTAGAGCCCCTTGTGGAAAATCTGCCCACTCGCATCGGTATCACAGCTGCATCAGTGAAGCAGCCACACCTTTGTCCTGACAGGAGTCAGCCCTCCTGTTTGTACCGGGCACACCTAAATACTTTCACACATGCTACCTCTGTAAACACCAGAGGTTTTCATTATTACTTTAAAGATAAATCGATCAATACCCAGAAGTATAGAACAGAAAAAGAGATGATCACCATATGTCCAATGCGCCGTAATGTAAGACAACAGATTCTCATTTCTAACCTGAAATTACTTAATGAATTTCAAATTAGATATACATTTTCTTTCGAATAATTACTTAAATTACAAATTGTCTGAGCTATAACAGTAAATCTGATTATCTTTTTATAGTACAGCTCAAAACAATTACTTAATGAATCAGTGGAAAAAAGCAATTTAGCAATGTAGCAATTTAAATGAACAGTTAATCATTTTTGGTAACTTGTTCTGATTGTTTCCTTCTTTTCTTTGCCTAAACTAAACAAATGAGTTTATTGTTAAGTTGATCAGATTAAAAAAATATATATATTGGGCTCCAGCTCCAAGACACTGGGATGGGCATTTCAATATGTGTATGTTTTTAAAAACTGAAGAAGATCTTTGTAAATAAACAGCATATAAAGCAGTATAATTTCTTTCGTTTCACTTCATTGGCTGTGGCCTCAAGAATCCCATGTTGCACTGCAATGAGACAGTGCATCACCTCTCCAGGACAAGAGTCGAGTATTACGCTACAAGCCCACTCAGCAGTCTCTTTCGGATTCTTCTGTGTCCACGGGTGGGGTGGGAGTGCTGTGACCTTGGAAAAACAAGCCACCCACAGGAGTGACTGTGTCATCATTGCTGTCATCCAATCTGGACCACACACACACACACACACAGAAACGTGTAGAGAGGAGGAGTGCCAGATCAGTGCTGGCCTGACTAGAGGAGGATGCGGTGCTGGCCTGTGGGGAACAGATGGCCCTCCAGCTCCTGCAGGGGACCCAGAACTGTGAGACTCCCACAACAACACTTGGTGTTCTCTGACTGCGTGTTAAGGCATGCAGTAGGTGTGTATATGTGTGTTATGCTTATCATTATGTCCACCTGTGGGTAGGTTAACATAAATTGAAAGAAAAAAAAAAAAACTTCAGGCAAAGTATAAAAGCAATAATTTGTAAGACCATGTAAGTTGTTGACATGGGTGGTCGTTAAGACTTCCCTGGGTCTCTGCTCGGTTACGTCCCATCCTGCATGTCTTATTTACTTAGATACGTAAGATTTATTTCAGACATTAAACAGTTTACATTTTGCTAAACAATAAAAAGGGGCAAAAGGACAATAAAACAAGGGAATGGAACGGTAGATTAAGTCAAAATAACCTGCACATATGAATTTTACCTGCTATTCCCACTAATATGAGATAATAGATATGTTTGCTTGCAATACACAGGACTCAAAATATCAGCTAGCAAAGCGTTTATCATCCATTGTCCAACTGTTAACGATAGGATTCAGATCAACCTGTCTCAGGTGTAGAAGTCAAGTAAAAGCCTACAGTGCAACTTTCATCTAGTTTTAGTTGGTCTAAAATTTAAGGATGAATTGTTGGTATTATAATGTTGGCTATTAACAGCTTCACCCAAAAATAAACCCACTGATACTGGCTTTCAAAGTAAAATAATCTCTATAGGATGCATCACCAAAGTGTACTGAAAAGTTGTCAAGTATCATAAAACTGTCAGGTTTCCTTTGTCACACATGAGACTCTGGAATGCATCTTTTCCCATAATGCCTCTGTCATGTCATGCACTGTGAAAGTTATCCTGCATTTGATTTAGGTCTTTGTTCTCTCTGGTACTTCCAAGTATTTTGTATCATGTCGCGTCTGTAGAACTGAACTACTGCACGAGTTTCATTTGAAAGGGAGAAGATTATTCCTGGTGGTTCTACGCTGGCGCTCGCTTAACGCATTTAAGTGAAAGACGAGTTAAAATGGGGACGAACATCTCGTGCACTTTTTTTTTCCCTTTCTTTGGTTAAGTTTTTTTTCATCCCTTCAGGGTGTGGGAGCTTCAGTGTTGAATTACGCCTTTCGCAGCCTCCTCCACCATGAACTCTCCTGTCAGGCTATTCTGTGAACTGATACCCTTCATCCACATATTGCTTTGGGACACAGACTGTCAGACTAGTGATGGTCTTATTCTATATAGTTACTGGAGTGGAAGGGAGTTTGTCCTCATTCAGGCATAGATTTCATTTGAAATTTCTTTTATGAGGAAACCTCTTTTTGTATTTCACAGTCAAATATACAAATTTACCATTTAATCACATCTAAGTAGCAGTTTAACACCGTGCAGGCAGATGATGACTTTGGTCAAGTTTTAGGAAAATATTTAGCCATGAGAGTATTTATTTAAACCATTTTTACACTGTTGGTAGGTTTTCAAAAGAATACAAATGATGTGTTTTTTTTATTTCAGCAAGATGTACATCACTTACAATAAAAGGAAAAGGACAGAAGAGTCCACTGAAAAACAGCTATTTACATTTTTACATTTAAATTAAGTTACTCTGTTCCATGTTTCAACACTCATACAGTAGTTAAGTTGCAATATTTTTGTACTATCAGATGCTGAAAACTACAACTAAATAAACCAGGAGACTGGAAAGCACTGTACAAATGAACAACACTGGTTGTGGAGATGTAGGTTTTATAATTGCCTGCAATCATATAATTATTTATACTTTCTTTGTGAATGTTAGAAACTAGAGCAATTCTTATTATCAGAGGCACATGCTATTGATAAGAGTTCGTCTTAATAGGGCCGATACATCAGACTGATGAGAGAAGGTAAGAGTTAGTGCATGACCATGGAGACATCTTTGTGGCTTTTTATGCTGCAGTGCTTTCAAGGAAAAAAAATGTAAATAGAATTAAATAAACCATGCAGATACAGGAGCAAATATGAGTGGATAACTATCTAATGGCACAGAAGCACAGGTAGTAGCTGATGATGCACTTGATGTAGCAAGCAAAAAGCCACTTGAAGAGGACAATTACAATATGTTAGATAGAAATTCAGTTAAGCAGAACATGAGTAGATGGCTGAAGGTGAAAGAGTGTAAGGAAATACTTTAATATTCGATCACTGTAAAGGCTGGGCCAAGATTCAGTAGTATGATAGGTTGTACGTAGGGTCACGTGTGATTAACACCAGGGTAGTTAATACTGCATTTGTACAAGTAAATAAAAGGAAGCAGTTTTCCTTAATGGCAAAAAAGTACCTCATTGCAATGCAAGTGGTATAAATGAACAAAAATAGCAACTGCAGCATTAGGAGCACTAGTCTACATATGGTTGAAACAAGACTTGAAGGTTGTCTTTTCTTTTTGACAACAGGTTAAGAATAGTAGATGACTGAACGTGGCCAAATTAAAACCCTACAAGGAACAGAGGAGGTATAATTCATATATACAGGACATCAGATGTCAGGTTTGTTTTTTACACTATACAGGTATTCAACCAAACACACATATCCAGTGTGTTTTATCCTTATATTCACATTTATAAATATTGTGCATAAGGTAGTAACTGCAATCCTGAGATGCATATTACCATCATCCATGAAAGTCCATGCTCAACCTTTGCATTGCTCCGTGACAAGATCCATGATGTTCAAGAATTCCAACACTTGGGAAAGAAAAATCTGCAGTCTGACTTTTTCTGATTATGTTTCTCCAATAGTTTCTTTTCTATAAAAAAAAAACACCCAAACAGAAGGAATAACATCAGAAGATCAAGGGGAATACAGCTGGGAAAGAAATCACATATCTGACTAGAAATATCTCCAGTCCCTCAGCAAAAGAGGAAGTCCACACTAAAGCACTTGTAAAAAGAGTGTGTGGATGAGGGAAACTGCTGAAATGAAGACGGGAGGTCAAGGCAGGGTCAGGTTTCAAGTCTTTTTTGCTAATTCTGCTTGTTGCCGTACATAAGCGGAATGATGTAGACAGAGATGTCATCTCCAGAGCCTAATCTGTCGTTAGATATCCTCCAGCCTCGATCCTTCAGCACTCCTCGTGCTCTCATTACGAGGTCTTGAGCTGCCATTGTGTACCTGACAAAAGGAATAAAAGATTAAGGTGTAAGGACAACGTTGACAATATTTGACTCAGTATAATTGCCTGCAGCCAGATGGACAAACCTGGAAGCATTATGATAAACCTTTGAGACTAAGCTCACAGTAGAAGAAGCGTTACAGCAGCCTGATTATAGCCGTACAAGCTTTTCCTTGACATCAGAGGAATTACTTATCTAAATGTTTGGAAATTTGCATAATTATAACAAGATAACAACTCTCATCCTCTCCAAATAAGACAGGGTTGAGGGGAAGTTCAGCCCTGTGTGATGAGTTAACGTGCCTGTGCTGGTCGTCGGGGTCGCAGTTTGCCAGGAAACTGGTGACTGCTTCAGCTACCTCCTGGTTTGAGAGGACGTCCCACAGACCGTCAGTTCCCAGCACCAGAACGTCATCAGCTCCATGCTCATACTGCGCCAGAGGGTAAACGTTGACCTGGCAATGAAGGGGAAAAAAAAAAAACAAGTGAGCAAATTAAGTGTGTAGCACGTTCTCTCTGTTTCTGTGTGGGTTCTCTCCGGATACTCCAGCTTCCTCCTACCGTCCAAAGACGTGTAGTTAGGTTAACTGGTGACTCAAAATGTCCCATAGGTGTGAAAGGTTGTAAGCTCCGGCATTCCCACAACTCTTAATAGGACAAGCGGTTAGGATAATGGATGCTATCTTTTTAAAAGCTACTGAGGGCCTCAGATTTTCAAAGACATCCTTAAGCAGAGAGATGTTACTGTGGCAACTCTTGTGAAGCACAGCCTCTTAAATTACTATAGTTGAATGAAAGCATACTTTGAATTAGCACAAAAAAATCATGCACATTGGCCTTGGTCTCTGCAAAGTGAGCCCGCCTTCATATGGTTGCTTCAAATAATTCCTTTGCTACCATGGGGGAGTTGCCTATTCACAGCAGGCACACCAACTTATTGCAGAGCCTCCTGTGAAAGCAGCACAGCATGACAGCAGCAGTGGTAAGTAATCAGAATGACCTCCACATGGATCATGCGCCTCCGTTGTGGTAAACCTTGTGATTTGTATGTTAAGCTTCTCTAGAGATAAAAAAAAAAAGGAGTGAAGCTATCAATCCATGAGAGGGAGGGCAGTTCCTAAGTGCCATTTCAAAATAGAGATTGCAACAGCAACAAAATATCTCTGAAAGAGGGGTCATGACTGCAGCATTTGATTTCTGACCAAACGCCCACATTTGATCTCATGATGATTATGAACTAATGACTCCAGATGTCAAGGTCAGGTTTTTTCTGGCCTTTTTCTTTTCTGAGAGCACTGAGCACTAATTTCTAACTTGACATCTTTGCCGAGAGGTTTTTTTTTTTTTTTTACAAAACCTGCAGGCTGCTATTTCACCTCTGTTATACGCTTCAAAACTTCCTGCATTTAACATCCAATGGGATTGATAATGCTCAAGTATATGACTAATATATACACAAATGACTAGAGACAGTACTGACAGACACTCTGACTAAACAGTAACTAGAGAAATAAATTATGAGAAAGAGCAACTCACATCAAAAACAAGGATGAACTTTGACTGAACCGAGGGCAAATAATTAAAAATCAAGAGAGTTCATGGGCTTCATGACTACTGCAATCATGTGCAGCAGACAGTGGAACAGAAAGGATTGATTTGAGAGCATTGGCCAGTGGGGAATGTTAACGTGACCAAGCAGTTCACAGTGTGGACCATTAATGGCTAAAGGCATTTTATATTGTTACCTCTGTCCTCTCATTATATCAGGAGGCTGGAAGGTGAGGTATGAGATCAAATTAAAGCAAAGATCCACCCTAAAACACTCAAAGCACATTTAACACAGTACTACTGATGATCTGAGTTACGCTTCCTTTATAACTCCGGTTTTGCCGTGCTCAAATGAGTCAATTCAAGTTATGTAAATCTAGAAAAAATAAAAACAGTAAAAACAGTCATGCCTACCTCTGGGCAGCAGGACAGGAAGGGCTTAATGTAGATGTTGGAATCATGCACTTTCAGATTGTGGTCCCCAAGACCTCTTGTGACCCCAATGGTCGCCAACACACGGGCCTGCAAAAGATGCAACACAACCTCCACTTAAGACAAACAAGAAAACTCACTAGTGTTAAGAGTGCTTTGTAATTTTATTCCTCACAGTTCCTCTAAAATAAACCTGAAGAAACTTTTGTTTTTGTAGTTTTAGTCATCATTTCTACTGGTTATGATAACATTGAACTAAAAGTCATTTCTGAGATTTGGGAACATTGCCTCATTACTGCAACAAATACCAGAAACATGAGCAGTCAAATGAGCCAAGAGACATAATTATTAAACCCTTTTATTTGGAGGTGAGCCTGTAAGTGACTGCAGCTGAAAAGCTGTGCGCACAATTACACAGTGGCAAGTAGAGCAAGTTGAAAAGTTGGCCAAAACTACACAAATAAAAAAGTTCAATAAACTGGTTTTATCTGTAGGGAGCAATAAGTCGTTTTTTAAATCATTTTGACAACTCTGTAGGTGTTATATCTGAAAATAACTGCTCTAATGAACTGCTAGTGTTCCTCAGGCAGGTTTCTGAAATATACAGTTTGTGTGTGTGTGTGTGTGTGTGTGTGTGTGTGTGTGTGTGTAGCAATCTATTTTTGACCAACAGCATATACTATTCAATGGATGGATTTTTTAGAATAACATAAACCTTCTGTGAGTCTATTGGATTTATATAATAACTGTAACATGCATGACATATACCTAGTGACATATCACTGATGGATACAGGTTATTCCCAGAGGGAATCTTTATCAGGATGGATGGGAAGCATTTAGGAAAATAAACGTATCATTGGCATTTTTTAGTTTTGTGGGTGCTTAATGATCATTACCCCATCCCCAGATGCTGTTAAATTCATTTGTAAGCTGTCTGAAAGTCCTTTTGATTCCTACAGTCCGCACAGATTGCCACCACAGGCTCTAAAAATGGCTGCTGGCACAGGGCTGGGGGAACTGGGCTAATTGAATATACTGTACAGTATGTGAAAGAGTGGCACAGAAGGATGGAGAGAGGAGCAAGATTGAGAGTGAGGCCTGGTAGGAAAAATCTTGGATCATTATGCAGCACAGAGTGGAAGGGAGAAGGAGACAAAGAGGTGGAGAGAAGGGAAAGCGTTTCAAAGTGGTGGCGAAGCTCCTCCGGCAGAGAAGGGGAAACATCCTGGGATTAATTGTGGAGCGTTTGGGCCCAGCAGGCTGCGTGCCGGGCTTTGAAGTGCTCTAGCGTTCCTCTCCCTTGCACAAAGCCCCCTCACTCTATCTAGCCATCCATCTTTGCAACTCACTTCAAAGGAAGAGGACACGACGTGGGCACGGCCAACTGTGCAGGAGTAAACCTGAATTGGTTGCAAGCAGAGTGCACTGCAGGCTGACATCTGCTCCAGTCATCACTCAAACATAAATCTACTGTCTGTCTGTGTTAAATAGAAAACTGGAGAAGGCCACAGTGAGAACATACTCAGATCTATCATGTTTCTCATCTGACCTTTTCGATGCAACAAGGACAAGATGTTGCACACCACCACATGAATTGCAAGGAAAATGTCACGAACAGTGACTGAGCCTTTTCCTTTGTGTTTTGCGTCATAACACTGACAAGATTCCCGTGCAAGTCAGTGTTTCTGCAACATTGTATTCCAATAACATGTCACTTTTTTGGATACTTTTCATTTTTCTTTCATCATATTTGTATCATCTCACAGGTGGCTAAGAGAGGAATGTCACATATGATGCCTAGCTCTGTTTGTGCTACATTTTACCTGAAAGAGGGGGGGGGGGAGCAGAGATCTGCGCTGGAGCAGGATGCCGATATTTGTGCAAAAAGAGGGGGAGACTGACTAATGGTGCCCTTGCAAGCTTTGATTACAGGCGAGGCCCACAAGGCCGTGGGAGTAACTCTGTCAGCAAGAGGCTGCAAAGCACTTCTTACCTTCTTCCCTTCACCGTAGATTAGGGGAAACTTCAGGTCATCATCCTCGATGGTTTTATATGCCCTGTGCAGAGGAGAGAAGACACTGTAATGGATGTTTAGTTTATGACTGGTGGTATACACGTGACCTTCACACCAGCTTGCAGGCCTTGCAGGCTGCTGAGGCGAAAGAAAAGGAGGAAATAAAAATCCCACAACGTAACACAAAGTATTAACATTATACTTTTCTGTTCTTTCCTTTGTCATTCTTAACCAACTCTATAAGTGTCCCTAGTGACAAAGAGTGATGCATCTATGAGTGTTTGAGATGCTCTCGGTTTACTGTGACTGTCTGTACCAGCTGTAGGTCTGTTTGCACGTGCATCTATGTATCTGAAGGTCTCGATGTAAAATTGCTGAATGATGCAAGAGCAACCACATTCATATTCCCTTGCTCTCAGAGCAATGTTTAAACTTCCCCAACTAATGAATATTTTACCATCTTCAGACTGGAACCAGACAGAGCTGCAGTATAAAAAAAGCTGTATAATACTGAATGTATTTATACCAGGTCGTAAGATGTACTTTTCACCTTTACAGCTCAGAAACTTGCTTCTATGTAACTTCGAGTACACTTCTTTTAACCCCCAAACAACTTTACGTCACTGTATGTTACCAGACAAAAAGCTGCATTCACAACTCACACCAGGTGCTAGAACTGTAAACTGTAACTGTTTAAAATCCTTTTTTGTAGTAAAAATAGAATGTCAATCAATTTAAAACAAATATCTAGTGTTATTTTGCAAATATAATGTGACCCAGGCCTCTCCTACACACCTTATCCAATGCATTTCAGCTGCTGGGAAGCAGATTAGCAGGGACCAGGATGGTTTTTACATTACTGTGCTGGTTTCACTCAGAGAGACCATATGTTTCCACCTTAGGCGAGCGCTATACTGCTGCACTCAGCACTTTTTTTTAACAGTGTGCAGAGCGAAGACTATCGCAGAGAGAGCTGCCCACAAACACAAATACAGTCTGCAGCCTGACTCTCTGCTACAGCACAAAATAACGATTAGTAGAAGAGTTTCCTAACTAATGTCTGCAATGTTCACAATGTGGAAAAACCTCTAATGCAGCAGTTTGATAATGTGAAATGTAAACTGAACATTAAAAGAGACACTAATTAGAGAGTCTTAAACTCTATTGAACATAATTTGCCTGCTATTTCATTTGAGTATTTCACCTTCCAGAAGTCTCCAAAATGAAAAACAACACAACACAGCGACACAATTTCTGTCAATATTTCAAAGATGCTGTAGATGAGCCCCCTAGAGCCTGTCGTCAGGGACAGTCTCCCCTTCAAGATGTGTGTATACAGTGAATCCAGCCTGTCAGACTTGAGATAACAAGAGTGTGACAGGATGAGAGAGACGCACATTAATCCTGTTACGATACAAGCTCCGTGCTCCGGGAAACGGGGTCCAAAATATGGCGAGGAGGGTTGCTCAAGGGCTGTGTGCAGCATGTGACTGTGGGAGAGGGATGCAGGGAAGGAGGGAGGATGTCTGCAGGTGACAAGAGAGGGGCAGGAGAGAGAAGAAGAGTGATGTCATCTCTGCTTGGTGCAAAGAGGGGTGACGGAGAAACATTAGCAATGTGTGCGCAGCATCATGAGCTGCATACACACTATTCCCATATTATTAGGATCTCCACTCATTGAAACACTAACTCACACACACACACACACACACACACACACACACACACACACACACACACACACACACACACACACACACACACACCAGTCGACAGACTTTGAGTTGACATTCTGATAGGCCCGTGTCAGCACTGGACTAGTCAAGACAAATTGAATAAACGTTTTGGCCAACCTTGATGGGCTTTTCATAGATTGAGTGCTGCTTTCAGGGATCAGGCGGTGCCACAGTCAATGGCAGTGACCCAACGCCTCTCTGCATCAGTCATACAGGTGTAATGAAAAAAGAAAGGAAGAAGAAGGAGCAAGAGAGGGAGAAGAAGAAAGGCAGCGAAATGTATGACAGTGATGAAGGTGTGCGTTAGTCTGACTCCTCTTTTATTCATTGTCACGTGGAAGATCGACAACACAGTGAGTGCAACAAAGAGACACAGCTTGAGAGGCGTTCATTGTCATTTATCACTGTCCTCCCAGCCCTCTTTTTCATTTCTTTCTCTTTTTACATTTTACCAACCGTTTCTTCCTAGACCTTTCCTCCTTTAACTTTATTTCTAGCTTTGATGCCTACTTCATTCGCTGACATTCCTCTCTGTCTTTGAAGAAATCTACATGTGATCTGTTCTTTTATCCTCTCCCGCCACCCAACCCTCTTCCCCTGCTTTCTTTCCTCTTAGCCGGATATGTGGCTGTGGTGTTTGGAGCTTGTCGAACATGGCCGACCGCTCGGCATCGTTCACTCCAGGACATATTGCAAGCAAATCCACCTACCATGCTAGGCAACAGCAAGCATTACAGTCTGCAACACAAACTGCTGCTACAAAAAACTGAGGCAGGACTTGTAAGAGTGTGAGGGAGAAAGACAGAGAGAGGTGGCCTGCAGACCTGTATAACTTCATTAAGGGGTGGCCTTGATCATGCATGCCTTTGAGGAAACTGGATGTTGGAGTACGCCCACACACGCGCAGCATGTGGGCAAACAGGCTGAACATACAGTCAGGAGAATGTGTACATGCACATCCGCAGAGCTGCAGAGAAAACACACTATCCTCTGTACCTACAGCGCTGTACAATCTGAACAGCACCTATAGAGGATGACACAGTTAAGTCAAATTCACGCAGATCAGAGCGATCAGTCACACTTGCTGACAGGGCACTAATTTAAGACCCAGACTAAGGCCGGGTGAAACTGAGGCAGAACTGGGTTATGGGTAGAACCTGATTAAAAATACATCACAGGCCGTCTGCACTGCTGAGACAGTAAGCAGACAGCCGAGAGTTCTGGGCCCAATAAGGAAACACCCGCTGACTGACCTACATCTGCTGAACCAAGCGGCGCTATAAAACACAACTACACTGTGGTGCTGTCAGAAAACATACTATTCCTCTCCCCTCATTCAACTGTCTTTATTACGTACACATGCATCTATATCATAAGCACACACAGATGCATATCACAAAGTACATTGTTTTGGAGGTAGTCATAATTAAACTTGGGCTAACCTGGAGCAACCAAGTGCATCTTCCAGCTTCCGATTGACTAAATACACCTGATCCAGGTAATTAGTAGCCAGTAGTGGGGCCCTCAAGGAGCATAGGTTCCTAATCAGTGCTTGAAGATATGATGTGACTATACTACTGAGGACTACTCAGCAGTATAGAAACTTCTTTGATCAATGAGAAAGCTGCTAATTGCTATTTAATCTAATGTGACCTTAAAAGTCTCTAACTGTATGAGATTAGAGAACCTCCCCCTGCTCTACCTACAATTTACTAGCATACACTTATAGCACAGCCTAATGTTTCCCCCCCTCTGTTCATCTTACTGATGTCCTTGTCGCCTCCTCTTCTTCTCCCCTGTCTTTTCTTCTTGCTTCTATATTTCCATCTGCATTTCAGCCTCTACATGTTTTTACCTCCTTCTCACACACACTTAAACTGAAAGTCGATTCTTGGCATTTATCTAAACATAAAGCTGTCAATGTCTTTTTTACTCTCTCCTATACACTCGATGGGATAGAGGTTGCTATTACTGGCTATTTTCAAAATGGGTACTTTGTAAGAAATCACTCATACGTAGATAGCGCTTCTGTGAGGCATAATTGTGTGAGGCTAGGTAGCAGAGATTAGTTTGACATAAAAATCTCTCCGCGGGCTCATAAATGGATCCAACGAGATGCTCAGAAGATGTTAAAAATGGAACAGTATTTTTAACAAATTTGTTTAGTGTTAAATTATTTAACAGGAAGTCAGAGACACTTACTAACACACATATTCAGGGAGCAAAAAGGATTAAAGGAAAAAATAGAACCTTGGTAAAATAAATAAAATGAATTGAAATGGTATCATTATAGCTGCTGTGTCTGATTTGGATTAAATTTTTATTAATATGTTAATCCAATTATTACATTAGTCTATAAATCAACAAATGAATCAATCAACCCACCATCCCGACATGGTGAAGTCACGGTACAGCATCCTCTTCCCCACTTCCTTCCTCTGCACTCTCCTCGGGAACTCCAGATGTGTAAACTCATTCCCTAATAAGTGGGGCTGCATGTAGGCCTATAATGTAAATGGGGAAAAAAAGGAGATTGACATGCCCTGGGAATAGAGGATACAATTCCATTTATCTATTAAGCTGGAAAAAGAACAGGCAGTGTAAGAGAGACAGAGCTAAGCATAGCCAGTGTATCAACAGGAGGGGAGGTCAACTCTGCTAATATCTGACATCTGTACTCGCTAGAAAAGAGTTGAGAAAAGATTCCTCTTACTAGGAACTGTAGCCGCTGTCTCTCTGACTCTGGTGTGAACTCTGCTGACATCGGGGTGACTTCCCCGCCCCGGACAATGATAGCTCTGAAGAAGGAGCAGCAAACAAAATCCAAACTCAGTTAATTTAAACTGGGACGCTGTTGCACCAGAAGGCGATCAACACACAAAAAAAGGCTTACACTTAAAAAAGTATTTCATAGCAAAAGAACTCACTTTGTGAGCGTGTGCGTGTGCATCTCACCTGCTGTCCCCAGCGTTCCCAACGTAGAGCTTCCCAAGTAAATAGATGACCACCAATGCAGTGCAGCCACCCGAGACGTTGTAGACTGCCTTCTCCTTCTCTATCTGCACATCCTGAACACAAATACACGCACACACACACACACACACACATAAATTAATCCCGTGATGAAACCCATTCTATGCACAAAAATGTTTTTTATAACCATCACAGCCTTAAAAAACTTTTTCCTATCTCGCAAGAGTACATAGTATGTAAGACAGACTGAGTAAAATACTGCCCTCATACTTAAAACCCATCATGATGATATTATTAATTATAGCAGCGTAATGAATTCATTTATCAAGGGCGCCATAAGTGAAGGAGCAAAAAAAAAAAAAAAAAACGGGCTGGAAACCAAAAGAACAGAAGAGAAAGTTTGAAGGGACTGCTGGTTATTACACCAGTTAATTAGCCCAGATTAATTTGGTGCTAATTAAACCAAACTATGATTTTGCTCTCACTTCATTAATTAGATGAATAATTAACCTGTCAGCAAATTAATCAAAATGCTAACAGAAATTTAAACCAAGCTGCTAACAGTTGATTTAACCCTTTGATTCCCTCTCTCTCTCTCTCTCTCTCTCTCCCCCTCTCTCTCTAGCCATTGTTGAGCTTGCTTGTAATGGCTTCTCAGGGGCCTTTAATCACAAAAAACAGAAAAACTAAGACCCCTCAGGCGTCTCCCTCATGTCCCTCTATCACTATCAACAGACTAAGCGATGAAAATGTGGAAAACATCTGCAGTGAGTCCATCCTAACATGTTTTCCCATGAGTGATGTTCACCCCAACAAAGCAGATCGCCTTCTGTTCCACTGCTGACAACCTCCATCTGACAATATGGTAAACACACGCGTCTGTGTGTGTGTGTGTGTGTGTGTGTGTTTACAGTTGGTGCATGTATGTGCATTTGTGTCTGGATGTAAGATGTATGTGTGTTTGTGAATCTGACTTGAGCGTGGACACATCTTCCTTTCCAATAACAGGACACTCACAGAAAGGGGTTGTTGAGGATGGATATGTGAGTGTGCGAGTTGGGGAGGGGCCTTGCTGCGGAGTGAACAAATGTGTCCTTCTCTTGAATTTTGAATCCACAGCGAGCTTCACATATTTATCTTACTTTTTCCAATACCTAGTGCTGCAGGCAGAGTCTTTAATAATGAAAATGTCTAGATACACATCTACACCTTTCTCCTTACTCCTTCCACCAGGAAAAGTCTAACAACTGAGTCAGATACAGAAGACAGGCAGAGAGAGAAAGTAGGAAACTTTAATACACATTTTAATGCAAATTTGTTTCAGCACATTAAACTCTTTATTGTTTCCTTTAACGCCACATTTACCAGTTTCACATAAGTTCCACATCATATCAGTCATTATAACAAAATGAGTTACTGTAAATAAAGTAATAAATAATTCAAATGAAAATAAACCAAACCTGTCACTGTAACATTTAATTATATTCCACTCACTGAAAATCCATTTGAATATTCTCACTCAAAAAAAGAAAGTCAAGGGCACACTAAAATACAGCATTCATAGTCAAACATACTCATTCCCAACAGTGTCCTAAGTCTACACCAACACATCTCAACCAACCATTAAATGTCATCTCAATGCAGTGAAAGTCAGACAAAACATCTGAATAACTTTTTTTAACTCTTCACATACAAAGTCAGGGACGACTCATGCATTAGACAAACTAAAAGTTTGCTCTAGCTACAAAACGAACATGATGATGGAGATTTTCCATTTTTATTTGACATGATTTGGACTCTCTCTCTCATAAAGACCACCATCTTCACTGTTCATGAAGGGAGGTTAGATATCAAAGCTGGTGTTGGTTACATGAGTCTCTGTCCTGCTGTACAAAAAAAAAAACCCTTATCCATGCCGTCTGCAATGCTACCTTGTTCATGAGTTTGCAGAAAGAAGACGGCCTAAAGCTGTCGGGGCTAAAACAAGAACACAGAAAAACAAACAGAGCAGCAGCTGCAGAAAAAGGCGTTGGAAACAATTCACAGTGATCGACAGTGAGACAAGTAATTAACTGAATTAATCATTTTTAACTAGCTAGCCTATTTTTAACTAACTGCCCATCTCACCAAATAAGTGCAGCAGAGAAAAAGAAAAAAGAAAAAATTAAACATGTATATAATGAGAGTACACAGTACAGAGAGTACACTCACTACAAGGCAGGTGGTTCTTATTTCTGTCTTTCCCCAAAAAGCTACATCTTGTTTTTTATATATTTATTTTATATTTATATTTTTTACATTTACACAAACTGTGCAGATTGTTTATCAGTTGCTACACACACACACACACACACACACACACACACACACACACACACACACACACACACACACACACACACACACA
>JAUYWH010000024.1:18332132-18349288 GCA_034779795.1 Ctenopoma multispine
CACACACACACACACACACACACACACACACACACACACACACACACACACACACACACACACACACACACATAAAGGAAACTTCCTTTATCAGGAAGAAACCTTTAGATCACCATTAGACTGGTTCGTAGCTGTAAGGTTTGAGGAGCAGGAGTCAAAGTACAATTCTGCTTTAAGAAATAGCGGCTACAGAGAGGGTAAAGAGTGCAGATTCAGAGTTAGATAAAGAGCTGGACAGGCGAGTGAGAGGAGGAAGGAGGCAGCGGAGGGAGACGCAGAGGTTTGCTGAGGTATGGGCAGATATGATTATGTGAAGGATAGAAAAGGAGGAACTACATAAATCAGAATATGTTCTGACTATACACAGCAGAAATAAATCATCATTTTAATATCCCATGATCTGGTTCCTGTTCAAAACTGCATTTCTGCTCATTACAGTCAGTGCAACTCTGTCCAACCCCTGAAACTTTTTAATAGAAAGTCTTCATTAAACCAAAGGTCTGCAGCAGACATTCCAGCCGATCCTTATACAAGCATTAATTACACCTCCACAAACGAACACACAAGTAATAAAAGACATAGTTTCTTTTTTCATGGCGATCACCTTGGCAATAATAATTAACTGCACACTACCACCTAGTGGTTGAAAGGTGGAAGCACCAATAGTAATTATATTTTCTAATTGGACTGATCTGAACTGTCCTCAATCACAACTGGACTTTGTTGAATTTAGTCATTCGTGTCTTTTTTTTTTGCTTTATAATTTTCATATCACTTCTATTTTTAAATGTGTATCCATGTGCGTGAAAAAGTGGGATTTTGTCTCTTATTATCTTGGACAGAACACATATAACATCGCCCTATCCTCTGAGAACGTGAGAATCATATTTTTGATGTTGGTGGGGCAATAATTACAATCATTATCAGTTTTTAATCATGCAGTCATCTTAGTATAAACTTTTCGCCTTTCTTATACAGTAACAACCTTACTTAAATTGGCTGGCAGGCATTATACTACATACAGTCCATGGCAAACTATGACTATTACTGTAAATAAAACTAAGAAGGGCTTTACTGTCTCATTGTGAAGCATATACTGAAACGACTGCTCTTTCGTAACATAGTTAAGGACAAACATAACACGGACTGTTGACTGAAACCCTGATGTTGAAACTGAGGCCAGTGGCCTTTGACCTTTTCCCTCTCAAAGCCTGTCAGGCAGCCTGCACTGTTTCGATTGGCTCTCATCTTGATCTCCTGGCCTTTGCGAGTTTCCAGCATCCACTTGCCAGATGGTGAGTGCATGTGTGTGACCTGCGGGAAAAGTGCATCACTTCTCATGGCTCTGACACTATATACTGACACCATATGCTTCCTGTGTGAAAGGGCGCACTTACATATTTTGAAATTATATACATTTGTAAGTGGTATTTGGTGTGTGTCCTTTTGTATGTGTCTGTGTTGTTATTAAAGTTTTTGTACAGTTTACTGTGTGTGATTTGCACCATCAGACGCATTCACCCAGTGCACAGACTCAGATATTTAACTGACTACCAGATCATAGTGGTTAGTAACTTAGTGCATTTACCCAATTACTGTACTTAAGTACAGTATAGAGCTACTTGTACTTTACTGGAGTAGTCCAATTGTATGTTACTTCTACTTTTACTTCAAACCAAAGGCAAATATTGTACTTTTACTCCACTAGGTGTATTTTAACATTAGTTACTAGTTACTTTCTGCAGGATTAGATTCTTATATAAATCATTATATACTAATAAAAGGCTGATTTATTATATATGGACTAACTTAATGTCACTAAATGAGGCGTTAAAATCAGCTCCACCTTCACTAATTTGTGTTTCTGTTCCACCCTGGCAGGTTATATATAATTCTCTGTAATTCTGTAGGCATGCAGTAATGTGTAGGGAACTACAGTCACAGACCTAACAGTCTAATTTGTGGGCTTAATAGCTGTACAAACAGGCCCTACAAAGTTAGACCATCATGTTGAGTGTACTACATACACGAAACACACAAAAGCCTGCTTGCAGCAAATTCAGGCTGACCACATCCGCAGGTCTTTAAGACACAGGAAACCACAAAGTGTTCTCTGGCCATCTTTCAAGCTTACATGTGAAGCGTGTTTGATACAGAAATGAAAGTGTCATTTTAAATGTAGTGTCATTTCAGTTGACTGAACATTGGACAAAGTCATAAAACAAGGATGCTTGCACTACATGCACATACAGTATTCTGTAAGTACGTGCAACCGCAGTTCAAATTCAACAGGAAATAGTAATGTGTATGCTTATCTTTGTCAACCAACAGCAAGAAACTAAATACTAACTATAAACACTGCAAACTAATGTCAAATGAAACTGTATGTAATATGGGTTAAATGGACGTTAAATGGACACTATGTGCACAGTTGCACTGATCTTTGTGAATTATATATATATATATATCTGTACACGTTCTCTATACTCTCCACTTACAGATAAAACCAGGGATGGAAGCAACGGGGGTCATATAACTGGATCTCCATGGCCGAAATTAAATGATTAGGTACAACAACAGACAAAAAAACTAAATGTTTGTTTGAGATAATTTCAGTGAAACTTTGCTATGTTAACTATGCTGACCATCAAAACTTTGAAGACAGCCCCAGATGTCTGCGTACAGTTGAGTAGTTAAAAGAAAGCATGCCTCTTACCATGTCTTTGAACGCGTTCTCGACGGCTCCGATCACCAGGCTTTCATGTGACACTTTCTTCTCAGTAAAGAAGCGTGTGGGCGGGATACTCGGAGAACCTGGAGCCCCTGCAGCCCCCCGGAGCGAGGCGGCCCTGGTAAGGGCACGCTGGGATGTCGGAGTGAGGTGGTGATTTATGGGTTCCTCGCCGAGGCATGTGGGTGGCAGCAGGGCTGGCGTGCACAGGATTTCCATCACCTCCTGAAGGTGCAGAGCAATGTGGTGATGGAGAAGGCGTGAGGCCACTACAGCTGCCCCAGATCCAGCGTGGCCATCAAACAATGCCCAATAGTGGAAGGTCAGGTCTTCAGAGCTTTCCTGCATGCAGAAAAAAGTTCAGGTGCATCACCATTTTCATTTGTGCTTTTATTATCTGAATAAAAACAAGCTAGGATGGTTACATCAATGGTCGTACACCTTATAGCTGATGAAGTTACGAACATGTCGTTGGAGTTCAGAAAGTAGATGTTGCCCAAAGGTTTGGCAGCCATTGTGCCCAATGACCAGAAGGATAGACAAGGAAAAAACTAATTGTGGCATGGAGTCACTGATGTCTCATGAAGATATTAGTGCTGCCATCACTGCCCAAAGTTAATACCTGAAAGCTCCTTCCTGTGGACACTCCATTCAAACTGATCCCATAGCAGGTGTTCTTTAGGCATGCTTTCAGAGGGCCAATTCATGGACATATTCTGATCTGAAAACCCAGAATGGATGAACCTGGTCTACAGTGATATTAATGTATACTTCAGTGCTTCAATCTGCAGGTTGTAAGAGAGCCAGCTTGATTCACTGCGTGTTCCTGTCGTCTGTGTTCTCCCACATAGTGTTTAGACAAAGTGTCTTATCATGTGGTTCATCCATTACATACCTGAGATTAAGATTGCTTCCTTCTGTCCTCTTGGAGCCAGTAGTCATGTTTTTCCAAGCCTTACATACTAAACTAGCCTCATTTTTAGTAATTACATTAGATTTGAAGTTTTTGTTGTATTCATAAACAGGTAAACTAAAACGGGGAAAGTCAACTTCTCCTGCATAGACAGTATTTATACTGTACCATGTTTTTCTGGTTTTGAATCGGTGTGTAGAGCACTGCGAACACATTTCTTCTGATGCGCTTGAGACTATGAAGCAGGCCTCTTTTAGGTCTAGTATCACTGCAGTAGTGAGTCATGAGGTACCTGCATGAGTTTGCTGGGTGGGCCTGAGTAAACTACTGGTGGGCTGAGAGAAAAATCATCAGTTTTACTTTATCTTTATAAACAATATAGTCTCGTTGAAAATGTATATTTATAATTAACATTAAAATGTATCACGTGCTATAAAAGAACTCAAGAACATTGAGGAAATAAAGGAAGTGAAAACACACAAGATAATCTTTTAGTGGCTTAATTGATTTAGGTATGTTATTATAGTATGTAAATGTTGTGCACTGCCCTACAAAGGTAAACGTTCACATTTCATATCTACTGCATATAGTTTGGATTTATGCATTATATACTGTGTTTACTGTGTTTGCTGAAGGAAACAAGTTTAACTCCAAATCAATTTGTGTGTTTTACGAGTAAATGCATTCGCATTTGCTTGCCTGCCCATATTAGCTGCTGTCGAGAGCTGTTGAAGGATGCCGTGCTGTACGCCCCAGTAAACTGATGATGGGAAAGACTGAGGGGACAGTGGGCCCCGGGGACACTCAAGGAGTACTGCACTGTCACCATTACAGGGATTTCATCGTTGAATAAATACCAAAAGCTTCAGTCTGTGATGAGTATTGACATTTTAAAAAGATGATTAAACTACTTGCACTGTAAGATTCTGTTCTTATATGTTCTTTAACGTTCTTACCAGGTTCTCTCTGAGGCCCAGGCCCTCTCCATTAGGCAAGGACGATCTCCTGCGAGTCATGGGGGTCCGATTGGGTGTGGAGGTTCCTGTGGGTCTCCTCTTGACCACCAGCACCTCACAGCAAGCCTGATCCTCATTTAACGTGCTCTTTCCCGCATTGATCACCCTAGACACAGAGGCAATAAGAGGTAAGACTTTAAGTATAGCGTTATACACATTTAATCAAATACTGCACTAAATATATTTATATAAAACAAAAATTGAAATGATAAAAAGACTCACAACTAGCATCACAAAAACAATTTAGTAAGAGCTGAGTTTTGGATTTCACATTTCAAAAGGTGATTGTGCCTTAGATTTATCACTGGTAAGACACTAATCTCCTGAACATTGGTGGCTATACACAGATGCATATAATCTTAGGGATCTTTCTAAATGTGTCAACCGGACACATGGCTGTTAATAAAATCCACACTGAGCAGATACAGTGGACTGCGAGGGACAGATACAGACATAAAAGAAGCCATGATCTTTCGAACATGTAATGTTCTTAAGACTACTCTTTAAAACTTAATTTCTGTGGAGGAGTTTGCCTTTGTGCCTTCGGTTTTCTGCTATAAACAAAGTGTGGCCATGTCAAATTAAGTCAATGGATACACAAACTTTAAATACACATTTCAATTTGGGGCCCGTGCATGTAGGGCAGAGGACAAAGGGCAGAAAGACAAATAAACACAGCATTACACAACACCAGGCAGATGGTGCATTGCTGCTGCAAGCTGCTGTCACGGACAAGCACACAAAGCTTAACAATACTCCAGGCATTCTCAATTTAGCCACACAGAAGGACATGTTAGGTCTACACTGGCCCTATAAAAGAGGTTAAAAAAGCAGGATCTGTGCAAGAGCAAAATGTGCATTTCTGTAAAACTCCTGTAACTTCTTACTTACTTATAGGGATCTTCTCTCTCTAGTTAAGAAAACACTGTGGGTGGGGAAGTGGACAAAATATTGACTCTGAGACTCATGTTACCTACATCTTAAGTTGCATGTTGTAGCTTTAAATCATTTTTTAAAAATTTCAAATGTTTTCAGCTCCAGTTTCTCAAATGTGAATACTGAGAGTAAAACTAATACAAATACAGTAAAGGTTCAGTAAAACACAGACATCATACATACACTTCACACATATTTTTTGTTGACGTTGGACTGATTTTAATGCTCCATAAAATGCTTCAATATATAATGTTGTGAGCCACTTAAATGAATCCAGGTTATCGCGCTTACTTTCAATGAAATATCTCAGTTGAGAATGATCAATTGATCTCGAATACTAAAAATGACTGTATGTGTGTTGCAGAAGATTACTTTTAAAATCAAGTTGGAGCGAAATTCACCTGCCTAATAACACCACATTTACAAGCCATGTTGTAAGACAGTCAAACCCTGAAGGTAAACAATAAGTGAACACCTACATCATAAAAAATATTACAGTACATTTTATGGTCTTACATTAGAGAGTAGAGCAGAGTTACATTAGAGTAATGTACAAGTTGTATGTGATCTGTAGTTAATGGGTTAAAGCACGCACAAACAGCATGGTCCTATAAATTGTTTCCCTAATGAATAAAAACCACAAACTTCACGCACTGTTTTGCATCTCCGATAGCCAAGCACTGCAGGGAGTGACGTTCATTTGACCCCAGAAGATCACAAGATTAACAGCAGTTCAGCTTTCAAGCCTTTCATGTCTGATATGAAAGGAAACACCCTGAAGCGTGAGCGGTGTCCGAGAGCAGGGCTGTCATATTCAGTTGCATCAATTCACTTCTTCACATTTGAGACGATGGCACGACCTTAATTATCCTGGCAGGTCTGTAATCTAGTGGGCCTTCTTTGGTTGGGGATTTTTCTCCCAGTAAGACTTGACGTGAACTTTTGCTTAAAAGATGTAAAAAGAAACCCCCAGGTCATTTTACATTTGCAAAATTTCTACCACATAATGGACAATGAAGTCCATTGAGTTGGGCTGTGAAGGGTATTTTTCACTATTTTTAACATTTAACCAATAACATTACATAAAACAGTCATTACAGCCTCAAACACAGCAATGCTTACTAGAGAGTAATACTGATCTACACTGAATCCTCGCTCTGTTCTAGATAATTCTTTGCTGCCAATTTCTTGCATAACCAAAACTGCACCTAAGCAATGCCAAGCTGAGGAAAAACTAACCCAGAGGCAATGAATAATACTGTAAGTACAGATAATTATAGCTTTTCAGGTTAGTTATAGAACAACTGCAGTATCTCCATTTGCATTCATGCAGCCTTTGCGTCTCACTTTTCTTTTTTTTAATGTTTTTTGTTAAATCTATCTGTATATGCAGCACAAAAGCTCTGTTGACACATGATGTTATTTATACACTATATTACCAAAGGTATTGGGACACCCCTCCAATCCTACTGAAGCCAGTGCACAAAGCAAAGTCCATCAGGACATGAATGAGCAGTTTTGGTGTGGAAGAACTTGACTGACCTTCACAGAGCCCTGACCTCAACCCGATAGAACACCTTTGGGACGAATTAGAGCGGAGTCTGCGAGCTAGGCCTTTTTTGTCCAACATCAGTGCCTGACCTTACAAATGCTCTCCTGGAAGAATGGTCGAATATTCCCATCCATAAACACACTTCACCTTGTGGACAGCCTTCCCAGAAGAGTTGCCTTTATGTGTGTAAAGGCAAGCATCCCAATACTTTTGGCAATGTAATGTATTTCATACACATTCACATGCTATCTTTACATTCCTACACTGATTTCATATGTGTGATTATATAATACTTATTTTATTCCAGAGTATATACATATATATCATTTTTTCTTTTTTATGATACTGTACTTAAAACAGACCCATCACGGCTTAAACAAACAGAAATTTAAGACAAAGATAAAACAAACATCCTAACAAGAGATTATAGTGGCGTATAACACATTCCGTTCAGTGGCAACTCACTTTTTATTACGCAGTTTTTTTTACACTCTAAGCAATGCGCCATGTTGCTGCAACAGAACTAATAAGAGAACATGAGCTGCGTCATGTGACTGAACTTTGGGGAAACTCGTGTCCTGAATTGACCAATGTCACACTCACTTTGTTTAGCTCTTTTACCATTGAAAAATCTGAAAAATTCAGAGGAAAAGACTTAAAAATCTCCAATAATATCTGTGGAATTTACAACGTTTCAATTGTTCTTTATCTTAAATAGGTTTGCTGAACATGCGCGACCTGAATTCACTCAACAGCAATCACTCCACTCTCCACCTTCTATTTTCTGATCTCTGTTCCCTTAACACTGATTTTAATGCCGACTTGATGCTTTCATATACACATTTAATAAACATTAACATCCCCTCACAAATGCCGGTCTGCAGGCAAAACCCATGCTAGTGTTTATACCTTACAGACGCACAAATTGATTAAGTATTGATCAGGTTACGAAACATATTGTGTCAGAGGGATAGCTTTTTCACGTTTTAATTCTTTCTTTTCTCAGTATGATCAACTCTTCTTTGCCAATAAACAAGTTAGAGGAGGTCAAGTAAGGAAGCAAATGGAAGAGAGGAGCTAAGAAAAAGCTGAGAAAAAGTGAAGCATCATCAGAACTCCACCTCTCCTGTTGATGAATTCTTAATGCACTACTTAAATCGGCTCTGGCATTAATCATCCCACCACTGCACACTGCAAACTTTCTGTCTGCTACATTTTATGCTAATTGTCAATGTTGATTTCTTTTCAAGACTACAATAAGTTGACCCAATTTCACCCAAACTGAAGCTACACAACTCCTTTACTTGAAAAGTACACAAATGAGTAATAACCAAGTAATTTCATTTATTTATTTCCAATAGGGTCACCAAAATGGAACATTATAAATGTTGTAAAGGTAGAATCCAAGTACAATGCAGAGTTGCACACAGTAAAGTGATTGTATATGATTTCACTTTTTTTGGTTCTTCAAATAAGCTAGGTCAAAAGAGAGAATGATTAGTGGTCCATGCTGCTGTGTATGATGGGCGGAAAAAAAAAAAAATACTGAAGCTGCATTAAATGTAGCCTGTCTGCAGAAGTGAAGCCTGGAGAGAAAAAGGTATCAGTTTTAACAGCGTAATCTGCTGGTATCCAGAGTAGATGTGTAAGGATCACATCATCTCATTTGGGCTTCACGAGACTTCACAACAACAAAGCCTGCTGGTCAGCCAGCTGTTGACAAATCCTCAATATGGCTGAATCCTGGCTGATGCTACAGCAAGCACACACACACACACACACACACACACACACACACACACACACACACACACACACTTCTGGCAGCAGAATCTTTTCATCTTTTACATCTTTCCACAAAGTAGAGATGCACAACTGATCCTGAAGAAGTATCCCTTCTGTCTAAATGCAGCACGTCATGCATTCCTTCAAAATCACATATTCAAGTAGGTGACGGTTTAAAAATAGATGCATATTATCGTTGTTTCTTTTCGACAAAAATTCCTCACGGGACATCGAGAAAAGCACAGAAGACGATGTGTGTGAGAATCCAACAACGACAAAGGTTTTCTTTAGTCGATTGGAAGCAGAGACCATAAAGACATCATTTTAATACTGAAACAGTCAAATAGACATATAGTTATTAGATGAACAGAAAATTTACTGACAACAATTTAAATAAAGTAAAAGTATTTTCTGCCTCTGATATTTGAGGATTTGCAGCTTTTCTGTGTTTTACATCATAGAAATTCTTTCACTGTTAGACTATACAATCTGAAGTCATTACCTTGATCATTTCCCACAATTCTGTGGCATTTTATGGATAAAACAATAATATACGATCAACAGATTAATGGATAATAGAAATGCATGCTGCCACCTTGATCTTCACTGACCTATATTAACTCGCACTTTGATGCACAAACTCTGAAATCGGTGCAGCAACATGAAAGGACAGTATTAAATACATGTTATTTTCAGCCCTCATCTGTGCCAAAGTGTTACTCTGTAATGTTTACTTCTTGGAAAGCAGGAAAAATTTGCCTGAGGGAGGGAGAGCGGATGGGTCCGTTGTGTTGGAACAAAATGGTGCTAGCACACAGGAAACACTGACTTGAGGTGACATGTATTTGAATCTAAACTGGGTTCAGGGCGGGATGACTGAAGTTGAAACGTTAGCAGCAGGAAGACAGTTTCACCGCACAGTATTCTTACCAAATTTCTTACCAACTTACCAAAGTTCTTACCAACACAATCTAACACAACTGATTCAATGATTAAGCTCAAGGAAATAGCTACGCTGACAATCAATGAACATGAAGATTAAAACCAAGATAAAGAGGTCAGAAAGAAATCACAGAACAAACAAACTTTGATGAATTCAGGGTAGTGAACTGCTGTGTCACACGCTGTAGGATTGCCTCAAGGACTAAACTGTGACCTCTACAGTTATGAGACTGCCTCATTAACCACCACCAAGCCTCCCTGATACTTTATGTGGGGCTGCATGAGTAGAAGTGAATGTGACTCTGTGCTCTCAGGCATGAGACCCCTATCACAAAAAATTAAAGACGGATTTTCTGTTCCCTGTCAGAGGTAAATGTAAACCACATATAATGGAAAGGTAAACAGATTTTTGCATAATGCTCTTACCAGCATGCAAATCTATTCCATACTTCCCTTTTATGTGTATTACCACAGAAGAAATACTATTAAAACTACTCAAAATACCTCTTCAAGTCCACATTTTCCCAGCACTCTCGTACTAATGGCACAGTTTAAAGAAGCAAAGCGACAACTTGGCTTTTCACAAGTCAAGCTGGACCGAATGTTGTTCATCATATGTCTGTTTAAAATCCAACACAGCCAGTTCATAACTGCCCTGGCAGGAAGGATGGGAGCCAAATGGATCCTGTATGCCTAAACAGAATATGTAATATCAATATTACAAGAGACAAGGACGAGGACTTTCAGTGTCTGACAAGGCAAACCCAGACCTTAAACCTGCTTTGTGTTTAAAGTTCTAACGAGACATGGCGAGAATTACTTACTTTTATACAAACACAAATGACAAACTAAAGAAAGCGGTGAAACCTGGTGACTGTGACAGTTTTCCTGCCTCGCCTCATACATGCTGTTATTGTTATATCATACAAAACCTCATCTCAGCATTTACTGCTGGTCTCATATGAAAAAAAAACACTGAGATGCCTCCTTCTGAGAATTCGTCTGCACCCATAATAAACCTACTTTCTTGTATCATTCCATCTGCTCCACCATCAAAACAAGAGGGCACTCTTACATGAGCACAGAGCAGGTTACAGCGACCTTACCTGACTGGTAGAGCAGTGTATCTTAGCATCCCCTAATGTCACTGTGATGTTTATGTAACGTAGGGAATAATTCTGAGGCCATAATGATCTGGGGCTGGTGTTTGCGCCTCACAGAGTGATCTCAGCGGTCCAGGAAGGACGCGCTCGCTTCCAAAGGATGCTGTGTGCCGTGCGAGAAAAGATGGACGCGTACAGGTTACTCACTCTGCGTAGCCGGTGGACCACGGCAGCCGCTTCGTCTCCTTCAGTATGAGGATCGGTCTCGCAATGTGATCCGCCGAGCACTCTACTTCGTCCGGCGACAGTCCCAGGAACTCCGGTCTGCTGTACGGAAATTTCAGCGGCAGACCTGAGCCGCCGGGATGGTCTCCGTTGGAGCCACCAGCCATCACACCACCCATAAAATTAGCCACTGCCGATTTCACCCGCGTGAGCATGGTCCTGCGACACCGTGGGTCCAGGCGATACGATTGCGCGAGTCTCCCCCCGCCCGACAGATGCCCGCACGGCGACGCGGTTTGACGGCGTGAAAGGAAGACACACGGCGGCCGTATACCCTCATTCAGCTGTGCACTCCGTCGGTGAACGCGGAAATAAAAGCCTCAGCAACACAGACAGGCAGCGCTGCACGATGGTCATGTGACAAACAGGCTGCAGCTGGTGGATTTGGTCGCGCTGGCATCTGAGTTAGCAGCTTACTCGTCAAACCGTGCTGCAGGTCAAAGGTGCGTAATCCCCGAGTGACGGTTCCTCCTGGGCGAGGTCTCGCAAGGCGCTGGGTGTTATCATTAAATGGCTGACCCATGCTCCAAAGCCTGTAACTCAGAGCACGTTTACATATTTATCACAATATCATAGTATTTTTCTAACAACATATTTACCTGGCAGGGTCAAGGCCAGGATTTATGTAAATTAGAGGGCACAAAGTGTGTCAAACGTCTTTATTCTGAAACATTTAGGCCAACATTTCAATTTGTGCATGTCAAAAAAGCTTAAAAAACACAGCTCAGAAGAATTTCATTCATTATTGCTCTGACCATGTAATACATAATATCATGCATGCTTTCTGGGGTAAATTATAAGCAAAGCAGTGTGGGAAGGACAGCTGAAGTGCATAAAGCACGTCACTAACTGTAAGAGTTTAGAGAAGAAAAAAACAAACACTAGCAATGAAAGGGATTCCAGCGTGCACTGGTCTGTTGCTTTACTCGTGTGCATCATGATGAGCATCATCTACGTAAAACATATTGATTACCTAATAAAAAGCATTACATTTTTCTGTCTGCTGCTAAAACAGCTTGCAAATGTACATCAAATTACATCGCCAGCTCAGATTCAGTGCTCAAGAAGTGCAGTGAACTGAGTCCAGTGATTAGTGGCAGGACAGGGGCACTTCAGGGGCCAGTCGCATTTTAAGACAGGACCAGTGCTGCTGCAAAGTAGAACAAAGGTTAACTCGACCCCAAAACAACAGCTGGACATAACCGTAACTCTGTTAAAGGTCACATCCCTGATCACTCTGACCTCCTCAGACTGTGAAAAAGACTTTGGCTAAATAATTTTTCAAATGCAATTTATTTGTCTTTAAAATATAGAATCTCCCTCACTCTCTCTCTCTCTCTCTCTCTCTCTCTCTCTCTCTCTCTCACATGCAGACACACACACCAAACAGAGGAAGGCTGTGTGAGAGCAGTCAGCTGATTCTGGCATGCTCTTTGTACCTGATAAAACGTCCATTGTAAAGGAGAAAAGTGAAGTGGAGAACAAGAGACTTAGATGTGTGTGTGTGTGTGTGTCTAAGGAGTGTAACTTAAGGCATGTTATCATTTTAATGACAATCTTTATCAAAAAGACTGATCTAAAAAAAAGTGCTTTTCCAATAAGCAGATTTTAAAAAGGTCAATAAAATACAGCAGGATAAAATTACGTGAAACACGTTTGAAAGACAATTGTTTTAAGAAGGTATTTGAGACATTATACTGACTGTGGCAGATCAGTTGCCACCAAATGAGTTCACGGTTGTTGCAAACTGACTCCGGACTACAGGAAAAATCAAGCTCTAAAATAAACTAGGAAAACAGTACATTTTTCATACTTATTTTCATACAAGACACACGAGAAGGCTAAATTCACCGCAGTGATTCAGTTAAAACCAGAGACAGTACAGGAAATGTGGCACATCTGGACAGTTTGCGGAATATCACATGTCACTTTATGTTGTTACTTTGGTATTCCTGTTGTTATATATTCCTGTTTCGGTTTACTCTGTCCTGAGTCGGTTAAAATCTGATGAGCTGGGCATCCAGCCAGCCCACTAGGATGTGTGTCTAGACATTATGAACTTACAAGTACACTTTTTAGAGAAGTAAACCTCACAAAATGATCTGTTATACAATACCACAGTCTACAGACCAGTCAGCCCACAAATCAGATGCACAGGCGTCTTTCTATTCATGGATTGGCAATGTTGAAGTCCGAGAATTACTTTTAAATAACATCCTACTTGCGATGATGTAAACGCTGTAAAAAAATTCTGACGCCGTTACACTCAGCTGGGAATTGAATCAAATCTACTGAGTTCAAAAGTTCACCGGAATAAAATGTTAATAGTTGGATGGAATCTGCTTCTATCAACAACCGTTGAGTCAAATTCTCCACGAGTCTACTGAGAGTTGGCAAATGATTTATCAGCCTTCCGATACATAAGCCTGCAGGTTCAGCATCCTAATCACAAACTAACAGATACAGTTCTATAGGTGTTTTTGTAGCTAAACCTGGGAAATGTTGTGTTTATTATTGTAAACATGATGATATGACATGATGAAAAGTTCACATTGAACAAACAGTTTCAGTGATGGGATCTGTTTTTTCTGGTTATGCTTAGAAAATATACTCTGGGGCATATGGACAGTAAAAGTATTGTGGTGAGGATGAGACAGGATATGAACCCCATTCAATAGTAATCAAACTCAAAGCAAACTTTATTGTCATCTCTGCTATAATATAATATAGTGCACCCATCCAAAGTTAGTGTTAATCTTACCAACTTCCTGCTTTGGAACAAATCTCCGTGCCACCATACACTTCCCCCTAAATGACTAGAATTCCAAAGCCGACCTTGTAAAATATGAGCTACTAAGACTCATGTGCCTGTATCTGAACTTTCACATGTGTAAAATGGGCTCCATATGGAATAAACATGCAACTCTCTGAAAATTTCAAGGCAACCTTATAGTGCCTAATTTATATTCACCAGCATACAGGCACATTATGCTCCGTCTTTATAAGCTTACATGTCCATTAAATATGTGAGCTCACTCATTATACTGAAGATTTCCAGTGAAAATGAATGAACTCCACTGGAAGTGGTGTTGCCAAATTGGCAGACTATACCCAATCAATAAGTCATTACCATTTGCCAACAAAGAGCTCTACTGACCTAATTACACACAAAAGAGTATGAGCTAGACTGCAGAAGATACTCTACCTTATGCGGGATGTACAATCAGCTAAAGACAGCGCTAACGAGAACTCTGAATGTTACCCTCTAAACGCGTAAAACAATTAATCCGCAGAGATTTGCTCATTTTCCATAAAGATTTTTCATGTACTCTGGTGAGATGACCTAGTAGTGGGAGCCCTCCCCCATAACAGTGAAATGAGAAGTTCACCCAACGTGGGTGACTGTTGTTGAAAACATAACCAAATAATTTGAGGTCTCCTTGTGTACTAAAAGGCCAGGAAGCAATCCTACACCGTAACAACTCCTGTCCCCAAAATGCATATATATCGTAACAGTGGAGGTTTACAGTTTCATCTAAGATGATCTTTATGAATGTTAGCTCATCAAAATGTACATTTTATCATCCTGACTGTAGTTTCATCATTTTGCAGTGTTAATCAGGTGATGTTCCTGCATTTCTGCAGCATGCTGTTGTAAGGTGTGAAGTTCTGTTTTTGTATTCTTTCCCTTCACGGCGTCTCCCTCCAGTGTGGTGTCAGCCTGGATGTCCAGCTGATGACTGACTCACAGACGGACGCAGACGTCAGACACCTAATCATAGCAGAGCATCTGCGGGCGAGACAGAAAAACTGTTCTTGTCTGAAACACATAGGCACAACAATGACTGTGCAGACTTATGTATATGTGTTCAGGTGAACATAAGCACAAGCTTGGGCCTGTTCATCAAGAGCCATTTGAGGTTCTGGGTTGTTACTAAGCAAAATGGACAGTAGTAGGATTTTTTCCAGCAACTCTTTAATTTATGGGCAGCTTGTTCTATTCACTCTTATCACAGTCAATGGACAAAAAAACCTCACTCCTGGTCACACAACATTGATATTTAACTAGTAACAGCAACAGAATTGTGGAAACCACGAATGAACTTAAATTAATCCAAATTACAAATATAATTCTGTCACACCTTACATGTCTATTCCTGTCATCCCAAATGCTGTGAGGAAACTACTATGCCATACTTTGCATTGTCATACATTATTTATTAATGTTTACAACATATTTAGTAAGTAATGACAATTTTAGATGAATGCTAGATGTTTGCAAACCTAGGGAATAACTGCTAGTGCTTATTTTATGTCTCACCAGAAGATGTCACCAGTGTACTGAGAATATTTCTCAGGGATAAAGCTTGTATGATTTTGAAGGTGTAAAAAACAAATATCTATATAACATATCTTGGTGTATACATATATGCATGTATGTACACGTTGCCCTAAATACATAGATCTACACAACTAAACACATGAATAGTGTGTTTTTATGTAAAGCTGAAACATTAGATTTCATTACATCCATCACACCATCACCAGGCTGATGATGTTGTTGAACTGTAAATGTGTGAGATTTGTGGAAGTTAACAGGCCCAGACTCTGAAATTTTGTTTGTGCTATTTCTTTCTTCAGTTCACAGTAAACACACCTTTGTCTAAAACACACTAATGGTCGTGCTGTTGTTTAATGTCATGTTAGAGGATTAAATGAGAAATCTGTCTTATCTCCTGTTCAATAAATGAAATTATGCTATGATAGTTCCTGGACTGTTGAGTTCACTAGCAGGGTTTGGGACAAAACTTTTGTTATACATGATCCAAAGATGGACCTTGTTTGACTGCCTTTACTACTTTTAGAGTCACACAGCTGATTGACTCATCTGAAACACTTGCTATTTGTGCTTTTCAGCATAGTTTAATCTTATAGTCACTCAACAACAGGTAGTGTGCCATCATAAGAAAACACCAAATGGAAGAATATTACAAATATGGAAAATCAGTTATGTGTTTTATGGAAATAACTTGCAGTAAAAGCTTATAACAACAAAGAGACAAACTGTGATTTAGCACCAATTTGTGCACCAGATGGCGCAATATTTTCTGACCATTATATTAAAGCAGAGCAGAATTTACTTTGTTTTGTGCATTTTATCTGATATTTCTAAAATGTTAAAAAAAACACATGTCAAATGAGATAATACTCTGTTATCAATACTAAGAGTAGCTACCTCGATCATTTTGGTGTGTTCAGGATGTCCTGGTAATTACACTGGACAGTTCCAGCTTAATTTTGAAGAAACTCTCAACTGTCACTGCTTTGTTTCTCAAGACGAGAATGCTTGAAACAGTCCACGACAAGTGTACAAATCAATCGAACAGAAATAAGTTACCATTACATATTTTACTCTATATCTATTTTGCCTTGTGTAAGCAAAGGCAAAAACAAAGAACAAGAGAGTTCAGTTGGTCCCTGCAGGTCGTCGGGCAGACGGCCCGTGGGAGGCAGCCGCGGACCCTGGAGAGCGTCGGGCGGACGGCCCGTGGGAGGCAGCCGCGGACCCTGGACGGTGCCCCGCCATGGAACAGGAACTGGAGAGTCGGCGACCTCGACCCGCCTGGGAGCAGGAGCTGGAGAGGCAACGTCGCCGTTGTCCCGCCTGGGAGCAGGAACTGGAGAGGCGGCGACCGCGTCGACATGGGTCCGACTTGGAACAGGAACTGGAGCAGGAGCAGAAGAGGCGACAGCGACCTGGACGATGCCCCGCCGCGGAACAGGAACTGGAGAGGTGGCGACGGTGACCTCGGCCCGCAGGGGCAGAAAACACATTGCCCCACTGACAAACTGGAACTGGAGAGGCGGCGACTGCGTCGACGTGGCTCCGCCT
>JAUYWH010000024.1:18349388-18373238 GCA_034779795.1 Ctenopoma multispine
TGGCTAAGGTGAGGGAGGAGCAGAAAGACATGGAAAAACAGACACACAAGGGCAAGGGGAAGACATGACACTGACACTATGCATGCAAAGTGACTCTATGATGTCCGTCAATCCCTGACATCACAACAGCTACTAAACTTACATGTCAACACTGCTGTTTTCTCTGGCCTCCATTTATGGAAACCATGTGACGTGGTTAAATATAAAAACATAAAAACTGCACAAGCTGTCTTTAAGACAACATTTGTTTAAGAAAAATGTTAGTGAATTTGATCAAATGCAGTGGGCTGACATTTAGCAACATGCCAGTTTGCTAGACAGTCATAATAAGAATACTGCTACTAGTAATAATAATAACATTAATACACACTTTATTAATCCCCTTGGGGAAATTCTTGTGGACAAGCAGCTACATCTTAAGGGCCAAGGTTTCTGGGTTCTGGGTCTTGTCCAGGGACACTTCAACATGTGGGCAAGAATTGAGGGGAACTATGAGTCAAACCACAACCCCGTCTGCCCTAGCAACTGATCCACAGTCACCCCAATCTTACAGTGAAGTTTTGAAAACAAAAGCTTGTCACCCCTGTTTGTAATAACTCGTGGAAAATGGACCACGCTCTAGTGACTTTGCTGTTGTCCATGGATACATCACAATGTACTGGATGTGTTGTATTGATGGAGTCACAGAGAACACATCTCTGAGGCAGCAGCTCATCTCCATCTGATTCAGGAACATGCAGCATTAAGATTAACTTAATTAACATTAAGCAGGCAGGAAGGCGTTAAGAGCAGCACCGCATCTCCCCCCACTTGTGCTGTTTCCTCATAGAGCTTTAATAATTAGAGAGGGTCTCTCTTTCCCTGACCTGTGGGCACAAGTAGGGAAAACTATTACACTTCATTAATCACTGTGCATCGAGCCAATTTATCATGCTGCTGATTTCTAGACAACTCTGCAGGAAAGGCACGTTTATAAATACCTAAATTCAAGTAGTAGTAGTTTTTGGATTTAAAAAAATATTACATTTTATTTTTAATAACAAAAATAAACATAATTGAACACATCTATAATTGTAAAATGTTTATAGCTGTATATATATTATACAAGGTACTGTATGTGTTGTAATAATTTTTCACATTCTTTGTTCTCTGTTCTGTATACACAGGTACAAAGACATGCCAAGCCCAGATGAAAGAATAAATAACTTACCCAGCCTTACATCCCACCTCCCTGGCTCTGTCTTTGATTCCCACCTGCTTTGGAGTCTATCATCTGTGTGCAGCCTTCATGTGACATTATACATTATGGTTTTAATGTGACATTCTCTATTCTTTCAGAAAGAAAATGTCTGCTTATGCTTATAATGGCACAATGCTGTCATAGAAACAAACAAAAAATGTTTTTTCTTTCCATTTAAATCCTTACCACTAATAGGGGAAAATGTAAAGTTTGCCTTGAGGACTGCGAAAGAGAAAAGGATAATGGACAGATGGATGGACGGACTTGCTCGTGGTTCCTGATGACGTTTCACATCTTACTCAAAAGGCCTCTACACGTCTAACTGACTGGTGAGGAATTTCAGGTCTTATGTCTGAATGAAACGCATTAAATGCCTGAAACATCGCAGCTAGAACAGAAGAAGCCTTTTAGATGACACCTTCAAGGAAAACAAGTCCAGTTGTCAGTAAATAGCAGTTTTTTGGAAAACCACGTCCTGGATGACATGAGAATGTCCACAGACATATTTTTCAGATGATCAAATCTGATCATAACTGAAACGCTCCTCTTGAAACTGATAATCCCACATTTAATCCTACTCCACACATTTGATTGTGGGGAGGGGAGAAACTACATGGAACAGTGGAAAACTGTTCTGTGGTCAGACAAGTCAAAATTTGACATTCTTTTTACAAACCATGGGCGCCGTGTCCTACAGACTAAAGAGGAGAGGGACCTTCCAGCTTGTTATCAGTGCTCAATTCAAAATCCTGCATCACTGATGGTGTAGGGCTGAATTAGTGCCTGTGGAATGGGCAGCTTGCACATCTGGAAAGGCATCATGAATGCTGAAAGATAAATCCAGTCCTTTTTTTAAAAAGACCTTGCATATTTTAGCAGGACAATGCTACTGGTCTGTAGTAGCAGAATCCAGGTGCTGTACTGGTCTGCAGATTTTGGAGAATCTTTAAACTCAAAATATGACAAACGAGACACTTTTTTGAGATGTTGTGGCCATAAAAAAAAAAGAGTTTATGAGCTTTGTTTTTATGTAGATTTTACACAGCATCCCAACTTTTTTGGAATTGGAATTGTTGAGAGTAGAGATAATATTTATATCTAATACCAGACAACATTTTAGGTTAAGCAAATATCTAGTATGTTTTACAGACAACAAGTAGAACATCAAATTTCTGTTTCCTAAGTGGGCGAACGTTATAAATGTGCAGTAATTGAAACCTATTTTATTGGTAATCACCTAACTTGTAATTGCCCTGTATTCTGCCTTGTTTACACTGCAGGATGTGACAACTCATGGACAATAATGTTTGACCAAGTTCCGGATCTTGTGTACCAGCATGTCTGGATGTGCTTGTTTGCATGAACTGAATGGCCTTTAGGGGATGATTAAACCACACAATACGAAATGGAGACATGTGTTTCTTTCAAGGGCGGTGAAAGGAGAACAATGAAACAGGAAGAAGAACGCTTCATGTACAGTAGTGGAGGCAGATATGCTGAGATGCTGAAAGAGCTTTGTCTCATTTGAGAGTGCTGAAAGAGCTTCCTGTGTCCACTAAGAACCACCAGTAGTACAATTTGGCAAAAAATGCACATATTCGTTTGTTAAAAGTTCAACATTGACATCTGAATGATGACTTTGTAAACATGTGTCGAACTTTTTTAGCACATCTCGTTTACACTTGCCTGCCAACAGATTTCGTATTGGGTTGAGAAAAGGCCATAGTGTCAGGTGGAGGGAAGCCAGCTGTGGACACATTCATACAGATAGTACTAGAAAACAGGACTTGCTTCCCGTAAGGAAAACACGGTGGAAGTTGTTTACTTATTGAGAAAGGAAGTGTGGATCGTCTTGGCATAAATCCCACATAATGCTGCAGTCAGAATGTTTTTCTTATATAAATTATGTATGGAAGAGCACCCATTAAGCAAACTCGCACCAGTTTCCTTGAGATAAACTTGTTTACTTTGAACACCGGCTTTCGTTGTCTGCCAAGAAACAGTCAGCTGTTGCTTGAAGATGTTTTATACCTGAGAGACAATAGATTGTGTGTGTGTGTGTGTGAAGTGATTCTTCATATGGTTGTGATCCAACAATTACCTTCATATGCATGTGCAGCTCACATCTCTGCTCATTTCTGCTTCTTTATTTGACCCCTCACTTATGTTCCTTCATCTGTCTTTTTGACTTCAGTATTGATATCTAAAACACACCAAGGACACACAGGTTTCTTTTTCTGTTGTCCCTCACAGACTGCTGTCAGACCCATTTATCTTTCTCACTTAATTAATCTGACTAGCAGCTCAGTACAGTATAGACTCCATGACAAACTATATCAATAGTGAAATTGATTTTGTGATTGATTAAATTTTTTCTCCAGTGTCATTGAAAATAAAAAATAATGATGAAATTTTAAATTACTGTTATTTATAGAGTTGATCAATTTCAGATACAGAACTGTATTGAATGAAACAAAAATATCATATTTACAGCAGAAGATTTAGATTGGTACTCAACAAATGACAACTTATATGTTTTTATTACCCTTTTTTATTTGTTTTTATTTTTCTGGTTTAACTTGGAGTCGTACTTTTTAAAACTCTTTGGAGAAACTGAATTACTGCTTACTCAGGTATTGGTTCAGTCTATGCTCTAATCGTATCCCAAATGATGTTAGCATGGCTATCCTTTCAGGGGCATCTGGAAACTCTTACGATTTGTTAACAGTTGGACCCATGAAGAAGGCTGGACACCGGCGGGTAAGTTGGATAAGTTTTATTAAGTTCAAGAGGAAAGGATGGAGTCATGATGGTGGAAAAGGGCTGCAGGGCTGGAGTCAAGCGGCATGCTGTTCTGCAGGTGAATTAAGGGATGTAATTGTCTCTCATTGTAGATGGTGACCGGTGCAGTAGCTTGAGCAGTGCCGGTAGGCGGGAGACCAAAAGTGAAGTAAACAAAATGTCAAACCAGTCAGTGGAGACAAGATGGCGACCTCCAGGGTTGGTGTATGCCATGTGGTCCCTGGAGAAGGGCAGAGAGGGAAGCGCGCACACACACACACACACAAACACACACACACAGCCACGCTCAAAAACATTTTCTAAGTCCTGCGTACAGGGAAAAGCACAAAAGCATCAATTTAAAATCTACAAAGTCCAAAATCAGGCAGAGCAACAGAGAGTAATAGACCAGAGTCAACAATTCTGAATCTAAATCCAGTGTAACAGATCAGTGATCCACACCAGAGAGGGGGACAGAAGAGGCAGAGACAAGGAGGCACAGAGCCAGACAGAGGTTTTTAAACCACAGAGGTCCAAATCCAGCAGAATCAGAGTGGAAGACAGGTGGGGAGACACAGGCAAAATCAGCTGCACTTATTAATGTGTAAAGTAAAAAGGGGTCGGGGGATGACCAGAATGGAAATTAGGAATATTTCAAAAAATAAAACAGGAAGTGCGGGTTGTGACCATAACAGACACCTACATCAAACCTACAGTACAGTGATACTTCTTCCAGACCTCGTGAAGTAGCGGTTGTACCTGGGTCAGGTCTTGACTTGCTCCACCCTATCAGAATGACATTATTTCCTGTAGGACTTCTATCCCCCTGCTTTTCATGACTACCAGAAGGTCAGATGATGGGTGGAGATAAAAAAATGGTGGATGTCAGGACCTGGATACTCAGATTGATGAATTAACTAACTGGTGTGACACTTTTTCAGAGATAAACAAAAGAACTCATTTGACAATATTTCTAAAAATATGGTTAAATTAAATGATCTTGCACTTCTGATGGAGTCAAACAGAAAGTTAAAACATCAACTGGCCCTAAATATAAAATTAAATTATTTTTGTTTCTCGCATGGTATCAAGCCAGAAAAGTCCAAAAACAACCTGATAGGTCTTCTGTGCAAAAGTCTTATGACCTATAGTTACGTTTTATTGTTAGTAGCTTCAGTACAGTGCCTCAGCAATGGGAGAAAAGGAGGAAATCATGTAATATAAAATATAGCAACAATGTGCAGGAGTTTGACATGGGACAATGAAATTGTTTGTTTCCAATCTTCAAACAGAACATTTGGGTATTATTGAAACCATGACTACAAAGGTCCCTTAACCTTAATAAAGTACTTATTTAAAACTAAACCATGTCTTCCTAAACCTGACCAGCTTGTTTTATGCCTAATCATAATCAAACCACAGCTCCATAACCTTAATTGTGTGGTTATTATTGTAACTATGACGACTATGATCTGGTATGCAAATTACCAAGGGGGAACTATTTCGAGAAGGTTATGCAGCCTTTGCTGCTCTTTATACACATCACCACTTCTGACTTTTGCTCCATTTATAATTACTATGTCACTAGAGGTTACATAATACGCATCTATTATATGTACATTCTGGTGTCATGGTGCAGTTTGTCCTTTGGGCAAGATCAAAACTAATTATAGCGTTTTACTGGAGTGAAAACATTCAGCTGGTTTTGAGTAAAAGTGAGGTTGTACTTTTTAAGATATGTTGGTGTTAAATGTACAACACAATGTACTAACAAGCTAATTTGTTACATCAATATTATTATGAGAAATGATAGCATTATCTTTCGGTATAAGCTCTATAGGCAACTAGATGGCTCTCAATAACTGATTTTCAATTGAAAAGTCATAGTTTCACAATTCCAGAGTTTGGCATCTTTTTGTGCTTAGATTGGCTACTGATAGACAGAAAGTTGAAAGTTCCCCATTTTCAGCAAAACCACACCAGACATATTTATGTCTCCCATTGCGTGAAAGACAAACAATGAAATAATCATTTCCTTGGTTGTGAAAACAGGAGACAAACCAGTGTTTCATTCAGTACATCGGTATGTATATTTCAACATATATGTTTAGCATAGTTAGATTTTTTTCAGTGTGCATAAGCCGTTACAGACAAATAGAATTCGTGTTGCACAGATTTACATGTACATATATATTACTCCTATTTACAGATATCTAAAGGCATTTTTATAAACAAAAGAATTTCGCAGAGATATAAATGTCTTAACAGATTACAATGCACAGTGGTCATAGAAACGTTACAGTGTTGAACAGCACATTAAAGTGCAGGAAATTATTTTGTCTGGATTACAAATGCAGCCAAAACACAGACCCCACTCTGATGCAGGATGTAAGAAAAAAGGAGGAAGTGTTTTGACCTGTGTGTACGTGTGTGTGTGTGGAATGTGTGAGCTTCTCCTCATTTTGTGAACACTGTAAGTACACTCCTCCAACTGCAGCCAATCTCACTTCATCAAAACTCCTGCCACCCATCAGTGTGTGGGTGTGAGTGTGTTTGTGTGGGTGAATGTGCTACTTTTTTACTTTGGGAAAGATTAGGATGCACACGAAGAGATTGCTTGATGCAACATGGAACAAATCACACACAATGTGCTAAAATAAATGTCCTGATTGATAAATAAATCATCAGTTTTGTTGTAAAAAGTTTGTTTATGGCTGATTTTTAAAATGAGTCACTAAAATCTGGTTCTGAGACCTACGCTGAGAAAAACAACAAAACCTAAAGAGACAAAGGATGAGGTGACTGCCACTTTAATTATCCAATTATTTGGAGATATATGGTCTGTAAGAGTTACTTTCACCACACACCTCTTTGTTGCTGCGCACAATTTATCTTTGTAAACACTCTAATGGGAAAGAGTGTTTGGCTGCACTGTAGGGAGACATACCCGGCACCAGTATTCCTGGAAAAGTTATTTGTAATAAAAACAAGTTGGGAGTTCAGAACACTGCTAGACAATGCGAGTCTGTGAAATATTCAAGTATTGGAACTAAATTCAACAAAACAATGTAAAGACTGTCAGTACTGTGTGTAGGGTTTTAACAAAAAATTGTAGAGACGTGAAACATGCTATTTTATGAGAAAATAGGGATAAATCTCCCTTTGCCACTGTTGTTCTTATAAAATGTTTTGCAGATAATGTGAAAAAGAAGATGTATGCACATAGAATCTCAGCAAAAGAAAACAGGCAATATCATTGCTGTACATTTTCATTCATACACAATATTTCCTTTTCATGCAAAAATCTTTATTTGATTCATAAATGTGGACTTATGGGACATTTAAGTCACTGAGAGTTAGTCACTGCATGAATTTATACTGTTTGTACCTTGGTGTCACTGCCAGACATGTTCATATTCACCCCAGTAAACAGATTTTACTGCATGGTCACTCTGCCTGAATGAAGGACTTGGGAGAATTGTCGAAATCTCTCCAGTTGCCAGTACTGCCTGTGGGGCTCAGATTGTTCATCTTAGTCAGCAGGGTTGTTCTGCGGAGGCTGCTGTCTGAGTCCTCTTTCTTGAAGTCGGGGTTCGTTTTGTGGCAGCATGAGAAACAGTGCACAAAATCCTGGAGGAGGTGACCACTGAAGATCATGTATATCCACGGGTTACAGCAGCTGTTGAGACTGGCAAGGAGCGCAGACAGAGTCACTGCTGTGTTCTCAGAATCTAGAGAACAGAGAGAGCAAAAAAGGAAAGGATGATTAATGCACAAAACATTTGCTGCAGTCTAGGCTGCAGACGTGCCTGTCAAAGTAAAATTATGTTCTTTAATGAAGAGACAATGCGCCAATGCCAAATGCACAACTTCAAAAATATGAGTTGGTTTTAACAGTTTCTTCTGCTGCAAATCAAGTTAAATGATCTTTTACATCAAATTAAATTTTCTTGACATGATCACTTAAATAAAGCAAAAGAAACAGCGATATTTGTTTCATCACATAAAACTTTAAAGAGTCATTTTTGTCCTGTATACAGGTTAAAGCTGTAACGCCAGATTATCCAATTTACAAGCTAATCTTGAAAAGAGGTTGCTGCAGTAAAATGGTCATTTTGAAGGCTCACAGTAGTGCTCTTTGCTTTTTCGTGAATATGGCGGCTTAGAAATAAATTATTATTTCAGATGTGTAGTTTTTATTTAAATTTACGCGTTACTTGGCGCAATTTGAGTTTTTCATTTCCTGATCAAATGCTTTATTCAGGCTGTTACTCTTATACACTATAATTATTAACCATTCTGTAAAACAACTTAAGATATGAAAGTCTTAAATTTAGCAATTATTAATACTAGTTGAATTTCTCACCAGCCCATTGGGAGTTTTCGTCCCACACTGACCACATGTGCACTGAGAAAAACGGCGCCCAGCAAACGATGTACGCCAAAACGATAACAAAAGTCATTTTAACGGTCCTCAGTTTGGCTCTTGATATAGTTGTGACGCTGCTGACTGAAACCTTCCCAATCAACTCGTTCTTGTTCGCAGCGATCGTTTTCTTTTTCTTGTATTTGATGTTTTTCCATATGCTGTGGCAGATGAACCCGTAACATATCATAAGAATGACCACGGGCACGAGAAAGATGCCCACAGTTATCCAGGTGATGTACGCTTTGGCGCCCCAGGGCTCGATAAAGTGTGCCCAGCAGTCGTACACGCCCGACCCGTTCTTGATCTCGCTCAGGGAGAAGATGAAGTACTGCGGAGTGCTGAGCGCCAGGCTGCATATCCACGTGGAGATGATCATGATGTAGGAGCGCCGAGTGGGCTGCTGGAGAGTTTTCAGGGGGTGACAGATGGCGATATAACGGTCCACGGTCATCATCACCATCATGTATGTGGACGCAAACATTCCCATCACTTGGAGGTGTTTGACTATCCTGCACAGACTGTCTGTGCCGTAGAAGCGGAAAGTGATCTCCCAGCACAGCTGTGGCAGCACCTGGAAGAAGGCGACCACCAGGTCAGCCAAGCTGAGGTGTTTGATGAAAAGGTGCATCCGTGACATCTTCTTCTTGGTGTTGTACATTGCCAGCAGGACGCTCATATTCCCAATCACAGCAACCACGAAGGTGATGCTCAGGACCATAATCTCGATTTGGGCCACCTCTTCGTTTCTTGAAAACTGGTCGGATCCGTTGTGGTGGATCGTGTTGTTTCCAGTCGTTCCCATCGTTATGTCATTAGTGGCTCTGAAAACCAGAGACTTGTTCCCTTCGCTCAGGAGCAGCACATAATCGGGAGTGTGCATGGCACTGCCCCTCTGTGCGCCCTAGCAGATACAGTGCCAAAAGGGCTGCGAAGTGCCCCTATCATCCGTGTACGGAGCTACCTTATGCTCACAGAGAGGAACACTACGTTGTGTGCCGTGTGGCTGCTGCTGGGGCTTTTTAAAGTCGAATCAAGTTTCAGACACCATGTGCGTAAAGCGTGCAGCCAAGCCCTTCCCCACGATGTACAATACCTCCACGCCACGGTTTTTTTGTCACTCACAGCTTGTGCCCCATATTTAGAAAATAGCTCTGTTTTGTTCCACAAAACACAATTGCAAAATCACAGCAGAGTATGTTGAGTAAACTATACAGTTTAATAAACAGTTTATGGATATCTGGAAGTTTCCAAAAGTAAAGTGGAAAAGAGTAATGCCTATCTGAAATGTTTTGTTCAAATAATTACCACACTTTTAGGTTTTAGTATTTCCCATTAAAAGTCAAATTTCAAACAGCAGCAACAAATGTTTAATGATTAATCTTGGAGCCGAAAGAGGTCTTATATGATGTATTGATGATGTGAACATGTCATTGTGTGATTCTGCTTTTGACAGTTTTTCCTTGTTTACAGTCTTTTTGTGGCATTAAGCATTTTATTTGTTAGCTTCCAGTAGACGAGTGTATGACATGCGAAAACATACAGCTGGAGTCAAAGTGGGGACGTTGCAGTTATGTGGCACTACCTCATTATCAGGGCACTTCACATTGAGTAGTAATTTCTTGCAATGGAATTTATGATCTTAATAATTATATTAAACCAATTTAATTAGCAAATATGAATCTCTCCAACCATGACCCTCCAACATTTTAACATGTCATAATTCTTGTTATGACCATATTATTATGTTTTTCTCATCCTTTTAATTACTCCAGTCTAACTACCAGATGATCTGAGAGAAGTCACTACTGCTGCCAGATTTACAGCCACTGTGTGTGAAAATGGTTAAAAATGGTTTTTTCTAGCCTGTTCCTCTGTGAACTGCAGTCTCCATTTATTCCACCAGATGTCCCTAACTCCTTCCCTCCCTGGATCACCGGCTGCGCTGCTCTACATTTGCACGATTTCAGTCAGTTAACTCTGCTCCACCACACCTGTTCCCCATCGACTAATCACTTCCTCAGTATATACCGACCAGTCTTCACGTTCCTCTTTGCTCTTTGCATTGTACATGGTTCCCTTCTGAATTTCATTTAACTGACCTGTTTTGCCTGCATATATATTTTTTTTAATCTTAGACTTAAAGTAACCTATTTGTATCTGTATATTAAAGTTCATATACACTTTTGTATTGGACTAAACATGGCTGTGACATGATAAAATTATACTCAAGTGTGCATTTTAAACTCAAATTAAAAAGGATATAAAAGAGAGAAATATTTCCTATTTACAACCTTCCAGTTTTAAACCATATGACATCACTCCCACCAGATATACTATCACTTTACATAATTCTGCACAATAGAGTTAAACATACTTATAACAAAATATATTTCTTTAAAACATTTGCCTGTAACTTTCTCTGTTTCTTCTTTCTCTCTCTTATGCTTTGTGCCAGCGTCCTCTCTTACACAAGTTTTTGCCTCAGCATCTTTAGCAACACTGCCTCAGTTTCCAAGTGACACTGAAGATGACAATGAAGATTGCTTATTATAGTTTCCATTGCGAAAGCACATAATTACCCACTGGCTGTGGGTATCTGGTAGGTCTTCCGTAGTGATAGTTATCTTTATTGTGTTCATATTGAATTCAGCATCTAGATGTACTCTCTTTCATTTCCGATTGCCCTGGTAGTGAGTTGTGCCAACTGGACATCCCTTCCAAAAACTTCCTGCTGGCTGGTTGAAATGATGTCATATAATGAAGTTTTATCAATTATCCCTGTATCAGTCTCTGCTAATTAGAACCACAGCAAGTGAAATTTCTGATGCCATGGTCTTCTGTTGAGTAATTAACCAGCCTCCTCCCATAGGATTTCTTTTGGATTTCTACTCCCTCACTTCCACTCTCACTTTTTGTTATAAACTTGTCTTATCCTGGGGCTATGAGGACAGTAATACGGATGTCTTCCTTCACGCTGCACTGAACCGAGTTTACCGTCATCTCCTGTTTTTGTGGATGTTCACCAGAGTTGCCCTGCGCTGTTATTACAGCTCCAGGGTTCGTTGATCTTGTCTGCTCCAGAACACGAAGATTCTGTTCACCACCCTCAACTGCGGGCTGTGTGTTTAGGCCCTGGAATCATGGGAATGTGTGTTGTGTCTCCAGTAGCCAGAGAATTTCCGTGAAGTTTCGCTCACACACTGATCTGCTCAGACTCTCAGCGAGAGTATTTTTTTCCCCCTGTAGACAAAGAACCTTGTTAGGGAGTTTCTTCTTCTTTAAAACAGAAATCCTTTCTTTCTATTTAAATTAAAATGTTTGTGAATATTAAAACATCTTCAGTATACATTTCAATAGAAATTAGAAGTTTCTAAAAGTTGAACATTATGACAGCTCTTCAGTTCATCCTACTTGTTTTCTGACCTACTGTAATGTATACTGCACTGTACCTCTGACACAGACGAACACCAAGAAGGAACATCTGAACAGTGTTTGTCAAAAAAGTAAAAATAAAAAACGCTTTAAAGGCTCCTTACGTGCAATATTCATAAAAGGACAGATTTGTTTTTCTCCAGGACGACCGGAGTCCAACAAATATCACGTCAAACAATCATTTAATTATGTATTTACTTTATGACAATGAACAGAACCTCTGCAGAGGCCACCTATAATACATTCATTATGTAAGTTTATATGTAGGTTTGCGTATTCTCCTTTTTGCCTTGGGGCCAATTATAAATCAGAGCTTCAGTAAACAGTATGCAGGTTTATAATTGTGGAAATCTGTGCTAGGTACACATTAGTTATGCAACGTAGACATTTGCAGATGAGATAATGAAAACTTCACTGCAGCTGCTTTCGTTCAAAGCCACTTTCCACACCTGTTTGAATTAGAGAGAGAGATCAGTAACCTAAATAGACCTAACGCCCGCGAACTATCAATTAAATACAATGTGGTTAGAGCCAAATGAATACTGAGTGCACAAACGTATGAAGCAGTTTTATTATTTAAATATTGATTATGTTGCCTGTTAGTTGAGTTCAAAGACCTTTAATCAGTTTTATAACAGTATCATCTTTTTAAAAATTTAATGTACGTTATATTACATCTGTCCTTTAATTTGTGGACGTACAGCTTGTGAATAAAATAATGGAACACTTCAAGGGACGGTGAGGCATTTAAAAAGGCTATACAGGTAAAGCATACAAAGAGCAATGCTAATTAGCAATGTATGTTATATAACATACTATAATGTTATGTATATGTTATATAACAAGCAACAGGAGGAATAAAAATATTCTCTGTGGTCAAATTACATTACATGGTAAAAACCATGTGGATATCCTGTCTACATACCTTTGCATACTTTATGTCTGGAGCTGTGTCGTGTTTAGGACTGGTAAGTCTCTTAATTCCAGTTATAGTGGCAGTATTAATGCTATGGAATCAAAGTTTTCCACTGTGTGACAACAGTATTTTGTCAACATGACATTGTGCCTAGTCACAAAAACAGGTTCATGAACTGATTTTGTCTCATGTGGAGGAACTTGATGGCCTGAGCAGAGGCCTGAACTCAACCTGCCCCTGCTTTTGGAAAAAGATATTAATGATCCCATACACATGCAATGCTTGAAATGAGAACAGTGTGAAAAAAAAAATGTAGAGGCACAAAATTATCCAACTAGACAAAACAAAATGGTGAGCCTGACAAAGACGACAGCATATCCATTCAATAACTGCTTATATCTGATGTCGCGTAGAAAAAGAAGAGCATATAACTAATAAATAGTGCAAAACCAATATTTGATGTTGTTAGATGGCTTTCCTCACTTCCTGTACAGAGAAATCTGAAAGAACTGTAATGTATTTTTTTCTAACACATATTCATAGTAATTGTATGATAATGGTGCTCTAGGTGAAAGAAAATTCATTTTCTTCTGTTATCATAAGATACGGATAGCTCTAGATTTGTTTTCATGTTTTCTCAACATCAAACCTACTTAGATGTGAATCGGGAGAAATGATGACTGTATAATGGGAATCTTTCAACAGGTCTTATCACATTATTGTGAGTGGCGATGTTGTTACTTTGATATGAAACTGCATCTTTAGAGTTTAGTTTTTTTTTTCTCTCAAACTATCTTACGGTGTCGCAGTTTGTTCAAACAAAAGCGGCCATAGGCTGAAAGTCATGATTTCTAAATTCTCTGTGAGGCGTTGGTGTGTTCGAGACCATTTGCTCAGCTGGATATGGACTGAGCAGCTGTTCTGCTGTCACACAGCAGTGTGACTTCCCTTCACACTTGATAGCTCTTTTGTCTCTTGTATAACCTATTTCTTTATGAACAGAAATAATTATGTATTATGTATTTTGTATTACTGTTCTGTCTTTGTTTGGGCATCAGTATATAAAATAAGAATCACATGAAAATTGAAGGAACAGAATTGAACTGCGGCAAGAATTAAATGTCATGTAATTGTGTAACGTGTATGTGACAACAATGCATGTTTTGTAAAAAAAATTACATTTAGGATTAGAATTTTGATTTAGTGATGTGGAATATAAGGCAAACACAAACTGACATTTTTCTGCTCTTATTTTATAACTGTTCTTCTGTTTTGGACCTTGGATCTAGGATTGATTATACCGTAAAGGTTGTAATATGGGACCTGGATTTCTTTCTTTGGACTCATCTCACTGTGTGCACATGAAGAAGACTCTGCTCCCGATACCGGTCCTTCCCTCTCTGACCCCACATAACTAACATTTCTGTTTTCTCCCTCCTAGTTCCTTAACTCTGTCTTCAAACAATAGACCACGTGACGAACGCCATCTTCCCCCTGGAGTGCATTACCTATCAGCCTCGTCTTTCCTGCACTTCCTGTTTCCAGTTTGCTTCCCAACTACACTTCCCATCATTCTTGGTCATTGTTCTCTTCCTTAGTCATTAATCTAATTGCTCGTGCGAACTCCCCATCGTCATCGAGACTCTGATTGTTTACTCATCTCTGAAATATATTTATTTGTATTCATTTAAAGAACCTTTTAACGCCAAGCTCTGCGTCTGGCATTTTAATCGGGTCCAAAAAAACTAATTTGTCACAGCATCAATCAAAGCAATAGAAGAAGAGGTGCAAACATTTGATACTCATACATAATCCAAAGAAAAAGCTGCTAAGTCTTTCTTTTTATTGCTCATATTGTGTTTTGGTTTCCAGTCTTCAGTGTGGACAAGTCTGTCTAAGTGTATTCGTGGGTTTGAAGTGAACAGGTTTGTGGTGTTTCCAAAAATCCTGGTTCTTCTATTGGTCTTGGGACTTGAACTGTTCTCTTGAACAGGATGATGCCATATTGAAGGCCCACTTCAGATATCCACAGGCCTTCCTCCCTGCTGAGGGCTGTCAGGTCACTTCTCTCTGGCCTGATGAGGTTGGAATGTGGTGGTTATGCACTGAGAAATACTGCAGAGACTTTTACTCCGTTTGCCTTTGCAGTGTCTGGCCAGCTGTGCTTTCCGGACAAGTTCTGTTCAGTACTGCTTCCAGTACTGGCTTGGGAAGAGTGTCAAATAGTTCCTTGTGGAGGCGGTCTATCCTGTGTTTCAAGATGTCTATGGTGGAGTGGACCTGTCTCATTCTTTTATTAAGCAGCTGCTCTTGTGCCTTTTGATGGATGTTGTCTGCTCTGTAATCTCAGACATAGGCTGCAACAACTTCCTCTCAATGTCAAGATCATTAAGTTTGTAGTTATTAGATTTTCCTAATTATTTTTGAGCCACCATATTTGGGGGTTCATGGGAAAAAAAAAGAAAACTGAAAAACTATAATTGCAGTACTTTCAACAGTCAACACTTTTCAGAAACAAAACTATACATGTGCCACTGATGAGAATGTGCTTCTAACATAAACAGTTAGACGAAGGGAGAGTTATTTATGTGAAGCTAGACGAGACTGGTGATTCTAAAAGCATGTCGATGTGTTTTTTTGGTGCAGATGTGCGCGTATGTGGTGGTTCCATTGTGTGCATATGGCGGCATGCGCATGTGCATCCTGCATTCAGAGTTTATGGGAAACTTGGAGGCATCAGCACAACTTCTCATTTATCAGAAGAGAAGACAGCAGAGTTCTCACTGCTGTTTCTTTGAATCCACACATTATGACTCAATAACACCAACCCTCTTGGGGAGGGAGTCAAGGCCTTGCTGTGATCCCATCTGTTAATTTAGCAAGGAGGCAACTGGACTGGAGTAGATCTACAGTACGTCTACAATTGTTTTATCTGATTATTTAAAGAATATTGTCCTCTCTTTGTATCTCCCTTCTTGCCATCGTATTTGTTTGTCTTTTTCTATGAATAAGCCTCAGTTTTTGGCCAATCTTGTGAAGACGGCAGAGAATTAATTTATAAATACAGGGTGCATTAAACTGGCTCACATTCTAAGCCCTGTATTCGATGCTCTAAAATAGATTCTGAGTGGAACATCATTAAACATCTCTGCTTTTCTCACCATCACTATCTTGAGGAGACAGATGGGTTCATGTCTCCCACACAGTTATGATACACAATGTGCAGATACACACATGCACACATTTAAAATGAAATACCTTAATCAATCCATCTTTCTTCTGGTCAGCCTCCGCCTAAATAACAGCTGTATCCAGTAAGTTCAGTCTGTGGTAAAACAGGGTTACTGAGTCCCTCCTCTCTCTGGAGACGTAAACTAGCTTCATGCCTCCAGTCTGCAACAGATCAGAGGGGCACCACAGAAATATGGGGACAGAACACGGCAAAACAAATGTGACCTGTCATCTTAAAACAAAACATGTTGGCATATATTTTTTTACAAACTGACCTTAGACATGTTCAATTTCCTTCTTTATTTTACAAAATCAAAATGTGTTGACAAATGTGTTATGTGACTTTTCTCTCCCTGTGAAGACATGTTTGCCATGTTGGGACCACTTCTCTGATAATGGCATACAGAGCATTAACCCAATTAAAAACCTCCTATCCTGTTCATTCGGGATCTAGTAAGATATAAAAAGGATATGTTCCGGGGTGCATTATCCTATAATTCTCACCTTGTCTCACCTCAGCTCCACAAAGATGTCACTCTTTGTGAACAAAGGTTATTTCAAATTGATGCTATGTTTATGTTTTGTACAGTCCGAACAGCTGACAAAGTCATTATCTTATTTGGTCTTATTTCACCTATGCATCTGTTAAACATATGAGATTCGTATATCAGCACAAAAGTTGAAAAACTCCCAGTTAGACTTTTATGACATCAGAGTTTGGTAATGAGTTGTTTTGATTTGTCGGCTCAGCTGTTAACCATATTTGAAATTTAGGATTTGTGGTTTTAAATGTCAGAACTGCTCCTCATTGGCATTGCTGTACTTGTCAGTGATCACATTGCATCCTGGTCTTGATCTTCAGCCTGTGTGCATTCCCAATCGACCACCGCAGCACAGGTCTTTTTTCTTCTGCCTGTAAAAACAAAACAGATATGGTTTAAGAATATACAGTATGCTTTTCAATACAGAAAAGCAGAACAGCAAATTGTTTGAAATTATAAACATGTTGGTGAGAGTCTGTCCTGCTGCATTGCCCCCTGTTACTCTGCTTTCTGTCAAGTATGACCCCGAGCTCCTGTTCACAGAAGAAACTGCTCAGTTTTCACACCCCACATTGTTGAAGAATAAAAGCAATATAAAGGAATTTCATCTTGTTTAGGAGGAATACACTGTGGGAATAATAAGACTTAGAACATGTTCACATCAACCACCTCGACCTCTGTGAGGGGCTCTTTGCCCCTAGTGGAGACAAAATTCCTCTATAGGAAACCAAGGGGTCTCATTACTTGAACATACAGCATATACAGTTTAATGTTTATATTCGCATTTTCATATTCCTTTAGTGTGTGAGCAGAGATGCTGATGTTCAAATAGTGTTTTCCATTTAGCTTTGCAGCAGTTTGATTTACAGCTGGATCAGTAGGCATTTTAGTGAGTGCCAGGGGAGTTTGACATTTTCTCTTTACTCCGTGTCACCACACTGAGTTTGACTAAGTCTTGCCAGAACAAATCCTGCAGAATTTAGCTTGTGAGCCATGGCGGCCATTTGGCCCCTTGACACTGTGTGCCTTTAGATTCCCAAAAGATGATAATGAAAGCCTGATGAGATACATGTCATGCTAAAGGACAGGCTGTTCTGTGAGACTGTGCAAATAATCAATCTCATGGGATTGCTCATGAAGCAAAAAGGCAGCTAAAGCAAATCAATTATTCTTGTACAGAGTAGCAGTAAAATAATGGATAATCATTAGAGTCATAGTTCTTCTTTCTGATTTTTTTCTGCAGTAAATTGTTACCACATCGGTAAATAAACTCTCTTACAACCTTTTTACGGGCACATTAAACAGACCAATAACCTCTGAAAAAACAACTTTATGTGAAACCTGGGATTCTGTGACATTTATGTAGCATCTTTAAACCAGCAGCATTTTTATTACATCCTAACAAATCTGTGTGACAGGTGCAACATGAATAGCTTAGATTCTTAGCTTTCATATAGAACTTGATATACTGTCTATATCTGTGTGCATCTTAAGGGTCGAGATGAGAGTGGTTTAAGAAAAAGGCAAAATGCCAGGCCTCTTTATCTCAGTGTCTATAAAACTAAATCTCAGCAGCTCGGTAAGAAATCTTTAAGAGACATGATGACGTTTAAGTTTCACATGCTTTTTATTATGTGTTATAATGGAAAACTAAACCGATTTAAAGCACTTGAATTTGAAAAGGAAGCCAGGGAAATGTTATCATCACCAGCTTCCTTGGGTTTGGTTTACCCATTCAGCTTGCATCTGGTCAGAGCCCAGTTCAGTATCAGAACCACAATATTTTTTTAACTTCAGATTGTTGTAGAGTGTTATATTTATTGTTATACTGCATATGATAATAAAGAATTTTGAGAACTTTCACACAAACAGTTGATGCAAACACACCTGCAGCTACAACCAGGCAATTTCATGGTCATGGATTCAGCAAGGAAAATGTTCCTCGCAACTTGAAAAACAGTCACGGTTGGCACTAATCTCCCCCTTTGCCTATCGTACCAACACAGGCAGCTCCGCACAACATAGTTAAAATGGAGTGGCTCCTTTTCTTGTCACAGCTGTCAGGCCATGTTTCCTCAGGAGGCCACTTATCATGTTTGTCTTGACATTCCAGACCCAAACAGTGTGGTGAGAAGACAGAAGTAAGCACACTGTAAAGTATGTTGCTGTACCTGTATTTCTACAGGCTGGTGCACTGACACAAACAATGTCATTTAGCTATCACTGAACTGCTCTTGATGTGTATTTATCTATCTATCTTTGTCTACATAGAATGGTTTTTAAATCGCATCAGTGTTACTGAAATTTGACTCATAAATAAATTTCCACCTTTGCCTTTAAGGTTATCTTGTTTAAACGTACCCCAGCAATGTATTGTTGGACTCATAACAGATTAAAACAGCAGTTGATATGTTCACACAAATTAACTTTGTAGTATCTTCTGTCTACTAATGGAATCTACAGTCTTTCCCAAAGCAAAAAAAAAAATCATGTTTTCATTGCAATTATCTAAAGTAGACATACAGTAATTTTCATTCCAATACATGACAGACGCGTTCGGTATGTGCATGATTGGAACTGTGGAGATGAACTGGTCCAGAAAAAAGTGAAAAAAAAAACCCAAAACACTTTCTGGTCACAAAAGAAGTCGATGTACATAATCCGGCTGATGTGTTATATATCGGAGAGGTAAAAACAAAACTCTTGGTTTGCCAGACTAGAGTCAGCTGAATTATCAGCTGAATTATCAGCTGACTTGGTGACAGTCTGTGGTACGGCTGGGATCAATAAATATTGCTGTAACCCTGACCTTGATGGCTTATGGCAGAGATGTAAAATACATTTCATGACATTTCTGTGGACTTCACACATGATTTATTCACAAATAAATGTTGTTTATCTTAATTAGATTTTATACTTACTCTTGTTTTTGTTTGCTCGATTTAATTTATTCTTTTTCTTGTACCATGTCATATACTGTGCACATTTTAATAATAAAAATAATAATAATAATAAAGTCTCAAACAGTATTAACCTAAATATAATTTTGGAATAATAATTTGTACATAAATAAAAGGTAGAAAACTGTGAAGAAATGTAATGTAATGAAATAAAACAGAAATAAAGAGCCTCGTCAAGCTTTTGACTCATCATTACTCACGTAACCTTGTAAACTTTCATCACCTTCAGATGTGTTGTCTCTGTATCATCATTCCAGTGGGTCAGTGGTAATGTCATTTAGACATTTAAATGTTTAAGTTAAATTAGACTCAGAGAGAGCTTAACATTGTAGAATTTAGAGGGAATTACCTTATATTATGTTTGAGCACGCACCCAGTGGTCTTTGTGCTTAATGTATAGAAACTATAAAAATAAACACTCCTGCACAGCCAGCCAGAACAGCGCCACAGAAAAAAAAGATTTAATTGCTTTTGTGGAGAGCAATGTCTGTGATTCATCCACAGGCAGAGGATGAACTGACTTCAAGACCACAGACAACTGTTCTATGAAGCAGAACAGTGGTCTGCACTTAACAAATAAGGAGACATTCACAAAACACACAGTCGTGTTCCAGAGTTGGTACCCCTATGTGGTAAACATCATCCAGTTGCAGCAGGCTTTAGATTAGGCAAATACAGATTAACCTCAGATGAACAAGAACATATAACTTTTTTAAATATTTATTTAAGAAAAATGAAGCACAAAACAACAACAACAAAAAAACATGTGGGTATAACTAAGAACTACCCATGATTCAACAGCTTCTGCATCCAGCAACAACTTGAAGTGAATCACTTGAATTATGTTGCTCTTGTTATTTTTTTTTTTTTCCGAGCGCTGCATGGTCTGATCATGGGATGAATGTGCTGGAACGCCCAGTCCGATTGGCAACTGTCTTGAAGGCTTTCCACTTTCTCACTTTAGAATTTTAAACTCCAAATTGTGTAGAAATGGTTTTTATAACCCTTTCCAGATTGATGGGCAGCAACAGTTGCTTCTCTAAGACCATTGCTTATGCGTTTCTCTCCTGGCATTGTGTTAACACACACCTAAATGCTCCTGATCAGCAAACATCTACAACTTCTGCTTGGGTCTGTACACCTACAATTAACCAAGGGCTAATAATTAGTAGCAACTAGCTGCAGCTTACCCTATTAGGGGTACTTTGTTATGCCCACATTTCTTTTTCTTTTTGGCCAAATTTTTGTAAAAAAAATAATGACATGGTGAAAAAAGGTCATCTGAGTTTTTTTTTGCCTAATACCATGACCCCCCACAATCAGATTTTTATGATGTTTTTACACACACAAAAAAATACAAAATTCAAAGTGGGGGTACGAACTTCGCAACATTACTGCACATACACGCTATCATGTGAAAGAAATAAAGCTTTAATAGCTGCAAGTGGAGGTGCTTGAGCATGAAAGTCATTGTTGAGGATTAGACAGATTGTTCTCATCATGACCAGCACTTCTGTGAGCAATTATCCCACCACACTACATTTTCAAAATGCATGCACACAACATAATTACATGGCAGCATGGCAATTTTTTTTTGTTTACTGCAGACAAGTATACTTAATCTGCCCTAATTCGGTTTTGATTAAACTGCAGCAGTAAGGGCAAATCTCTGCCTCTGACCAGGAACAGGGAGAACTTCATTTACACAGTGTGAACTAAGCATTACCAAGCAAGCACTGTCTTTTTACTGTTTACATTTGTACTCTTAGGATTTGTTCTCCTCAGGCGACAGTGTCATTTCTCTGTCTCATATCCTGAATCTTGTTACTGAATGTTGTAAAGGACACCAAATATTGATCCTTCTTTTTGTGGTACATGGCAGCGCTCACATCTCAAACAAGTCAAGGCAGCATCAGTGGGAAAGGTCAACAAAATTTGGTCAAAAGAGCAACAGATAAGAGAATCTTGTGCCTGAGGTTGAAGAGATTGGATAGTCTATTGAAACATTATATAACTGGTCAGATTAATGGTTATTCTGCCACAGGCTTAACCAAAAGATTTACTATGGATGGTATTCTGTGCCCAGCCATTAATCATACATGCTTAAAAGGAACTTGCTTGAAGAGCAATTATAAGGAGTGTTGTTTAGCTTAATAAAACATTTTTACAGTAGTTGATTAATTTTTTTTCCAAATTTCAATTTAATTTTAAGTTGATAGCCTTGGGTGATCTCTCGGCCATTGTTACCATCTTGTAACATTCCACTCATTTCGTTCTTCTACTTGTATTCCACTGTATTAGGTAATTTATTTTAATTAACTAATTAATCATCAAAATAGATTGAAAAATTATTAAAAATTGATGATGTACTAGAGCAGCAGGGATGTTTTTACCTGCAGAATCTGATCATCAGGCTTAATTCAATCAAATATAACGTAATGTTACTATAATCTTGCTCTGATAGTGACATCATGTATGCGTTTTTGCTAAATAATAATATATCTGGCCAGTAATTAATACTGTAAAATGAAAAGTACATCTTGTCCTCAAACCTAATGGACATAACTTATTTTCTAAATCCATCATTTCTAGTAACTTACTGTAGCTCAATAAAAAAACAACACTTTTTTAAAATTACATCAACAGCTTTTCCTAGGTGAGCACCTTGTATGTTTCCTGCCAGCAGGTTTAGCACATTATGTGACTGTTTCACAGCAACTAAAGCTACATTTATGAAAAAAAAGTAGTAATTACTTGAGAATCTTTCTACTTTTTATTTAATCACATTGATCCCATTGAGGCTATTAAACCTCTTTTCCAAGGGAAACATGGTCAAGATGGCAGATGCCATGATGCCAAAAACAGAGAGTGTTACGGAAAAATAGCAATCAGCGTCAATAAGGCTGAAAAACCTTAAACATGGAGACAAACAAGAAATGAATTGGTCACTAGAGAATTTACAATGGCTTTAAAAAACAAAATGAAAATATGAAATTCCTTATTTAATGACATATTTTGTTGATCCCCTTGGGGAAATTAAATAGTTCCAAGTCTCTACTGCAGAAAAGCTGAAAACTTGCTAGGTACAAGTAGTAGATATGTGTTTTGTGATTTAAAATTATGATGGGGGTCTGTTAAATCACTTGGCAAACATACAAGTGGAATTTATCCAGGATGTCTTTATAAATGAAAACATACCAGTGACTCAAACGGCGCGTTGAGAGAGAAGGTCAGCTCACTCTCAAGTACATAACACAATGATGAGTTAGTGGTTTCCAGTTTATAATAAGCCTTTATTCACTGTGATAAACAGAGTTCAACGAAATTAAAAGGAGAGACATTATACTGACGGTTCATTCGTAACAATTTCACTATAATTAAAAGTCTGTAAGACGAAGACAGAAACCACTTTTCCAAACAGAAACAACAGTTGTTTCTGAAATAAAGCCCAAACTTCAATTTGAGTTTCTTCACAATTTAGTTAACATGATGTTGTTGAATAGAGACATTATATATATTTTACACCATATATTAATTCTAATAATAATAAAAAAAAAGTTTATTATACTTAATATTTGTAAAATATAAAGTATAATAAAGTGGAATAATCAGCTAATGCTTTTGAAGTTATAATTTGCTGAGACTGACAACATCTTGTTTAATAGTAGTTAATAGGATTTGACTTTTCTATTCAGGCCTATTTCTGTTTTCCCCTGCTCAGCTGTTGGGAGACATACTGACAGAAACAAATTCCTCCTTCCAGGTGACCACCGGAGCTCAGCTAGGGAAAAGGAAAGTATCTTTTTGCAAGGCAGCAGGCATAACCTGGGGAGAAATCCATCAGAGCTCTTTGAAACACATCCTCAGCTATAACCTGCTCAGAAAATGTTTCTACAAACTCCTGTTTGCAACCGTCCAGTGAAACATACACCAGATAGATTTTTGAATTGGACTGACAGCCCATTAGCACTTTCTCCTCAGAGAGAATAATGTTTGCCCGACCTACAGCTTTCTGCATCTCCCTCACAATATACTTCTCGTCGTCCCTCTTCCAGAGACAAAGCTGAATAAGAAACCCCACTGGAATAAAGCAGATACTAAACATAGTCATATATCCAATATTATTATTGACAACTGAAAATTCGAAGAATTCAACAGTTAAAATTATCATCGCTACAGAAAAAGCTATCAAGAGTAAAAAAAAAATTACACCAGCAGTATAGATCAGCGCTCTAAGCCAATGTGGGCGCAGCCATACTTTATTTTGAGAGACACTGTTGATTATCCTCACAGCCTCTCTATACTTCTCTTCGTCCTCA
>JAUYWH010000024.1:18373338-18407269 GCA_034779795.1 Ctenopoma multispine
TGGTAACACTCACCATCTCTCAGTGTAGGAGGAGCATAAAGCGAGGGAGACAGTGGGGAAGTAGACTGTGACTGAACGTCTGCCACCTGAAGAGAATTCAGTGGCTCCATTGTCTACAGAAAAATAAAAAGAGAAGAATAATTTAGAAGTGTGGTTATAATTTGCAAAGAATTCTTAAAGCTCCAACAGTAACAAAAACATATAGATGTGCTCAGTGATTATGTGGTAATGAAACTGTTCAGCAAAGTCATTTTAACTGAAAGAGAACTAATTGGCTCTGTTATCTAAAGTGAAGACATCACAAGCCTTAAAATAATACTATTATTATGTTATAGTTTAGTAACTAAGTGCCTTTACCTTTTTGCCTTGCAGTCTGGTGCAGATTAAAGGTTAGAGAGGTCCTGTAGTGTCTTGGTATTGTGGTTTTATTCAAAATACTGTCAACTGCTGACACAAGTGTGGAAGAAGAGTTTTAGCCTCAAAAACATGGACTGATCTAAAAAATCTGTTTCAGAAAAATAGTAAGAAAAGGTCATACCTTTTGTTAACAAGCGCATGACATGGTGCAGGAGAGGCTCGTCCGCAACAGCATAAGGAAGTAGTAAACAAAAAAATGTAACAGCACATTAGGAGTTATTTTAAAGGCAAACGGTACACTATATTGTCTTTCCCCAGTAACATTATCCATGGTAGTGACTGTACCTTTAATGACAGTAATTAAAGGGTTACATCACCGTGAAAAAGCTTTCTACAGTCTTGTCTTCCTGGTTGGCATAGTCCAAGTCAGGTCAACTCACGGTAGTCAGGGTTTTCATGTATAGTCCTGCTGTAATGCTGTCAGTGAATAACATGTTTTAAATAAACACCAGCTTCTCTGCTGGAAAAGAGTGGGAATCATCAGGACAGCATATAAGGATGATGCATCTGGGGGATGAATATTTAGACACAGATACAAAACAAAACGAATCTACTTAGAGACTTATCGTGAAGCAAGTGCTGACATTTCCCAGTGTTATTAATTTTTTATTTGGACTCTTAGCATAACTTTAAAAAATGTAACCTCATGAAAGCATACACAAAATAATCTATCTTTGATAAACCTCAGATACAGTGGACCTTTTTACATTTTGTTTATTTCATAAGGTTGATCACATCGTTTCATATAAGATCACTGAGATAATGTTTGTGCTTGTCACACAGGAGTTTATAAAGTCTGTTGAGGTTTTCCTTTGGCTTAATGCTCATTGGCATTTTTTTTCTGTGGTGGATCAGGGGAACTGGGCTGACCAAAAATAGCTGCAGACTGGGGTTCTACAGCATAACCTAGACATATGTCATAATAATAAAAGAAAACTCCATGATTCACACTCTCCAATTCAGTAGTGACTCTGGGGTCCTCCAACTACTAGAGAAGTGACCTAATAAAGATCAGTAAGCAAGGTCTGTCTGTGTCAGTGACCTAGGGCCATTGTAATATCTGTGAGATACTGAAAACCGAGGGGAATTTCATTCATCAAAACCACCTTCCTATTCTAGCTGACATTAAAGAACAATTTAGAGAAAGGAAAGCAAACTGAGCCATCTCTCCTCTGAGTCTTGTTCAGAAATTAGTTTCTCTAAGCCATTACATAAAGACGAAAATATGAATGTTTTTTTCCTGTTTTCAAAACTTTTGGTGACAATGCACTTCAAATCTTTTGGTGACAGAACTGAGCAAGTGCTTGAGGGTACATAGGAAAGTGTTTCTAATGTAAAGCAGCTGTAATCTAGACCAGCATCTGCTGCTCTCTTGATGCACACATGCTGAAATAGGACTGAGCTAACGAGAAACTGAATGCTTCAACTCAACCTAAATCCAGTTGGAAATGAAGTCACTTGTACAGTTAGTCGACATATTTTGTTTTTTCGTGGCTGTGTTCTGCCTATTTTGACACAAGTGCCTCAACATGAAAAGAGACATAAGAAACTATATTATTAAATGATTTTCAGATATGTGTAGAGATGCAAGCTTAATAACATTAGGTGAGCTTCTGAAGTGAAGATTTTTTCAGTGAGGGAGAATGACTGTGATATTTTTGAATTTATTATAAGGAAATTAAGCATTTTGTGTGGAAAACACAATTTGTTATTCAAAGCAAAACATGGGATTGGTTGCCTGAAAAGTCAGTTACAGTATATGTCATTAAGAATATAAATATTGGGCTGCCAACTCTGAAAAATCCCTCCAGCATGACATTACATAAAGTTCTTTAATTAATTAAGAAAGTTCTTTAATTAATAAAGAAAAGCCGCACATTTGAAAAGGTTGAAAATGTATTTCTAAGTGTATAAACACTGTATGTATTATTTAAAAATTAGCAACTCAGCTAATATCCATGACACTGTTGACCACTTATAATATGATTATAAATAATACCTTATTGGCAAGTGGGATCATAAGAATAATAATAAGTAATATAAGCATATGCACAAAGTTGTCCAGATGTTCTTGTGCCCTGCAAAAATAGCAGCTCTACAAACACAGATGATGACCTAAATAAGTAATCGCTCACAAGTCACACTGGATTCAGCTCACAACTTTCCTCCCATCTGAAAGTAATTGCACATGTCTTTGGAGAACTGAAGTATGAAGCTGAAGATGCATGAAGTGCCATCTAATTTATATTTTGAGTAAAGCAGTCTATGCTTAAAAAATATTTTCCATTTGCATAAGCGTATAAATTATATGTCCCACTTTGAATGAAGCATTACTCATGCAGTTCTCTACTCACTTTGGCTGAGACAAAGACTTTAAAATATTTATTAATCATGACAGTTTGAGAACAGGTAGATGGGTAATGAGAAGATGGAAGAGGCAGTGGAACATTATTTGTGTGAGTCTGTGTTTATGTCTGTGTCTCTAGGTTAGTTTTAGGCATAACATATTACAGCATCGTAGCAGGGACAATAAAAATGTAGTATTTGTCTACCTGCCAAACATAAATTTTCGGTCTTGGCTGTTGCTGTTTTTGTCTTCTTTGCCTTTGTTTATCTGCTAACTGAAACTTAATTAATCCTATTCTCATACTTTGGCTGATATTAGTGACCTGCCTGTTATTTATTATAGTATTTTTATGACGGCTTGTGTTTATTTCTGTTTGTATAGATATGGACTATGTGTATTTGTATTATGATCAGAACAATGTATTTGTTTGCAAATGTTGCCACATTTTTTTCTGCTTGTGTCCTGCGTGGCTCTGTTATATAAGTCAGCTGGTCTGTGCATTCAGGCTGTAATATCTCAACAACAATTTAATGGATTGCCTCCTACTTTGGTACAAACATGTGTTGTTACCAGAAACTTACTAGAGATTAGCTTGTAGCTCAAAGCACAAGCTCCACTTAGATAAGTACAACTTGCCATTAGGCAGCTATTACAGCAATTATTTTTGTTAGTCCTTGTATTGTAGGTCTCAAAAAAACACAGTCTTAATGTAAGAGTTTATATGTAGACGTCAATGTTAGATATTTTTTTAGGTTACATGGCTTTTTTGATTGCACTGATGTATCCCCCTAAACTGATTACAAGGAGATTTGATGCACTTGAGTCATTAGCAGTAAATGTGTACATATGATCATAAGGTTGCATCATTACATCAAATGCCTTGATTAACACAGTCTATAATTGCAGCTAACATTTAACACCTTAGTGCATTAGCTTATCAGTCAATTGGCTCAGTGGTGTGTATTGTCTAAATACTTAGCATGGCCTGATGTGAGTACGTGTGTGAAAGGCATTTGGCAGGGCTGCAGAGGTTTATGTGCACAGGAGCATGGAGGGTAGGGGCCAGATAGGTATGGGCAGTGAAAGGCAAAACTTGATAAAAGTAAGATACAAAAAGATCAAAAATCAATTCAGCCCACCAAATAACGTGGTGACTCAGCAACAATGAGGAGGTTAAAACTTTCCATTTGTTTGTTCAGATGTATATTTTGTGGATATATTGGATTCTTCACTTGAATGTAAAGTAAAGTGAATGTGACATAAACCTAATAACATTTAAATTGCTTGTATAATATGAACCTCGATTACCTGTATGATCTATTTAGTACTTCCACAAAGTCAAACCTTTTAGGAAGAAATAATGTAAATACATCAAATTCCACAAGTTACAGCACTGACATGACATTGACACTGACTGATGTGAAATTAATCAGGTTAATGAGGGTTTTCAAAGACAGTATTGATCACTGATTGTGTGGACATGTATTTGTAACAATTCATTTAAGTGCTGGATAGGCATCATTGGCTGACTTTAAAGGAGTACTCAGCTGATACATTTTTATTTAATGAATCCTTTTTATTGTCAGATCCCAAGATGATTTTATCCACAATGCTCAAAAACAACAACAGTGCCAACGGTGTGGTCAGCAATTCCAGTGTGTTGTGCTTGCAGTGGGTAAAGTAGCCTCAATCCACTAAGAAAGATGAATGCTGGACTACAGAGATCTGATAAGCTCATTTCTTTCTGACTCCACACCCTCCCCACACTTCTTTTTCCATTTTCAAACTTGTCGTCTTCAGCCCCAGCCAACAATTACTCAAGTGACATCACTCCAGGCAGTTTCACAATCAGGTTTCACAAAGCTCCCTGTGGAGCCACAAACAGGCTTTTTCACATCGCCTATGAAGGAGTAAACCTCAAGACTTGTAAACAGACTTTGATGCGTAAAATCACTGTACTTTCCCATTAACTGAAGTATTATTAGCTTCTTTTGCTTTCTTATGAATCCTGTTGTGTGCTAATGTCCACATATGTTTCTAGTTTCTGGGATTTAGCAAAGCAGGTCTTACTAGTATGAATATTTAATAATGAGAAACTGTGGACAAATCTAATTCCAGGCAATTCACAAGACACCATTGTGTCAAACAACTGACCTGCCTCTCTTGAGGTTTCCTTAATTTACTTGACTTCAAAATATTTTAGGAGTTTTTCCTTGAGAGAGCCTGGGGTGGGTCAGGAAGCCACATTACTGTGGGCCTATGAAGCCTCTTGAGACGTTATACTGTAAATGAAACTGAGATACAATACATAAATAGACTTGACAAGACTTGACTGGTGCCTAACCTTAATCACTAAAAGTGAAAGTCAAGATGCATGGTTGTTTTAAAGGATATTTACTGAAATATTAACCTTGTTTATTATTTTGTAAACTGTGCAAGGGGTTAATATTGTCTTTTTAAAAGTGATATCTTAAGAACCTACTGTACACTACCTGTGGCCAGTTGACATTTTACTTACATTCTCTGCTGTATAATGTATAATGTAATCTGAATAGATCTCAAAAATCAAATTAATTACACCCAGAAGCATTTTGTGATCTGCCCCTTTCTTTTTAGACACGCAGCAATAAAGTATTGTACATCCTGATGCATACATGATACAAAGGAAAACATTTGTATTTTGATTCCTTGCTCTGATAGAATGATACAACTAGTTCAATCAATAAAACTAAACTATTTATCACTCAGTGTTAGTGACTTATTACTTCATCGAACATTTGACCATCTGCTGCACATGCTTTAGAGAGTGTGATGCCATCTACCCAAGAACAACAAACCACATTAAAGCAAATTCAAGGGAAAAAAACAAAAACGTTCAAAACGTGTTCTGAATAACTATGACTGCAAGAAAAACAATAAATCTTTATAAATCTGCCTGGATTTCCAGTTTGAATATACTGTGGTTGACCACATCCATCTGGTCTTGTGTCTAACCACTGCAAAATGTATTGGTATTTGAAGGGAACAGCTTAATAGTACTATTTGTATTAAAGTTTTAATCTGTAAGTACTTCGGCTCACACTTTGCCTGTCATAAGGAAAAACACTCTAAAATTCCAGATATGTAAATTGAACCAGGGTGAACTCGGTGTTAGAGACGGCAGCATCTGTGCATTCAAATTACTTTATGAGCTGAATAGTTATATGACACAAGTATGTGAACGATAGGAATTTGGATGTTGTGCAGATCTCTAGGGACCTCAAAAGCTTTATGTTGGAATGTTGAGAAGGACTGAATGATAAAATGAGGATTTGTTTAGTCAAGACTTCAGAAGTAAAAGTGTGTCAATATGTCTCCTACAAAGACATTTCCTACAGACACCATCTACTCTTGGACATCGTTCCCTCTGGACCCTTAAATTCCTATCTCGTGTATCATAGAATAATACACACATGGCTGCTGGCTCCTTTGCAATCACCTAACTTAAAGGTTGCTATGAAGCCAACCCATGTGGAATAGATTTATCTTCTAAATGTTAAATATGTAAAAGCATTAAATTGCTGACCTTATGACTCACCACAAGGAAACACCAAGATAAGTACGGCAGAGTGATGTAAGTGATGATAAATGTCCCTTCTACCGGAAGGTACACTCAGGGGATTGAAGTGCTACATGGGAACAGCAGTGCCAGTGAAGCACTGATGGGTTACGTACAATGGGTGCTTAGAAAAATATGCCATGTTAATGTGATGTGCACTCCTTGGAATAAGAAGCACCAAACTGTTTGCTCAATAATGTGCTGCATTTGCTTCACGAAAAAGTCATGTACTGATTTTTCTGTTGTTGACCTAAATATTGCGACAAGAAAATCAGCTTAGATAATGGATGGATGGTTTAATCATATTTTTGAAATTACAACAACTTGTTGTGCCTGGCTTTCTGCCGGTTAAAGTAAGGACGACACTACATATATAAAAACGTAATTAGCTTCATATTGGCTCATTTTTGCCTCTCCACTGTTCACTATGTCGACTTACTTTGCTGGGTTTTCTACATAACTGTTTTAAATGTATTCCATATAATTCTGTAAGGCCTTAACCTTACTATGTGAAATGCTGGAGATGATTTTTCTTGTGATTCCGTGCTATATCAATAAACTGAACTGAAAACTGAATCTAAAGGACCATTATGACATTACACAAAGTCACAAATACAACACACAGCAGAAACATTTCATATAAATTAAACCATGATGACAACATGAAATGATGCATTTTAGGTTATAAAAATGTGGAAAGACTCCCTCTTATAGCCGGAAATAGACAATGAAAAAAAATCTAGGACCCTTCTCCAGGTACAGCTGTTATTTGAGTCAGGTAATTATCAATACCATGTTATAAGGCACAGAAGCAGCTCTACAGGTGGAAGCTAGGGTTTGCCCCCCCAGCTGCCCCTCACCTCCCAACCAGTCCCAAACCAAATGTTCAGTTCCTAAAGCTGTAAGTGGACATTAAGCTGTTGTAAAAAATAAATCAATGAAACAAAAAAAGAGAGAGAAAGTCAGTAATTATAAATAATGTCTGAGACCTGGTTTACACTATATAAAACAGTAAAGCTCAGGGAACAGCAGAACCTGAGCTGCTTTTCATCTCATGGAAACATGACCTTTTGTTTTTTGCCAAGTGTTCCTTGATTTCAAGCCAAATAAATCTCATCTATCATTTGAAATGCTTACAGCATGTCTGCTTCTGTAGAAATGTATAACTAAACATTTACTTCTTAGTGGGTTTTAGACTGCCGTCACAAAGATTAAAGAGAAGGTCAAATATAGTATATTCTCACTAGAGGGAGTCTTTAAGCTGACGTGTCTTGACTGTCATCGTGTCTCACACAAGAAAAAAGCATCATGTGACCTTCTCAGTAAAGTGGTTTTGTTAAACAGTTCCTTTCTCATATCCAGTGAGCGTTAATCATCAAGGCGCAACAATACAAGCAACAATGATGCTCTGAAGTCTCACGAGAATAGTCAACCTTTTCCAAAATCCAATAAGCTTTAAAGATTTTTTTTTTAATTATGTGTTTGTTTTTTGGATGCATCTGCCAGCTAATGACGGGGTTATGCACACAGTCATGTTTTTGATAGTATCTCATTAAGGCGGTATTACAACACAGCATTCATTCATTTGTCCCCTGCTACATTTCTGTCCTTATTAAAAAAGGTATGCCCTGTGATAAAAGCTATGAACATCAAGCCAGAAGAGAGAAGACAAAGACAGTTACTCATTTTTCCATGAGTCAGTGCCGGTACTGTAATTGATCCAATCAGTTTTCATTATGCTTCTAATATAATATGATTCTGTGGAGGATAAGGGATTTTTGTTGTGTTTTAAAGTTAGTGGCTGAACATTATTCTGACATCATGTGCTGTTTTCACCGTTAACAATATACAATTAACTATAAGAGTTCATTATGTGGTGTTTTCTGTTAATTGTAAGCGTATTCATTTCATAATTATCACTTTTTAAAGCTGGAAGTTTAGCTGATTACTGAGCCATATTTTGGATTCAGAAATGCTGAAAAGTACCTATAGGCTTAGATAATAGAAATATTATTAAAAGTGAAGTTTGTAAACTTGTCTGGCAGTATGAAACTATAAATCACTAAAGCATTTTTGTATCTATGAGGAGTGAAGTGATGAAATTGTTAAAGTTTGTAAGCATTTTAGATTGTTTCATTAAGGTGAGAACCTGAAAAAAACTTCTTCACAGCAAAAGAGCAAAGATAATTCAAATACTGTATGTACAAAATCCAGTTTCAATCATTCTGTTTCGCAAAAACATGTTTTTGTCTTTTCAGTTCAGTTGACCTTGGTTAGGCCTTTCTCCTTGAGCCTGTTTTACAGGTACAGCTGTACTTAATTTAGAGATATATTCTTGATCTCGTTGTTCACTGTCTCTTACATAACTGTCTTCATCTGAAATTCCCTTCCCTTAAATCAAGAGGCCAGTGGCCAAATGGCTAAGGCACATACCCCATAACCCCAGCGCCCATGGTTTGATTGTAAACCTGTGAGTGTCGTTTATCAAATAACGGCTAAATCTCCCAAAAAATCAGCGACTTATATTGACTTTTTCTAAGCACCACCATGTGATACACTAGAAAATATTTTTTGAAAACACATTGTGTCACCCATAATATTTATTGATCTCTGCGACTAAATGAACAGGTGTCTGGTCAGGCTACGTTTCCACAGTACTGATGAATAAGTAAGTATAGTCCCACAGAGACCATAAGAAAATGTAGGGAAGACAAAATATTTATCATTAAAAAAATACTTTCTGCTACTCTGACTTGAGTATACGAGCATAAGTGTGCTTCTGCCTGACAAAGAATACGAGCTGCAAAGTGAGTTTGGACAGACAAAAGTCTCAGCACCTGGGAAAACAATCACTGCATCACTGATGAATGACAAACAACCTTGTTAAAACATCAGCGTATCATTGTCTACTCTTGTGGGACAAGGCTCATGCACTGCGGCTTCCAGTTTACATGATTAGAAATCTTTAAAAAGATATTTTTCAATCTATGTTGAAATTCACACTTTCTCTTTGACAGAATTCATCAGAAAATTACTCGGGATAGTTTTGGCAAAACTCTGTAAAGAATAATAATAATTCAGGTTTTGTTTGACAGTTTTACTATATTCTTATGGAACATTCGGCATGTGAAGTTGGAGCAGCTTCCAAATCCCTGATAGACGAAGGGCTTCATCAAAACCAGATTTTCCATGGTCGAATTTCAGTTTCACCATCAATCTTCACCTTGAGTTAAAAACACAAGGAAAGGGTTTTTAGTTAACAAGTGCTGTTTGTTTCCTTTAGCAATTCATTTGAATAATTTTAAACCTTTATTTGGGGGGAGTTTGTCAGATGTACATGATGTAAATGCCTTCCTATAATAGTGTATAATAAAACTCTTAAACTTAAGAATTCTCCACAGAGTTTTTACAGTAAGGTGGTATCTTATTGGCCTGTTATATACAATGCTGCACCACAACATACATACCCCAGGCCTACTGCCAGGGGCTGTAACACATTAGACTTCTTTCTAAAAAGAGTTTAATATTTCTTTATTGTTAAAAGTGAAAATATGCTGCTTAGTGCATATTTTACCAGATTCAAATTTTAAAATGACTCATGACTTGATCTCTCGACAAGACGCTGCATGTGCACCTCTCTGTGCACTTTGTATAGCATGCAGACAGACGGATGATCTGCAGCCCATTTACTGTACGATAAAAGGTCAAACTAAGTGGAAAGATGCCTCTGATAAGGAAATTGACAGTTATCTGACATGCTGTCCTCTTCACCCATAATCCTTTTAAATCCCAGTCTCCTCAAGTCAAACACTGTTCCAGATGACCTGTGTGGAGGAGACAAAAGCTGTTGTCAGTGTAACAGTAAGCACAGACAGCAATGTGCCTTTCAAGGTCATCTAACTAGAAAGACTAGGAAAGCTCATCGCCTTACTGTGTCTTCCCCATAGTGCCAATTTACGTACCCTCATTTATATGATAATTGAAGACTGGTTGCGCCAAATGCTTTAAAGAAAGCACAACAGAGACATTTAATGTGCTTATAGTGGGATTTGAGACGAGCTTTCCTTGTGCTTCTCTTTTCTTTCTCTGAACAGCTCAGTCCCACTAGAGAGGCTAGAAATTTATTATACTGTGACTTTGATGAGTGAATCCTGGATTCTGACTTGATATTGCTCAACTCAGTTTCAAACATAAAACAGGCAAAGGATATGCAAGAGAGGCCAAGGAAAAAGGTCAATGCGGGGCATTGATCATAAATTGGTTCAGTGGGAGGTAATGATGTGTGACACATGATGTGAGTTACCCGACCTTCTATTTTGAGTACAGGGACCAACCTTCAGTTACACTGTGCAGAGTAACTAAGAAGAAAACATATATGTCAGATGTGGCTTTGAAATCCTATTTTTGTGCGGATGTTGACGTTTTTCCTCTTTTTTCTCTCTGTAAGTGGTGAACCGATACCAAAAAAAAGGGAGTCTCTCATTCGCAACTGCAACTTGCTTGTTTCCTTGCCAGGTTTCTGGTATAATTTTTTTGATCTACAGTATTTGTTTTTCAAGTACTAGATTGATCAGATGTTATTTTTGTGTGCCTGCCAAGTTTTGATGGTGATCTGCTGGGAGACATTAAGGAATTATCCTCATTTAGAAATGTCTGCTCACCAGTCATATCATCACATATTTCAGAAATTACTTAACATACTTAATCTGCGTCTCTGGTAAAATAATTGTCTGATGGCAGAGGTGGAACAGTGACAAAGCACATTTGCACAATCGCGGTTTGCAAATACAGTTGCGGATTTCAGATGAATCAAATGATCAATCATATCATTTACACAGAAATAACTTTTTGTTCTTTATAGTTGAGCGACTATGGTAATTATAAAAAAGGCTAGCCACACAAATTCACCCCTCATGAGGTGGAATCCACTGAGTAGCCGTGCCTTTCTGAGGGGAGTTTGCATGTTCTGTACATACTGTAGCTGGCATAAATGGATTACATCAACGCATTTGGCATTTACATTTGACCAGCTGTTAGAGCAGCTGTAGGGATAAGGAAAATGTCAGTGGCAGGAAACAGTCACTATTGGGATCTGAAAATAACAAGCCAGTGTGATCTATTAACGTCATGCTGCTAAAGTGCTCAGGGGTGAAATGATTATTGACCGTTGTATTGATTTCATTTGTTTGTGGTCACTGAACCCGCAACTATGTATCTCAGGCTCATGTTTTGCTTGAAATGCTGGGGATGCAATATATCTCTGACCTCTGCTCTACTCTACTCTGTGATCACTTCACAGATGATTGCATACATGTTTACAGTTTCCTCAATAGCTGTCTAACTAATAAACCATACAGTAGTCTACATGAAAAAAAAAAAACATGGAATAACACCTTACACTTAAAGAGCAGGGCTATGTCTGTCATGTAGTAGTAGTAGTAGTAGTAGTTTTATTTCCAAACATACATAGTCATATTTTAAACATAGATTTCTCTTTTTTTTAGATTTCTATACATTTCATTCTTCTGTTTGGAAAGGGAGTGGGTGGAAGTGTAAACTTATTTATTCCCACCCCTATCATTCATTGTTTTACTTTCTTATATAATATAAATATAAATATGTCTATGTATTGCTTTCATATCCACCACACGGTGTAATCTTGTGATGATGCTGAATTTAACCAGGGTCGTGCAGCTTTAGCCTGGGTCACAACTTATGAACCTAATGTTAGTCAGCTACTGTAATAACTGTTGAGAAAATCTGCAATTCAAAGTTAACATTTCAGACAAGAGAACTGACATTTACCAGTCAGACATTATCTAATTATGTCTGAAAATAAGAACCCAGTGTTTTCAAGAACTGTAAACAATTTTGAGTTTTAAATCTACCACTACATGCCGGTGACAAGAAAAAGCCTCAGTGGGATCTGAAAACACCAAGTCAATATGATGTATTGACATCCTGCTGCTAAAGTGCTCAGGGCTGAAATGATTATTGACTGCTGTATTGACTTAATTTGCTTGTGGTCACTGAGTCCTCAACTTTATACCTGCTTAAATTTTGCTTGGGATGCTGGGGATGTTATATGCGTCTGACCTCTGCTCTGTTGTGTTCACCACTTGATAGATGATCACAAAGTGTCACAGCTCAAAATAACAAATGCACAACTTCAAAGACTTATGTGTTATATGATCTCATATTTCAAGGAATGAAAGAAATTAAAGGATGTACAAAATATAGCCACACACTGCATTGTTCAGTGTTCATACAGATCAAATGCATTGAAACAGAAAGAACATGTGTTTCCTGAAGTGATGTCAAGCATTAAACAGTGATCAGTGGTGGAATTCATTGCCAGTGTAAATTGTTCAAGGAAATAGTATGTATATGTATGTTTGTAAGACCCTAGGAAGAATAGACAATGCTTAGGCTGGTGCTAATGGCGATCCTAATACAGAAAGAAAGCCCAGGCAAAATCAGGCAAGGAGTGGTCAAAAGGCAAAAACAACTGCAGGCAAGTTGCCCAAAACAGGCAGGCCAAGCCACAGCTGTGAAGGCATGGCAGGCGATCTGTGAGAGAGTAAAGGAAGTAAAGTCAAAAGGGTCTATACACTAAGAGGCTGATCATTAAACAGGGCACATGTAAGCAACACACAAGGAGAAGAGTCAGGCGGCTGGAGTGGTGTGAAAAGTGTTGTAACCACTAGACAAGTAGGTGTGGCAGAGTTAACAGAAAGAGGGAAACATGTTTGTTGCGTCCTCAAAAGTTTCAGTCTTGGTTCCGACAAAAAAAAATATTACACAGTTTTTCCATTTAAGAATTTATTGTATTATTCACAGTCCAATGTGTGTGCCAACAACACTTTCCCAAAACAAAAAATTCAGGGTCTGACTCTCGTCTGTCAGCTCACAGCAGTGCTCTGCTGGGAGCTGCTCCACTGCCAATACCAGACTGATGTGCCTTTATAAATGGTTTCTATATGCTTTAATCTCCCCAAGAACAAAATTGCTGCTGACACAAATGTGGAACCTTTGTAATTCACTACCCTCCGTTGAGTTTTAAATCTGTGTGTGACAGTGTCAGGAGTGTTACGTCTTGTCTTGGTTTTGTCTTGGTTTTCAATGAAAGAAGAAGAAAAAAAATCACTTTGTTGCCATAAACGCAGGCAAAATAATTGAACAGTTGCATTATTTCTCCTGTCCCATTTCATTAGTATAAATAAATAAGTACATTTTAACCACTTGTATTGTGTCTGTGCTCCATTATGTGTATATATTTTGTGACCTGTAACAACATTACTCAAGGAATATTCTGTCTCTTGCGCAATCTGAGCTGAAATAGGCTCTAGGCCCCCTGCCACTATGTAACTAATACGCAGATGTAGACAATGGATGGATGGAGTCCTAATCAACGCCTTCAGGATGAACTGGAACAGTGACAGTATGTCTTATCACAAAAAACATTAGTGCCAAACCTCTCTAATGCACCCTGCTGCCAGGTTCAAAAATCTGAAAGCCTCCCAGAAGAGTTGAGGCTGCAACAGCATATTGATGCCTGTGTTTTTGAAAGAAGATGTCACATATGGATATAACATTCCGATTTATAACATGCAGCTCTGGAAAAAATAAGAGGCCACTGCAAAATGATCAGTTTCTCGGGTTTTATCTTTTAGTATTGAACTGAAGAGCTTTGCTTATTTTTTGTGAACTGCTGGCAATATTTTCTCCTAATTTCCAAATAAAACTATTGTTCTTTAGAGCATAACTTCAAAAAGAAATGACAATACATCAAAATAAGCGAAATAATGCAGTGTTTGCTTAACTTGAATAATTCAAAGAAAACAAATCTCCTTTTCACTTTTTAACAAAATGGTAATAATGCCTAAAAAACATTCAGAAATCAGTATTTTGTGGAATAAACCTGAATTGCAGTATCAGCTTTCATGCTTTTTGACTGCTCTCCACCAGTGTTCACTGTTGGGGCACTTTATACTACTCTTTTCCTCATTATTCATGATTAGGAATTTAACAGATGCTGGCATGTTATGGCTGTCATACTCATGTACTGATTTAAGAATACACTGCAATGGTCTCTTTTTTTTCCAGAGCCGTAGGTTTTGTGCCATGTGGTGGGGATGTGTGTATACAGGAAATACTGCATACCTAGTAATTATCCCCATCCAAATTCAACGTGGGAAAACATTTATCACCTAAAACAAGCAAGATACCATGAAATATGGGTAGCAAACAGATATCTTCTTTTAACAGTTGCTCTCATGTGTATATTTAAGCTTCTGGAAAACCAAGTACTGATACCCATCTGTCTGTTTCTGTGCCTCTCAGCAGTCGGTACAGCGCTAACCAAGTGCTTAAAAAATACCTTGGCTAAAATCCAAGAGGGTAAACTGTGTACATACCTCAGAAAATATCTATCTGTCTGAAGTCTGAAATATAGTTTGAAATCCTTCGGTTATGTGAATTTGAAAACTGACACAACTAAAATGACTTCATTCATGACAGAAACTGAGCACGTTATACTGTTTTGGACAATATATAAATCAGAATAACTTGCTTCAAACTTATAAATTCATCAAACAGTATTTAAATTAATTTACACCGTAGTGTATTGTGGTGTTAAAGTTGTATGTCTCCATGCACTTTTAGGTGAGAAGTGTGGACTTGGCATCTGATTACTGACTTACTGATTTGTTTGGATAAGTCACTTTTTTCTTAAACACAAAGGAGTGGAGTTTGGGAACGCAGTATGAAATTCTGATGATTTACTCTTGGCACAGTGTTAACCACAGAAGCAGCCATAGTACATGATGGGAATCCAATTTTAATGGCGAAACTGTGGTACGAGATGTGCTGTGTAAGTTGAGTGGGACGATCATTGTTGTGACTCAGACTTTCCTAAATGCTAAATAATTTCTGTTATGACCTCATGGAAATATTGCACACAGCTATTCCAGTTAGACTTACTCTATACTAATATGGACATTTACCAAGGCCCAGTGAGATTACTTTTGAAATTCCCAATAACCACTCTGTTTCTCCAAAACCTGTGGGCAAATTTGAAGGTGCTTGAGATTCTCTCCCTCACTTCGCTTTAACACATCACATGCATTATCATTTTACCAACATCCACAATGTTTGTGTTGGGCCTTGTCTTGCTAGAGACCTGTCATATTACACAGGTATAAAATCCATAGCAAGGTTCTGAGAGTGAGATTTAGCTTTAATCTTCGGCACTGTAAGACATTTTCGAGTCCAGTTAGTTTGAACTCAGTGTGGATGCTGCAAGTGTGAAAACGTAAAATGCAGCCTCAGGTTTTAATAGGATGAAATAATTTAATGAGTGCAACAGAACATTTTTTAGTATGGATGTTAATTTTAAAGATGTTTTGAAGGTGTTTATCTCTAAAGTACACACCGAATCCAAGCGCGATGGTGTGTTTATTTTTGCTTTCCACTGTCTCTACGGGTAATTTTGATGGGTACATTAGTCATAACATTCATAAAATTCCATGGTGTTTCAGTTGGTTCCCATTTCTTAATAGAGTTGTTGTCTACTTCCATATGTTCTGATTTTAGCCCCTTTTTGGTGGAGACACACACGTTGGCAAAATGTACAAAATTTGTAGATGAACAGTTCTTCTACAGAGCCAGGATTCCTGCTATGAATGACTCCCTGAACACTCAGTACAACAGGAGGAAACAGTTTGACTTCATCAAATGTATTTATTTAATGGGGACATTAATTGTGTTTTTGTTTTCAGGGATTAATAACTTTTCTATGTTTGTTTCTAAGAATTAGTCGGCATGTCATGTGAGGGTTTGTTTTGGAAATTGCTGGAATGTGTACACATCATTACACTCTCTCACAGTGTCTTCGTATTTTTTGCACACTTTGAAATTATGTTTTTTTAGCTACACAAACACAAAGACAGAAAAAAAAACTTGTTTTTATTTTTAGTATTTACTGAAATAAATGTGGTGGACAACAGGAACTCTGTTTGTTTGTTCAACCAACAACAGCAAACAAACAAGTTTGTTTGCTGTTGTTGGTTGAACACCTGCTGTGTTCTCCTTACCTGCGAGTTCAGCCTTTATCCATGCCATGTTCATGTAAGATTCTCATCTCATGGCGTATTTACACACATCGTCACACAACTACTGTACATTCAGTCATTTTGACAACTTCTTATCATGGGGAGGGATTATCACATTATACAATGCATGATATGATAAGGTGCAATCCAACTGTTCCACTCTAAAGATTCTACTGTATAAAGCAGCTTGGAGGGTTTGGTCAAAATAGACGAGACTTTGTTTATCCTGTTGTGTTGGTCTTAAATACATTACTCTGTTGCTCTGTCCTTGGTGTGTTTTCTTGTTGTTGGTATTGACTCATTAAACATTAACAGTTCCACCGAATAAATGCATGCCCACACACTCTCTCTCACTGCTTTCATCCTCAGCTGATGTGTTATGTGAGTATTGATGTGCTTCCGTGACTGAAAGCGATGATTCCCAGCCGTGCAGTCAATGAGAAACAGGCAAATCCTTTCCAGATGTTCCAACCAGTGGTCCTCATTTATCAGCCAACGACTCTAAAAAGTAGGGGTAATTTCCTTTCTTCCAACAGCAATGAGACTGTCCCTGGTGTCCCTGATTGGTAGTGAAAACATACAGCTACAGTATATTTACAACACATCCACAACACTGAATTTATTCTCTCAGCGTTGTTTATATGCATGTACTTGCACCAAATACAAGATGACAAATGTTCTTATGCCTTTTACCCAAGATTAACCGTTCTTCCTGTTGGAGAACCGAACAAATAAGTTGCTCATATTTAAACAGGGAGCACAATAGATTTTAATATTAAGATCTTGTCATTGTGATGTGCAAGTGAATTAAAGGTTAAATGTTCCTATTTTTCCTGGTTAAATCACTTTAATTTTATAACCACATTATTTTATGTGCAAATTAATTAAATAATTTATTTTTATTTTAATCATATACATGACACATTCATTATATGTCCTTCTATGCTTACTTGGGGTCAGAGAGAGAAAGCAATAACAGACAATTTGTGGCAGAGGATAGTCCTACATTCACTTCCTAAAACAGAAGTGGTCTAATCTCTAAAGCCACCTGAGTTGTTTTAATTAACCTCACCACAAAAAGTCTTCCCAACATGAATGAGCCACAGATGGCCCTGATAAACCAAGCTGCCTCAAACAAAATGGCGGTCCATGAGAATACTGTAGCCCAGTTCAGTTCCCAGCTTCCAGTTTATTGTCACTAAAATCAGACAGTGTTGTAGTAGTGCTACGAAAATCACTTGGCATATGAGTGAAATTTTTCAATCATCCAGTGGAATATCTCACAACACTTTGTACGGGCGTGCATGGTAAAGAATGACTCCTAATAACTTGAGTGATCCCCTGACCTAGTCTAGTCTCATCATCAGTCCAACATTTTCATTCATCCTAACACTTTAGTTCATGACCAAATACTACCAAATAACTGCTAAACGTCATTGTCAGTGTGTTCATGTTAGCATAGTACAACCTCACAGAGCCGTTAGTGTTGTCTGCAGATTGCATAATCTTAAAAGGATATGGTCAGTGATCACCAATGTAATTATCAGAGTGGAGGAGGAGATCAGTATGTTTATGGTGGTTCATATATTGTCTCTTAGTGCATTTCTACTAATAAGCTGACTCAGAGTGACCACATAAATCACATTCCAAATAAGCCAATTCCATGTTTAATTTCTTTAATGTGGCATCATTATTTCAACATACATCAAAATAATTGAGATTTTTATCGTGACTGTTATGTACAAGAACATGATGGGAATGTTAATAACACTGAGGCACTAAGAAAAGCACCCAACCGAGAGGGAGATATCAGTGATGATGGTGGACTTGGTACCGTGGACTCGAGCGTGCATTATCTTCTGTGGGATTCTGGAGAATGAGCACCTTACATAAACACTTGTGTAGCTTGTTGTCACTCAAGATATCTCCTTCATATTCCTGGACATTAGAAAGTATCACAAGAGGAGGATTGTATTAAGTTGGACTGTTTTTTTTTTTTATATATTATACAGTACGGTTCAATATATGTTTTATTTTACCTATCTAATGTAGATTGTGATAGTATCACTGTAGTTTTCTTTCTTTCTTTCTTTTTTACAGCTAAAACTAAAGTAAAAAAAGAAGTGTTGACTTTGTTATGTACTATGTTTTAAATCATGTCCTTATATGAAATTCAAAAATCACCTTTCAGACAAAGTTGCTGCAGAGTCAAATGAACATAATCAGCTATTCTTGCAATTTAATTTGATTTTATGTTATGTCCGGCATCTACTGTGCTGTTACAAATATTGGTTAATGGTTCACTGATCATGAGCACCTGGCATTTAAATTGAAATGTGACTTCAGCTCATTGACTCCTGGCTAAGAAATAGCCCAGATTCCAGCAACTGGTGACATCAGAAGCATGAATGATTATTGACTCCAAATATTGTCCCTCATAACAAAGCGGTTGATCACAATAGGCCTGCAGTGTAAAATTCAAGCATCCCTCAACTCTTCGCACTACAATGTATGATTGCTTTACAACACAGAGGCACGATTATTTCATAATGTTAAATTTTCAACAGTGCTGAAGCAATAGCTGCACAAATTAGTTTTGACCAGCTGTGTCCCAGTAGAGGTAAACTATTTATGACTTTGATTTTAATCATTTGTATCATACAACTCTGTGACATGTTGTTATATTACAATTCTAATTAAGATATAATATTATACAACACTGGACCAAAGAAAGCCAAAGGTGGTCATTATTAGACAATTTCCAACTTTTATTTACACAGCCTTTGCAGTGCAGCAATACAGCCGATAGGCTGTGGTAAGCAGAAAGACATATTTTAAATGGAATACAATCCAATAAACTTTTTTATAAAGTTCAGATTTTGCTGAGACTGTGTAGAGGTCTTAATACATGCTACAATACCTGCTGCTTCATTGCATTGTATAAGGTGTTTCTGTTAATTTTTCCAGTAAAAACCCCTTACAAATGATAGCAAAACGGAACCCACAGTTGTCTCACACAGCCTTCACAACATTTTATCAGTGTGAGCACTGATCAGAAATATTTAGATTATTGCCTTTCATTTAAGCCTGTTTAGTCTTTTTCTCTTTATTCCTTCTTTATGTATTTTGAGTTGTGTAGGCTTTTGTTTTATATGTATGGTCAAATCTACTCCAAATCATTATGCATTATTTTGCCCCACCCCTCAATTTCCTTTGTAAAACCTACTGGATGAGAAGGTATATAGGCAAATAAAATTTTTTTTAGCCCCTGTCTGCTTGCCTTCTCTTTGTTGTTTTGAATAAGTACACATTAATCTCTAATTATTAAGTTACTGTAGCATATGTAATGCAAAAACTGATAATGGATGCATTATGATATATTTTTTCATGTTATACTTCATATTCTAAATGACTGATTCCAAAAGACAGTGAAAAAGTATTGGTCCTCTTCCTGATTTTTGAATCATTTAAGTGTGACAAGTATGCAAAAGATAAAAATCAGGAGTTGGGCAAATAGTCTTTCCAGCACTGCATTCAACTAACCTTTTCGGAAGGTGATTTCAAGACAAATGTCACCATCACCTGGTAAGCTTTTGTCATTGCACAACGAGGAGTCACTTACCAAAAATGGACACGTAAGAACCCTTCCTTGCTTGTAAACCTACCTTTTACACGCAACGAAGTCGCCTATTGGTTAGTGGAATCAATCGTCAACTCGAACTAATTTCTGATTGGCTTGTTGAGAACCCGACAGCCAGCAGGTTTGAGCAGCTGAGCATATTTACGTTAGCTTTAGTTTGTGGTAGTGGTCTGACTCCGACAATCAACAGGTTATTCAGATATTATAAGTTACGTTAGTTGGCAATAAATACACGCATGAACTGATGAATTAGAGTATCCATGTACATACATACTTTGCATTAGTTTTATTGTTCTTAGTAAGCTACTACCAAGCTTAGTTTTGATTTGTAGCTACTGCTAATTAGCATTGAGTTAGCAGGATTACCTTTGTTTCACCTAAGAACTGTACGCTTGTTGGAACTGCGATAGACCGAGCTGACTTTTGCAAATTAGCTTTGGTTGTTTAACGATGGAGCGACAATCCCCGCTTTGCTAGCTCGGCTACAAATCCTGTTTAAATGTGGCGGTTTGCGTCGTTTGAGAAGTGACGACGTGGGAGGCGCAGCACGGAGCCAACTGAAGCTAGGTAATGTTGCTAGGCTACAAATAATCATGAATGTATGTTTTACATTGAGGAAAGGTTGTGTTTTTTTTCTGTCATATTAATACTAGGTCTAATGTGTATTTTATAATAACACAGAAATATCTATTGACGTTCATTAATGTAATTCTGTACGTTAGCAAATTGGGTTACATCTGATAACTTAAGTTAGCATAGAATTTATACCGTCAGTTACCATGGTAACAGGTCACAAGGTATAACGCTAACTATCCTGCGCTCATATAAACAACGCTGAGTAGCGGCAGTATATTTTCAAATGTCCGGTTTATTGCATAAGTTTAATCAAAATTGTTGAATTAATGAAGAGCTAACACGCTTTGTGAAACCACGGCGCTAAAAAACGTTTTAAAGGACGTCCTGGTGTAAGGTATGGTCAAGAAATGAGTGCACATAGCTTAGCCTTTGCCGAAATACCGACGTGAGTATGACAGTTGTGTTTACCGTCATTTAATGCTACGTTGAAGCGATCAGCTAACTACATCCTGACGCTTAGGCGATTTGACTATATTGACAATTTGTGTGCCGTAACGCTACATAATCTTAAGGGTCGTCACTTTACATTGCTGTGCGAGGTACAATATTTGTAGTAGCTGCTTAGATAATTAACGTTATGTCTCACACTAAACAACACTGCAGTGCGCTCAGCATGGTTTTTAATCCGCTTTGCACGCCTTATTTTTAGGAATGGGAGAGCCGCCTGTGGTGATCCTCCAGCCCCAAACGAGTGGCAGGTAGTGACGGTGCAAAGGCAATGTTGTACTGTTGTGTACAATGAAGAAGATATTCAGCTTTACCAAGAAAAAGAAACAACCGTCTGGTACTCCTGACAGTGAAAGTGTACTTTCTGTCGGCTATGACCTGAAAGAAAAGGACCTGGGGAAGGTTCACAAGGCTGCCTCAGTGGGGGATTTAGCAAAGTTGAAACAGCTTGCTAAAAAGAATGACATCAATCAGCTTGACAAGGAGAACAGGTAAGCAGGACTAAAGCACTTGCATTTTTGAATCTATCAGTCTTTGCTGGATTAATTGCAAGCTTAGCCAGCCATGCATTAGTTGATTATAATAAAGCTTTCCAGTTCTCCCAACAGAAGAATGCAGACATGCAAACGAGTCTCTTGCAATCTGACACTTTGATAAAATTAAAAAATGTGAGTGTAGTGAACTGACGGCTGTCGTAAGCATAAATAACATATAATCATTACACATTGTTTTATCTGCTTACCATTTACAATTATTGTATGTGAGTAGTGGTATAAGTGGAGAATGCCTTCTAAAAGGGAAAAGTGGTAAGAGTTGAACTTATCAGAATCTGATAAATGTTCCAATAACCAATATTTGTTATCGCAGTTCAAAAATAAAGCCATACATGTTCTTAAACACACTTTATTTATGTAATTACAGATAGTTTATCTGATATTACATAGCAACAATTATCACACCAGTAATTGAAAATACTAATTTGTATTGCAATGCTGTAAACCAAGTTCAGCCAGTAGCAGAATTTGGGCAGGTTTTCCAAAAAAATTGCAGTGCATGTTTGATGTTTTTATGCATTTGTATCTTTTTCATTATTCATTTCTTGAGAATAACCCTGACTGTACTGATTGGCTGAAGTTGTGTTTGCAACATAATGTCATTGAAAGTGCATATTTTTAGCTGCTTTAGACAGTTGTGTCAGTTGCCCCAAATATAATTTACTGTAAATAGTCTGTCAGGTTCTGTAGGTTCATGTTGTTTGGATGGATTTAAATGCTTGCATCTGGGAAACTCTCTCCTATGCTTTTACAGAACTGCGCTTCATATTGCCTGTGCAAGTGGACATGTTGAGGTGGTCCAATTCCTGGTCGAGAGCAAAGCTAAGCTTAACCTATGTGACAATCAAAATAGATCCGCCTTAATGAAGGTAATCCTGGATGATGAGACTCCCAAGACTGAGTTAAACTTAATTCAGTATAAAATATCATAGTTTGCTATCCCAGGGTTCCCTAACCCTTGCTTTATTGTTTTAAGTCTATTTTCAGGTTTTGTTTCTGCATTCATAACATTTCTCTAATATATTAGGCGGTGCAGGGCCAGAATGAGCGCTGTGTGAATATACTGCTGGAGAATCATGCTGACGCTAATCTGGGGGATGTCAATGGCAATACAGCCTTACATTTAACAGCAAACATCCCATCCATCTCCACTGCTGTCCTGCTGTTGAAATATGAGGCTAACATCAATGCACAAAATAAGGTGATTCTGTATTTCTGTTAACCACTGCAGTTTCTCAGCCTTTGGTCAAACATCAGCACTCCTAAAACCTAATATCACCAGATGTATTTGAATTGTTGACTGGGATTGGATTGGCTTGTGCATAAAATATATATTAACAGTTATCATATCATCACAGCTTATACTATCATACTATTTACATACATATACATTCTATTATCAAACTAAAACATAACATAATACTAACTAAAGCTGTGACTTCTGGTTTTGCACTACAAATGCTATAGTAGTCACTACCAGGCAATTGCCTATTATGCCAAAATGGAACACAATCATTATGTATTTTAATTTTTATGAACTGTCAAAATATGTTCCATGAGAAAGATTTAATATGCCTGTTATTTGGCTGGATAAATTTTACACATAAGCGATTTGTGCCTGTAGTTTGTCTGCTAAATGAAAAATAAATATATATATAAAAAATTTTAAATTATGTTATGTATTCATGCAGGCTAAGGCATCACTATTGTAGTGCCTTCTCTCCATTATGTGTGGTTGTTGACTGTGATGTTATTTTTAGGAGGGATTCACACCATTAACTGTGGCAGTCCGTGAGGACCATATTGAGATGACTGAATTTCTCCTTAAGGAGGGTGCTGATGTGAATTTATTGGACCAAGATCAAAGGTCAGTGCTAAATAGTGACACATTTGTGGTACATATTTAATATATGCAGTGTTACTGAATCTGTTGTTGGTCATCTTGTTATTATTGATTTTGCCTTTAGGTCTCCATTAATGATAGCTGCTGGCAATGGACAAATTGGTATGTTACGGATGCTTTTGCAGTTTAATGCAGATATTTCGCTAAAGGATACAAAAGGATGGTCAGCTGAAAACTATGCAGTGGTGAATGGCCATCATCCGTAAGCTTTTTTTTTTGTACATATTTTTCATATTTTTACTGGAATACATAACTGACTCAAGCAACCAGATCCTACAAGTTTATAATTTCAGAATTATTTTATTTGAATTCATTATGGTAAATAAAACTAAAAATTCCTTTACAAATATAATTATACATTTTAAGTGTCTTGACTCTCTTGTAGTTGTTCCCTCTTGATCATTGAGCATGGTACCCAGAGGAACGATGGATCCTCACTCTCCCACCAAGCTCTGAGCAAAAAGAAGAAAACAATGTTGTTGGGCAGCCCTTCCCAAGATGCTGAAGTAGGATTCTCTTTGGGAGGCCCAGCTACTGACAAAGATGGTTAGAAAGAGTAGTTTTTTAATACCTACATAGAAGTGCATGGAAGTAGTATGAGGATATTATTATTATTGTTGTGTCTCTTTACTATTGACTTTGATTGTTTCATTTGTTCCTCATGCAATACCTGACTGGATGTAGAGCATGGAGCAAATAAAGCAGGGGGAGGTATTACCTTGCTTAGATGACCTCTGTTAGCAAAATTAGTCACACATTAAGAGTTACAGAATGTTGGCTCTGCTTTTAAGAAAAGCATATGTATGCAAATAATCATGGAGAAGTTTACATTGTTTTGCTTTGTGCACGATTTAGAAGTGCTCAAGATCTTGCTATTTGATAATTTTAATATTAAATTAAGACATGTACATTTCTGAAAGTGATTCAGATTATGTTAAGTGGTGATCTGCTGAAAATGTTCCTGTCTTTTGTTGTAGATTTTGAAGACAATTCTCAATCAGAGTCACTTAGTCGGTAAGCACAGTCTTCTTATTATCTCTGCAACCTACAATCACAGTTGACTTCCCAGCTCAAATCAATGTTCATCCTTTCTCAGGGTTTCAAAAAGTGCTGCGGATGAATGGCCTTCATCAGAAGATGATGATGAGTCAGTTTTAATAGAAAGGGTTGGTGCTACTTTTTTTCTTGTAAAGTGTGTTTTTCAGAAATTATGTTCTAACTTATTTGGTATTCTGGTTTCCAGAAACTACAGAAGGTAAACCTAAGGAAAATGATAGCATCTAAAAAGGGAGAAGGTACTAAGGATCTTTAAGCCTTATTCACATTTTAGTGTTCCTCCATACATTTTAATTGTAATTTTTTATCCCTGCCTGCCCTGTAGCATCTGTACTGCCTGACAGATCTTTGAGTGGCACAGAATCTGATCCAGAGAGTGAGAATAGAGTCCAGAGAACCACATCCTTCCCAAAGGCTTTACCATCCAGCAAAGCTCTGCAGCACCCAGTAGATCCTTGTCCTGTTTCCTTATTTTCCAAAGCATCCAAGATGACTTCCACTCCTCTCCCACCCTATAGAACGGTAAAATATTTGTGCTTAAGTTTTGTCAGATGCATTTCTGTGACATCTTCCTCTCTTTTTTTGTAATGCCTAACAAATGCAGACAGCACAGCTGAGCAGGGGAGTAGCAACCATGCAGGACCGCTTTCGAGTAGTAAAGGAAGATCTGTCTCTCACAAACAAAGCCAAGAAGCAGAGGATGAAGTTGTAGAAGAAGACGAGGAGGATGAGGAAGAAGAAGAAGATGATGATGATGATGATGATGACGACGAGGATGACGACGATGAGGATGATGATGATGATGAAGATGAGGCTGATGATGATGATGAAGAGGAGGAGGAGGAAAATGAAGATGATGAGGAGGAAAGTGAAGAGGATGATGGAGAAGAAGATAGAGAAGAGAATGAATTTGAGGAGAAACATGATAACAACAGCATGGCTTCCGTTGAAGCCAACACCACTGATTTTGAACCCATAAAAAAACCTTCCATTGCTGGTGCCCTTAAGATTATCGACAGTGCTGATACTCAAATCATACCTGGTACTGACTTCCCTTTGAGCAATGGTTCTAATCTTGGTAATGTAGAAACCTCAGAGAAAGATGCAAAGACTGAAAATACTAAGTTTGTTTCCCAGGCTGGAACAGCAAGTTATACAATGCCAGCAAGATTAAATGTAGAGGAGGATTATGTTGTGTCTGCCATCAGGGTAGAATCAAAATTTTCTGATGAAGATGACAGCCTTGGGAAGGAATGCATGTGGTCATCAGACCAAAACATAAATGGGCTCATACCATTCAAAAACACAGAGATTCATGCACCTAGGATGGTTAAGGAGGACGAGTTTGAAGGAAACAATGATCATGATGGTTACTCCTGGTGCAACAATGAAAACAGTGGTGATACATTGTGGAATGACAGTGATGGTGAAGAGGATAATCAGATAGGGGGGTTTGGTCGCAACACAGTGCTTGCTAATCGAATAAATGTGTTACCTGAGGTTGATGCAGATAAAACAGATTCTGATTCTGAATCCAAAAAAAAAGAAGAGAAACGCAGGTCCTCATGGGGCTCCTCAATGGAGGACAGTGACACTGATTTACCAAAAGACGATGGTGTGAACAAAGAAACTCTTGATCAGAACATTGATTTTCAAGCATCAGATTTACACACTGAATCAGCAGTACTGCATTTGAAAAGCATGTTATCCCAACCAAATGAAACCCAGCCAGATCCCTCTTTGGATTTATCACTAGTTGTCTCACCTAAGCAAATGACAGATGAACCTAGACTGTCTTCAGGACTATGTTCACCGGGCTTTTTCCCATCCAAAAACAGAACAGATAAAGATGAATCAGAGTGGGATTCTTCTGAAAATAATGACCAAAGTGATAAAAAGAAAATAGTGTCACCAGTTTCTCAAACAAAAGTAACAGGAAGCCAGAGCAGTGAGCAGCAGTGCATCGATGGCTCGTGGGAAGAAGAAAATAAAGATATTGAAAGAGAGTCAAATAACCCCTCACCTGTAGTGTCACCAACACCTGAGGATGAAAACACTACAAACCAAAGATTAGATATTGATGATGTTGAATCAGTTGGCCAGTTATCAGAAAAGGAAGAAATATTTGACTCAGAAAATGAGAAAAGTGATGATAGTAATTGGGACGATGAAGACGAAAGTGATGAGTCTGAAAAGAAGTCAATGAACACAAAGAATCATGAAGTTGCTGAGTTTGATGATGTCTCGAAGATAAATCTCTCTACCCCTGCAAATTTGCAGTCACCAGAGTTGAGGCCCACAAGTGCAGTAGACAAGAGGTTACAGAATAAAACTGGAGTAGATGATACTGATCAAGACAAAAAGGTCCCTCAACCTGTTATTGATGGAAATTTTAAGTCTCCAGAGTATAACAGGCCAGAGGGGGAAAAAAAGGTGGGTATTAAGAAAGACAGTCCCAGCAAAGATGGTCAAACAAGTGAGGACTCTGACAGCAAGGACCAAACACTACAACGTGATTTTGTCCAAGTGTCTGATGTGGGAGACACTCTTTCTGAACCTGAAGCTAGATTAACTGCTTATCTTCCACTAGAAAATCCAAGTGCAATTATTCCCCAGGCAATGGTGTCATCAGGTGACCTTGACGAAGATCCAAATCAGGAAAAGATTTTATGTAGCCCACCCACCAAAGATCTCCATTATACGGATGGGAACATATTTTCTCATGAAGATGAAGTGTTACCTCAAACTGAAATTGATGATGTTGATTTAGATTCACCTGATGAGGCAGAAAGCATAGGCATAAGTGAAGAGCACAGAGACATTGAAGAGCACGTTTTCAAGGTAAAACGGGAATAGAAGACATTGTAGTTACAGTTTTTCTTTAGAGTAGTGTGATTGCTCAAAAAGGCCTCTCTGTGCCAACACTAACACAGTCATTTTTTAGATACTTGTTTTTTAAAATATAATCATAAATATTTTTTACACAGAAAGAAGATTCCACTGAGAATGAAGACAATGAGAATGAGGATGAGGAGAGAGAGGAGGAAGAAGACATCTCAGATGAAAATGATCAGCTTGAAGAGAGTGGCGACTCCCATGATGCTGCTTCAGCTGTTCATGACACAGAAATCTCTAAAGACAAGAAAAGAGGTAATAAACAAATAAATGCAAAATTTTGTTTAGTTAGTTAGATTAGTTTTAAAGAATGTGTTATAAATGTTACCAAGTGTAATGCTTGTTCATTTGCAGAGTTCATTTTATCAATGAAAATTTTGACAATAATAATAATAAGAGAATCTCTGTTCAGGTTAATGTATAAAGATGAAACAGAATTGTTATTTTTGAAATGTTATTTTTGGCAGATTGTCACGGTTATGTTCCCATCACCATGTTCCCATCTCAAAGCACTGAAGGTTGTTTTCATTTTTAACCAATCGTTTGCATCTATCTATTTGATCCCCTCTGCGTCCATGCCTCTTTCTCATCTTTCATATGGGTCTAGTTTTGCAAACCTGTACCCGCAAAGCTCGGTATTGACTAAAAGTAAACCAAAATTAACACTGATAACAGCACAGTCCTGCCCGTCCTCTCAGTCACTCTGGCTACTGACAATAAACATGTTATACCTATGTAATGTAATTGTATAATTGTAATTTTATATGCTCTTTAGAAAAAACTACATTTCTATTAATAATTTAATGTTTGTGTGATCATGTTTTACATCATTCCAAGCAAAGACGGAAAACAAAGATTCAAATGCGTACAGTAAGGTGTATCAACACCTGTTTTGAATTGAATCATAGCAGCATTAATTAAAAATTTAAATGAATGAATTATGAAAAGTGAAAAATGAATTAAAAAAAGGTTTTCAGAGATTCATGCTGTAAGAAATATTGTAATGTTTTGAAACCATCATTGTGTGTCTAGTGTTTCATCTTAATGAATCTAGATCTCTTAAATAGATTTTCTGTCTGAGCTTGGTCTAGAGAAGGAGCAAGAAGAGCAGGATTCTTGGGACTCTGAGGTATGTTAAGAACATATTATGGAATACCACGTTTCATCTGATATTTGCCATGCACTTTCTCACAGACTGATTTTCTCCCACAAGTCTCACTCTGATAACCCCAGTATGCTGCATGAAGAGAAGCAACACTTGAATACTCAGGATCCAGATGAGATATCTGCTGGAGGAGAAGAGATTAAAAAAAGTAGGTGTATTTTCCATGAATGCCTGTTTTTTAGCAATATTTAGCAGCAGTCATTCCAGGCACCATTTCATGCTGCAGAAATAATGCAACGTTGAGTAATCATAATCTCAGAAATTGTGCTTTAGGGTATAATTGCATGTATATTAATGGTTCAAGCTTTCTGTTTTCATTTGAAATATTTTATATTTACAATGCAATATCATTTACACTGATCGAAACAGCTTTTCCAATGATATATTACATTTCTTTTGTAGACTTGTTTTATATTCCCTCTTTTTTAAGAGGGGAGGGAGGCAGTAGGATGGCAGTTCTAGAGCCTTGGAGGAGTGTAGGCAGGCCAAGAGGCAGCCAGGGAGAGGGTATGAATGCATTGGTTCCCATAGGTGAATCACATAGGTTTGAGGAACAGCATGTTAACCATATGAACCTGACCATCACCTCATGATCATCATAAGAGAAAGCATGCAGCACACACTACTCCCTCTTGCCTGATATTTTTGAACAGCATTTTTGCTTCTTGTTTTTTTGGATTGTGGATGTCTTGGCTCAAATAATGTAAAGTATCTAAATCTCTTCTCAACATTCTTGGCTAATGCTGAGCTTGTGTCTGAGTAAAACCAGAACAGAGAATCTAATGCTTGTCATGTCTAACCTTGTATCTTCATGCTAATTAACCATGAGCTCATTTGCATGGGAATGCTTTTTAAAGTGCTGTGGCAAACCCATCCAGCTTCATAAGAATATTATTTTTTACCGAAGTTAATTGTTTTGTCTCACATATAACAAACGTGTCTTTTCTTTTGCAGTTGATAATGGCATTAATAATGATAATGGAGGCAACCATGTTGATAAAGATGATACTGTACAAAAAGAGGTAAGTTCAGTAATCAAATAGCTTAGAATATAGGTAAAATATGTGTGATCTGTTCAAAATAGCAATGTTTTCCTTTCTACTAGGCTGACAAAGCAAAATGGGAACCCCTCAGTGTTTTGAGCAAACTTGAAGGTGATAACGACCAAAAGACAGGTAAACAGGATGATCCTGATTGTTGTATTTTGATATGGAGAAGTTACAGTATATGCAGCAAAGCTGTTTGTCTTTAACATGGTGCTATGTTTTTTTTTAACAGACTTGATGGAAGAACTTGGTCTGGGTGACGTTGATGATCTTGACGGTAACAAGACATTTAATCAACCTTTTTTCTCAGACTTTGCTTCTGTAAATGAACCAGTATATAGTGATTTAAGTCTGTCCTCAAATCCAATGCAGCTTTATCCATTACTAGGTCTCTGCTGGAAAATTATTTAATACTGACAGGGAGCACCCAACAACCTCATTATTAAAGCTAAAATCTAAATACTTGCCACTGTGTTTTATGCTTTTGATTAAAATGGTATATCTGTTTCCTCTGACATTTTTACATTTGATATGTTCTGCCATCACACTTTCTGAAGCTCATAAAGCAGGTTAGTAAATATATAAGAGGAAACAAGTTGAATTTTATAAACTGATGCTGTAGCTTCTCCTTTTAAGACGCCAGTTTGATAGTTTGCAGTAGTGGTTATCCCAGTGTAAACTAACCTCTAGCTAAGTCTAAGCTTAACAACATCATTGTCAAATGTTGTTATTGACCTACAGCTTCTTGTGTTAATTGCGCAGATGCATCAGACTGGGACTCCACCAGCACCACTAGTAAGAGAACCCTGCCTGGCCGCAGATTAGCCGCCTCCCCTGGACTTGAGGAGTTTCCAGAAATCTCTAGTCCATCTTTTAAGGAGAATGACAAAAACATTATTCCAACACCTCAGAGGATCATCGTCCCTGACTATAGGCTAACAAGTACACCCTCTCAAGTTGTACCCATTCCCCAACCACAACCAAGGAAGATGGTGCAGCAGAAACCAGAGAGTGAAGAAGGTAAAGTTTAGTAAGATTAATTAATTGTATGTTTTAATGCATGTTTAGTGTATGCCATTCAAAAAAAGCATACACATAAATAATGTTATGTGTCTCTCTTTGACTTGCTTTCATTCAGAATCTGATTGGGAAGCAGACCATTTAACATCCTGCAATACAGCCAAAATTGGCAATAAGCATCATAACATAGCCGAGCTTCATGCAGCTAAACCAGGTGAGCCTCAATAGCCTTTTTAAATAGATGTTTTTGTTTGCGTTTGTCCCATGCTCTAGTTCAAGTCTCTCCATCTCCTTCTCAGGTTCCCCTGAGCTCTCATCAATGGAAAGTTATCATGAAAGTAACATAGTTGCTAACAAGCAGCAACAAATGGTGAGATATAATCAGAGATTACATCACAATTTTAACATACACTTGCTGTTCAATTTACTTAAACACACCTGTACAATCTAATGCAATCCAATACAGCAGCTTTGCTTCTGTATTCACGGCAGAGCTGCTGTGTTGGAGTGGCCAGTGAGAGTGTGTTTATGCCTCACCAATTTCAATCAGACAGAACTGCATCACACATCACAAATGCTCTTGAAATTCATTGTCAAGTTATATGTATTTCTCAACATGTGGTTTGTTGTTTCAAAGTGGCATTCGACATGTAACAGTGTGATGCAAGCAGGTTGTAACGTCTTGAATAATCTTGTAAACATAGTTTTTGATCATAATTATTTGGTCTACTTTTCTTGTGGTAAGCAGTTATTTCATTTGTTAATGACATTGTTAGGTAATTTGGTAATACAGTTGATGAGTATCAAATGCCTTCTCATGAATTTTGTAATATTATTTTAAAATCAAAACTTTATTTTTGTATTGTTGTCCTTTCTGTTTTGTGTTTTTCCTTGTCCATTTATGCCGTCAATGAATGGAGGAATGTGATGCAGTAGATTCATGTGAGTTAGATCACAGCAACCTGTGGCCATCTGGCCATGTGGGCTCAGGGACCGCAGAAAATGATCATGACTTAAGAGATCAGTGCAGTTCTGAAGAAAGAGCTGAAGCATGTGATGACGCACCATGGGAGAAACGTTATGAGAATCTCTGGGTAGAGGTGGAGAAAAGGGAGATGAAATCCACCTTCAAGAATGTTGCTGGTGAGTTAAAAGAGAAATTTGGAGAACTGTTTAAATTAAGATGTCCTGCAGAAGACGTTACAGAGGAACAGCAGGGTATGGCTGGATGTATTTCTGCAGACAATGATTCAAGTGATGATGAAGAAGGGGAAGTCATTGTGCGCCCTACAGCAAGAATGAGGAGTACTGTCCTCCTAACCATACCTGAGCAGAGGGAGTCTGGATTGGAAGACTCTGTGACAGAGTCAACTGACAACTCACTTTGTGAGGACAGGATGGAGGTCAGTGAGCGAACAGCTAGTGAGAGCAACATTCATCGAAAGCCACTTCCACTCACTGATGTGGTGAAAGAGAACTGCTCTCCTCCTGTACAACTCACCACAGTGGAGATAGAGACCAACAAAGATCATGCTGCCATAACATTTACTGACGGTCGCGCCATACCCTTTTCTGATGTTGACTGTAGCTCAGTCTTAAAAGATGAGACGGAACTTGGGCCGGTTCCTAAGCAGCAGATGAACCTAATCTGGAAGGACACAACTACTCGTGTAGATGAAGTCGATAAGAACAATATGTGTTCAGAAGAGGATCTCGAAGAGTTTGCTAAATATCGTCCCCCCTCAATGCACAGATATTCCACGTCTGTCCCAGGTGTCTCTGAGGAAGAGCTGGCAGAAGACATGGAAAGATTTAAATTTGAGGTAGGGATGCTGAAGGTTGTCTTCCTGGATTTGGCGAAAGAAAAGGCCCAACTCCAGAAAGAGGTAGAGGATGGCCGGCCCGCTTGTAGTCCCTTCTTTCAATTCACTTGTGTACTTGATTTCATTTCTTTCACTGAGCTGTTTGAAAGAGGCCAAACGGGCCATACATCATGACACTGTCTTCTTCTTTCTTTTAGATTTTTGTGCTTCATATTTATTAATTTTCTTTAGGTTTGATTTCAAGTAGAAGAGTCTGCATGTTTCTCCTTAAACGTTTGTGTCCCTTTAACTATATGTAAAATTTAACATTTTTTTGAGGACATTTAAACTGCAGGGAAGAGGGCTCTGGTACTGACTTAGGTATTCTTTTGTAAACACTAAACATACTGAAATTTCAGTTATGTATTTTCTTTAGTAGTGACTTGTCTTTCATTGTGCTTGAATGTTGCATGTATCTTTAGGCTGATTAATTTCTGTTCTAGAAACTCTCTCTTTCAAGGTGATATGGTTCGAAGAAGAAGTAAAAAAGATAGCCTTCTCTTTTGCCCTGAAAAGAAGTGCTGTTGTGACAGTTATGGCAATTGCTGGATTTTAATGCATGCTGTGTGGAAGTTAGTTTTCATACATGCAAGTACTTTTTGCAGTGAAATTTCATGGCTGATCCCAATGGGATGAATTGATTTTGGTCATTCTTGTAAGTGTTTGGGTGTAAGAAGACATTCACTTTAAATACCATTCATTGATACAAACAATGTTAAACTATGTCTTTGCTACACCATTTGGCAGTTGTTCTCTCAGAGGTAACTAAATCTAATATATATAATGGTCAGCAAGAGAGCGATGTAAATATTATACAGTATAAACTGCTAGAGAGTAAGTGAGTAATAGTAGTTTTAAGCTTATCTAGAATAAGTAAGGAACCACTGAATTCCACTTATATTCTAGTTTTAGTTGTGAGAGGAGCTGTGTTCAAACATTCTGTTTTATCATTTTTATTATATGGATATGCTATATGGAATTAATTTTCTCAGTTCAGTTACTGAGAATTCCACAACATGAATTACAGTGCATGGAATCATGTTTCTTTTAATTAACTGAAAATACTTTGTCAAATAGGGTAAGCACACTAAGGTATTAGATCTCAAAGGGAGTGTTGACGATAAATTATTTATGACAAGGTACCTGCCCCAAAACACATTGTCGTGGTGCGAGAGGCTGTCTTTCAAAAGAACTGTAGACTCATAGCTTAATTTCAGTCAATTTATTATTAAG
>JAUYWH010000024.1:18407369-18477042 GCA_034779795.1 Ctenopoma multispine
AGAACTTAATACAATCATAATGTAATAAAATAATAGAATAGAATAAGCACTGATGAATAACTTTAGATATGCAACTATTTACTACTTACAAGGCTGGCCCCAACGAGGTAGGATGAATCTCTCAAGCCCAATTATCAAATATTTACCCTTTTCTTTTCAGACTTGCAAAGAGACACCAAAGGCTGCAATCGAGGTGCAAAAATCCAGTGCTTCCTGGGATACTAGAGGAACAGCTTTGGAAGAAGTAGGTTCAGAGAAACCTGAGACAAGTTTGGGATGCCTGTCACGTCAAGCTGGTCTAATTCACCAGGAACAGCAACCTGCAGCCATCAAGAGGTATGCATTATATAATTTTTGTTTATTATTATTTATGGTCTGACACTCAACATTAGTGTGTGTTAACTATTGGTCTACAGTTTCAAAACATCAATGATCCTCATCGAAATTTAGAAATAGGATATCATAACACTCTTTTGATAAATGCTTTTTAGCAAATAAATTTTTTGTGATACTTTCAACAGAAAGAGCCCGCTCTAAATTTATTTTACTGATTTAGTGTAATGAGCTTCTTCAAATGCACTGTACCTCCAAGGACCCCAAAGTGTAGATGTCACAACTCATTGACTGTCAGGTTTATTGCTTTCCATAGAACCAGCGGGGTACCAGTGCAATTGCTTCTCCCATTCCAGCAGACCTACAATAGCAACAAACAGGAGGGAAAAGCTGTGGAAGGGACCTTGCAGCTTGAGCTGGTCAAAGGGGCCCGGCACGCCAAAGCCCCTCAGACCAACGACCTTGTTAATGGAGATCCCCTCTCTGTGTTTGATGATAGCACTTTAAGTGATGTGTCGGACGATGAAGGAAGGTATATATGCAGTATACCACTTTTGTGTCTAAATGTCACTTTTCTGTCACTAACACGTAAAGTGTGTTTAGACTGAATACAAATTGAATTCTACAGGAAACATGCCTGCATATTAAGTCAATGGAAGGAAGCAAGTGGATATGAGAGCTTGAAGATCTAAAGTCATACATTCAGAAAAATCAGAGTCACAGAAAAACTTAGGTTATTGCTAAATTATAAGATGATGTTTGTTTGTAACTCAGTCCAATGGAAATTCACTTTGCATTCAGTGTACATAAACCTTTACAGTATTGGTGGTGGGTGATGATTAGGATATAATTTTTATTATCACTCTCCCCCATCTAACTAACCACTGATTCTCCCAAAATTAAATAGTATACTGCATTATACCATTACTTTTCATTTCTTCTGTGCACTTCTCATTAGCTTGAACATGAACATTTGTCTTAGGAAATAGCTAATGTTCTTCTTAATCTATTGATCTCAGGTTTCCAGCCAGCGGACAGACGAAAAATGAGGTAGTACAATTTCTCTGTCAGTGAACTCTCTCAAGTTTAAATACACCATACAGAATGGAAATCTAAATTTTAAGACTTTGCATTTTGTTTTTGTATTCAGAATCCTGAAGAAGTGGAGATGGCAGAAGACTTTGACGAACTTACTCAGTCATCAGACACAGCCACAGAAGATAATGACTCTCCCACTTCAGGTTATCGTCACGCCTCTCTCCTCATTCAGAAGCTGGATTCAGCCACTTTGGGTACTGATTCATATGAAAATCTTGTATTGGATATTTATTATTAATGTTAGGACTTAACATTTTACATTTGTACATTTAATTTTGCAACATATTGTATGCATACATATTACCCATTTAGAGTACTGTATTACAGACTCTAACATAATTTCTTACAGACTCAAGAACCATGGTAAAGCTGCAGAACATTTTCCATGAATATGAGCACTCCATCCAAAAGGCAAGGAGTCGCCATGGGTACCTGGCAGACAAGGTGAGCCAGCTGGAAATGGAGAGGGTGGAATTGAGGACCTCGCTCGAAGAAGTTAAAGATGTTAAGTCTGACTTGGAGCGCAACCAGTTGGAATTGCAGACTGAAGTCACAAACCTCAAGTGAGAAATATTTTATTTGATGTGATTATCTATTTTCTAGATCTTATTTGCTTGTTTTTTTATTTGTTGACTCTAAAATAATCTCTGCAACTTGATATAGATTTCAGCTGAAACAGGAGCAGGAAAATCGCAGAAACTCTACCATGATGTACAACACTACAAGAGATAAGCTGAGGAGGACGGAAGAGCAGCATCAGTTAGAGGTTCAGGAGAGACAGAAGGTGGAACTCACCCTCAGGAACCTTGAGCTAGAGATGAGAACACTGGTCAACAACACAAAACAGGTAGTTTTGAACTTTAAACTTTAAATTGACCAATTTATATTTGGTCAAAACAGTGCCCGGTGATTTTTTTTTTTTTTGCATGCTCTTTTGATGTAGGCTAATATTATATAAGTAATTATACTACTTATACTATTTATATGACTTGTTCAGTAATAGTATTACTTCCTGTGTGTACTCTCCAGATTAGAACCATACAAAACAATTATTTATTTAGTTTGCTTTATTGTTTAGTCCAGTATTTATTTTACAATAACATTACAAAAGTAAATAATATTTATTGTATTGTAGTTGTTCAGAACTCTCTGTAAGACAATTTGCGGTATTTTATTAGTAGTTGCTTGTCCAGTTGTTGTTTGGTGTGCGTGTAGTTGTTTCAGAAGTGGGTTATATGTTAATCATTCAGCTTGAAGAGGATCACAGTGAGATCCAGAGACTGCTGGCCCAGGAACGCAGCGCACGGACCCTACAAGAGAATTTGCTCAACAGCCATCTCCGTAAACAAAAGGAGATAGAGGAGGAGAACAAAAGAAATATAAGTAAAAGCAATGAGGTAATTCTCTTAAAATGTCTAATGTGTCTTAAAATGAACAAAAATTATTGATACGTTTTAAAACTTTAGGAATTGTAAATTAGCACTTATACACCATATAATATACTTTATGTTACAAATAGAAAATTCTTATTTTTCTATAATAAATTGATATTAAATAAGGATGTTATTTCCTGTTGTCCATAGGCCTTGTCTCAGCTCACTGAGGCCAGCGACAGGGAGAGGGAATTGGTCCAGCAGACTGTTACCTTACAGGAGCAACTGAATATACTGAGGACAGACCTTGAGCATTCGAGAGCCAACAGCAGTCTCAAAGAGAGCCACATTTTGGAGGAGAACGAGGCCCTCAAAGAACAGCTAGAAGATGCTCGGCGAGATCTCAAGCTCAGCAGCGAAGCCCTGACTCAAACAGTCTTCAACTGTAATAACCAGATGACCACCCTGAAGTCTGAGCTGGCTATAACAACAACCCGTCTGGAAAATGAACGGCAGACTCGTGAAACACTGGAGGCAGAGCTTGAGTCTGCTCGCAGTCGGCTGGCTGGAGCCATAAAGGAGACTGAGCGTTGCTTGGCAGCTCACTCAGACACAGAGAAAGCTCTGCTTCGGGAGAGAGATGAACACCAGCGTCTTAGGGATAGACTCACAGGTTAGTAGTAGTGGTAATAGCTAGACCGTTCCATGTTCAATATTGTAACTCACCTATGCACAACCAAGCATACACCGTCAGATTTTAGTTGTTCTATTTGCCTCTGTTGGCACAATTCTTCCTGTATTTAAAACATGTCTGCAGTGTAACTACACAGACCCAGTAGCAATCTTTCATTGCTGGCATTTGTTTATCTTTTTTTAACATGACCTTTTTGAAAGTGCTAATGCATGTATGTTTACAGGTGAAGCAGCCAGTCAGCGTGAGGCAATTAGCAGCATGTCCCAAAAGCTGGCCAAGGCAGAAACACAAGCAAACAGCATGGAGAATGAGGTCCATCGTGTCACACTACAACTGACAGAGAAAGGCTTACTACTGGAAGTCCAACAGCGGGAGAAGGACCAGGCAGCTGCACGAATCAAGGAGCTAGAATCAGCTCTGCAGGCCGAGCGAGAGCTGGTTAGCCGTGCTGGAGCTCGCCAAGAAGCCGCACAGGAACGGTTAGCTCAGGCACAGAGTGAGTGTATGTTATTACGGCAACAGCTAGAAGAGACCCAAAACAAAGGTGCTGCAAAGGAGCGTGCAGTGACAGATGCCCAAGAGCGCTTCAGTGACATTCTGTCCAAGCTGCGTTCTGACTGTGAAGAGAGGGTACAACTAGTGGAGGAGAGAAATAAGGAGCTTGCTAGTAAGACTGCAGATCTCCGAGATCAGATCTATAAGTTAGAGGAAGAGAAGAGCGAAAGAGAGGTAAGATCAGGAATCAGGAAGAGGATTACCTATTCTCTTCCTCCAGACCCACTTTTAGCCTTTCTTCCACATGCTAGTTAAGGGTGTCCCTTCATGTCTAACCAACTGGTACTTTCTCTGGATTCTACCTGGGTACAGACTAGTCTAAGGCAGCTGCAACAGGAGCTTGCTGACTCACTCAAGAAGCTGTCAATGAGTGAAGCTACTTTAGAGGTCAACACACGCTATCGCAATGACCTGGAGGAAGAGAAGGCTAGGCTCCTCAAAGATGTGGACAGGCTCAAAGCAAAGGTAACAGTATGGAACAATGCCATCTTGTGGCAACATGAAGTAACATTGTAACTTAAATTATATGGCTCATTATCACAATGTAAGGAAATTATTGCCTCACATTCACTGCACTAACTCAAATGTTGAGTCTGTTGTTAACCTTGCTGATGAGGTAGATGCTATGTATTTATCTTATAGCTGGAGGAAAGCGAGGATCAGTATGTGCAGGCTGAGAGACGTATTAACAGCCTAAAGAACATTCTGGATGAAATGGAAAAGGAACTTGCCACTGCTGCTCAGAAACTTCAGGAGGCACTCTCTGCCTCAGCAGCTTCTGATATCACCATTAAACAGCTGGAGGAAGCTGTGCAAGGGTATGCACAAAAAACAGGTCCTACAGAAATCCACACTACTGATTTAACAAGTGATCAAATTGTTTGATTTTGTTTAATACTATTTACAAATCCCATTCAATAAAAACACATGTAAAAGCCTACTTAAAAATCATACAAAATAATAATATAGTCAATAATTTGTGTTAATCCTTGTCTAGATAATATATCAGTGCACAGTGTATCAGTGTGTGATGCAGTGTCTATAATGTCACATTAGGCTGGAGATAGAGAACGCCAGGCTGGAAGCTGCTGCAAAGCAACAGTCTAACAAAATTGATGCTCTTCAGAAAGGGGCTCACGAAGCTGCCATGGTAAGAGTTGAAAATGCTATACAATAACTGCACATATACAGCATCTACTATATCCCCCATATCTATGCTTTTGTGACTAATAAAAGCAAAATACAATATCTCAGTATTGTGTAAGAGAACTCTCTTGCAATAACAAATAGCTGATTTTACATTATGAAGTCATATTAAATTTGAAGGTATCCAATGTTTTTTCAGCTATCTGACTGCTCACCTGGAGGAGGGGTTGGTATTGTACATATAGGCTTAGTTTTTACTTACTTGTTTTTGTTTTGTTTTTTTCCACTGACTAAAATCGTGAAATCGTACTGTATGTTTTCACAGATGCACTGGGGCTCAGCTGTTTTCACAGATGCACTCCAGACAATGTCTGGACATTGTGCGCCGTATTCTCATTAGTAAAGTATATAAATAGTCAGTTAGGGGGGGGGGGGGGGGGGTGTTCACTGTGTAGAGCGTGCAGGAGGAACAACGTAATACAGCCAGTTACCTGATTAGAAACAATACATTATGTAGAACCCCAGTTTCCTGAAGGATAGAAGCACAATACAACACCAGAAAGCATGGTAAATGTTTCCAGTACTTTCTGGTGTTGTGGTGTTGACAGAGAATGCCCACTCACTCGGACTATTACTTTCTGTAGTCACATATGGCATTAAACAGACTTTGCACTAGGGGGCTCCCAAGATAAAGTCCGGGTAATCTGAGAGCTGACTGACTCAAACGTTTTTGTTCTCACATGCAGCTTTCCCGGTTAAAGTCTGGAGAAATTCAAGAGAGTGCATGTGTGAAAGCAGCTTTAGTAATGTCAAAATGTGTTTCCTCCTTTAAACTGAATCTTGGGGTGTTTCACTCCCTTCTGTCTCAATCTGCATGATGCATGTTGTTTCCTTTAGTCTGAAGTGTCCACATTTATCAAAATTAAAAATAAAACATAAATCAGATGTATCTTCATCTTCATCTTTATTTCTTACTTTTATAGGTCAGAGGTCACTTGGAAGACTTGGTTACAAATCTCCAAAGCAGTAAGATGACTTTGGAAGACCAACTGAGTAGAGAGGTCGGTGGCATATTATCTTTCCTCACTAAGAAAACCTTCACCATAGACTTTAATGTGTTATTCTTATCCTATTTTCTTTGTGTGTAATTCACCAGAATTCATCTACAAAATCTGGATAGCCAACCAAATGACAGTAGAAGCCAGGAGTTTTGTGCTGTTGACAAAAATGCAGCATTTTAAGCTTTTTTTTTTTTTACTGAAAGCAAGCTATCTAAAAGTCCACACACATTTCAAGTTCTGAATGTATAAAATAAGAATAAAGTAATTGTTTAGAAAAAGAAATTAGGCTTTTTTTTGTCACTCTGTAAGATACTTTGTCTCACTGACAAACAAAACACAACATATATATTCTCTAGGAATGTTCCAAACAGTTGTGATAAAATCATAGAACAGGTTAAACAAAAGAGAAAAGGGTTATATTTGTCTTTAAGACAGTTCAGATTTAACAGGTCGCTGAGTGTGACTGTATGTCATTTCAGTAATATTGTCTTTCATTAATATTAACTCACTTACAGTATGGATAATAATTTATTTCTTTTCTCTGTCTTTCTCTTTTTTTAGGTTCAGAAACAAAGCATGCTGTCTCACACAGCCCATGACTCTCAGGCCTTGTGGGAGGAGGAGCTGAAGAGCCGCTCTAAGCTAGGACTGCGCCTAGCAGAGCTTGAAAAGGAGAAAGGGGAACTGAACACCCAGGTGATCAAGTTAATGTGTTAATTTAATGAATTATATAGCTTTTCTGACTGATCATGGTGGTATCATGGTTTGGGGCTTAAGTTATTGACTTCCGACTTATGTTCCAGATGGAAATAGAAAAGAAGAAAGCCAAAAAAATTGCCGAACAGAAGAAGGCTATAGACACTCGGCTTGATCAAGAGATGAAGAGAAACACAGAGCTTCAAAAAGAAATGTACAGGTGACTCCTAACCTCCTCCTTGCATCCGTCTTACCTATGGCAGTAGATTCTCCTACTAGATACAGCTAGGACCCAGTAGAGCGCAGTCTTTCCTGGCTTATGTGACTGTGGTGCACCAATGTGCGTATCAGATTTTGAACTAAACACGCAGTGTCTGTATTTAATGTTTTTTGTATGCTCTCTTTTGTCCTTATGTGTTTACGTCTAATATTCATGCATGTTTGTTTTAGGCTGCGTACTCTATTGAAGACTGCAAAGAAAAAACTGCGGGATCAAGACACTGGTGGAGCTGAGTTTAGCTCTCCAATGAGCAGTCTACGGATGGACCTGGGCAGACACGGCCATGCTGAAAGTGCCATTGGACGAATGAAAGAAAAGGTTATTTTGTCTTTATAGTGCTATTATTTCAATATAAACTACAAAAAAAATATCCTACTACTGGTGTAGAGCTAGAAACGTTGTCCTTAGTGCCCTCTTGAGTTTAATTTGATGTAGTGTGGACCTTTCCTCTCTCTTTTTTGTGTAAGCAGGTAGACGATCTGCAGGTGCAGCTGGAGAACGAAGTGTCTCATCGCAGACAGCTAGAGAAAGTAAATGGGGAGCTTAAGGATCAGCTAGCTTCCGTGAAGTGCTTGAGTCGCAGTAATGACCTGTTGGAGAGGAGTAATAGGCAGCTGGAAGAGGAGGTGCTGGACTTAAGACGTCGAATGGAGACTTCTCAGATGGAGCAAAGCCAGGTGGACCAGTTTCGCCGTGACGCAGAGGAAAGGGCCCGTCAAGAGTTGCAACAGAAACTGGAGCAGGTCAACCTGTTCCTGCAGGTAAAACATGGAATAGGCGAATCTATGGACCTAAGAAACATTAAAGAAATAAACTAATAGTTTGAATACATAACACATCACAACTTTTATAAAGTGCAAATTAAAAGAAGAAATATAAAATTTGGTTATAGTAAAATGATAGAAATAGATTTTTTTTTATTTCAGTGTGTATATAAAACAGGTTATATATATGTAAATATATATATATATATATATGTAATACATATATTGATATATATTTTTGGGAAATTTTGTTTTTGCATAATTTCTTTTTATACATAAAAATATACACATATTCACAGTGATTGTTAACCTGCAGTATGCCCTGTAATATCACCATCTGTTTACAGTCCCAGGCAGCATCCCAAGAGGCACTAGATCAAATAAAGGCAACTAATGAGGCCACCCTACGCTCTCAGCTGGAGCACAAGATCCATGACCTGGAGGGTGAACTGGGCCGGACCCGCACCACACAGCAGGACAGCCTTAACCAGAGAGACTCCTTGCGGACAGAGTTGGAGAGATACCAGCACCTCTACACTGAAGAGCTGCGCCTACGCAAGTCCCTGACTGCCAAACTAGAGAGGTCAGTGTGACACTAGAATCACCTAGTTGGTCCACATGACACCCTACAAAAGCAGCGTTTAGCCATATGTTTTCTGTATGGCACATGCAGTGTGTTTGTGTATTTAGTCAGGCAGTGTTAATAAGCTGTTTTCAATCTACAGATCAAACAATCGACTTGCAGAGGCAAATTCCAAGCTTCTTAATGAACAGAGTAGGTCTTACATGACCAGCAGCATCGCGAATGGTAGCCTTGGAGGGCCCACGCTGGACCTAGGAACTTTGGGTTCACCTTCAAACTATGGGGCCACACTGGGGCCTCTCAACAGGAGCCTTGGCCTGGGATTCTCCCTACGCAGCCCTGTGACCGAGGGACAAAACAGCAGAGTGGAAGACTATCTTGCTAAGGTGTGTATGGTCATTAACTGACTCATTGACTTGTAAGGGATTACATTACATTACATACAATTTACAGTTATAATTCTATATGTTTATTTATTTTGAGCCATTTTCATTTCCCGTGGAATGTTATCAGTCAGTATTGTTGTTGTGTAACTGGTGGTGTTTTGTTCAAAGGTGTTGCTTTTTATACACAGGTTTGTGTGTTCTTACCCTGTCATAACTGCAGACATTTTTTTATATGTGGCTTTTAAGATATTGCATGTCATAATTTTCAGATTGGTGAGAAAATGTACATTAATAATTCATGAAATTGATCAAATAATTTGCAAAACACCTGTCTTCACTCTACGAGAACAGCATCAGTACTAGAGTTATTTCTTGTTTCTGTTTTGGTTTTCTTTTTTTCCTCCTACACATTGTTTCTTCTTCACTCTGCCTTTAGTCTTTTTGTTGTGGAACTTCTAACCGTCTTGTATTTCTCACTCTTTTAGCTTCTAGCTCAAAAGTCTGTTTCTCATCTCTCTTCTCTTCAGCCTGACTCATAACCAGGTGTGTAGATGTGTTTAGCTTAGTGTCTGATTGGCTGCTCTCCCCTTCACTTTCCTAAAGGATCAACATTTTTGGCTCTGTTCACATGCAAACCACAATGTTAAGGGTTCACAAACAAGTAACACAAAAACACACCACATAGGTTGTAATGTGTAAAGGCTCTTGGCTCTTGGAAGGCTAATTTGTTTGTTTTCACTGTTTAGTAAATACATTTTGATGGATATGAGATGAAAATTCTGAATTTAGGCTTTTATTTGATATTGTGTACAACTCAATATGTTAAACACAGAAGGTAGCATATTTTATATCAGATGACTCAAATTTTGAATGTTACCCAGGTGTCCCAGGTTTCAAATAATAACTAGGTTTTAGATTGGACATGTTTAAAAGGTGCTATCATCTGTGTTATTTAACATATTGAGGTATCATCAAATAAGAACAGAAGAATTTCCATTACATGATATTAAACCCAAATGTCAAAAACAAATGATAACAAATGAATTAGTCTAATCCTTCAAGTAGTGTTTGAGGGAACAGTGTATTCACTCAGTCTCCCAATACTATATACAAAGGTATGTATTTTTCAAATGAGTTCTTAATCAGATCAGAAAAAGAACTCTAATGCTGTGGAAGAAGAGATTAAAATGAAAATTATTATTATTTTATATTTTTTAATATATTTTTCATATTGTACATTGCCTGCTTCCTCTTTCAGGAATGACCATCTCAGGGGATTCACACAGTTGGCGTAATAACTGAAATACCAAATTGTCAAAACTGACATAGCACGTTATTATCGGCCAAAACTACAAGAGCAAGACAAGCTTGAAGAAAATGTCAAACACAATTTTGAGAAGTAATGAGTAGACTAGAACTTAATTTCACATTTCAGAGGTGGAGTGTGTAGGAACCATCGATTTTGCATTGTGTGGTTAGTTAAGTGATTACACGAGCTGAAATCTCAAACCATCCTACTAGAATCTCTGCTTTGAGTTGACTTTCTCCAGCTCCAAAGTTGACTGTTGGAATAGAAATGAGGTCTGTCTATTCTAAAAATGTTACCAGTGACGTTAAACACCACCAGTTGTATGGTAATGGAGCAAACTCAAATCAGTGTGCATTAAAGGGATTTACAGATAAGGAAAAATGTGGTAGTTTACAAAACAAAACACATCAGAGAGATAGTGAATCTGAAACATTCACATGATATTTACATACACAAAAAAGATATAACAAGTAATTGCACAATATAGAAATATTTATTTATACGCCGTACATGTATGTGTGCTTCTTATGTTGCATGCAGATCTTTATGGTTTTTCATGTTAGTTATCAAGACTGTTTTCCTTAATGTAAAACCTTTTCACATGAAAGCATTTATCCTTAGTATAAATGCATTTTGTAGAGACTGTTTGTATCATTCATGGAGACATGTGACTTCAGTATATCTTATTGACTGACTTTTTGCCACTAGCAGTAAGACTTAAAGGGCAACATCATATAGCCTGCAGAAACTCTACACTAAAGCAGTGCTTGCATGCTTGGCATGTCCTGCTGTGTTTCACGCAATAGTTCAGATTTTCTTGCAGTGTCTATTTTTTCTGTTTTCACCATTGAGGTATTTGTCATTAAATGTGTCACCACTTACTGTAGTGTTGTGTTTGGTGGTTAAATATCACCCCTGTATCTTTGTTTTTTAAGACCATGTTGTTTCAGTGTATGTTAAGTGAAAATTTTCACCAAAGCATCAGTACTGAAACCTCACCGCAGCTTTTCTTTTGTTCCAGATGCAGAGTGAGTTGGACAGAAATATTTCAAAGGAGTTAAACAATGGTGAGGGCACGTCGTTTGGCAATATGGCACAAATGCTACCTGTTGGTAGCGTTACAGTGCTGTGAAAAAGTATTTGCCCCCTTCCTGATTTTTTTTTTAATTATTCAGATCATCAAATGTTTAATATTACACTATTAGTAAATACAAAATGCAGTTTTTAAATGATGATTTCCAATTATCACTGAGGCAAATACTTTTGTTTCACAGCACTGTATGTGACACGTAGCCGCTGCTTCATTGTGTTGTCTCTCTCTGGTCCTCAGCCACAGCAGAGCTGGATGTTGCATCTGCCCGTTTGTCCCCAGTGGGCTCTGCCTCGAGGGTGGAGCTGGATCCTGTGAGCAGGGCAACACAGCAGTATTTGGAGGTACTAAAGAAGAACAATATGATCTGACAACACATCACAGCTGCTCACAACTAACACTTTGTGTTTTATCCATTAAAATACTAAATACTATAGATACTGACTTCAGCAATCTAAGGCCAAAGCCACCACCTAGTTACATAACACCAAAACCCCAATATTTTTTACATATTCACTCTTTTCTCTATGAAAGAAAGCAAAATATAATGCACATTGCACTTAACCACTCAGGAGCACACATACATACATACACACTGCTATGAAAAAGGATTTACCCCCTTCCTGATTTTTTTTTTGTATATTGGTCACACTTAATGATTCAGATCATCAGATAAATTTATAAATATAAAACTGGGTAAATCAGTTTTACATTCCTTTAATATCTATTGAGAGAAAAAAGCTGTCCAAACCTTATAACTGGTTGTGCCACCCTTAATGGCAACTAATTAAAGGGTTGTGATAACATTGCTGTGGAGGAACTTTGTCCCAATACTCTTTGCAGAATTGTTTTAATTTAGCCTGTTGTGTTCGTGGAGTAATTTTGTTAGACTGACCACTCCTGGGAAGGTTCACCACACTGTTCCACATTTTTTCCATTTGTGGATAATGTCTCTCACCATGGTTCTCTGGAGTCCCAAAGCTTTAGAAATTGCTTTGTAACCTTTTCAGACTAATATAACAACAATCATTTTGTTTCTCATCTGTTCTTGGCATTAATCAGGCATGGGTGTGGGTGTGGGAAGGGAAATTGAACTTGACTTTGCAAAAAAATGTGGTTACTCACATTTCATTCATGATTTTGCAAGGTGGCAGCAATTACTTTCTCACATAGGGCCGGACAGGTTTGGACAGCTTTTTTTTTTTTATATATAAATTAAATCATCAAACGCACATCAGGAAAGAGACATATACTTTTCACAGCACTGTATATGATGAGTAAGTTTAGAGAAAACCTCAAAAGTATTTGTTTCTTCTGCCTAATTCTGTTCATTCTGTACCTGTTTAATAATTTTGGTTTGGAATTTCTATTTATGAATATTGATGTTTTACTAAATTTGAATTGAATGTTTAATTGTTGGATGTCTCCATCTTTACTAGCCAGCCAGTCAAGATATTACATTTGGTACGTGCCATCAAATGGTGCAATATCTGTCTAGGTCATACTTTATTAGACTTATTGGAGTAATGTGTTGTGTGATTATTTTATTTATTATTTTTTATTAATAGGATATACTTGAATAAGACGAGCTGGAATATTATCTGGCTACTGAAGCAGGGTGAATACATTTCCTGTCATTTACTTTCATTTACTTTCATTTCAGCCTTTGCATGGCTTGCTATCAGGGCATTGAAAGTGCAACATACTTTTTTTTTCTTTTTATTGTTCATAAATACTGTAATAAAATACACATAGGGGAAAATGTTATGACGGCTGTACATTACAGAAGACTAAATAAAACTACCTTGAATGAGCTAATGATATTTGGATGCTGACTGGACATGAGAAATTTAAAGATGCAATAAAATTACCTTTTTTTTTTTTACCAGCTTTTTGTAAATTCACAACTAAATCGGTGTGTAAATTACTTTGAGAGCTTAATAAGTTCAACAAATGACTCACTTTAAATCGATAGTGACATTTTATGATATCTAAGTCAGTTGTCAATATTTAGCAGCAATTAACTTCTTAAACAACAAACAGTCACTGTTGCATTGTAAAGTCAAAGTAATACAACACAGGACAAACGTAGAAGGCCAAATAACACTTGCAGGGTTTCAAAAATCTGAAATACAATCTTATGAATTTTGTGCCCTAAAAAGTAGATTTCTTAAATACAAATTTGATGTGATGTTAAAACGCTTGATGTTTAGGTTAATGTCAAGTTGACATTATCAAATGTCACATTGTGCATTTATGGGCAAAATGTTTATGCTCAACGAAGTAGTAGCGACTGCAGTGATGCTTTGTAGTGAATTCTCTTTTCAGTTTGTATGGTGACCGTTTTATGTACATATCCACTTAGTACACACATGTGTCACAACTAGGCTAAGTTTAAACAGATGAACAGCTGGTGCAACTGCCTTGAGATTACTACTGTTGCTTGGCTATGTAAAGAGCTGTTGTAAAGAAGTCTGTAAATGTGACTTTCCCTCCTAAATAACTGAACATTTGTCCACGTATCAACAACACAAAAAGCTAAATCTGACATGAAACATAGACAAAAATATCCAAGGAAATTATACTGTTAGTGAAACTCAAATGTGCATCTGCTGCATCCCAGACTTAAATGCTATATAACATCCAGATTTAGTTATTGTAATTATTCCTTAGTACACAGATACATTTACCAAAATATTATTGCTGCAGTATGCTTTTCCCCACATTTTCTGTAATGTTTATTCTAATCATTTTTTCATCTGTTTTAAGATTGCAGATGAATTGTAAATGTCTGACGAATACTGAAATAGACTTTTGTATAGTATTTGCTTATTAAAGCTGAGCTGCAGACATATTTCTTGTTCAGAGTTCAGTGTTTAACACTGACCTCTCTTAAACCCGAATCACTTCTTTTTCTGCCGTTATAGTGTCCCAAACTTCCTCCATATTTCAGGTATCTTATACTGTATTAACGATAAAAGTGCAGCTCGCCGTCAATATTTTATGCACACCCATTTTTAACTCAACCCTCATTAGCTATGTTTTGATATACTTTACTTCACCCTCCCCTCCTCTCACACTCCCAAACACATGAAATTTGATGGTATGCGCTGGTTTAGAAGCCATTCCCTTCACTTATTAAAATGAGACAATGTGTTTATGATTGCCCCCCTCTGGTGTGTCTCTCTTCACTTTGATCCTTCCTCTCTGCATCAGTCTCGCATGTTAGATATTCAAATCTAGTTACATTTATTTTTGTTTCCTTTACAGTAGATAGGCACATCTGACAGACTGACTATTATGTGTTATTATTTCCCCTTTTTTTCAATAGACGCCACTTCATACACTACACATAAACCTTGTTTTGATTGAGGAGGTTACAACCATTGTCATAAATCTTTGGAGGCAGTTGAGAATACAAATAGACAGATTCTGAATATAAAAGTGTTGAAAGGGTTGTTTTTTAAGGTTTAAAACAAACTGCTCCTCGCTGGGTCATCCTCCATCTGTGATGCCCAGTCTTGTTATCTCAGACTGCCAGTCCAACAGCTGTTAAGAAAAACAAGGTGTCAGTTTTGAACCTCAAGGCTCCGACGCTTGATGAGGTTGTCAACTGAACAGAACATTTTATTTATAAATCCAGCTACAAGGATACAAACGTGCAAATGCATCCCTCAAAATTTGACTGTCACCCAGATGAAAGCGTGTCGTAGTGGAAATATCCAGATTACTAAATCTGCAGATTGACTGTTGTTGAAATTTTAGGGCTTAACAAAAACAGGGTAGTTAAAAAATTCTGCCAGGTAAATGCTAAGGCCTATATTTATGTATGTGTAAGCCAAAACATAGTCATTATTAAACACAGTCACAGAAATTCTTAAGTTAATTCATAAAAGCATGAGTAAGTTTGTAAATTTCTTTTAGGTTACTGAAGCACAAAAATTCACAAAAACAGAGATAATGTCTTTAACTAGTTGTCATCAGTTACAGCTGAATTTATTTTTTTTATACTGTTATTTTAATTTAGCATTACTCCATTTACATTTGCTGCTTTATAACTTTATTATATTAATATTATACACCAGATACTGCAGATGTCATTTTATCAAACAGCACAGTATGGATTAATGTGCCGATTATTTTCTCAGTTTATTGGTCATTTGGTATTTAAAAATAAAAAAAGTAATGTACATCAGAAATATATAAAATTTACCATCACATAATTGAGAAACTAAAACTATGTAAATCTTTCAGCAATTTTATTCAAAAAAGTAATCATTTTGTTGCTGATTTGTTTTTGTAGGTCAGTTTATCATAATTAATTAAAGCATCATTTTCCACAGTTGTAAGTTGTGTTGTTGTTTTCTTCTATAAAAAAAAAAAAACAGGTGGCAATTTTCGTTTATTTTCAGTTATTTCACAGTATAAAATGTGTTTCACTGTGTGGCCGCAGCATACGCAGTAATCTGAATTCACGCTGACAATATCAGCTGTAAATAGATATCAGCTATGGGTAAAGGGTATAACAAATTGAGGGGGACAAGTGGAACAAACCTGAGTGTTTGTTTGTTGCTGTATGCTCGCCATGCTCTAAATTAAACGTCACCGCTGTTTCTTGTCACTAGCAGAATCCAAATGTGCTGTGGGCAAAAGAGATACTTAAATTCGATTTACTTGCTCTAACATGATTTAAATGAGCCTCTTGGCTTGCCCGGACAGATTGACAGCGTTGTCTTTATTGCCGCTTTGTTTTATTTTTGGCTGTTTACTCTGCCTCTACACTGTCATCTTGCACGATGACTTTAAAGGAGCCGGCTTCGATCTTCCCAGATCTGGAGAGAATAGGCTTCCTTTTATGTTCTCTAACTGCTTTATATGACAAATATGAAAAGGGATTCAAGAGAGAGCTGACAAGTTTCATGTCGCCCCGTTTCTCAGCTGCAAAGAGCTGCACAGGTAGAAGTCAAACCTGCAATCTTATGACATGAGAAGCTATACAAAACAGAACAAAAAGGTAGACCTCTCTCGTTTGGGGTCTTGCTGGGTCAAAGTCATTAAATGCAACTTCATGTACAAACAAAATGCATTTCAATGGATTTAAGACTGAATTTTGAATCTACTGTTGCTTGTACAAGCTGCAGTAGGTCTTTCTGCGATGTTTGTACTTGTTCAATTGGTTGTGCAGCAGTGCGATCAAGAGTATTTAAGTCCAACAGTGGCTTTAACTTTATTAACCATGGCTCTCTAAAGACTAACGAGACAGAAAAAGGACCTCGGGCCCTTGAAAGGTTTTCTCAAAAAGGTGAGAAAAGGATCTAAATCGATCCAGCAGAATCAGTTATTTGAGACTTCGGTGGAGTACCCTAACTGACGAAGAGTGTGAAGAACTGAAGTCATAACAGTGGTGATCACAAAGATCGCAGTTTTTGCTGGTCACAAATTTGTTGGTCTCACATAGGTCAATAAGATGATTTTTCGTCACAAGTAACATGATTCTAGTACTAATGAATCCCACGTTAGTCCTCAGGCAGGGTTGTCCTGCTGCCTCCTAGCTGCGATGGCAGATCTCACAGCATTCCAGACAAAACTCGAGGCACTCGGTTGGCTCGCAGCAGGACTCGAACAGGACCGAGTGGCAGTGGGCGTGGCAGTTGAGCTCCTCCACGGGTGCTTCCTGGATGGCTGAACAGCAGCGGGTGCAGGCGTGGCAGCAGGACGAGCAGAGGGCATGAAGGCAGGAAGAGCAGGCCTCCAGCAGACCCAGGAGCAGCACGGAGCACTGGCACCACAGGCACGCAAGCAGCAGCCGAAAACAGAAGTCTGTGGCGTCACAGTGGAAAAAAACGAGACAGATTTAACAACAAATATATTTAAGGTCATGAAAAAGCTTATGTGTGTTCTAAAAGCCTGTCAAAAACGAGGATTAGCAACTCTATTAACCCTAAATTAATCTCTTGCATGTTTGTTTGTTATGCCAACTGGAACTTAAAAGAGAAACTACTGTGCAGCAGTGATCAAGTGTGATTGTGTTTACTTAATCACAGAGCTTCGTTCAGTCCCCGAGGGAGAATAAAAAAAAAAAGGCCGCAGAGGCTGCTAGTGATGAACAACAGCTACGGAAAAAGCTGTCAAAAAATAATTGCTCTCCTGCCCAAATTAGGTGCAGATGAAATTGCATACATTAACCCCACCAGTGTGTTATAGTGCATCTTTCGTGATCTTAACCATTGTATTATTACTCTGCTACTGTTTTCATCCTCACAAGGACCAAATATTGAGTGAGCTCATGCAAATTGAGCTATTTTATCCTGTTTACTCAAGGAAATAAATGAAAAGGAGATGGCAGAATTCCCTGGGGAGTGGGGTCCAGCGTTTTCCTGCTTAGCTACTCAAATTATACACCCCCGCACATAACTTATGCTAATATCTGTGTGTAGATGAAAAAAAGGAGCATTATGTGTGGCTACTGTATTGATTTAATGCATAACTTCATAGAGATAACAACATGAACACAATGATAAACAAGGAGTGGCCCACCTCGCACTTTGATAAAACTGGAAGAAAGTGAAGCAGTTTGAAAGTCGTCAGGCAAAACTTTTTGTGAAGGCACATTTCATCAGTTTCACAGTTTTGTTGTGGTTGCTGGGAGTGGATATTGTGAATGTATTACTGACCTAAATTTAGTCTCCTCTCAGTTTGCAGTATAATAAAGTAGCTGTTACTACTACTGTAAACTTAAACAATCTTTTTGTAGCCATTGAAAGGAAAGCAATGTTTTTTTTCCATCTTTTATCCAGCACATTATTTTTATTTTTTTTTTTCATGATTTCATGTATTACTTTAGTCTACCTGGAACATTGATACATTACTTTTGTGTTAAAACCAGTTTTTAATTTTAACACATCCTAAAACTACATTGACAACAACCTGACTGCCTGCCACAGTAAGCACAGCACAGTGTGTGGAAACGTTCTATCTGAAGGTTTTCCTTCAGGAAAACATTTTATCTATTGTTGTGCACACACACAGTCATGTCACAAAAAAAAAGTGAGGATGCAAGATAATAAAAATAATGATTTGATTTTTCCCTTAAGGTTTGCATAACTAACAAAGTATAAAGTACAAAGTGACTCTATTGTTAGCGTGGAGGTTTTGCGTGACAAATACGGTATATTAATCAACATTTAAATCTGTCTTCTTGAATTATTTTGTCCTCAAAAAATTAAACATACTCTTAGTACTTGAGAAAAAACATGAATCTCACTTTGCTTGCCTTGGTCTTTGTTTTCAGGTGCTATGGGAACGCTAAGGCTGACAGGAAAATAAATTTGATATTTATGCTTTATCTAAGGGGTTTTCAAGAGAAGGTGAAGGACTATGTTTGGCAAACATACATTGCATTATTTTTGACACTGTGTAAAATGAGTCTCATTATTGTGCTCACCACTTTGTGTAGTAGCAGGTTGTTTAGAGACGGACGTGCCTCCCCTGGTCCTGCTGCTGTGCACTGACAAGCTGGAGCCCTGCAGTTTGCAGCTTGGGGGGAGCGCGGGCAGTCTGTGGTCTGGGATTGTAAGGCCACATTGTGGACTGGTGGGGTTTTGAGGGTCATTCTGAGGCTTCTTGTATCCTGATACCTCCAGCAAAGCCCCTGCTGGTGGGGCTGCAGCAGGCAGAGGCTGGGCTTGGAGAAACGCACAAATTAAGATGGTACGACTGTCATAAATGATTTCTGCAGAACAGAAGCTGTAAAAAGTTTTTATATTAAAGAGTTTGAGAGAATAATGCAGGCAGTGCATACTGTATTTATGGACACACTTATAGACTATCTAGAACACAGATATTGTATTGGTTTGTTTTCTTTGATTTGATGAATTGGAACTGTTTCTCAATTAAAGCCCTTATCTCGCATATTATTTGTTCACTGTATTGTTTGCTGCACAGGTCTCAGGGTTTCCACTTACCGCTGATGAGCTCAGTGGGGGCGGCATTTCCTCTGCTAATAGGGTCACGTGCAGAGAGGATTTCCTGTGCTGGTTTTACAGAAGCACTCCCTTCAAATGTATCAAAACAAAGTCATGTAAGCTGTAAAGCTAATCAAAGAAATGGTAGATTTTAGTTCCTAAGGCTTGGGAGTATGACAATAGAGAGAGATTCTGAAATAACCACACCTAAACAATAAGTCTGTAAAACCAGGATTTACAAATTTGCTTTTCATCTAGTTGTAATCTAACAAAATGTTCTTTCGTTAGCTTTGTGCTGAACTCTTAGTTCAGTAAGGTGCTTCATGATGCCCTCATTGATATTTCAGTTTTACGATCCTCCCAAGAGAAAATTGTCTTTGCGAAACACAAGTAGCAGCAGATAATATTCGCACTGTATTTACCAGCATTGTGTATGAACTGCTTTTTTAAATCTTATTTTAGGTCAGATCAGTACTTGCCTTTAGTCAGGTTGCTCTGTTCCTCCATCCTGTCCACAGGTAAATGGTCTCCAGGTAACATGTCTGATTCTCATGACTGCTCAGGATCTTTGTAACACTTAGTCCCCCCGATCCTTCACTCTGTCTCACACCAAGAGGTCAGGAAACCTCCAACAACACCCACCATGCCGGCATGAGTCACCGCTCAGGAGACTGTGAGCTGGAAGCTTGTTTGTGTGTGTTTTCTTATTGTTTTGAGACTTTATAACACTCCCCTTCCTTGCAGATTGCTGAGTGATCGCTCCAAACACGCTGATTATAGAACAACGGAGACAGTCAAGGTCTGGTTGTGTGACTTCATGTTGCCTTCTCTGTTCGGCTGTTAGTCACTTAACACAGTGGAGACACATACCCCATAGGTGTGTTAGCTGAATGCTCTATAAGTGCAAGTTCTGACACCGTCACACACACAAGTACACTCTTACACATTTTTTTGATCATGACAATTCATTTAAATATAAGAATTAAGACAAGGTTTCAGTATCTCAAACGTAAAGAAAGTATGACTGTTCTTTTACCTTTGGCACCTGTTAACATGCACTTAGTCTAAATGGATGAAAAAACACTATTGTGTAATATTAAACACATCATTTAATAGCTCCAAAATATTGTTTATTTACTTCTTTCTTATACTTCAGCCCTTTGTAATCACCCAAAACAAAATCAAACCATTAATAGGTAATTAATTACCGTAAGTGACATTTAATCTTTTTATGCTGTAATATTGTTTTCCTCCAGAGGAGGACTTGAACACAATGACGACAGCATGATCATTACATGTTGATGAGAAGATGAACATAGACCAGGCCCTTTTTGGAGGGGCTGTTGACTAAGCGCTGTCAAAAGTGCTGCTCTGAAAAACACGTTGACTTGCCCGCCTCATAGTGAGTATATGGCACATCAAAGAGACACATAAGTGAAGCTGCTGAAGTTGTCTAGCGCCATGCTAACTCTCAGTCAGTAAACATGCTGCACAGAGAGGCAATCAGAAGAAAATGTCATCTAAATGGCTGACAGCGAATCAAAGGAAGCCTTGAGAGGCAACAGCAAACTTAAAGATAACTTGTTATCAGCACAGACAATTACTGACATTAGTCAAAACATGCTGCGAAAAAATCTCAGGCCTTTGTTCTGCATTTGGTTGTGAAGTCTGCAGTAAAAGCTTCGCTTCACAGTGTTCAGTGGATGCGATACAATGCCCATAATTTTTGTAATACATAAATACATAGTTATCCTACCTATTATCATTCACCCCACAACATTCATTTGAGGGCAGCTTTTACCCCAAAGCATCACGGAGGTCCTCAAATCACAACAAGCTCTTACTATTGTATGTAAGAAAATGTTTATGCATAATATTTAGTTCCTGCTTCTGTAGTTCCAGTGTGGTGTCATGACGTCACGCACAGGTGTACATTTGAATTACTACAACGTCCACAGAGTGTTTATGTCAGCAAGGACACACACTGCTATTCAAATGTTTGAGGTCACTTTGAAATTCCCTTGTTTCCCATTAAAACATTTTAAGAGGTGCTAACGTTGCTATATAAACACTCTAAGTTACACAGTGTAGCAGAATTATGGAACATTTTCACTGCATCTTACAGTATACTTAGAAATTGAAAAGGTTTTGGATTATTTATATATTGATATTTATTGATCAAATCTTTAGTCATATGAAATGTAAATAGTTTGAACTGTAAGCCCAAACACAAGCATATTAAATATTCTATCACTGTCAAAAACATGGAAAATTATTTTCATGTGGTGTGTTGAGCATTTTGACAAGAGCTGGAGGCATTATCCAACATATTGAATATATTATATTACATTTATACTCTGCGTTTACTAATGTATATATACCATATACCTGACATGCAGTGTCACAGGTGTAACCGTCCCAGATTAATGGCAGTCTAAGTGTCAAGTGAAGGCAATACAAAAATGTTATTTATTAATTCTTAATAATCAATAAAACATACAGGTTTACATATTTATTATGTTTATATGCTATGCAGATTTAACATATGCTGGACATACAACTACAGACAAACTCGTCGTTGTGTTAATTTAGCATCAATTCAGACGTCTGCAAACCCTCAAACCAGAGGAATGTAGATATTTCAGTGGACACAGATCAGTAAACGAGTTATACAAGGTAAACATGTAAAACACATTACCACTATATTTTATTAAATTGTAAAAAAAGATTCTTAATACTAATACGTAACAGTAAATGTGTTGGCACAGAGAAAAAAAAAGAGGATCTTTGTTGTAATTGAGATTCACGCTTGCTGTGCTTTATTCTAGTTCTTACAGACAATCACAACAGACAGGCACAACATTCATTTTTACTTTGGCCTGTGAAATATACTGTATTTCCTTAAAACACATGGAATCTGATTCCACCTACACTTTTGACTGTGTACACTTACTGTATATATCACTTTTATGCTTATTTTTACTTTTATGCTTGTCATAATGGTAATAATATTTTTTCATGACTGTATGTACAGTAAACTGTATGGCCTACATCCCTGAATGTTCAGTGACAACTCGCTTTACTGATTTATGACTATTTTTAGTCTGAGACCTTCACACTGTCAAGGGTCATTCAAGGTCAAACATGCGCTCTTCGTCATTTTTAGCCATGTCATGCTGCAGAGCAGCTGGTTTCACTGTCAGCGTCAGAGACTCTTGGTCATTCAAATTCAATGCTTCATCTTTGAGGAAAAGAGACCTGCAAGAAATGAAAAGACATTGCAATTATGGTTGCAGGACAACAGTCAATTCAATTAATTGATATTTTTGAATTTATAATAAACACAACTCACTGCTGGACTTGTAAAGTGACATTTTGGTTACTGTAGTTTGTTGCTTTGTTCTCCTGTATCTCACTTCTGCTAACACTCTCCTTCTTAAACCCTGGCAGTGATGCTTCAGTAAGTGCTGTCTGCAATATTGATTGATTGAAAAAATTATACTATGACCACTATTTAAACTCGTAATCAGGACGTTAGTGCTGCAGTTTGCCTGAAAGGTGTACTCAGACACATCCTCTCACCTGTAGGCTGGAATTCAGAGCGGTCCTGAAAGCAAGGCTAGAGGACACATTTTTCATCAGTGATGGACTCCTGCGCAACAACAAAGGTTACAGAATTTCGAAATGATTAATTCATTATTGTTATTAGCAGTAGTAGTAGTATAATCTGGAAACGAACATGTACAATACTGTGGATAGGTAGTTTCTAGGACAGATACGACAGAACTGTACGTATGTTGACGTCATAGTTGTATTAAAACAGATTCATGGCCCATAAATGTCCTAAAATGCACAAGGGAAATTCTGAAACTTGATCTTGGGCAGCTAAAATTGCCTTTTATCATCTATAATTGTCTAATACATTTCACAAAACAGTATGCAGTAAATCTTGATTCGTGTTAAAACGTGAAAAGTTTTTTTTTTTGTTTTTTTTTAATTGCGTAAGCAAGAAATCACCTGAAAATCTTTGCTTTACATCTTTTCAAATGAAAATGTGTGATGTATTATTTTAGAACTGTATTATATATAGAGATAACCTGACTGGACTCCTGTGATAAACAGAAAGCAATTCACCGTACCCTGTGATCTTCTGGGATCTCCTCCTCTGGTATTCCACCTCATCCACCGTCCACACAGCACCTTTCACATTCTCCACACGCACAAAACACTTGTGCAGGCTCAGGTTGTGGCGCACTGCATTCTGATCCAGAGAAAGTCAGAGAGAAGGAGACATTACTGGATACAAGCTGCATCAATCAGGCACGACACACACTGAGATCACACTTAATTATCTGTTGGTGTAATACCTTCCAAGTGGCAGCATTGCGTCTGAAATAAGCAAACGTCTGTGTGAACCAGTTGTATATCTCGTTGAGTGTTAGTTGCATGTCTGATGCTTCTATTATGGCCTGTACATGGAGAGGAAATAAAACGCGTTAGCACATTACAGGAACGAATTAAAGGCCTGACAATTTCACGTCTAAGTAGAAGAGTAAAGACAGACACCCAAACTGGTACAGTTGCTACACACAACACACAACCTGAATTTAATTGGCTTTTAATTATAATAATATGTTTCAAATGTTCCTAAATTAGCTAAATGAATCATCAATCAATATTTTAACCAATTAATTTTCTGTTGGTTGACTTCAGATTTGAGATTCAAATGAATGGCACTGAACATGAACTAGTAACAGAACCCACAGAGATATTTTATCTTGATCGTCCATATTATATATATATATGAGTAAAAATGCCAAAGTAGAAACACATGCGAATGCTTAAATGCAAAAGGTTATGAAGACATGCATAATGGTTGAATTCAACTTCAAAGAAAGCTTGTTTCTATTCATTCATCACACACAAGTCTTTATACCTGTCTTATCAGTGTGGCATAAGTGAATGGTGGTCTGATGTCTGTATTTTTGTAGAGTTCATATTCATTCTCTGAAACAAAATAAGATAAAGTCCATGAAAAGTGGAGTAGAAAATGTGCGATCTACTGTATTTATTTTGGCGTGTGATCAATATGTAAAGGCGACTGCAGTATTCGTGTTACCTGAAGACAGCGAGTATACCAGAGGGTGGTGACGATGTCTTATTGCGCCAACACATGATGTACGACTGGGTGCCTCATCTTCACAGCCACGGGAGGGATTACTGGCAGGGGCCATAGGTTTGGGGGCCACCTGGGTTGAGTCTGATAGGCTCAGGGAGTGCAGGTTGTTAGCGACGGTGCCTGAACTAAGCTGAAAGCGACACAAGCAAGTTAACAAAGGAGAAGAATAGAAGGGCTGACAGAGAAACAAAACAAATGGAAATATTCAACAGAGTGTAACAGAGCGATTAGATTCGCCTCTTCAGAGGTGATTCCACTAATACTGCTGGAAGACAGAAGTCAATTATTGTTAATTATAGGGTGAAATTGTTTGGTGAGTGTTGTGATTATGGTGCAATATTTGCAAGATTATCAAATGATTAGCTTCCACATTATCAGAGCATGTCTGCTGTCTGCAAACACAATGGCAGCCATCTGATGTCAACAGCTGAGCACTGAAAGGAAGGAAAGCGCTCACGCAGACACTGATCATCCGGCGCGGTAAGAAGACTCACAATGCTAAGAAATGCATTAGTGATCTGATATCATTTCTCTGAGCAGGTTCAACTGTTTCTGACCTTCATCTCATACTGTTGTGTTTTTGTTTCTAGGAAAATGCCGACATGTGTTTGCAACTCATTCAACTGTGAAAGTTCAGCAGGACAATCACAGGCTGGCAGCATCTTCATCAGTGCTGGAGATGATGAGGTTGCACCCAGTTGTCCACTATTTTCACTCTCCGCCACATGTTTAGAGTTTGGCTAACAGATCTGAAATGCTGCACACTTTATGGCTCATTGACTCTGTCTCTGTTGTTCAAACAGCTATTACTGCGCACCATCTACCTGTGGACTATGTGGGTCAGCAGCTGTATCAGACTGTGGTGAGTGTAGACTTGCGGGTGCAGAGAGCGACTGAGGTTCCAAACATGGCAGGCGCAGGTGAGCCATCATTGCCCGCAGACGCTCCCACTCTTTGCTGAGCTGTTGAAAGAAGGAATGAAGTGAGGGACAGAAAAAAAAATCAGAGTGGATGGAGCAAAATCACTGAACACAGATTATTAAAATGGAAGGCTGTGAACCAGACAGATTGTCTTTAAAGTACTATTCTCTCTGGGCAGGTTAGTGTGGACATTCCAGCAGCAGTTACTTTTGTTGTTGGTCAGTTTTACAGACTCATTCTTACCTGAAGCTCAAGCTGCTGGACGACCTGCATCTGTACTCTGCACTGCGCTGTACTTCTGTCATCCAGAGTGTGTTCATTGCCCATGTGCCTGAAACAGACAGGTGCATTAAAAGAACCTGCCAATAGAAATCTGCTGAATATTAAAAATGCTCTGGTTAATTAAATTAACTCCTTCACATGTATTAATTTTACCTACTGTGTTTTTAAATATTGTTAGACTGTCATCCTTTAAAACTGGATGCATACACAAACATTTCAGAGCTACTCTTTAAGCTTACAAACTACGAGCACTGGATTTATGAAAAGAAATTCACGGGAATATACATTTAAATCATAAAAAAAAAGGTACAAAGAGTCAGAAAGTCAAAAGTATTAGGATAAAGTTAAAAACCTACTCAATAAACTGGCTGAAGTTTTCACAGACTGACTCACATCCAGGCCAATTACACACACCGTGACCGTAGAGAACGTGTGTAGCCGTGCGATCAGCTTTACCGGCGCTGCACAAGGAAGAACAGAAGGAGAGTGAAAGAACTGTCATGATTAAAAAACCACAGCAGCCACACAACACAAACAAAATGAGAGCAAATAAAACAGATATAAGTGTGTTTTCTTTTCTTTTCAGGCGGCAGAAAGCCAGGTAGAGGGGAGCACTGAAAATAATTGAAAAACTGTTTACTTTTGATTTGGGACATGTAGTCATGTAAACTTTTTCTTTGCCGAACCACTTCAGGTGTTGCAACACAAAGCAGACAAACAAAACAAAATATATCATCCCAAGGGGAATTAAAAAGTGAAGTCTTACAGGCTGCAAAGCAAACACCTCCCCACACACACCTTAAGTTGAAGAAAGTGTCTACAGATGACAAGTCTCTGATATTTACAAAAAGGCAGCATTGTTTGTGTTCTCGCAATCTGTTTGCAGAACAAACCAAGACATCTCACCACTCTGCCCTGCGAGGAGAACACAGCTGGTCACCAGTCTGTCTCCCCGTGACTTTTGTTGCCACCGCGTTGTTAGCAGACGCGTCGTGATTGCCCTTCATTGTGGTTTTATCCTCAGTCATTCGATTTGTGAGCTCTTTCCATAGCTGCTGCATCTCTGAAGAGCTGAAACCAACTAAACCATAAAGAAACATACAGCCCATCATACATTTCTAAGTCTAGAGGTGTGTTGTTTTATGTTGATCAAAGAAACCATTTGAGAAGAGTGGCGTCTTTTCACGAATTATATTTGCTCTACAGCAAAGGGTCATTTTCAGTTTGCACCTCATGTTGCCTCTTCTAAGAATAATCCAAGAATAATTATCACTGCTAGAGATATGCAGTAAAAATGTATTTTCTACTTTTAGGTTCCCCTTTCATTATCATCTCCTTGAGTTATGTGCAGTTATATAACTGAACAGTAAGAAACAACAAACATTAATTTCTGTATGTAGGGCTCCTCAACAAAATCATATCAAACGTGTGTCTATGTCTGTCTATTTTTGTGTCATTGCGATGTGACACAGTGTGACACAACCATTCAATGACAAAACAGTCAATTAAATATTACATGTAGTTAAAACACTGATGCTATACATTAAAACAGGAAATACCTGGAAATTATAAACAATTTACATGATCATTGCTATCAACAGATACTGCTACCAAAAAAAAAAAAATAGAATATAGCGGGGATGTAAAACTAAAAAGCAACCTGGAGAGAGGGCAGGAGATGACAGGGCAGGTCCCTGCACCCGGTGAAGCTGCAGCTGCTGCTGGAGCTGGACGAGCTGCTGGAACAGGAGCTGCTGTGCAGGAAGCTGGAGCACAGAGAGAGGAAACAAGACATTTTTTTTTTTATTTTATACACTTTCTTACATATCCAGATGGACACCATGCAAAAACCAAACTCACTTTAAAAAAAAACATATCTCAAATACTATCACTGCTTACCTCTTTGACCTTTTTGCTGGGTTGCTGTTGAAGCAATTGCAGGTGAATCTGTTGTTGCTGCTTCTTGAAAATCTCTTTCAGTTGTTGCTGGAAAAGGGATGAATACAGCCCCAAGCAAATTAAAGTAAAATAACAGAATATACTAAGATGACCAACAATAAAATATTTGCGTCCTCTGAGTATTCCTGTCCAATTTTATTACTTTAATCAATAGTAGACTGGAGTTTTGTGGAGGCGGTGATCATTTGAAAAGCTACGTTAAACCTCAGTGGATGAAGTCAAAGCACTAAAAAAGACAGACATTATCCTTTAAAATGTGTGAAGCCTTCAGAATCTTTCGAGTAAAACTAGACAAAGGGAACTTATCCTTTTCTATTGAATTCCTTAAGTGTTAACTGTCAGGCAGAACCCATTTTTAGCGTCACTCGGGAGTGATGGTCAACCAACAAAGCTCACAGTCTACTAAAGGCTTATTTTGTTTAGGCTAATATCAGTGTCCATGAGTCCAAAAGACTAAACTCTGCATTCTAGCATTTAGAGTCTGTGAAGCATGGTGGTATGCAAGTGTTCTGATTAGGGTCGCTTTTCACTGTTTCTGGACCTAGGCCATCTTTGGGGGGGAGCTATGAATTCTGAGTTGTACAAGTGAAAATGTCAATGTATCCATCTGTGAACTGAAGCTCAACAGAAAGTGAATCATGCAGAAAGACAAACTGCAAAGGAACCCAAACATGCAAGACATTCTACCAAACTATGGATAATGTTTATGTGCTAATGTTGCAGTATTGGTTCAATTCTTCCAGACTGCTGTGTCACTATCTTGCTGTCGCATAAGTACCTGCTGGTGCAAAAGTGCTTGCTTCTGGTGGATCAGAGCCTGCAGCTGGTTGGGGGACAAAAGCTGCTGTATCTGCTGAGGAGCCATCATAGCCAGAAACACCTTGAAGAAGAAGAGGAAGAGTAAAATGATACAGGACTACAGTCTACAGAGTGACTGTAAAAGGACAAGTATATGAGACAGAAGGCAAGTGTCAGGTGTTAAACAGTAATAACCATTGAATGGGAATCTTTCCAAACCAATTACAAAACAGTGCAGTCAACCTTTTGTGAACATCCTCATGCTGGATTGTGTCATTGACCCTAAATGAGATGGGAGATAGGCTGACCAGTTAATTATCAACACAATTACATGCTTGTTGTGACTCCTAATAGAAGTGTATGGGTATTAATAAAGGCAAACACTCGCAGAATAATAACGTGTGTGCAGTGGAACTGATTGAGCGACAAATAACAGAATGATTGTCTCCTTTTGTAGTCAAACGGAGACAGCAGGAATTGCCATGACTGCATTAAGAGACAACAAAAGGCACTTACAAATTTATCACATTGAATTACAAACAATACTAAAAGGAGTTCTACCAATCTTAGTTAGTTCTACCAATTGATTGTTAGTGAATATAGTTTATATGATATTTCTTTATAGACTTAAGTGAAGCCTTGTACCTTGTGTTTGTACTGGTGTAATATCTTAAATCTTAAATTTCTTATTATCTTATCGAACGTAACGAAAGGACAACGCATCAGGGACGTCATTTTTGTCATCAGTCGCTTGAGATAGTACCACGATGATGGACAACTACAGCGCTACAGACAGGAAGACTTTTTTTCAGATCTGAATTTATTGCATACTTATAATTTATACTTAATTCATGCTGAAACTATTCCTGGAATAACATATATAATATATAATAATATCAGCAGAAAATGTTACAGATTTATATTTATATATATAAAGTTATATAATAATATTTAAGTCTGTTATCAGTAATTTTTAGGTATTTAAATGTGACGATTTGTTTGCTTTTCTAACAGTAAATGTGCAGTATTTATTGCACTATTCACAATGTTTACCTACACAAAAAAACTAATTTAAATGTGGGTGGTTTTTAGTGTTTTTTCAAAACATTAATAAAACAGCCAACTAACTTACATTATTATGGGTGCACAATAATTACACTAGGTTAACACTAGTTAAGACTAGTTAACCTAGTGTAATGAAAGTTACCTGTTTTCAAAATTATTATTCACAATTTACTGTTTATTAAGTAAATGAATTGATTAATGCTACAGTTAGAAAATAAATACATTGCACTTGGAAAGCCTTCTCTTTCCTTATTCAAGAAGATACTTCTTCACTGTAAATAGTCTTTTAACATTTTTAGAGTTTGCACGTTGAAAAATCTTCCTATCACGACCCATTATTATGCTTTGAAGATGGGAATCATCATCTGGCAGACTAGCAACATTGCAGTGTTGGCATTACGACATTGTGACTTTCTATAGTCATTACAGTACGTTAGCAGAAATTAAAAACATATTTATTTAAAAAATATGTCATCCTTCAAATTACCTGTCACACAGCTGCAGTGCTAGCTGTGTTTTTTTATTTTGATAGTGTGATAGTGTCAGTGGTTTTTAAATATTGTTCAAAGTCTGTAATCTTATAAAAATCTTCAGTTCTACTATGAGTGCAGGTTTAGAAAGTGAATTAAGAGAAAAGAACAGAACAAATCTGACAAGATGAAAGAACAGACTGAAGAATTGACTGATTGTTGACCAGGCGTTCATTATCTTGGTTGTAACACTGATCCCCTGCATTAAGATTCCTAGGGGTGGAATTGCAACAGACAACCATAAAATTATGTTGGTCCATGCTTATTTGCCTTTCACTAGCATCTGTTTGGCCTAGGTCTGTGGACAATTATTTCTCCCTGGCTCTGACTCACATACTAATAATGAAGGACAAACAGAGTTCTGCGTGTCAACTCCCAGCTAAGATCAGATCTCATAAGAATTTCCTGCTACTGTCAACAGAGCTGCTGGCTCTGAGTTTGGTGTCCTGTCAGAAGATGTCCAATATGGAGCTGACATGCTATTTCTCTTGACATCTGTTTGCCTAAGATTGTTCTATTTCCCACTTATGAAGAGGAGGAGGAGGAGGAGGTGATGAAGGAAGAAGAGGAGGATAAGGAGTAGGAGGAGGATGGAAATACCTGTTTATGTTGGAGACTCTGCCAGTTTTCACTGCTCCCTCCACTGCAGGAGTCCCCATTAGTTACTCTCTCTCCTGCACCGTTGTCTGTGTGACTGAGGAGGCTGCTGGCTGGGGTTTGACGGGCTGCCGTGGGACTGAGAGGAGACTCAGGCATCCCAACTCAGGTCCTAAAAGAAAACAGTCAACACTAAATAAGATGTAAGACTGAAAGTGGAACTTTCAGCAGCACTGCTAAATTGTGTTGGTGTGGTTTTGCACTAAGCACATGGCAAGAAAGGAAACTAACTCGGTGGGCATGCTCATCGATGTGCTGCTGGTTAATACAAAAAAAGTAATTTACAAAACTGAAATAAGCAATGCAAGGCTTCAAAATTATAGAAATGCAATTTGCAGAACCACATACTAGATAAAGTAAATTAAACCTTATAATCTGTGCAGAAAATGATGGAAATGTCAGTATAGTTAAATCACATTAAGCACAAATAACATCAATATCATAGTAAGCTATTTACAGTGACTCAAATCTATCTGCATTTACTATATATATCAAAGTTTAAACATAAATTTGACAGAAAAAAGTCAGTAATTTTATTAGTTTATACAACCTTTTAGCTCTAAATCCACAAATAGAGTTTTACTCCAAGTATTTACCACTAAAAACATACAAAAAGTGAAATCTGATCACATAAAGCTACATACCGTTAAGAAGGATAGTCAAACTGAGAGAAGCCAGGCAGAGTTGTCTCTAAGTCATGCAGTTTGTAGTAAGGATGGGAGAGAACTGATGGATTTGTGTGTCTACCTGAGGGGGAGGAGTCACAGTGTCATCAGTAAATGAGACCATGAGAATAGCAGTTGATGCTGGGATGTGAACAACAGGGGAAAAAAATAGTTACAAATCAGTCAGAGGTATTTTTCCCTTTTTTCTTTTAGGCTTTAGTGAATTGAAAGATAACAGTTAAAGCCTGGTGTGTGTCTCCACATTTGTAGTGTTGATTTTTCTTCTGCATTTGAATCAATAAACCTCATGCCTACATTGTAATCATTCAGAAATATGATGTATATTCTAATGTGAAGAACAGACAGGTAGACATTAGGCTATTTCCAGTTGCACTCTCATAGGCATTATTTTCCTTTGTTGATATTCATAGACATACACGTTCATATAACAAAAAAAAGAAACAACAAAGTGCCTCAAAACAAGCATCGTTTTTTATCCTTAATGGTTAAAACAAAGGATGATTTTCTGTGAGAAAAGACGAGTATAGTCTAGTGACTCTATTTAGATGTGCTGTATCTAAGAGTTTTGAACAACAAAACGAGCTCTGCAGCTGCACAACTGTCAAACTGTTATCAAAGAGCTATTTACAGTAGTGTCTGCACTTTTTTATTTCAACAGCATATCAGTACATCTATTAAAAACAAAAGTTTTAATTTGGGCTGTTGTTAGATGCACAGTGCAAAAGTTCACACAGCTACACTGACAAAATCACCTGAGATGACTCTGTTTTAATAAACTCTGTACAGAACATTTCTGAATAGTCACCGCTTCATGTTTTGAAGCATATCTATTCTGAGTTTGCATAAGTTTTTTTTTTTGTTTGTTTGTTTTGAAGCCACCTTTGTGACACTACTAAGTGGCTTCTTGTTGCAGGTATGTGTTACAGACTGTACAGGATGAAGGAGGAGCATGTGAACAGTGACCAAGCTAAGATTCCACCATGAGAGATATATTAAGGTAGGGAACATAAAACAATATTGTACATATCCTCATGCATATTATGTATTTCACATGTGTCTCTCTCTTGCTTTTAATTAATTCAGCTTAATAAAAATGTAAAACAAATATATACCATGTGATGTAAATGGGTGCTGTACATTTAGATATGATCCGTTAGCTGTGAGGGTGATACTCTGTTGTCACAAAGAATCGTAAGGCAGGACAGACTGGAGAGCAGTTCATGTTTGAATTGTAGACTGTTACCAAGGTAACTTTCTGCCACCTACTGGATTGGTATTTACCCTTCTCATGCAGTTCTCGCTTTGTTCTACTTTTTCCAGAGATAAAATAACAGTTGTGCAGTCTGGAGGTCAGAGGTTGCCTTTTCCTGGCTGTAGCCAACACATATGACCCATGTGTGAATGAATGGAGTCCACATTTATTCTCCAAGGTTGATGATGAGCTTCAATCCAGTCAAAAGAACTCAGATATATAAGATATATAATAAAAAGATCATCTAATATCTTCAAAGCTCGACTCTCACTGAACCTTCCCCGAAAGCAGCTGATGCAAACCTGACACCCAGCCCCTCTGCTCCCTCTCCCTCCTCTCTCTGACCTTTCTGTACTGCCTGACGTTCCCCTGCTGGAAGTGTCTCAGGTGAGCTGTGTGGACACTACAGTAATCCATCCTCTACCATTCTCAAAGCGCCTCACTTTCACAAAGCTGTCATTCACAGACAAGTTGTGCCACACACGTCCAGCCAGGACCCTGGCTCCTATGTTAGGGATACTGCTCCTCCAGTGCTCTGTAGATGGATACTATTTTGAGTTTTTGCAAGAAAGAGGATAGGAAGCATTTCAAAGTTAGGGCAATGTATGGATGGGCTGTGTCATCAGTTGCCTGAGCTCATCATGATGTCTGGAGCGTGTGTGGGGCTGGTGAGGATGCTCTTGAAGGTAGCTACAGCATATGCTGTTCTAGCATCTAATTCTTGTGCATTCATTTTTCTGTTCTCTTGTGTCTTAGGTGCACTTATGAAGTCACAGCTTTTTCTTCTTTCACGTATGAAGGATGTTCTCCTGCTGTTACTTTCTTCGTATTTATTACATTCCTGTAACTTCTAAATCCCAGAGCTAAAATTGAAATGAAATTTAAAGTATCCCGTCTGTTTTGGAACCCATATCTCATTGGAAAAAATACTAGATGAAGAAATGATCTACTTTGAGAACCTTTACATGCTTTTATAGTGTTGGTTTCAAAGTTTGCAGCTGTGATATAAACACACGTGAAACATTATAGTGTATGGGGAAAAGCAGATTAAAGAATAAGGTGATGTGCAATGTTTTTTGTCACATACTGTAGGGCTTTCACACTTATTGCGCCCTCAGAGAGTCAGCGATCTAAACAAGATGAATTTGTTCACTTCACATGACCTATTGTGGGCCCACAGCAACTAAATACAAACAGTTGCCGTGGTAAATCTAACACTTGTTGTGCACATAGCACTAAAACTCTACATGGATACAGGAAAAACATCCCAAAAACAAAACTTAACATAATTTGCGATAGTTTTGCAGTTAAGATGTTTTTAGATAATTACCTTTTTGTATTATAGATTATATAACCAAAGTGCTGTACCTCAGAGAGAATGATATTTTCTCCTTCTGATCTTAGACTACTGCGCATAGTTCAAGTCCCTTCTGGCCTATTTATAGTGTTGGCCCTTGCAACAATGTCATCTGTAACTCGACTCCATCTGTTAAGTCAGAGTATGTTGAATGTCAGTTGCCAGAAACAGAAGCACTGCAGTTCATTTCCCGCTGAATCTCTCACAGAGAGCGCCCCATGGAGTTTGTGGGACAACCAAGACTATCTGGGGCCTGTAACCTCCTAGAAGTTCCAGGCCCATGCTCCCTGGATGTGGATGATGACGAAAGTGAGGTGTTTATTGGCATCAGGCCCAAATCTTCTCCTCTCCCACGACGAAAAAGTTCTGTCTCTGACGATGACTCTGAGCCTGAGCCACTGCTGTGTGGCTCCAGAAGAGTGTCCTTTGCAGACGCCAAAGGCCTCAGTTTGGTGGAAGTGAAGGAATTTGAAACATGGGATATACCTAACCTGCCAAAGTTGGACTTATCTGAGGGTGAAGGGAAAGACACAGATGAATACTTCCTATCTCGTCTCAATTTCTCCCTTTCGTTGTCTGCTGAAGAGCTGTTCACCAAAGTTCGGGACCAGAAAGTGGTGCTTGAGACAATCGAGTTACTTCCTGGGACCACTATACTGAAAGGAGTGATCCGTGTTCTCAACATCAACTTCAGAAAGGCAGTTTACGTTCGAACCACTTTGGACACCTGGTCCAGTCATTTTGACCTACTGGCAGAGTACATCCCCGGCTCCAGCGATGGACTGATGGACTGTTTCTCATTTAAGATCACCTTAGTGCCTCCATTTGGGGAACGGGGAACCAGAGTCGACTTTTGTCTGCGATACGAGACTCCCATGGGGACATTCTGGGCCAACAATGACAACAGGAACTACGTGGTCTTCTGTCATCGTGGAATGAAAGAGCAGAGAGAGAAACAACAGAAGGAAAATTTGAACAAGAAAAGCTGTCTTAAACTTATCAGGTGAAACTAAACTAGTCAATCAAATGCATTTAAGTGTAGAGTATGTAATTTATTTCAACTGTTAAAAATATTGAGAGCCAAAGATTTAAAAATCCAATATTTACATATGTCATACTGATATAAACCATCAAAAAAAGTATTTTGTTAATGCAAAGAATTAATGTATATTAACATTGTTGTCTAACGTGATTTATTGGACGTTGATAGTCACAAAAAACTGTGAGACAGACACATAAATTAAGTCTGACACATCATACCTTTATTAATTCACAGTCAGAGTGTTACTGTGGAAAACATTTCAGCAGCGGAAGCTTCATCTCAGGAAAATATTTTAACAGGTGAATATTTATTTTGCTGACTTTGAAATGAAGAAAATAATAAAAAAAACTGAATACATTGCTGTAATAATGCAGCAGTAACATACATGTAAAATGTGTCTTTTCTCCAGCTGTGTCAAAACAGGGAGAGGAAGTGAATACTGTGAAAGACAAGCAAATATGTGTTGATCACTCAGGAACATCAGAGGAAGATGAACAGAAATTACTGGTGAGCAAAAACCCACCAAAAACGTTTCTTCTTTATTAAAAAAAAAAAGATTGGCAGACATAATCTAAGATTACGCAACTATGCAATTTATAGATTTTTATGGTTTCTCTGGCTTTTTAGTTGCTGGACAGTCAAGCTCTAAAGACCTTTTCAGTTTGCAGCATAAGGTTGTAGTTGTAGTTGTATTCTGGTTAGTTTAATATTGATATGTTGACATCCAATATAAATCCTCTCATCAAACAGTGCAAAGGACAGGATTAATGTATTAACTATGAGGGAGCAAGTTGTTTTCTAGGAGGTACATGGAGAAATAAAAAAGTCAACATGATCCCTGGTGCACTTTCTGAAAGACTGTCACACGACTAGAGCTTGAGTAGCACCGGTATAACACACTGTGCACCTAAAGAGCACTTAGTTCATGCTGTTTACACCCCATCAGTGCCTCAGACCTTGTTATGCAGACTATTGTAATGGTGCTGAACACATATATATTTAGGTTTAGGTGCTGTCAAGGACAGCATTTAATCCATGCATGCTACCGTGTGCCATACAACTTTCAATGTAACCCAACTCCCTTGTCTTAAAACAGCCTAGCTATTGTGTGAGCAAGTTGACATTAATCTACCTCTGTTGTTGATGGACAGGCTGAGAACAGACGGAACGGTAGCCGAAGAAGTCGCAGAAAGGCTGCCCGGATGGCTCAGCTGAGGGATTACTTTGCACAAAGAGATGGAGAAGCAAATGACACTGAAATAGATCAATCTCCTCCAGAAGCAAAACAGGCAGAACAAGAAGAAAACCCAGTGGATAAAGACTGGAAAATGCAATCATTTTCTGAGACAAGCAGCAACTCAGAAGGTTTTCAGTATGTTTATGAATCTCTAGAAGCGTGCAGTAAACCCCTTGCTGATGTCTTAAATGATACATCACAGGCACACAACTACACATCTAACAGTGAGCCAGAGAAATCTGAGAGCAACAGTTTGGCTGACTCTGCCACATTAACAGGAGGTGAGAGTGCCATAGATACCCCAGACAAGCCATTGCATTCAAATGAAGAACCAACTTCTGCAGAACTCAACGAGTCTGTTTCTGAAGCTGAGGAAAAAATTCTGAAGCATGGTATGATTTATGAATGTACTAGCAATATAGAATCTGAACCAGCTGACAGTGTTATTTCAGTCATGAGCAGCGGAAGCCTTGTCAGCCCGACCAGCAGCTTCACATTTGGAACTGTGGTGGCTCCCCTGTACCATCAGGTGTTTGGTAGAGTGGGAAGTGAAAATCAGAGCGTAGGTAACAGAGGAAATCCTGTAAGGGCTATACAAAGTGTTAGAGACTTAACACAAAGTTATCACCAGGCAGAAAATATAGAGAGTAACTGCACTTTTACAAGAGATGATGGAGGATACAATGACAGAGTTCAGGAATATGTGATTGAGGTGCAAGAATCAAATCAAGAATGCTTGGATGCTGCCCTGAACAGTCCTCCTACTGAAGAAAAAGAAAAAGAGACAAGTGTGACACCAAATGACATCCTGGACCATGCAGACACTCCAGATGAAACAATACATTCAGACCAGGGATGCACAAATCCAAATGAAGTTCCACAGCTTATTATTGGAGCTACAGAAACACACCCACACACTGGAAACATTTTAAATGCTCTAATAACGAAAGAGAGTTCATACCCCCAAGGGGAAGCACAGGAAGACAATATGACCTATGACCTCCAAACCCAAACTATAGCAGAAACAGCACAAGTTCTACTGCCAGAGCACAGCTGTCCACAAATTAAAACTAAGCTAGATACATCACTTGCACAAACTGAAACACAAGAAGTCTCGAGATGTCAAGAAACTTCATTTCTGCCACATCAACCTTCTTCTTTCAGCAAGTCAGAGTGTGTTTGTGATGAGACAGACCAACACACAAGCAGTAGTGGAGAAAATGTCTCGGGGGGAGAGACAAACACAGGCAAAGGAATTGGCAAAACAGTGACTATATCAATAGCCAGTGCCATTTCAGAGGAAAATAAACTATTGAAAGCTTTATATGATTTGAATCCTAATCCCAGTGATAACTCAGTTGCAAGAGAAAATGAGAATAGCTCAATTTCTTGTTGTGAAATTGTAGATGAAAATGATTTCACAACACATGACACATCATTGGAATCTCAGGAAGAAACTGATAATGTGGAAAAACAAAATAAGCATTTGTCTGCAGATGAAGTGGAGAAAGACCAGCTTGAGGACACAGATATAGAGACAGTTTTTAAAAATAGAGATGCAAAAGAAAGAGACAAAGAGGAAGCAGATGAAGAATTGGTAGAAGAGCAAGCTACAAGAGAGAAGGATAATAAAGATGCAGATGTTTTAGGGGACAAGCAAAGTTTCGGAGAGGAAGAAATTAGGGACATGGTGACTGGAATAGAGATACAATGTGTTGAGAAAGACTCAATTGCTGGAGAGGATAAAACTGTTGAGGAGACTGAGATGGAGAAAAGAGAGGAGGAAGAGGGGAACGAAGAACACTTTGTAGAGTTGCAAAACATTAATGTTGACAAGATAAATGTTCAAAAAGAAGAGGAGTTAGAGGCTGAAACAGAAATGGAAATATATTTGAAGAGTGAAGACAAAACAGGTGTGGAGTGGGAGGTTCACGTAAAAGCAAGGGAGCAGAACCTAGAACACAAGAATTGGGATTGCAAGGATGAAGTGTTAGTTGAAACAGGAGAGGAAGAGACTGTAGATGCCAAGTCAGAGGACATGACATTGGAGGGCACGGAAGATGAAGTGGGGTGTTCTTACGAGAGACAAGACATTACACGAAATGAGGCTGAGGATGGTTTATCTGCTCTGGTGAGCAATTTGCAGAGCAAAGGCAAAGAAAATACAGGTGAAGAACAACATGCACACATCCCAGCTGAAATTCATTTTTACAAAGAGGAGGATTTTCACAGCAACAAGAATGTTACACATGACCGATCTAAAGCTGGGAATGAATCCGCTGCTGCAGAGTGGTGTTTCTGCATTTTAACAGATGACCCTAAAAGTGACCAATCAAGCCACGACAGCGCCTCCGCAGAGTCTGACTCAGACGATGAGGTGGAGCTGTACATGCACTGTCTTAGGGCTGTTCACACTGGGACACAGGCGGAGAAAGACAGGAACAAAGACACAGGTTTTGCTGTAAGCAAAAGGCCCTCTGTAAGCAGAAGCAAAAATCTGTCCACGCCCATGCCTTCCATCAGCGAGTCTCTAGATGAAGAACAACAACTTCAAGACAATAATGAAGACATGGAGAAAATAGGTGTGCAACCCACAGCTACAGCTTTGTCAGGTGGACAGGAACGCATCACTAGGCATGTTTCGTGGTGGAAAGAAACTTTTTCCTGTAGCAATATCTCAAAAACGTTGTTATATGCCACCTCATTGGTGGTGTTTTTAGTTGTGGCATACCATTATGACTTTCTTGCCTGTTTTGTGCTCTACTTGGTATCAGTGGTTTGGCTGTGTTGTCAAGAAGAGACACAACCTGCTAAGAACAACAACAGAATAGGTTGAATTGAACTCTAAACTATCAAAAAATCAGCTGGACTTCTGAGGTTTATGAGCGTAGAAGACGCTGACTTGATACCCACAACGTTATTTATGTTTAGAAACTCTCTTTTTGTTTTTTGCTCCTTAATATCATAGCACTTGATATTTTCATAGTTAGTAACTATCTAAATACACTGTAGGAATAAAAATAAAATACAGAAACAGTGACTAATCATGGGCATTGATTCAAGCATATATCACACATATCAGTATAAATGCTGTATATTCCCTATGGGAGGATGCTAATTCTCTGTTGTCAAGAGTATGAACCATCATCCTTTATGCTTTACTGTGCGTAAAACTTGTTGTTGACTTGGCCAACAGGCTGCGGACCAGCTCACACCGATCAGTTCTGCAAGCGTTAATACATTTTTGAGGTGTAAATGAAACTCATCGGCATGCTGTGTGCATGGCTGCCACCTAAATATTTTGTAGGTTACTTATTACAAGTGTGGACTGAATAAATCATTTAAAAAAAAGATTCACTGTGTCCAGTAATTTTGTTGACAGCATTAATAATGGGTTTGGTTAATGCAAAAAGGTGATCATATAATATTTTCAAGTGTTTATGTACTGCACCTACATTTACTTACAAATACACAATAGGGTTAATGTATTTGGATCCGTTTTTATTTTCCTCAAAAAGTCTAAGTTAGCAACAATAATACAAAAAAAAAATCTAAACATGAATGCCATCAGAGGTATTTTATGTCAGAGGCCAACTTTACAAAAACCCCGGATTTGATCTCAGGGCGCATTCTTATCTATTCAGATACCTGTTTATCACTAGTTATCAGTTTAAAAAAATATGTTTGGCATCAAGCTGAAAAGCACAAATATGAACCTGTCCATTTTGGTGCTTTGTACTGTATTTGGTATTCGGTACAGCCTTAAATACAATATTTACAGAATATGAGACAGAATAAAAGGCAGCAGCTTTAAAGGATTATTCATCATCTTATTCCATCCTGCTTCTCTTATCTTTCTTTTGGAAAGAATGACAGGGTTTTTCCAAGTCATTTCGAATAGAGGACAGGCCTTGAACCATGTCCATGTGATTTTCTGATATGCTGTCTTCAGTGTCAGTAAAGCACACAGCTCCTCTGACAACTTTCAATGTTAGTACTACTATTTGTTCTTGTAATTTTTTCTGAGAATGAATGAAAATAGAGTCAAATCTTGGAAAGCCTGGAAAGTTCCTGCTCCCTTTTTGAATGTTGGCGTTTAGCTGTGTTTTGTACTGAACACAGCTGCAGTAATGTACTTGCCAGGGGATTCCAGATCAGTCCGCTGTGAGGATTACTACGGCCTTTTGCCAGATGAATATTTTTAGCCACCCAAAGTACTATCATTACTAATATCATTACTGACAAGGCAAAGATATAGTCTTCAAGGGTGAATCTAACTGTGTAAGTAAAATCAATCAGTTCATTTCTTAATAAGTTAATAGCATTTTTTGTAAACTGGAAATCTGTGAGTGGAATACTGCAACTTAACCTTTATACTGGTTTTGTTGTCTTCTAAATAAGAGCCTGATGTCTTATGTAGCAATATGCATATTACAATAGCACATAACACAACCCACAATGGAAAGTAATGAATTAAAGTATAATACTAGGGATATCTATATTTTTTGTTTAGTACAGAGCTCTCATTGGACCTCAGAAGATGAGGTCGGTATTATATCAAGCAGATGTGTCTGCAGCTAAATAAACATCCCAGTAAGCATTTGATACTACGTGTTATTTTTGGGAGAGCAGGCACTATGTTCTGTCGAGGGATTTAAAGGAATTTCTAACTACAATCTCAAAAACAAGTCTTTACATGGACTTAAAACTAACAAACTAACAAAACTCCTTTGAAATAAACCCTGTCATTGCCCATTTCTAAAATGACTGCATTCACTTTTCAAGATGTGCAATCCATTTTAACACTCTGCACTGATCGAGACCTTATTTATCAAGGCAGTCCAAGTTCCTCTCCTCACAATATTCCCCTTGTGCAGGGAAAAACATCATGTTCATGTCCAGTCACACTCTCTCAGATCTGTTGTGCACGCTACATCCCATTTCTGGGCCTAATCGGATTATCTTTCTTACCGAGCGAGTAAGCCAAAGGTCTTTTTTTTCTGTGTTGCTGTATCTGTGCCAAAACACTGCAGGTTGTATTTATCACTTGTTAATGAGTGTTTCTGAGAAAGAAACTGATTGTGCTGAGATATGAAAGTTATAGTCAGCACACTTTGCAGTATGAAAAAGTTGTATAAACAAATAATTGATTGAACTTAACTTTATTAAACTGAACTATACTAATGCATTTGTCTTTACAAATACCTTAATACCAGAGGAGAGATAGAAATAGAGTATTTTCAAGGATGCAAATGATTTATTTGTTTAATTTAAAATGCAACAAAGCGTCTTTTTTTTTTACCGTATTTTTATTGTTTATTGTTGGCTATCCCACTGTCAGAGATTGGTGAGAAACACAAAATAACTTTCAAAGTTTGGGCATTTACAGGATGATCCTAAACGCTTCATGGTACGCACTTTGTCTCAGGTACGCTTCCGGAGTTCTGATTGGACGACGGGCTGTCTGTTTTGAGGCGTGTGTGTCAAAACCAGCCAATCAGCTTGCGTGTTGTTGGCTTGTGCGCCGGCTCGCCGGTCGGGTTGCAGCTTTGAGAAGGGGGAAGCAACTGGCGGAGGCAGCATCGGCGGTGCGGTGCTATGGACCCCAGGGACAATGTGGAGACAGGGGAGACGCTAAACCACCCGGAGGTTTGTTATGTGCCCATCCCAGGTGAAGCAACGTGCAAGAAGGAGCAGGAGAAGCTGTCAGGAGTCGTCAAAAACGTCCACAGAAAACTGCGCAGGAAATACAGAGAGGGTAAGGAGCCTCAGTGGGCCCCTCTGTCTCTCTGTTAGTGAACGGCTAACCCTGGACTGTAGCTCACAAACATTAAATGAAATCTTTTCCATTGACAGTTATGTCGGTAAACGTAACTTAATCTGCTCTCTAGCTAACAGTGTTGTTTCGTGTGCTCCTGCGCTGTCGTGTGGGCAGGCAGCAGGCGACAGCAGTGAGGGCTGCACTCAGCAAGCAAGGCCTGTAAAGCTACTTAACATTAACATTACATAAACAGCAAATAATCCTGCTGTTTGTAATCCTAGGTGTTTGCTGTAAACATGTATTGGATATCATGAGAGCCTAGACCTTAATAGGTGACCAGTGAGTGACATAGCTGATCTGTTTACAGTGATTGACTTTCTATTGCCTCTCTATCTTCTTCCATCAGATATTCAAGCCGAGTTTTTAGACATCAAGCAGGTTGTTTGACATGAGACAAGAATATTAGTATAAATAAACTCAGGAGGGGTATTATTTGTCAAACAGTACGGGGAGGATCTGAAGGATAAGGAAGGGGTGGAGTAATGTAGAGTTTAGACATCATGACTTACTTTATCCAGAGAGGAAACACGGAAACTGCACAGTATTATGGATAATGCCATCTATCACAATTAATGTAATTTATTTGTATAATACAGTATGTTGTGTCAAAAGTCAATTGGAGGAAAACTATTTGTAGAAAAACAATTAGTAAGATAAGAAAGTAATCTCAGCCACCACCTGTAAGAGAAGTGTCACACGAGAACTTCAGAGACTGAAGTTTTTACTCTTTATGTCTAATTTCTATAGAAATATTGCTAATGAATCCAGTTGAAGTCCTAATAGAGATGTCAGATATCACATTTGGGTGGATTTCCTTCTGTATTTGAGATTTAGGGAAGTACAAAAATGCAAGAAGTAATCACTAAGTGATGATTCTGTACCTCTGAGACTGTGATTATTTAGTCGCTGTTTAAGTTCACCTGGGATGCTTCTCTTGACCATCCAATTTGTCTGCACTCAAAACAAGCCCCAAAGTATTTGCAAATAAAATGATCCGGAGCGTTATTGACCTTTTGTAGGAAGGTATGAGTCTTCATTCTCCCATTTGTTTGTTCTTCAGTGACTGAAACCAAACGTGTGTGTGTGTGTGTGTGTGTGTGTGTGTGTGTGTGTGTGAGAGTGTGTGTGTGTGAGAGTGTGAGTGTGTGAGTGTGTGTGTGTGTGTGTCCATTTATCTGTCCTGAGAGCAAATACCTCCTTTTGTTTCCTATTATGAATCAGGATGAGAGCATGATGTAAAATGGGAAGTTTGGAAAAACCCTTTCACAACACATCTGCACTGACATATGACGTCTGACTGTCAGAATGTCTTCATTGCACAAAGAAGAAACTGACATTCCACTTTGCAGCACTGTTGCGGGGTTAAATCCAGACATGAGGTTGGAGAAGAAGACGGTTTGTAGCTTAAAGTGTCTGTCAGCATTACTGAGGTGTCCTGGATTTTAAAAACTTGACTCGTACACAGGCTGTGTGCTGTTCTCTCTTTCAAAAGATGAGTCCTACTGAAGACTGTGTAGGAGGGAAACACAAAAAGGCAAATTCAAAACAGCAGGTGTGAAATGTTTTCTAAAACTGTGCAGCAGAGCAAAAACACAACAGTTTGTAGGCGATAGAATTTTTACCTGTACAATAACCACCTCTGATTTAGGTCACATACCACTTGAATGTCTGGCTGTTGTGCGTTTCATTTGACTCTCCCTGAATTAAACAAAAAATTTGCCCTAAATGTCAAGTATCGGTCTAGAAATCAATCCATTTTTTGTTAATTGTGTTGTCTCCACCCTACTTTTCCACCTTAAAAACACTACACAACCAAAGTCGTGTTTTTTACAGTGATGTTAGATCAAATCATATATGAATTAATCATGTTTAATCAGAAAATATTCAGAGTAAGAGAGACTAGTTGGTTGTTTTGGAGCAGCACAGAGAAATTGCCCTGCTAGCAGACCTCATGATTGGTTAATAAGTAAAGCATGATCTGCTAGGTTCTGCCTTGAATCACAGTGGTCATACTTTCTGATCGCTGCTGTTTACCACCACTCCTCTTGTTGCCCTTTCATTTCTGCAAATCTGATAGCAGTTTTTTCCCCTTGTGGTCATGAGATTTTGCTTTATCAGTTCGCTTGCCTGAGCTACGGGCTGTAAACTGAGCAGCTGTGAAGATGTGCTGTAGAGATTTTTGCGGAATGGTTATTGAGGTTGATTTCTAGAGAAGCAGTCAAACTTTTTGTTGGCAAAGACGAGTAAACATGGCAATGTAGCAGTAAATGTGGTCTGAGCTTTTTCAGAAGGTTTTTCCAAAGATGTACAGTCATGTGTACATTGTAAATTGGAGGACTAAAGTTGGCAAGTACGTAGCAAATGTTTGCTATTTGTTGTAGATACAGTAGACCTGCCAGACATGTCAGACTAAAAGAAGACAAAAGTACAACTTGTCTAAGATCTGTGATAGATCTAAGATCTTCTTCTTTCAGTGGGTGACTTTGACAAAATCTGGCGCGAACACTGTGAGGATGAGCAGACGCTGAGCGAGTATGCTTTCGCCATGAAGAATCTTGCAGACAACCACTGGAACAAAAACTGTGAAGGAGAGGGACGCATCGAATGGTGTCGCAGGTACAGCCGTCTTCATATCTCTTTAAACGTTTTTCAGCTGCAGTTTAAGACGGCGACTCATCTGAACCTGCAGGACATGCCTCTGCGACATGGTATTGTCACATTCACAGTAAGGTTTGCGTTTTGATTCCACTTCCACAGTGTCTGTCAAGAATATTTTTTGGATGGCGGGATGAAAAGAATGCTAGAAAAGGATGAGAAACGTGCCACGCTTGCCATGGGTCTGACTGCACCAGCTGTAAGTCCCCAACCGTACAGTACCATCCCCAGGTAAGTTATAGTAAGAACTTTACTTACTTCATAGTTGTTCAGTTAATACACAAGAAATCAACATGCTTTGTTGTTTTATAATGCTAATGTTGTACTTGTTTACTTCGGTGAGAACTGCTTCAAATTTCTTGCATTGTTGGACAACAGTGTACTGTACATAAGTTGCACAGTCAAAAGTCATGTTATGGATTCTCATCAGTTAATATTTTGTTTAGATAGGGGACATACTGTGTTCAAAAACAGTGAGTGACAGCACAAAAATGCTCTCCTGTTACCTAGGAGAAAAACATGCCTCAGTGTGTTTTGCTTTTCCTGTAAAGCCTGAACTATCTTTCTTTAAAAAAAAAAAAACCCTGGTAAGATAGTTTAGATTCAGGTTTATGTTTGTTTCAGTTCCTGCAAATGCACTTCTTCTTTCTTAAACAGGTAATAAATCTGGACAAACTCAAATAATCAGCTTCAGATAAGTTTTCACACTGCTTACTGCTGCATTATGTAGTGTACATTATACACAATGTAAAAGTGTGTAAATCCTTAAATGCACTCATAATATTCAGTAAATAAAATTTAAACAAAAAAACACTCTTTGGCAGAGCAATGAATAACATTATCTAGGTGTAAGATATGGTTAAAACATAGATCTGGCTTTAATCTCTAGCTGGGTGGTGATGGAGCTTAGCAGATCAGGAATATAATAAGAGTTCATCACCAATATCCTCACCAGATTTGTCAGTTTTGCAGTTCGTCATTTCGGAATATAACAGCGCTGTTGCGTGAATTGGTTTGACAGAATCAGAACCAGATTTATTGGTCATGTATTCACACGTGCTTATAAGAAATTCATCATAATACTTGTTTTTTCTTTTTTATAAAATTAATTTTGTCCGCGCATTTCATTTTCATCAAAAGCATCAAAGTTGAGTTGACTGCTTTTTAAATTTATTGAGACTAGTATAAAAATAAGTATAAAAAGTATAAAAATATATATTTATATTATTTGGCAATGTGCTTTGTCTTTACAATATGTACAAACAGGACCGTTTTGCTGCAGTTTATGTGTCTACATTTGTTACAGTTCAATCTCTCAGCTGGGGAAAATGCGTCTTCTTGATGTGGGAAGCTGCTTCAACCCTTTCTTGAAGTTTGATGAATTCCTCACAGTTGGTATTGATATAGTGCCTGCAGTAGAGGTATGAGTTCTTAATAATTCTGTTTCTTTCTGACAAACATGTTTTTAAATCCTTGTTAGCACAAATAAAATGCATGAGGTTTTCCTGTGTGCCTGCTCAGAAATGACTCAGGCAGGGCTATCAGTGTTGTGGTTTGACAGTCTATGAACAAATTCAGCAGAAAGCAGAACAACAGGCTCTGCACTTGCAAGTACTGTATCTAAATGAGTGGAGCAGCATTGTTTGTAGCATAATTAGTTCATATTGGAACCAAGATGTATGTAAAATTTATTTTCTGTTCTTCAGAGTGTGTACAAGTGTGACTTCCTCAACCTTCAGCTTCAGCAGCCTCTCCAGCTAGCAGGTGATGCGGTAGAGGCATTCCTCCGCCAGCTCCACAATCCCATTGACGCTCTGCCAGCTCAGCTTTTCCACGTGGTGGTCTTCTCCCTGCTCTTGTCCTATTTCCCCTCACCATACCAGCGCTGGATCTGCTGCAAGAAGGCTCACGAGCTGCTGGAGCTGCACGGTCTGCTGCTCATCATCACACCTGACTCCTCCCATCAGAACCGCCACGCCCTCATGATGCGCAGCTGGCGTGTCGCTGTGGAGTCGCTGGGCTTCAAGCGCTACAAATACATGAAGTATTCTCACATGCATCTCATCGCCTTTCGTAAGGTGTCTGTAGCCACCACCAGCGACCTCGTGTCCCGCAACTACCCCGAGATGCTCTATATTCCTCAGGACTTCCACTCCAATGAGGAGGAAGATTGTGACGACATGCCCATGCAGGTGCGCTCCGAGTTTGAGGACGAGCAGCTGGCTTGGGGATTTACGGAGCTACCCGATACGCCCTACGATTCAGATTCTGGGGAGAGCCAGAGCAGCTCAGTGCCTGGCTTTCAAGAGCTAGAGGACCCCATTCTGCTTCAGAGTTAAACCACCTACTCCCCCCTCCGTCACCTTTCTCTCCTTTTCCGTACGTTAACTGCTGCGCTGCCAAATTTAACCTGCTGCATTCTTCTCCAATTTCTGCTCCCTCCCCTCAAAACAATGCAGTTTGCACAGTGTGAAAGAGAGGTTTACAGATTATTTTCTCATACCTACACTCCTGAGAGTACACCCACATACATGCACACATACACACACTAAGATGGATATATTTTGATAAATAGCTAGGTTTTTTAAAGTTGGAAAGTGAATGCCCTTAAGATAACTTATCTCCCTGCTGATTTTCATCTCATCTTCCAATCAGCTCTCATTAACAAAAGTCAGCTTGTCTACATCCTGTACTCAGTCTCTGTTAGAATAAGCTAGTGTGGCAGGCTGCTTAGTACAAAAGCCAAATACAGCAATCCGAGCAGTCTGACTGGAGTTTGATTGAACTTGAGAGACTGGGATGGAGTGACTGGACTCTGTATGCTTGCTTCTCAGTTGTGCAGCTAGACTTTCTAAAAATTCTTGATGTGCATTTAGTTTTCCAAGTCAAAAAAAAAAAAAAAAGTTCACCATTCTGGAATGTATATATATGTATATATATATATATATATATATTCTTGAAGTGAAAACATTGGTGTTGTCCAGTGTATGGTGTGGCAATGCCATTTTAACTTGGCATCCTCTGAATGATTTGTGTATCTTTTACAAGGAAGTGGTATTTGTAGCATTTTAAACATTTTCAAACCATACAGTAGTAGTATTACTAGGTATACTAATGTGAAACTGTAACTGTGTTTACTCATTGTGTAATAAGGTACGAGTCTTTCAAAGTAGGTATTACACTTTTTTCCTCCTTATCGTCCTCAAATATTAATCCTGAATTATCTGCTGTTAGATTTCCAATACATTTTTGTTAGTGCAACACTTCAATTACAGTGACCTATATTAGATGGACTTTACAGCACCAGTATCCATTAACAGAATTTTGACGTGATAATACAGGAAGTACTCTGCCTCCAAAAAATTATCCAGAACTGAGCTCACAGTGAGAACATTCACTTTAACAGAAGAGATTTGCACTAATTTGTCGTACAGAACCTCTGAAACGGGTGGAAAAACTGTAGATTTTAGCAATAGCAAGCAAGACCGGATCTGAAGATACTGTTTCCTACGAGGTGAGGTTTTAACGAAAGACACTACCTGGTGAAATGTTAGTGTGTGTAACTGCCTGAGCAGGCGAAATGTGTGGATGTGGTTGGGTTTGTCAGTGTGAGTGAGGGAATGAATTAGCGATGGCTGTTTTTTGTCTGTGGCACTTTATCATTGAACCCAAAGGGTGTCACAAAATGTGATGATTTTCGTATGACGACAGTTTTACAACCAACACGATGGGCCCATGAAATAGTACCAGTAAATCTTAAGGTGCCTTCTTTGTTCACATGTATGTTGCAGGTATGTTTGGTCCAACGGTACATGCAAACTGATCAGTACTACTGTATCATTTAAAAGGTTAACAAGAAACATTTCCAGTGTTGAAGTAATGCAGTGTTGTGTTACCATATCCACATCCACATCCATATCATTTTCCAGTTAATACACATCTCTTTTCTCATATCTCATTATTTCAGCGGAGAAAAAAAAAAAACACATTCACATTTTGAAGAAGCGTGCTTTGTGATTAATTGGTGCATTTGTCTTCCAGTGTTTCTTTTAGCCTATATGCATGAAATGGTTCATCTTCATTCTCAACATTCTCAACAGTGCAGAACAATGTGTGCTTATAGTATGGTTGTATTTCTCTTTTATAAATGAATGTAAAATCAAAAGTGTCTGTGTGGGTTTTTGTGTTTAGTGCACCTTTATATTTGAACTTTAAAAAATACTGCTCTTTTTACTAATTATGAAGTTATGATGAACCGTTGTGGCTCAGCTGGTACTATTTATGGTATTTTTTTTTTTTTATGGTAACTGTAGACATTGGCTTTGTCCAGAGGCTCTGATCTCTAGTTTGACTGATTGGGAATTAATTTTAAATGAGCTTCAGGTTAAAAGCTTATACCTGAGTCTGTGTTCGTCTTGTCAAATAAACATAACTATATATGTCAGAGTTAATTTGAAAATCTCGGAAATAAACAGGTTGGGCTTTAACGTCGGCGAACTGATAACTATTCTGACCCTTCCAACTTGCCGTAGTCAAAAGACAGCGTCATGGCGACTGTCATCTGACTCAGAACTTTTGACGTGACAAACTTTTTGAACTGCTATGTTTTTCCACAGTCTCTTGACAGCTCCTGTCAGCGCGCTCCGTCGTGTATCTTTTTAAAAGCGTTTACGAATCCACATAAAACGTAAACCAGCAATGTACTTCAAGATGTAAAAGTGTATGCGTTGACCGGTGCAAAGATGCATCGCTCATAGCTAACTGTAGCTAAGCTAGCCGCTTTCAACAAGTTAGCTAGCTAGTTAACCAAACTTAGTTTCAGTGGCGCGGGATTGCAAATGACTTTACGCACAGGAAACCGGCTATACTTCATAAACGTGCCTGTTTGGATAGTTTGTATTTTATAACAAGATGTGTCGTTTTCTACGCTACTGTGTCAGCCACTGCCTTCATGCAGCAATGACCCGGCTGGAGGAAGTCAACGGAGAGGTGAGCATGTGGTCGTCTGTCCGGTGGCTGGGCTACCTGTCCGGACTCAACCTGCTGGTCGCCCTGTGCCTGGGACTCTATACCCGGTGGGAGAAAACTGCAGAGTCTACTCTTCTTATCATTTTTGTTTTGGCTCTGCTTGTCCTCGGAATAGCAAGTATTCTGTACTACTACTTTAGCATGGAGCGGCTCAGCCTCAGCCTTCTGCACCTTTGGTTCGGATTTCTGTTGGGTCTACTCTGCTTCCTCAATAGTTCCGCCGTGGAGAATGATATAAAGGAGCAGGTGACTAACTACATGCTGCTGGCCACCGTGGCCCTAAGGACTCTGTGGGCGCTGCTGGAGAGACTGCTGGGATGTGCCAGGTACCGTCCTGCGTTCCTCACTTCTGCAGAACGGTTGGAGCTGGCGGGGTTCGTCACGGCCAGCACTGCGCTGCTCATCCAGAAGTCCATGAGCGTGATGGTGCTGGTGGTGGCGCTGGCCACGGTCATGGTTGCACTCCGTATGAAGGCGGTCCTGGCTCTTATGAACTTGGTCTGCTTCGCCGTCATCACCGCCGAGCTGTTCTTCAAGACTCTGAACATCACCACCAACCCGTACGCTCTCGCTTGCTTCTTCAGCCAGCTCATCTGCGACCCTCTGCTGGATGTCTACTTCAGTGGCCTCTCTGTAACCGAGCGTTGGCAACCTTTCCTGGTGTGGCGCACCCTGTGGCGCCGGCTGTCCCTCCTGCCTCTGCTGGTCGTGGAGGTCACCTTTATCATCCTGGCGGCTCGGAAGCTGACAGACATGGACCAGTGGTACTTCATGATCCCAGGCTTTGCGGTGTGCGTGCTCTTCTGGTCCATCTGCCACATGGTTTTTGTCATCACTGTGTGGGGGTTTCACAGAAAGCTCAGTGACTGCCAGCGGCTCTGCGTGTTCCAGGGATCGGGGATCAGCGGACTGGACAAGGTCATGGCCTCAAAGGGCATGAGACACTTCTGCCTTATCTCTAAACGACTGGTGGTCTTTACACTGGCATCAACTGTTGCTGTTGCTGCTCTTTGTTGGCAGGTATGAGCACCTAGACATCTTCCTAATACCATGTACATATGTTAAGCATGTGATAATGTTGAAAACCTGCTGCATATGTGGCAACACTATGAGCTCAAAATAGAATTACAGACTTAGATTTAGCTGTAAACATTTACATACAGACTATCAGACTAGTTTCATTATAGATCAGTGTCACAAACATCCGCGTAATATTTCACAGAAGATTAACTCTTTTCAATTCAGGTCTAAACCAGTAGCCATTGACTGATGTAAATGTGCTCTGCAGTCCTCCAGCAGCATCTTTGTGAGCATGTTTCTGCTCGTTCTGCCTCTGGAGTCTCTGTTCCACGGGCTTTTTCACGAGCTTGGGAACAGCCTGGGAGGAACCTGTGTGGGTTATGCAGTGGTCATCCCCACCAACTACTGCAGGTACTACTGGCAGAGTAAAATTGTTTTCAGTTCAGTGGCCTCATTCCCCACTCATTAAAACATTTCATGACATTGCAGGAGCTAGAGATCAGAATATCCCCAGACTTTACATCTGTGTGTATTATCCTTGACATTTGTAATTTGCATCTTGCCACGCAGCAGAACGATCTAGCTGTTCTGTTCTACTTTCTGCACAGAGTGTGATGCAGTTTTAAAAATGGCTGTAATATTGTTAGCAGGCATGCAAATGCTGTCTTCCTGCTTAGGCATAATATTTAAAATCAAGGAGTTGAAAGGCAGGTATGTGTGTTATGTGACTGATTTGTTTTTCTCTCATAGTCCCGATGGTCAGCCTACGCTGTTGCCTCCAGCCCAGGTGCAGGAGCTGAACAGACGCTCTACAGGCATGTTGAACAACGTGCAGCGCTTCTTCGCCCAACACCTGATTGAGTCATTCGGCTGCGATTATTCCACCAGTGGGGTGACTCTGGAGGCTCTGCAGACAAAGATCAAATCCTTTTTGGAGCTTCGCACAGCAGACGGGCCTCGTCATGACACCTACGTCATCTTCTACAGCGGTCACACTCACAGATCTGGAGAGTGGGCACTGACAGGTAAGAGCAAAATAAAATATATGTTTTGTGTTCATGTAACTGATCTTTTTAATGCTAAACTATACAAGTTCATTAAATCATTAGATTTCATTAAATAAGAATTGTGATCAGAGGATTTTCTTCAAAGAACCTTGATTAAGTACATCTACAGGTTAGGGGTAGGGGGTTAGGGTGTATATTATGAGATCAGATGCTTTGTTTGCACAACCTGCAAGTTTAATGTAACTTCATTCTCTGTGTAGGGTTAACACTTTTTGTTTGCAAAGTGTAGTTGCATTATTTGTTGACTGATGTTTATGGAATGCTTTTAAGGTATGTGTATTAATAACAACAGTACAAACAAATGAATCAATATTACTTATAACAATTTTTTTAAATTTAGATATTCTTTGTTCCTTTGGTGATAAATGTGTTGCCCTATTATAGGGAACCCAATTAACTCTAATGATGATTTAGGTTTGATTTGCACTTAGCAGCTTCCATAGCCATAGTGAACCAACCATGTTATTTCTAATGTTAGAAGAACATCTACGATACATAATGTCTTTTAAAGAATACATTAACATACACAAACAGATTGAGAACTGCCAAAGGTTCATCAGCTTAGCTTAGTTTGTTTTTTTTCCCATTTAATATACTGTAGCTGAAGTGAAAGTGGAGCATTTCTTTATTCAGGAAGTGAAAACACACAAGGCAAAGGTTTACTGCTTAAAACAGGCGCACAATCAGCATCATCACACATATAGACTATTAGCAATCTAAAATCAATCATCTTCATTTACATGATGACTGTGTGGTAACATCTTACACTCTTATCAGTCGGTTGTGATTTTAGTATTTATTTTACTGTGTAATTATTTGAACATTTAAGCTTATTCTACTCATGCGTTTGTTTTGTTTGTGTGATCTGTAACGTGCCGACATCTGTGTACATCAGGAGGAGACACTCTTCGCCTGGATCAGATCTTGGACTGGTGGAGGGAGAAGAACGGCAGCTTCTGCGCACGCCTCATTCTGGTGCTTGACTGTGACAACTCGTTGGCGTGGGTGAAGGACATGCGGAAGGTGGAGGGTCTGTATGTGGCCGTGCAGGGAGCGACGCTCGCCAGAGTGACCGATGTGGAGCTGCAGGACCCGCCCCAGCTCGGGGACTTCACCTCTCAGTGGGTGGAGTATAACTGCAACTCGAACAGCAACATCCAGTGGACAGAGAGGGGAAGAGCGGTCTCGGCTGCCTACGGCATCTCCAAAAACTGGAGTGACTACACGCTGCACCTGCCAACAGGAAGTGATGTCACCAATCACTGGAGCATGTACTTCCCCCGGATGACCTACCCGGTGGTCCATTTGGCGTTGTGGTGTGGCAGCCTGAATCTGCTGTGGCTCTGCAGCGCCTGTCTGCAATGTCTAAAGAGAATTAAACTCAGCTGGTTTCCACCAGCGATACTGGACACTGGCCAAGGTTTTAAACTAGTCAGATCTTAGAAATATGAATAGGGCTATTTTTTTATTTCACAAAATATTTTTTGAAAGTCACTGAGTTTTTGGACCCTGAAAATAGGCAGCTATTGGATTGTAAACACATTGCTAGATGATGTCTTAGTTACTGAGAAAGTAATCACACAGTTACTTATTGGGTCATTTTAAGATTTTTCTTCGTTTTAATTCCAGTTTTTATATTCTTTGCAAATTATTCTGTTAATGTATTTCGATATAGATATCTTAACATCCCTGTTAAACATACTGTAGATGTTAATTTGCGGGATGAGGATGAGCACATATACACAATTTTGCACATTTTTGCATTGTATGTAGTGTTACATTTGACTACACCTTCAATGTACAGACATTTGCTCAGTGCCTTTTAAGATAAAATCGCCAAAGAACATGACGCTCACTAAGCTGATCGTTTTAACCGTAAACCAAAGTGGCCACGGTACATTTTCAGAAAAGGTCTCAGGCATAAATTATATTCTAAAAAGTCTGTTTATAGACATCAGATTTTTTTTTTATTACTGTGTTTTGTTGGTGAAATGATTCCTCGTACACTCCTTTAAGCTACACTATGCATTTGATCCTCACAGCTTTGAGTATATTTTACTGCTTTGTTTCTGTTTTAACAGCAGTTTTCTAATGATGAGCAATTTTTAAATCCACTCCAGCTGTTTCAGGGAGTCCAGAAATAATTTTAAATCTCATATTAAACCACAGGAATTACATAGATCACAAGATAAAATCCATTCTTCCTGTGGCTTATTGCAATTTACAGGGCTGTGCAAGAGAATTCTGATCAGTGTGATGTATTTGCAAAGGGATTTGTGGTAAGAAAACTGTGTGAAAGATGAATGAAACTATGCAATAAGGTGAACGAGCTGCTGATTTGATTTAATCTGAAAATAAACTAATTGATCTGCACCCTGGCAACATTTTTGTGGAGCTATGGAGCTTTTTGAAAGAACTGTTATAATTACAGGGTCAAATAGAATATTTCCTGGCTGTTATTTCAATTGGTTAACCTAGCTGTGCTGATTTAAAAAACACTGTTTAAAGAAGCTCTTTTTAAGTAAACGTTTACTCTTTTTTGCAGTTATACTACACTAAATCTAACCGTAAGGTACGATTAGTAATTGCAGCACAAATTACAGCCTTCAAAGATGATCATATAACATCAACTGAAGATTATGTTCTTGGTTGATTATGGTTTAGCTTTAACTGGGTAATATTGAGATACACTCACTGGCCACATTTTTGGGTACATCTGTACAATCTACTGCATTCTTGTCAAGGACTGCATTACATTGTACAAGTGAGGCTTCATTTGCTTAGACACATTTGACATATTTTGCACGTTCACATAAATGCCAAACTGCATGTTAACTTTACAAAGAATTTTCAGCCATGCACTCAAACAATCCTACTCACTGGGAGTGTCGTAGTTAAGGCCACTAGAACACAGATTGACAAAGCTGAGGATTAAACCGCCGATCCCACAGTCAACAGACAATGTGCTCCACTACCTGAACCGCTAACCACCCAGTGATCAGCAACATAAATGGTGAAACCATGAGGAAATAGTTGTGTTACTGCCTAGACAGGTAGCTCCAAAATATGTTATTTATTGAGATTTCACAAATATTACTATTTGTATATATATATATATATATATATGTATGTAAATGTGTGAAACAGGAAAAGCCAAAAGATTTTCTACTCATCTTCAAACTGGAGTGAATGGTCCAATGGTTTCGTGACATCATCTTGGCGAACTAGTCCAACCTGTTAACTGAAAATAGACACAAACCGCATCATCCCACATGAGAAATATTTCTGTTAGTGGATGTTAGGAAGTCATGGATTAAACTATCAAAGTACAGCATTATTGTGCTATAAAACCACAATAGATAAAATGTTGTTTACAATTATTTCTAAACTAAACTTATACTTACTGTTTTCTAATGTGATCTGGTAAAAATGCCACAGACGCTGTTCAATTCAGGTTTTCAGTTGTTTTTATTGAAAACATTACAAAACTCAGGTGCAGCAGCAATTTCAGTTTGATGATCTTTCATGACGTTCACATTTACACTACCCACACTGAAAATGGCTATTTGATTATCATCATATTGCCGATAATCACTGTCAAGGAGACAAGAACACAGAGCAGAGACAGTAACAGAATATCTGCCGCCTCCATGTGGCTGCAAGTGAAATTACACCAAACCTTCAAAGATTAATTAAAAGGTCACAGATTTCTTTTTCTTTTTTTTTGTCAGAATCCTGTTATGTTCAAGAGCTCATTTACAAGTCTCTGAGTTCCCTGCTTTGTGAATTCAGAGCGGATGGTTGGTGCAATTCTTTGATTATTTCAAACAAAAACACTTTAGCCAATTCAATGCATGAACACAGGTACACAGTATATCCCCAGCACACATCTAAGAAGCTTTTGTTTTAAGGGGGGGGGGGCTGACTTTCAGAACTTCTGTCAAGTTCTCACGTGACTGAATTAGCACAGCACAATTTAACAAGTACAAACTTTGACATATTTGTTAAACATTGTTTGTAGGGTTTTAAATATGCAAGCAGTTAAAGCCTGGATAGACATCAGAAAAATTCTACCATAAATGACTTAAGCTTAGTGTTTGTTGCAAAAATAAACTAATGAGTAATGACCAGTCCCCCCCTTATTTAAACAGCAGATTCTGCTGAATTATTTCCAAGAAATGTACTGTAGTGTATTCAAACATGAGCCTAGATTGCAACAGGAACTTTGGAGCTAGATTCACAGATGACTTGCTCATGATCTTGTCAGTAGTGATAGCCACAAGACCTGCACAGGACAAACACTAAAGGTTTTCTGGAAACAATGTAAATATTCAGCCACACTGGAACAAAGAGGTATTATTCTCCGTTTTTTTCTTCTTCTTCTAATATAAAGCTTAGTGTTGTATCACTCTAAAAATGTCTGGAGAATTTAACTAACACTGCACATAATGCCTAGTTTCATTACTGAGTTGTTTTGTAAAGTAATAATCACAATGGCCTTTTTAAGTTTAATAACTTACATTTAGTTTTCTTCAAATTCCATGTTTTGACCACCCAGTAGTTCAAAACCAAAAATATATTCAATACATTTAATCACACTAAAACAGCTGACAAACAAAAAACAAAAAACCCTGATTATCAGGACATTTGCAGATTCAGGTTTGATTATTCAACTTTTTAGTTTAAGCTCTACATTTTACAAATTTGTAAATGGTTTAAGACAACTTCACATATTTAGACTAAGAGGCATTCAGAGATGAGGTCCTTTATTGCACAAGTAAAAATGGTTTCCAACAGGTTGGCCTTCAGCCGTCTATTTTCCTTTATAATGTATTTCGAGTCAATCTAAATGAGGTGTAACAGTGGTTTAAGCAGCTCAAGTGGGTCTATGTGGCATTTATGGCTTTAGCAAAAATTAGATCTAAACTTTGGCTAATTGCATGTTTATTATGGCAACAACCAAAGAACTGGTAAGGTTGGTTCTCTTTCACAACTGAGCCAACTTAATTTCTCCCTCTCAAAATAAGGTTGGTTCTCATTTTGTTTAGCGAATGCAGGTACCACAGAATATGAAACTGGAATAAAATTCAAGAGTTAAAAAAATAGCATAAAATATAGGATATTAAATTCATACTCTGGTGTGACTGAATCTGCCAATTGTTGAACCAAGCCTTAATTACAGTTAAAGTGGAGCAGCATCCACATCTGTGTCATTTGTAACTGTGCTGTGAGTCAACATGTCTCCATCAGAGGAAAACTGAGCACAGATTTATGTCAGCGTGATTGTCACAAATGTGTCCGTTAGTGCTGCAGGTTTCTCTGTACCTCATTTCACAAAAAGGAAAGTCAGTACAATCTGTTGTTCATGATCAATTTAACATTTAACAAAACATCTACAAAACACCCCAACTATATCCCAAGTGTCATCTATAGTATCAGCAGTTAAATACCTAGAATGTGGTACATCTTATTCTATTATTTTTTTACAAAATAATTCCTTTAAAGAGATAAGCCTAAGAGAAGAGAGTGGCTGCTGGGATCCCCAGCAGTCACACGGACTTAAGAGGCTCAGTGCTTCCAGAAAAGAGAATCCTGAACTGAGATAAAAAGGTGATATTCTCTCCCAGATGTAAACGAAGTGTCAAGAACCTGGGATCAAACCTAAGAAAACTACTTGAAACCGAATAGGAATGAACAGAACAAAAACAAAAACAGCTTCACTTTCACTGAATGTAACAGCAATAAGCTTTTAACTGCTGCTTGGCCAAAATCCCAGGTTTATACTGAAGACTGCATAGCAGTGGATAGTAAACAGAATCCAGATCAGTTACTACATCTCCAAATAAACCTTTTCTTATCTGCACGTCACAGAACAAAGCCTATTAACAGTGGTGAGCATGTTCCTGACACACACCCCTTTTCTAAGACAAAGTACAGATAAAAAAAAATGGAAACTGGTGTCAATAATTGGTCAAGAGTTTATCTACGTCCCTGGTCACCTGTATATAACCTTCCACTACCCTACTGTGATTCAGCTTTTTTTTTTGTTTTTCCACTCATTAACTAACATCCAAAGTAATGTACAAGTTACACAAGCATGTATTTTGCCCTGTGAAGAATTCCTCAAATGTTCCTAAAAATAGAATGAGGTAAATTTCTGTAATATGACAAGAACAATACAATGCACCGAATGAAAATGTCCCCTTCCACCTCTCGCCTCTGTTGAATGACTGACTGGTTCATGTAGGCACAGTCTGTACAGCACATCCGTGTCCGTCTGTTTCCCTCTATGTACGTCTTTGAGTCATACTTCTCCTTCATCCTTCATCCCCCCCCCCCCCCATCAAACCTTGTCCTTTCTCCTTCAACTGTTGCTGGCCGACCAGCTTAGACCCGCTCTCCAACCTCAGGCCTTCCTCTGCCGCAGCGTATCCGAGCTGCCGTTCAGTTTGCTTCTCCCGGACGTGTTGCCGTTTCCCAGAGGGCGGTCCCGGTCAGCTGGGGCTTCCTGTTTGCGTCTACGGGTCTCTTTGTAGCGCAGTGTGATGTCACTGTGAGAGGATCAAAGACAAATAGACACTATTAATAGAAAGTTTGGGACTAGCTAGGTTCTGTGACACTGTATCTTTTCTCTTACAAAGCTTCTTCACTTCTGATAAGCTGAAACATCTGTAGCGTAAAAAAAGAAGATGTGCACACAAAGAAGTTCCTTTCTTAAACAAGATCTCAAACAAGAATCATTTTCTCTGTTGAAAAGGCGATTTCCTCTTTTTTAAGTAGTCAATGAAGCAGCTGGTTTTCTCTCAGTTAGGAAAAAACTGCTTCTATAAACAGGAAAATGTTTTACTTCTCACGTATAGGTTGGGTTTGCTGCAGCAAAAAACTTTGTATCAAGGAAACGGTCAGGAAAAGTAAAGCGTATTATATTATGGTATGTTTACTTAATAAGTGTCAAAATGCTTTTCAGAATGATCCTGAATCTAACTAAAGAAGAAGGCTTAAATGAAGCATGAACAGTATCTGCAAATATGTTTCACCATGGCCTGAGTAACTACAACAGAGCATGCTATAGCATCTGTACTGGAGGACTGGAAGGAGGAGCACCATGGGATGTGGTGCTTATCTGACTGTGTCTCATCAGATCATGGGAAGTTCACTCTGAGGCTCTGGCATGCTGAGTGGAACATTTGTGTTGTGTGCAAGCATTTCCTCTGTCTGACTTTCTCCTGTCTTGTACAATGGCAACACAAGGCTGTTGCCACTGGCTGCAACCCAAAACAAAAATGATGGGAAGGAAAATGATCAAAATAAACATGATAAAACTCAGCACAGCAAAAACAAACTGCAAGGTGCAATGTGGGAAAAGACTTCATGTGCAGTAAGTGCACTGAACATAATTATAGATCAGAACAGTGCTGTATCCACAAACACACAATATATGTAAGACTGCTGATAGGAGAGTGGACAAGGCCAAGCACCTCTCTCCTATACCTACCTCACTGGACATGGACATTGCTGCATTACTGCTGAGCATGAGCAGGAAAGAGACGGGAAGAAGGGAAGGAGGGAGTTAGGAAGAAGCATGGAGGGGGGGGGAAACAGATGAGAAGCTTAACGTGCTTGGGCAGGGCTATGCTTAACAGGAGACTCTTACTCTGACACTTTCTGTCATTCGGACACTGGACACTTTACTTTTCTAATGTTTCTCACAGCTTCATTCAGACATACCCACGAATATGACAGAGCCATGGTACATGAGCGAATGTTTGTCTGCGATGTTTTAGGTTCAGGCCACTTTATGCACTGACAGTAACAACATGATGATGTGTGTTTAAAACTAAAGACGTGAGCTGCTCTGTGGTTTTTTAGCACAATAAGTTTGATCACACAGTCTGCAGAGCTGTAAATTTCACATCAAGTGCAGAATTAAATTATTTGAGAGCTCGTGTCACATAATCTGGTTGATGTACCAGTCTCAATCAATAGGCTGTGGCAAAATAGGCAAAAAGTGTTTTTTTGCTGTTTTTTCTTTATAATCTGTCATAAGAAAACAGGCAAAAACTGAAACTGGATTATTAAATTTGAAAGTTATAGGCCAAGTTATATAGGTTATATCCCTAGTTTAACCCCATACTTACCGGATAAAGAACCGCCACAGGGTCCAGGTGAAAATTAGAAAGATTCCTAATAACCAGCACTGCGTGATGACGAAGGGGATGGGCAGCATGATGGTGTTGGGGTCATACTTGACCACTATGAGGAACTCCGTCACTGTGATCGCTGCAACCAACCACGCCTGCTGGCCAAGCTTCTTGTGGAACTTCCTGGTGAGAAAAAAAGTAAATTGGGTGTTTATAGGTAAACGTGATGTGGGCAGCACATGCATATACGCCACGGTAAATACAGCACTCAAGGTTAGTGTGACACATGCCATTATGTAGAAATCTCTCCACACAATTATTTATACACAAAAAATAAAAGCCAATCTGTGCTGGTGGTTTTATGATAAACATCGGTTTCTGGTAATGCAGAAGTGTGGTAGTGTGTGTGAAAAAGAAAAAAAAGAAACAAGCCAGCATAAAAAAAATCACAGATTTTGTATTTGCTTACATCTATTGTAATATATTTACTGTTAACAGAGTTAATTATATGAGGACAGAACATGTTCGCCTCTTCCTTCTGCACTGTGTGTTGTAGACTGTTAAATACAACAGTATTTGTCAGACAAACATAAATGCTTGCTTACAGTAGGTAGATAAGATAAGAAGCTTACACTATCTGTGAGGTAAATACAGTGGCTAAGCTGCTCTGAGGGTTTGTCAACAACAGCATCACATGCAGTGTATAGTGGTAGAAGCAACCATTGTGGTACAAAACTTTGGTACCAACCTGGCAGTGAACTGGAAATATGAGTTTTATTGGCCTCCACATACAATGACTGTGAGGGAAAATGCCCCTTTAACTGGCTTGATGCCAATTATCCCCACAAGTACTAGCTATTTAACAGTTTCATTTATTTCCTCCCCTGCTGCACTGTTTATCATCTTTGATTGACTGCCTGAAAACGTTGCATCTACTCTGACATTTAAAGCAGTCAACAGCAAAAAACTCAGTCAAACCTGGTTTATATTACAGTGACATATTTCCAGGTAGCGTGTCCACGCTCCACCTGTATACATCATGCTGCTGCTACTCACGGGTCATCCATGAAATCATAAATCTCCCTCATGGCTACGCCTCCAACATTGACGAAAAACACCAGACGGAGCAGCACCAGGTAGTGTTCCGGAGGCATCCACAGCACGAACTTCAGGTAGAAGGTGTTCAGCTCTGCCAGGAGGAACTAGGAAGGTAAAAAATTAAATAATCATTTAATTTAGCAGCAATGAAATTATAATCAAAGAGAAAACTACAGAAGTTAACTAAAACACAATTACTGACAAAAGTTCATGAACTGACGATTTATCCAAATAGTAATAAATTATTTCCATTATAAAACAGACAACAAATACACAATGTAGCTTGTCTTAAAAATACAGGAACAATGTGAAACCCCCCCCAATCTTTAGTTTATGGCAGAAAACATTGAGTTAACATGTGGATTAGGATGTTTAAGCAATGTGGTCTTTGTCATGTATCTTAAGGATACGTGTTTAATTTTCCAGATTTTTTCACTGTACGGCATTGTCATCTCATTCTTTGTTACCATTAAAACCCAAACTCCCCTTTGTTATGTCAATAATAAACAGGCTATTTCTCACCATAAAGATGATGCCTAGCACAGCAAGCCAGCGACGTAGATTTGAAGCAGGTTTCCACTCAAACTTCACCCAACTGTACGGTGTAAACTGGAATGCTATACGCTTTATCTTCCCCCTGGAGGCCACATAGGACAACAGAAATTTGGCAATGATCTTTTTATTCATTTTGAAGATATTGCACATTAATCAACTTTTATTTAAATGTGTGTTAGCCAAGAGGCTACTCAGTAGTTTCTTGACCATATGATATGGCAACATATTTGCTGCAGTTATTGAAATAGGGCGAGTATGCAATTATTCACATACACAAAATTAAACGGCTGATTGATGCCACTGCATGCATCCAAGACTACTCAGACGCAATTCAACTCACAAAGTTGTTCAGAAGAGTAGTTGATGAAAGATATAAGGAAAGACAGTTAAAGAGTAGCTTAATGTGATTGGGGCACCATTTGCTGCCCTTCTGTGTGACAGCAGAAAGGCCATGCAGAAGGTTTTATCTCATTCTGGAATGAAGTGAACAAGAAACTAAGAACATGCATGTTTAACTGCAGAAGAGAAAGTCATACTTGTATGTAGGAATGTTCCACAGGCCCTGCCACTGGTAGGGCTTCATTGACAACCAGGCAAGGGTCTTCATGCCACAGTAGATCCCCAGACCATTACACACCAACACATCCATGATCCACTAGAAAAACAAAATGATTTTATCAAAGAACAGAAAAGAGAAAGCAAATCTCCTACACAACCTTTAACCACCTACACAAGTCTGTTAGATTAGACCTTTTCTTAGGAACATCTCTCTGACTTACATACCATACCCTTCGCTTTGTTGAACAGTTTTGGTATTTTAAGGGGCATATATAGAACATATTTATATTCTACATATATAAAGTTATACTGCAATCTATATTTACTGTAAATAAGCAGTCATTTGTGTGAAAACTCAAGTAACCGCCCCTGCCTTATGTCGTTGACTGTTTTTACTTATGCGGTTACACCACACAGTTTGTGCAAGTCTGTTTACTCCATTATTAAGGAATTCAAGGATTTCCTACAGTGACTTACAACAATTTTAAGCTTTATTCTTCTAGGCTTGAAAATCTACATTAGTCTTAAGGGCACACCTGTTGAATCTCAGCTAGGCAAAGAAAAAGAGCAGCTATATTTGTACATACGTGGTCCCACCAGCACTCAGAGAAGTTGGGTAACTGGTGCTCCAGGCTGTATTCCAGGAACTCAAACATGACACTGATTATCATACACATCCACCAATCCCGGATCATAAGAGTCTAAGGAAAAAACAGAGCAAAAGGGAAAGATGAGTAGGAGGAGGAGAACGTTGTGAAGTGGGAGGAGGTCAGCAAGATACCATAGATACCATTTTTCATGGCTGCAAATGCGGAATGCAGAAAGGTTGATCGTCGATCTGCTTCATACGAAAGCAGCTCCATTAAAAAAATGAAACCCGGACTGGTCAGCAAAGCTCACATAGTTGAGTTGTTGAGTTATCTCAGATTTAAGGTTAAAAGTTGAATCAATTTTGGGTGTTTGCTTTCAACTCGTGATTAAGTTGTGTCAGATCTGTTAATGTGATAAAGTCAGTTTGTGTTTGAGGTTTCATTTTTATTTATATGTGACATCCTCACATGAGGATATAGGGACCCAGGAGGTAAAATGTGTGATATCTATAACAACTGAAAATTAACTATATCAACAGGACTGCTTTATCATTTTCGTCACATGCTCAACCGCTTTATCACTTTAATGATAAAGCAACTGAAAATTTTGTCTAGACTGGACAGCTGAAATAGTGACACACCGTTCTTTAAACAGTTAACAATAATAACAGTAAAACTGAACCCAGTTTCTTTGTGCACTCTAGTTGTACAGTGTATAATTATGCTCAGTGTGGCAGGAAGTATGATTCATATAGTACTTACTTTAATATACCATCCCAGGAAGTGAGCTGGAACAAAGCCATCCATCTTGTCCTGCAGAGTGAAACCAATATGTTCATTTTATTTCAAATCAGTCCCGACACAAAATCACCTTTTCACATCTATCTAAACTGTAGCTTTGAAAACCAAAATAGAACATCACTGTACATATATACTACTAAATGTAAGAGTAAAAACATTTTATGTGTTACAAAACTAAAACTTTCTATTTCTAACTAAAGCTGCAGCAATTAATTGATCAATTGATTAGCTGGTCAACAGAAAATTATGCAAAAATATTTATTGTGAATCAATTAAACAAATATGGTAAACCAAATCCCTTACAACTATTCTAGCTTCAGTTTTTCTAAATATGAGAATCTGATTTTTTTAATTCTATATCATAGTAAATTAAATATCTTTAGGTTTTAAACATTTGGTTAAATAAATTAATCAATTTATGACCTTTCATAGATCTACACTCTGCGGTTTCCTACTGTTAACCACATCTATGCGCCTTGTGCATCATCTAATGCACAGTGAGTCACTGAGGGGGGGGAGGAAGACACTTCAGTTCTTTATGGTGCCTTTAACAGCACAGTTTCAAAACATTTGCATTCAGTTTTCCCTGATTATTAATTTAACTGATTTTAATTAGTAGTCCAAAAATCTCTAACAACTAATAGGAAATAAAATAATTTCCATAAGACCTTTCTCATAGATTAGATGTCATTTAGTGGAAGAAGTGGGTTTGACCCACTTTGAGCCTGAAATCAGGTCAACAGTGGAGATGTGGTCCAGGTCATGGTAGCAACAGACTGCCTCCCAAGGGAGGAAGAGGGCCTGGTTCTAACTGATGGGCTATAATCTGCACCAGACATAAACCTCTGGAGTCAGTCAGCAGCCACATTAACTGTGTGTTTGTTTGTGTGTGTGTTTATAGGGGAGATAAGCAAACAACAGAGGCCAAATAATGCACAGACAGTAAAAAGAACTAATTGCAAAGGGAGAATCAAAGTGTGAACAGATGATGGAACAATAGAGAGAAACAGGTAAAGAGAGGAGTCTCTGAATTTCACTGTAATGTGTACAGACACGTTCAGCCTGCCACAATATTTGTGATCTATCTTATTTTAGTATCAGTATAAATAAAGCAGTATTAGTGATGTAAATAGGAGAATACAGTCTGAAATTTCATTTATTGGAAGGTTACTTACAAATCTGCTTTCAGCAAAATATAATACAATTCCTAGAGTATAGGTAGTACTGCATACTTAAAATATGCTTGAAACTGAATCACAAAGCTGTTGAGACAGAGTCATACCATCTCTCATAACTGAAAAAAATAGGTGCACAGATAAAATATCAATTAAAATATAACAAAATTAATTAAATAAATAGTCTCACCCAGATGTTGTGGAAAGGGTCGGTGGTGTTGCCTGGGTCGTAGATGAGGCAGTTTCCCCCATAGTCTCGCTCAGGGAGGGGTACCCCTAACTTAGGGTCGATGTACTTCATGAACTGTCGTCCATCATGCACCGTCTGTTAGTTAAGGTTTGGCAGAAAAGCATAGAAACAGTTATTCTCCCTGGGAAAAAGAACAAGAAGCTTTATGGACACACACACACACACACACACACACACACACACACACACACACACACACACACACACACACACACACACACACACACACACACACACATTGTAATTCCTTTCCTTTTTCTCCTTAAACGAGACAGAGATCAAAGACCATTTCACCGACTCCTCCTCTATCCCCTCCCTTCATCTTGCTATCCCTCCTCCAAACTGGTCAACGGTTTTTCCCACCTTCTCTTCTTCCTTCCTTCATTTTTTTTCTTTCACTTCTACTTATTTTCTCTTTCCTCTCTCTTTTCCTGACCCTAAATGTTTTCCTCCTGTACTTCTCTCATTTAAGTTTCCCTCTCCTTCCTTTCTTTTCCTTCCTTCTTTCTCCAAGAAGAGCCATGTTCCGGCTTCATGTTGTGTCCACGTCCGCCTACATTGTCAGTCAGCTCCGCAGCAGTTCTACCTCCATGACAAGGACACACACACAAACATGCACACGCAAACACACAATCTTCATTCCAACACAACTCTTTGTGGTAACACATACACAGCAGTGCACACACGCTGCTTCCATGGGGACGAGCCACCTGAAGAGTGCTGAGGATTAACGGCCCAGTTCAAACAGTGTCAAGAGCTTTTTCTCTCTAACTCCTCAGAAGAAACCCTTCACCACACAGACACAGACACACACACACACACACACACAAACACACTACACAGATTGCATCTTCCAAAACGAGAATGTGGGTTTTACCGTTACCGAATTATCTCCAACTGAAATTAAACTCATCAGGGATTACGAGTTTAAGATATCTGTCTTAGAATTACAACCTTTAAGGTTGGGATCAGTTATGCTCTTCGTCTTCTTGTAATTAAGATTTGCAGCTTGTGTCAAAAGGAAAAGCTTCCTTTTTTCGTTATCAAAAGTCAAGGCTGGAGGTGAACGAAGAATTGTATTTGAAAACACTACATTTAATCAGAAGCTTCCTTAAAGGAGATTACATTCAGCAACTCACTGTAAATAAAACACGTAACTGATTTTTTATTCCTCTGTTATTTTAAACATCCACAGGCGTGCTGCAGTTTTTCTATCTGGTTCATCTCTTTTATCTCTCTCTCGCTCTCTTTTTCATACATCAGCTCTAAACTCCACGGCTGGTGTCCCCACTGAACCCAACGGTGTGTATTGTGTGTAAAAAAGACCAGTTAGCTTCACATTCCTGCTGGATACTGTCACACTAAAAAGCACAATAGAGGTGCTTTCACACTGCAAATCTTTTAGTTCAGAGCTGCAATGTCAGCCAAACTCTAATACCACTCACTCGGGTGTGTGTGTGTGGGTGCGTGGGTGTCCCTCTCTTTCTCTCTCTGTATCTAACCATCAGAGGGAGCTCACTCTCTGCAACCAGATCACTCCAAATCCACCTAAATGTTATTTTTAGATGATGACAGAACTCGTCAGATTATAGCTAAAGGTGCCATCTGTGTCTTTAGTGTCAGTTCCTCATTACGCATGTGAACGTATGTACTGACTGAAAAGCTCAAAATGTTAAAGTGATATCAAACTTAAATCTCAGTACAGTTAATGTTCTGCAATGGCTCCACTTAAACATAACCGGTCAGATCTGCAATGTGCTGCAGGAAAACTACGCTGAGTTGGAGAACATTCATTGTTAAATTAATGAACCACCATCAGCAGCAGGGATGCTCTCCACGGCTGCAGCACTGCATCAGTGATACATTTTCACATTAATGTCATCATTTTATTACAAAAATAATTATTTTAGCTGAAATTCCATATGTGTCCAACCAAATTTAACAATAGAAGCAATAAAGGGTTTTGTGTGTATAAACAGTTCATGTGAGTCAGAGCTGATGGTTTAATTATTAGTGTGGTGTTGTAAGGGACTTTCCTCTTTTGTGCTGCACTGTGGTAGTAAAAATGACAAGTCTCCACGATAACAGTTTTCAATACCTGATCCATGGTGGGAGCGTTACACCTACAACTTTCAGTAAGACTGCCATCAAACAACTTTCACATCATACATTTATGTAAAGAATAAATGCCTCCATCTGCTGTATGCAGGTAGAATGAGAAAAAAAAGTGAACAATTTCCCCATGTGCAGAGGTAAATGCTCCATTATGCAAGTTTATGTCATTAGCAGTGGATGAGTTAGAACAAACAACTACAGAAATTACCACCACTCTACTGTGTTTTACTTTACAAATTGTAGGTAGAAAAGTATTGAACCAGGATCCAATAACAATCAAACTAAGCACCGGGTTCGAATAGCTGGATTCAAGCTCTTCAATCACATCCCACAATAACTACAGTTTGAAGTGCCAGCAAATCATTGAACACACTCAGACTGTTCACATGCAGGAAGAATCACACTGAGGAGTTTGCCAGTGTCTGTCAAATGTACCATTTGTACTGTGAGTGAAAATAATCATCAAATCCTTAAAAGAATTACAGCGTATTATACAAATGTTGGTCACCTGCACTTTAATCAACATATTTTAGGAGAATTAACCAAGCATTGCTCCATGCCATATAACAACACATGTAATGACATCAATGCTTTATCAGTGACAAGCAGAGGGTAAAACAGATGTCTGAAAAAAAACTCTCTGGAATCTGGCTTCCAGTGGTGTCCAAATGTCACATAAAAAACCCTTGCTGAGCAAGTTCCCATTCACCTAAGGCGTCTGTATAATGCTGTATGTAAATGTGATGTATCAAACAGTATTAATCTGATTTTTAATAATCAGCATATGACAAATGCCGATATACTGTATGTCATCATTCAACTTATTTGTACAAAATGTTTCAGCAAATCCTTCCTCCTCAGTCTTCCATGCCTCCTAGCTCCTTATCTACCCTCCATTTTTATCTGTTTCCTGCCTCCTTATCTGCTCCCAATGTCTCCTATTTCTATCCAAATGCTCCAGCTTCTGAGATCACCATCATCATTATCATCCTCTTGCTGATCTGTTTCCAGGGAAACATGGCCTCAGAGCAAGCGGATGACCTGATGGTATTGAATACATATAATCTGACTGGTGTGCTGGTCTGTATGGTCCTTGTGTGGTATAGTAGATGACCTTTGTATAATCTGTGTACTCTGAGTCCTCTATCTACTCCACATTAGAGAGGGCAGAAGACCTCCTCATACCACCACAACATTCTGTAGAAGCATCTTTACCTGTAACAAACATGCAACCAACACCAGTGCCAAGAGGAACAAAAGACTTGCAAATACAAAATGATAAAAAGTACAGATGGACCTCTATAGTGGGTGGTTTCTTATAGAAACATAACTGCAACGTAAACAGATGTCTAAAGGTAAGCAAAGAGATGAATGCAATTTATCTTTAGCTCTACAAAAACACAGATGCACACAGAAGAGACCAAGGGCACAAGTGCACAGATACATCACAAATGCTCATAAAAACATATGCAGCTTTCATGTATAGCCTGCCACTTGGGATGTGCTGGTTGCTTTTATCCTGAACTCCCTGTGGTGTGATGCATATGTTTTTTAATTGCAGACGTCTCTGTGAGAATAAAATAAGAGGCTGTAAAATGGAACATCCACCAGTGTTAGCTACTGTGAGGAAAAGCCCTGAACTCCACAAACAGATTTAAGCATTGGCCGAAAAGAAAAGAAAATCCTTATACTGCATTTGAAAGACTGCACGTGCAACATATTGCAATGTAAAGTGTAAAGTAGTGTGTAAAGAATTGTATGCTGACCCACTAACTGAGTAGTTTCATCTTCCCATTAGATTGCCTGGCATGTCTGCAGAGTATCTACAGTAACATAGAGGGCTGGCGACTTGTATCCCAAACAATGGAACACAGACAGAGGAAAACTAGGATGGGGGAGGGTTACTTAAAGTCACTAGAATCTCCATGAATGGATGCGTCAGATATTATAAGACTAAAATATAAAAATACAACAACCAGTGGTGAGAAGAGGGCGAAAAAAAGGGTGAATTTATAGAAAAGGCATGAGAGCACAGGTGTGATTCTTTGACCGGGTTATTAGCTGTTGTGTGCAGTGACAGCTCTAATGGAAAATATGACAGGTAACTTAGAAGAGTAAGAGATGGAATGTGAAACGTATGAAGGCTAAATAAAGAACACAGGAGAAAATATAAGAGGCAAAATGGAAAAAAGACAAAAACAAGGAAGAAGAAGATGATGTAGAAAATATAAGCAGAAATGTGTACAAGGGGGGAAATGAAAATGTGATTTGTTGAAATGGAGGAACTTAATTTGTCCGTTTTGTTTTGTTTTTTAATAAGTTGTATAATGAAATTTCATACGTGGCAGTGCAGTTTTTAACAGAAATACTATTTTATAAAACTGTGGTATACAGTTTACTGCAAATTAGTGGTGGGCATAGATTCATTTTTTTAATCTAGATTAATCTCACTGTAATCTTGGAATTAATCTAGATTAATCTAGATTAAAATGGCTCATTTGA
>JAUYWH010000024.1:18477142-18522432 GCA_034779795.1 Ctenopoma multispine
TGGAATTCCAATAGAATTGATTCATGTTTGTGGCTGTAATGTGACAAAATGTGGAAAAGTTCAAGGGGGCCGGATACCTTCGCAAGCCACTGTATACACACACACACACACACACACACACACACACACACTGTACCCTAATTTCCTGGTGGGTCAGACCAGCTGTGTGAAAGAATGAACAAGAAGCACTGTAAAGTGCTCATTCTTATTTCTCATTTTATCGCATGTTACTTCAACCATGTTTTCCATTAAACCCGTCTGTTAAATCAGAGATATAGTCCATAGTCTTTTTATTTCTATATTCTATTTCACCAACTGTTTGAAAAACTAGGACCTCTCTGCTTCCCCTTTTTTTTCCTTCAGCCAAATACATTTTTTTTGGCATAATATGCTTTTTTTCTCTCAATACAATCATCAAGCTACAATTTTTTCTTTCATGACTCAGAATAAGTAGGTGGCCTGAGTAGTTCTACTTCATTTAAGTGTCCAGGGAATAGAAAGTAGTGTGCCAGTCGTTAAGTGTTACTATTTTAAAAGGTCCTGCTCAGTGACAGACATTTTAACTAAACCTAGAGAGAGAAAATAGATTTCTTGAGTTCTAGATGTAGAATCAAATCACAGCAGTAAGAACACCAGTATGTGCAGGAAACATTTTGGTTTAATTTCACCTCGTGGAAATCACCCGATGGCTTTTCAGAATGTAGTTGTGCGGCTTTGGTTCCTGGACATTAAACAATCCAAGATTTACACCAAAGGTCAGCGTGAACATCCAGATAAATGGCAGCTTAGTCTTAGTTTAAGTTCCTTGCTCTATGAGTGAAACCAAACCAGTCCATAAAAACACCTAAGAAAGACGTACACATGTTGTAACTGACCTGCTTTATGTGACTGCTGCTGTTTATTCTACATGCATATGCTGATGGATGGAGTGCAATGCAATTTAATTTGTGTTTTTCAGCCAGTAGAGGCATCAGTATCATCAGCACACCCACCTGGAAAAGGATGAAGATGAGGAACAGCTCATAGACGACAGTGACACAAAGCCAGAACCGCCAGTAAGCTACAAAGAGAGATGGTGAGTGAGAGTTGTAACAACAAATCACAGTGGACATTATTAGTGTCTCTTCAAAAAAACTTAAATTTGTGTATAAACAAGCCCAAACACAGAAGAATTTCTGCAGAATTGTATCTACATTTGTTCACTCCTGCAGCAAAAGAAAGGGACTATGTTAACAGCACATTTTAATTAATGACCCACACAAGAACGATGTTACGATTTTTATTATAAATGTTATTATAACTGTGATATCTTCTATTACAGTAATATCTGAAGGCATATTTAGAAATTCCGTATAACACTCCTACTCAGAGAAACAGCAGGAGGTACATGTAACAACACTGATCTTTTCCAAAGAGACAAACCTGTGGAGTTTAAATCAACTAAACCTACTTATCTGGCTCAACAGGTCAGGGCATATGAGGAATTACATTTACAAAAACAAACGCCCCTTGTCTTCCATGACACAAAAAGGGAGCATGAAGGCACACGTAATGCCAACAAGCTCAGCTCAAATTCTTGCCCAGCCACCTCACGCCTCCAGCGACCGAGGACATTCAGTTCAGTGTGTCTCCAACTTCCCTCCCCACCCTGTTATCTTACTTCTTTCCTTTGCCTAGTTCTTATGTGCTGTGAGAGAGAAAATGTACCCTCTGCATGAATGGCCAGGTTAAAAACCAAAATAGTAAACTATTTAATGAACTATACAATACAAGCGTCCCTTTGTAGTGTGTAGCAGATGAAAAAAGTATAGTGTCATAGAAACAGACAAACACAAACAGTTGCTACTCATTGTGAATCGGGTTTTGCAGCCCAGTGCCACCCTCTAAGCTTAGATTTAAAAAGCACATAGTTATACTGCAGGTGAAAGCAAAGAAAGGTTCAACTTTATGCAAATACCCTCTGATGCAGTGCAAGTGGCAGGAAAGCCTGAGGCGGTTGTGATCATCTTAATTCCAGCAGAAACAGGAGCACAGGAGTTTATTTACTAACTACTTCAGTATCAAAACATTTAAAACTTTTAACAAATGGAGGAATGTCTGATCAGATGGGAATCCATGTTCCCAAGACTTTCTGGAGACTGTAAAATGGGTGGAGTAATTTAGTGTATATATAAACTACACTGTGTAATAGTGTGGCTCATTAATATGTTCTTAATAGTTCTGAACAAAAACGAAGGTCTGCAGCGCAGACAAATGGTCATGGCATAATAAATAAATGGATGTATAATTATTTGTCTAATGGCTTCCCTTTATCTAGTTTTAGAACTTGTGTGAAAAAGAGTAAATTCTCATGGTTTTGAAAGCCTAGCATATATTTAAGCTTTAACTACAGCTGTTATAAACCACTCTGTTTATGTAGTGTGGACGTCTGTTAGTTGGTGTTTTTCTTTCTTCCCATGTCGGGAAAACATCTCATCTTCTTTCATGTCTCATTTAGTATTGATTCTGAGCACTTAGAGGACCCAAATATCATACTGAAAGCCAACACAAGATTCTTAAATGTTGTTGACTGAAGTAGTGGTAATGGCTCTCAGGTTTTCTTACCCACCTGCACAGGACAGCAAAGGAAAAACAATTAGTGAGCTATTAGAAAGTCTCTGCTGATAACAGCATACTGTATATCTGCATGGCAGATACATTTTCAGTATCTCAGTTTGTAAACAAGTGCTTTTTAATACTTAATGCTCACCTCTCTGCAAAGTATAAACAGGGATAACTAAATTCAGTTCGACATATTGTGGATTTGACATGTTTGGCACTTTTCCTTTAATAGATAGCTGATGGTATATAGACTTTACAGAGCAAGGGAAATGTGATTGTCTGGAATAATTGATTGGTTAAGATGGTGTACAGCTTAACTATCCAGCTAAAACACCGTAACTGTATAACTTTCGAAGACTGAGATAAATATATATAATATATAATAATATAATGCTTTGCTTTAGAAAAAAGAAAAAGTAGGGAAACACAAGTTTAGATAACACTGGCTGGATGATAAATGCACTGCTCTTACCTGGATGTGGTCTTGTGAATGGCCCATCTTTGGCTTGTGTTACTCCAAAACAGAGGAAAACCAGAATGCTGGCTACAATCCCCCTAAAGGAGCACAATCAGAAACAAACAATAATATACATCAAGTCTATGTTATACTCTATATAGAAATAATACAGTCTTTTTCTGGGGAAAAATATTTCCAAGTCCAAATTACCAAAATAATTTCTCATTGATCTGTGATGTCAGTTGTCTGTAGGTATAAAGAGCAGTAAAGTAATGGGGCTTCATTTGATATAACATGTATCTGGAGGCCTGTCCCAGCAGCCGACCATGGACAGTTACTCCTTTAGACATGCTGCTGTGTTAAGATCTGAAAACCAGGAGACTAGATAAGGACACAGGCCAAGCTCAATGAGATTACAGCTTGAGTTTGCCACGTGTGGAAGCATGAGGGTGTGTGGTTGAGCGATTGATTGTATAAGTGTGTGGGGGAGGAAATGGGAGCATATGTTATTCACAGAGTTCAATTATGTATCAAAGTGAGGTGAGCAAATGTGTGTGAACTAGTGAAAGTGAGCAATTAGCCCAATGTTTCACAATGAGTGGGAGAGGATGAGCGTATTCAGCAGTGGGTAAATGAGTACATGAAAGATATTCAAACTATGAGCATGAGCGTCCGCTGCTGCCAGGTAGAAGCTTTAGGGTATTTATCCTGAGAAGCCGGACTGCAGCAAATCCTGTTAGTAGTGGTCCCACAATCCTTTAGAACAACAAGCTACAATCGCTTACTTTCTGTCACAAGCACACACACACACACACACACACAAATCTTGTATGCAGCTAAGTTGTGCTTGTACTAATCAAATTCCCAAGTCCCACACACAGCCACAATTGCTTAAAAGTAAATGACACTTTATAAAAATTACAGCAACTTAATTTCATAAGACTTCATTTAACGATCGCCCCCCACACACTACTCAAGTTCACATTAGTCATTAAATAAACCAGGCATGTTCTTGAATTAAGCACATAAGCTTCCAAACAGTTCAGCCACGAGCTGTCATCAACCATCCATCCATTTTCTGCTGCTTACCCTTTTGTGGAGTTAGCAAGTTAAGCAAAGTAGACACCTCTCTCTTGTGCATTTTGGCTGAATAAGCTCCAGAGAAAGGTGTCTGGAAGGCATCCTGATCAGATGCCCAAAGCACCTCTGGTGAATGCAAATGAGCAGCAGTTCTGCTCTAGATCACTGAACTCCTTCCTTTGACAAGTGCACTAAAGTAGACGGGTTCCTGGAAATCCATGTATGCATGTAGCAGAGAAGTATCCTGATTTCTCCTCTACCATCTTTTTTTAATCGATATATATGTTGGGAGAGCTGACTGACAGTGCTCTGAGACAGACTTCTAGACGGACAGGGTGCTCCTTTTCACAGAGCAACTGTCTAAATTAAGCACACTAAATAGGTGACTTATTTAAACATTAGTCCTGATTTCAGTTTTAGTGAAAGTTTGTACAGATTTGATTTAAAAACGAGGCGGCATTACACTGTACAGTGATCTCCCCTTTTATCCAGTCAGTCCTCTTTGCTGAATGTAGTAGAGTAGTATGTGTCAGCAGCATTTGTCATTCATATGCACACTTGTAAAAAGCTGATTAAAAAACCTGGGAAATCTCGAGGAGACATCTAGCTTTCTGACTGTAACCTGGTAACTTTCTAAGGGTTTTTTTCTGATATCTCTAAGCATGAGCCCAGCCACCTAACAGAGAAGGCTAATTTTAAACACTTTCTAACACTACCCACAAGAACATGACCATAGAAGAGGGTTGAAATATCCATCCACTGGTAAATCAAAAGCGTTCTGGCTCAGCTCCATCTTTACCACAAGGTTCCTGTACAATCCCTGTGTTGCTATGTTACATCATCTTTTGCATAAAATCCTGCTCTGCAGAATTAGAAACAGCAGCAAGGTAGCCACTTCACAGCCCCCAAAAACTCAAGTCTGTGATTCAGTAAATGCAGTTGTGTACAATTGGCTACATTTTTAATCTATTGAAAAGATGAAGTGAAATACTACATCATGGCCATGAAAAAAGCCAGCTGTACTCAAGGTCAAACCTACTAAAGAGGGAACAAACTGAATTCTGCACCTCATGTTCACAACCATGTTTCTTTGCCTGTGTTGTTTTATGCCAGATTTTGTTAAATGTGATAACAACGGCTGTGCTTATTGGCTGGTTTTGTTATTTAACTTGTTCACTGAGCTTTGAATGACATGACATGCCCCGCAAACAGAATCGACATACTTGTGCAATATTGTGGTGTTTATCTTACAAAAATGCAAATAGTTTTTAGCCAGGTGCTTCTTCAGACTAACAACATTACTTGAACACAAGAAGGTGATGGTTAAACAGGGACACAACAACATTTGAAACTGCCATGACTCCAAATTCAAAAGTCAATATTAAAATAAACTTTGATTATTTTGATTACTAGTAATGCGGATTACTAATGAAATAAGTTTTATCTCAAGAGATACCGCCGCCAAATGGTTAAACCAAACATTCATTCAGTCCAGTCACAAAGCCCCAGTGAAATCAAGTTTATTTCAGCTGCCTCCAGATCCTGCAGGGACATTGAGGAAATGACGAATGCAGCCTACTGACCTCTTAGTGTTGTAGGCTGTGTCCTGGGGGGTCTCTTCCAACAGCGTGACGTAGACCAGAGCACAGGTCAGAATGAAGAGCACTGTCACAGTATGAGCTCGCCTAGATAGAAAGAAAGGGTGAAGAGACAGAGAAGTGGACATTAATAAAATCGGCAAAGAGGAAAAGATACTGCTGATGCCAAGTCACCAAGTGAGAATGTTTAGCTATATTAATAGACTATAAGTGTCTTTTAAAAGCTTTCATATTTCCTGCACTTGTGACTGAAATATACTTGTCTCTAATAATCAAAAGTAAAATGAAGGCAGTGGAAATTTGATAAAACACACGAGCTGAAACTGATTTGTGTTGGGAAATTGGGTTACATCAGCTGAAAATAGTAACCCAAAAGGTATGCAACAAATAAAACAAAAATCACACAGTGAGCTACTGATTATTAGTCAGTTCAACATTTTCTTCCACTTAAGGGGAAGGACAGAAGTCAAAAATAGCTTTTTTCCAGTGACGTGTTTCAGAATGGACTGTGAAACGCCTCAAAAGGTTGTGTGTTCCCTGTTAAACTAATAATGTTTGTAGACTTTGGTGAACAACTAGAACTTTAGTGGCAGGAAACAAAGCTTGATCTCTGTTCAATACAAGAGATCTATATGATTTTTATGCTTAGGGGAAAAAGTTTTATTTGAAAACTCGATTTAGTTGATGCTAATAGATGTTGAGCAGCAGTTACCGTTACTGAAATTACTTCAATGCTGCAACAATGCAATTGTGTGGCAATGCACAACATCTAGTTATATTTCTGGAGAGGGGCACTTTAAGCTAAGGCATAATGTGCGCAGCAACACGCTGCCTACAGTGTAGGCTATGCAAAAATTTAATGCAGAAGCCAAGCGTAAAAGACAGGCAGACAACAGACCTCCTTTTCAGTGCACCAGCATCTAAATTTAACAGATGCTCAGAGGAGTTTACTTTATTTGGATTTTTCAGGCCACCTTGTGCTCAGAGCCCACCAGTAGAAATTCGGCATGGACCTCTCTCAAAGACAAGAGACCCCTTTTAATGAAAGTGTGAAAATGGTGAGAAATGCTTCTTTGTTTACAGTTGACATTTGCAGTCCTAGGTTTTCGTCTTTAATAAATGACAAATACAGATTACTGCCACCTGCTGGAATGGAGAATGATTTCCAGTCATACAGGCGCAGAAAGTTCGTACTTGATGACTGTTTCCTCTAGTCCTTACGATGTGTTCAAGTGCCATTTTGTGGCCCAGACAAAGGCAAGGTGACACGATGCAAGTTGATGCAATGCAGCTTCAACTTTGTCACTACTGGTTGTTTGACGTCAGCTTGGCTTGTCTCTGCCCTTAATATGAGGAGGCATGCACTCACTACACTGTGTTCATTTTTCAGTCTTTTTTAAAAAGTCAATTAGAAATCCAGTTAGTCCTCTATATGGCAGAGAAACTGTACCAGGGAAGTCAGGATTCCCTACCCTGACAATGGTAACCAGGTTTCTAATGCACATGACAGTTAAGAAAACAGCTTACTCGAAAAAGACAATTGTATCTTGGATACCTTAGTGCGTTTAAACACAGACACTTACTGATGCCAAACAGCACTGTGTGCCAGTGACCCGCAAGTGAACTGTGAAGCTCACGGTGATGTAAATAAATAGCAGCCATCACTGTCAATTAATCTAAAGGTATAGAAGTGTGCACTAATGAGTGATGTGAGCGTTTTCACTTCCAAGTAAATTTAAGTAATTTAAAAAGTAATTTGGTTCAATTCTCAGTCCTGCCAGGCTACATGTCGAGTTGTGCTTGAACAAGACCAAAATCCCGTACTAGTGCCATTATGTAATGTCTGTCAGCTGTCCAACAACAATTTCCCCAAGGGGATCAATAAAGTATTAATTATTATGATTATTTGAAGGCCTGTCTCAGTAGCTGACCATCATTTGTTTGCTAACAAGTACATCTTAACAACTAAACCCGACATGTCGGCAGCTGTCTATCTGTTAACTTGTTTCAGTGTTGTCAGGCTGTAGCTACACAGACAGCAGTCTCTTCAAGAGACTCAAAAAGATAAAACTGTCTTATCACTTAAGGGTACCTGACTGCAAGTATAGCAAGGTTTTAAAAGGCTTATTTTGTACTGAGATCACTGCTGTCACTCGTCAAACTAAAGAAGGTCACCCACTCCACCAGCCCTTTAGCACCAAGTCTGAGTCACAGAGAGAGATGACATGCCAGGTGTCATTAGTATTTTCTCTCTGTTCCACCTCCTTCTCTAACCTGTTTGGCAAGAGACACATGGGAGGGCCTGGTTACTCTCTTGCCTGACAACCACACCATGGGGGTGAATAGACACAGTGGAAATACCAGCCTTTTGCAAAAGGCAGGCAGACTAAGCTTTGAACAAAATTTGCCACCAACCTAAAGATTGAGGCTGAGCATCTAGATAAAATAAGCTACCAGTTGAAGACAGTCCAGTGACTGAGGATAAGCAGAAATAGCCTAATGCTCTCCTGAGCTTGACTGCAAGGTGGAAATAGGCTTGACAAGTACATTTTGTGACCTACAAAATGAAACTTTATTTAATAAAACATGCTTGACTGTCACAGTTTAATATATCTCACCACAGCAGTCTCTGGTTTCCATGATCTCAATTTGTTATAAGTTAAACAATCATTGACATTATAATCAATTAATGAATATTAGGTTCTGTTAGCTACCCAAAGAGTTCTTATCTTAATTACATCACCACAATGTGCAAACAATCTCAGAGGTCTCATAAAACAAAAGTGGTATGCCAAAAGAGAATTTCATTTTCTCAGTCGTAATTCTGGTTGTCTCTATTTTCTGAGAAAGCAAACACTCCCTCCACTCCAACCTGTGATAATAATGCGGGTCTCGTTCCACATGGTAACCCTCTTAACAACCAGGGGAAACTGCCATGATCAACAGTAAGTTCTTAGTTATAACTCTGCACTCGCACACACAGTCAGTGCAATCATGTACTGACTCCATAATCAGAAATCTACCATAAGCAACCATAAAAAACTTTCACTGTAGCTTCCTCTGTGTCAGTGCTGGCGGTTTTATTACTGTTATCACCTCTTAAAAATATCCATTAGGCTTAATTTAAGGAAGTTGTTGGGTTACTGTATAAAAATGTGAATTTTATAGTGACTTAACATGCTTACACAATTTAGTGACGTGCATTTTGCTTATTGTTTGCAACAGGTTTATGCATGCAATATTAACCCATATACAGTTATTCTCAGAATTCACATTATCTCCAGTTGTCAAATCAAGCACAAAGCAAACAGGCGGCAGAGTTATTTTTCATTATCAGTTCTTTATTATACCAGCACCTGGGAGTGCCAGCTATTGTGAGGCCAAACTTCTTAACTGCAATGAACTAAATCACATATAGCATTGACCAAGCTATTTCGTGAGTGAGCTGAGCTAGCCTCAGTCGGGACTGCTATAATATTCTGATAATACAGTTTCTTTACAATAATTTTTTGAGGCTGTAGTCTGTGGTGCTGTTGAATGAATGATAAAAGAAAATATTTATAGATTATTTATTTAATAGAAAAATGTAAGTTAGCATGTTAGCTCTTCTTAATGCCTGTTAATGTATTGAAACCTGGACACCAAAGCTGTTTACACAGTAATGAGAAACTCTGATTAAGTTTTATCTCAGGGAGGACCCAGCCTGTCTCCTCTGTTGCCAAAGATATTGAATAGCTTTGCACATTCTTACTGTGCCTTGCTTTACACACAAACCACAGATTTGCACACACTGCAGAGATGAGACACACATACAGTTACACATTCACGGAGCAAAGGGCCATGGTAGCCATAAACTGCTGCAGAGGAGAGTGCCACTTTTCCACACTAAAGCCATGCACTTAACTGACTACACCTGCACTCTTCACATCATTGTGAAGAACGTGTGTATATGTGCGCGCATTGGTATATATGTGTATTTTCAGTACGGTATCTGCATTCATATTTGTACTGACAAAAGATTGACTTCCAAAACGTCACAAAGCTCTATGTGCTGAAGGTAGAAACTGGGACTAAAGCTATTTTCATACCAACAACACCTTGGATGAACAATGACAGTGCAGAAACCACTAGCAGAACACCTATGAAAGCTTTTGGTGAATTTGTGACTCCTTGCTATTGTTTTCCAGTTGTCCAGATTAATCAAAACATGCTCAGCTTCACCTGAGACTTGTAGTTGAAATAAAAAAAAACAAAAAACGTGGAACAAGGTCAATAATTGTTGTAATTAATGAAGGTCACTTGGGCCTGTCTTTCAGTCCACCTTGAATCCTAGAATACACCGTGCTGTCACCAAACACATGCATCTTGATGCAGCAGCTGTAGCTGTATGTAAAACATAATCTCTCAGGTGATGCAGCAATCAGTATGTGACATTTAGATTGCTGAGACTGCCAAAAAAAAAAGCACTCACCAGAAATACGTGTTCGTCCCGTCGTCATAGACTTCGCACTCCGTGTTTCTCCGGTGCAGACTCTCTCTGGAGCTCTGCTTCATCATCTTGGCTTTCACTGGTGTGCTCTGATTCAGACAGTCTGGCTCGACTGAGCCGTTGTTGACCTGCTCAGCGGCGGATCCTCCTGTGGCGCACTTGCCACTGGCGCTGACAGCGGGCATGCCGCTTTTCTTCGACTCGGCTTTGGCCATGGCTTCAGCGACGAACTGCCCTCTGCGGTTAAAACAATGTTCTGTGCGCTTTGCCTTATAACTGGGCTCGGCACCCGCGCACTGTCATCCAAGTCAGCCCCACCCAAGTCAGCATCCTGAGGTGGTCGGAGATAATGAACGTTAATAGAGACGAAGGGGAGAAGAGAATAACCTGAAAACCACGTCCTGCAGACTCCTGAACACCGCCCAACGCCAACGTTACTCAGCACAGTACAATCCTGACATTGCAGCGACATGAGTCCAGACCAGACCAACACTTGCTGTGTGACACCGCCTACTTATAGGAGCACATTTCCATATCACTAAAGGAGGGAAAGTGTCAGCATGACACCATTTCTGACATAACCACTGTACGGGCACTGAATTGATTGGTTTCGAGTGGTTAAACAAATCACAGTATTTGCACTGGGAGAGCTGTGAAGCCTTGCTGTCAGACAGCTCGGCTAGCTTCGTTAGCTAATTGTAGCAGGCATTTTTTGACCTTGTTAACGGTGCTAAGTTAACTGGCAAGCTTGTTAACAATTAACTGACTGAAAACCGTCATTACTCGAGTCGGTGTTTTATCACTGTGCGCCAGAAACTCTCTTTGCATCAGCTTTTGGAGATTCTGTTGCGGTAAAAATTAAGCTAACATTACTTACCAGCTGAATTTATGACAGTGCTGCTTTGAGCCTGAGTGATTGCAGGACCTGCTAACGCTACATCTGTACAAACGCTTGAAATTCTTTTTGTAAGTAGAAAGAAAAAGTGTTCAGCGGTTGTTGGTGTCGCGTTTAGTCTGTAGCGACGAGCACATAATCCGCTCAAGCAGCATAAAGTGTACACTCCAGACTAAACGCGAGACAGACGCACACATCACATGGACGGCGTCTCTGTGGTGTCAAGTCCGCAGCAGGAAAATGTTGTTTCCGGTGTCGTTCCTTCACAATAAAACACTCACATAGGTTCGCTCTTCGGGTTTCTTTTATTTTGTAATGACAATCTTTAACTCGGAAGTCTTACTGGTGAAACATTTCTTAAATTGTTAAATAAACAAGCTGACCCGTCTGGCGGGTTTAGCTGAGAAAAGTCTTTTTTCTGTTTTGTTTGAAAGAGTTAGACAGTCACTGTTAAAGTTTTTTCATTCAACAATACCAACGGGCGACATACAATTAACTTAACAACATCGTTGTGTTTCATGTGCTAAATTGTAAAAAAAAACAAAAACATGTTTTGAGTCTTATGTCGTCACTTCCGTTTAGCTGAAACGTCATTAGCCATGATTAATAAACAACCAAAAGTGTTTAAAGTAATAATTAAGTAAAAAATATAGTTCTTTTGTTATTATTATAACACATTTTAAAATTATATGTATTTAGGACATAAACAAAGTAAATACGTATTATTGTAACATTTTTTATGAGTTAATAGTTGTGGGCTTTTGAGCACAGTCAAAATTTTTAATGTGCTGGATGAACAAAAAAATATAATTAAAAAAATATAAATAAGATATATTAATAAGTGTTTCAATAATAGGAGCCTTTCCTTTTTAAAACATTTGCTTTGTACATCATTAAATTCCTTATATATACAGCCAATGAGTATTACTTAGACTATTAGAAAATAACAAATGAGTTCAGCACCTTGATAAAAACAACTGTGGGTTGTCAGGTTGTAATTGTGTGCAGTTATAAATGTTTGCAAGTAGTTTTGTTTTTACTTAATAACGGCTGGAGTTTTAAATGCTACTAATATATAAAGGGTCTGTAGTCCAAATGCTTTGCTGTAGTTCCGGAAGGCAGTTGTCAGGTTTTCCTTAGGACCTAACCCTGATTAAATCAAAGAGCTAAAAATATAAAGCATGTGTCATCCATGAGAAGCATAAACACCTGCCAACTTTTCACAGCCTGGTAACACAAGTGTTTTTTTCTAGACTTTGTAGACAGATCTACAAAACATGACTCATCTTTACCATAAACCATTAGTTAGTTACAGATTATGAAATACTTTGCATGTTTTTTATTATTTCTTCACTTCTTCACTTCACATAAATGATTAGTTTAACATAAGACATATGAGATCTCATCAGTGCTGTGTAAACTCTTCCAACAAACCTTAGTACCTTGATTTGCCCTCTAGTGGAGACACCCAGCTGACATGTGGCAAAACCACTTTAATATTTCTCTTGTGCATAGAGTTTGCTACAAGAACAGTTTTCTCCTGACTGCTGTTGGTCTCAGAAAAAGAGACCAATGTTCCCCTCACTCGAGTCCACTGTGTCACATTAATGCTGCTCCTCTATTACGTGATGAGAAAGCAAGTATACCCACATCCAAAGACAATATTCTCTGCAGGACAGATGAAGCACACTGAGGCCTGAGAACTGTAACAGCAACTGTAGATCATAAAGTGTGAGGGCAGAGGATTTGTTATTGAGTGAATGGATGTAGGAGTAAAGCCCAGGGCTTCAGGTATTTGACTCAATTATTTTTTTAATGATTGACTACATGGAATGTAAGACAATTAACATCAAACTAAAAAAGCATGATGCTGCTCATTTGAGTGCTCAAATATCCTTTGAAACCCACAACAGAAAGAAATGTAAAAACTACAAAGCTCCCAACAACAATACAATTGTAGCCTTTACCAACTGTAAAATGTAGCTAAGATTTATGGAGAAGCAGGGTTTAAATTTACTTTAAAGGGGCAGCGGTACAAAGAACATAAAGTTATTAAGACTTGAAAGGAACAGCACCAGTCGGGTGCAGGCGATGCGTGACTGCTTAAGGTTGTTGCTTCTGCAAAAGTATTATGAAAACATTCCAGCAACTATTTTTAAACTACTGAAGAATTCTCTCTGCGCAAAATGTTTTCAAAGCACTACACATATGTAATTTCAGAGCATGTTTTGACTGCAATACCACAATGGATGTATAGTTTGAAGATCAACAAATGAGTAAAAAAAATGCATTTCTTATTTTTTTTTCAGACAGTGAGGTTAGTTTTGTAACTTGTTGAATGACGATGTGCTAAAGGTTTTTATAGGATATATTTTCTGTTCTACTTTTCCACTAGTGAATAAAGTCAGTAAAGTTTAGTAAAACTATGATAAGATTCAGAAACAGGAACAAATTAGGGACAAATCAAGAATAAACTGACAACTCAAGATTTTTGTAACTTATTGCAAAAAATTTTCAAGACTAATACAAATTAAAGAAAACACAAAATAATAGTAAATAATAATATATTTTTTTGAATCTTGAATAAATCTTGAATCTTAAAAAATTTAAATGCTGGGCATTGGTCAAATAAATCAAAATAGCAATTGCAGAATTGATCAAATAATGACATTAACTTGTATGAATGCTATCAGAAGAAACAAGATCAGTTAAGATGTTGGATGGATGCTACTGCAAAGCTGAGGTTTCATCTGACAACAAGACACAATGGGACTATTGAGTCATGCTGTCTGCACTACTCAGTGCTTTTTAAAAGCTGTATGTCTCTGGAGAGTCTCTGATGAGCTTATGGGCACGCATGCATAATGTAGCATGGCTCCTTAGGTAGGAAACAGTAAATCGTCTAGGAAATCATTTCAGTCGGGTGTGTCAAGTGATGGCCAAATTCAACCTAAAAGGCAGCATGCAGAGAAAACTGTTTTATAGGTGTCACATAGGATTGAGGGATGAAATTACCATTTATCCTCCTTTTAAAGCACCCTGTGGGGAGGCCTGCAGCCACTCCATAACATCAAAAGGATAAGCTTGTTGAAGTGAGTGGTTCAGGTGGGGGTGGGAGTGGACAGCAACACCCCAGCAATGGCCCTTTACAGGTTCAAAGACAACAACACCAAACCGCAAAAGCCAGGCCAAAGAAGGTCCCAGAACACTTAAACTCTTAAAATAAAAATCCAACTGAATAAGAACCCATGCATCAGTCTACAGAGGAGTCTGGAGAGCTTAGATCTTTCTGACACAAATTATTTAGCCCTGTGGGTATCTCCTTCTCTGTCAAAGAGCAAGTAATTTAAGTCAATTTGTGTGTGTGTTAATTGCCTTTAAAATATCAGCTGATAACATCTGTTTGAAAGGGAATCAGATCTTTAGAGGAAGTCTTCCCCCAACTCCTTAATGTAAATCTGTTGTAAGTTTAAAAGCAAGTAATGAGATGAATGTTTGGGTGGAGTTTTATCTGAACGATCATGACAAAAACGTTTATGATCAAACTGACAAAGTGAGGTTTCTATTCAGCATCATGATGTACTCAATTCAATAGTATAGCGTTTATGCACTTCATTGATTAAAATGGTGAAACAGAAAATGGAATATACCCATTTGCATACATTGATACTTCATTCTTTAACATTTTAATAAGTACAACTGACCACCAGATGGAGCCAATAACTAAAAGATAGAGGTTTCTAACTGTGTGCCATTAATCACATGTCAAATTAACAAACTGTAAAAAATGATACTGTCATTTTCATTGTCATTCAAAGTTTTCAAGCAAATTGGGTTTTAGTTATCAATAGTGATACAACAAGAAAGTAACAACCCACGCTGTCAGTTTCCTCATTAAGAAACTCTTTTGCGCTTGTTATCAGCTGCTTGTCACCTAATGGTAGGAAATGTGTGTCTGTGTAGATTCATTTGCAACATCACCATAGATTATTCACGCGCAGCCTCAGGGACAGAACATGACACGGTGAAGGGACATCACAGGGAGCACATGACTCCTGACATGCCTTACCAGGTCTCACACTTTTACTTCACGTGACTCTGGCGCACAACGGACTTGCAGGTCAAACGTCCTCACTTTGAGGAACTTTAATCACTTCATTAGATGACAGGTGAGGTAACAGAAAACGGTTTGAGCCTAAGGAGAGTGATGTGGCATTACTGTATCACAAAAACAACAATATAACCAAACTCAAATATATGTAGAGTACATAATTTCACCCTAAACCGTGTGTGCATAAATGAATGTGCTGCTTCCTGCAGATAAGGATCAGAATAGACTACTTTCTACCACATAACATATGAGCAACTGCTGCAATACGTAGTGATAAAAATAGTTGTACACACTGACTAATGCGGTTTAAAAAAGTTTAGCTGCTTCTTTCCTTGCCTGTACAAACTCGCCGTAGAATTTAATCACAAGGGGGCGCTGTGCATCTACTATTAACTGCAAAGGCGTTGTCCGTCTCTCTCGTCTGTGAGGATCGAGGATTTGAGGGCAGTAAAGGGCGTCTGCGTGCACTTTGCAAAGTTCCTTGTAATATTGTTACATTACAAAGTGGATACCTAATGAATAATGATGCAAATCCAATACTGATCCAACACCGGCTTCCTACTCTAACAAGAAATTATTCTCTTAGCCAACACACACACCAGTCGTGACAGCCTGTCTGTGTCTGATTTGTAGTTTACCACTGGGCATAAACGTACTCCTCCACACAGGAACTAAACACCTTTGTCAGTCATCTATAATTTTTATGCCCCTTTCCATGAATTAATGAATTAATATGGTATGTCTGTTTCACTGTAGTAATTTATATGCTCGCCAGTGTTGGAAAGTAAGGGGCTGTAAACCATTACTTAACTGTCAGAAAAAGTTGCCTATCTCCTTAAAACAATTTTAATGAAAATAGTTTTGTCATGTATATAGACATAAACCGCTCAGTTTTCTCTTGTAGACTTTTGTATTTTTATTTTTTCATCTATTATCCTGCCTCTTCCTCCTGTTGTTTACTTGCACCTGTGCGTAAAACTAAATCAGGTTTTACGATCTGGGGAGCTCGTTGATGTTGTTATTGTATTGAGAGAGAAAAGCAGGGTGTGTGTGTGTGTGTGTGTGTGTCTGTAGGTGTACACGTCAGGGGTCAATCATAGGACAATATTTCGTTTTTCGTTGATCATAGTTGTATACACGGCTGTGTTATACATGACATAGCAAAATCTGCTAAAACCTTTATCGGACTCACGACCAGTAGCCAATATGTGCGAAAAAGGAAGTAAACAAAGTGTCCGATAATGGATGCATACGCTTGTGTGATTATCCAGATATTCTCTAACAGTTTCAAGTTGACATCGGGAAAGTCCGCTCCGCGCTTCATCCGAAAGTTGCACCAGAGAAAAATCAGAACGCTGCACTCGCGAGCGAGCAGCCAAATAGGCACAGAGGAATTGCCGACGGGAAATCAGGGTGGGGGGGTTGTGTGTGTGTGTATGTGCGTGTTTGTGTGCTTGAAGAGGGTTGGACTTACAACAGCCAATGAGAAAGCCGCCCGAGGTGCCTGGTGTGACTGACGTTTTTTTGAGGTTATATACTCCACATCTCATCACAAAGGTAGATTTAAACTGAACTGTGTGGAGTAGAGAGGCAAGTGAGAGAAGACACTTGAAGGCACATCAACAACATCAACAACAACAACAGCGCCTGATATTCTCTCCTCACGGATCAATCAGTCTCATTGGGCATCTTCTTCTGCATTCTGGGAGCTTCCTTGGAAAGATTTTGGAGATGTCCAACGTCCAGTTATCGTGCAGCGCGCTGGAGAGGCTGGCGGCCAGGAGGACCTTCCCTCTCCACAGACGCACTAGCGTCTGTCGCAACCTCTTCGGACCGGTGGACCACGACGAACTAAACCGGGAGATGAAAGTCAAGATGCGGGAGATTTCTGAGCGAGACCAGCAGAGGTGGAACTTTAATTTCGAGGCCAACACCCCGCTGGATGGAGATTACGAGTGGGAAGAGGTTCCCGAGGATAAGACCCCGGCGTTTTATCAGGACTCCGTTCAGAACGGCAGGACCCGGGTGCCTGCGACACCCACAAAGCAGAAGTCCCCCTCGGAATCTGTTTTGCCAGAATCTCCTCGTGTGGATGTACTGGAGCGCTTGGCCGTGCCCGAGAGCAGCAGCACTCCCTGTCCGGTGGAGGTCAACCAGGAGAACCGCACAGACAAGCTCAACTCAGGGAGACGGACTCATAGACAGGTCCCGTGTGTTAGACGCAAGAGGACGACAACTACTGACAACAACACGCACATCACAGGTAAATATGAGCGTTTGAAACGTATGTTAAGTTCGCTCTTGATTTTACAGCAGATTCATTTACGTTTTTACTCCGTTGTCTGTCGTTCTCGTCCATGCGCAACTGGATTTATGTGAACTAACTGTTTTTTTTTAAATTCCTTACAGACTTCTTCGTGAAACGAAAAAGGCCTGCTGATAGAAAATCGAATGATGTGGGCGCTTGCCACCTCTCCAAGTCCCCAATCCCCGTGGAACAGACTCCACGGAAGAGGATCCGTTGAAGGTATGAAGATCTATCCGATTTTAAATCTACTATGATGTGATTCTTTACATATCAAATGCTTAATATTAATTAATAGAAGTTGGGTAACTCGTGTATTTGTTTGATTTAAGTTATTTGTGTTTTTCGTGCGTTACTTGTAAATAATTACATGAGCCATGGAGCGCAGACAGCCTTATCTGAGAGGCGGTGGGGAGAGTCCGAGGTGGCGAAATCGCAGTAGTAGTAATAGTAGTAGCTGTAGTAAGACTGGTGGTTGGGGGAGGGGAATGTGCGTCACGATGTGGCGGGAAAACGCCTGGCTAAAGGGTGACGTCTGCTGCTGAGGTTACATCTCCTGTTTCCACAGAAAGCTGACTCGCGTCTTTCTTCGGTATGACTTCACTTATCAGTGTTTTATTCCTTCCTCAGGTCCCTTTTGCACTATTTTCCTGCGCATTTTATGAGGATCGTGGGGGAGAATTTGTCTTCCTTCTCGTCACTTAAACGCCGGAGAGGAGAGAGAACGGAGGACTGTGAGGGGAGAACGAAGCCCGACCGGCCGGCTGCTTTGGCTCGGTGCGCCCCAGCGGATCGCAGCGTGGATACCGGACCAGGCTCTCAGGTTCAGTCCTGGTTCTGGGGGGGGGGGGAGAAGCCGAGAAAATGTCGCCGAATGACTTCTATCCAGTAAAAATGTAGCATTCATTGTTGCTTTTGCATACAGCCACTCGACAGTGTTAAATGTTTTAACATCTGTGCAATCCTAAATTACTTTAAAAGAATTGTCTACACTGGCCAAAAGTGTACAGCTTTATATAGACAATAGCCTATAAATGTTTATTTTTGTTCATTTCTGATTTTTTTCTGTAAATGTATATTTTTTAAGACTATTCTAACTTATAATTTATTTAAGTTTCTTTTTATTTGTTAAATGCCTTGTTGAATTAGCCAAAGGGCATATTTTTATTTTATTATTTACATTTTTTATTGTGATGTTTTGCAATCATGTAAACTTCTCCGTAGTAGTCCACACATGAAAATAGTTGTTTTTTTGTGTGTTTGTGTGTTTCTGAGCCGGTTTGTGTTTTCATACAAGTGCCCTAATTATGTCTTGCAAAAGATGAGAATAAAATATTTTTCACTTCAACTTTAAGCAGATATGTTTGTTTTTTTTCCTTCGGTTTCCTTGCTTAGTTTTAGTTTTGAAACCAGTTGCGAATCTTGAAAGTGAAACCAGGAAAAGGAAAGACTTTGACGTCTCTGTGTTGTCTGATCTGCATCGAATAATTTCGAAAGAGGAACAAGGGTTTTGTTGTATATTTCAAGTTTTGGATGTATATCTTAATAGTATTAAAGAGCAGGTTTGGTGTACTTCCGTGTTGCTTCTTACTGCGCAACAAACAGCAGTAAGAATCCACGCAGTGTCATTACAGACATTTATGACGCCACCTTTTCACTGAACTCCGCCTGTATCTGTCTGCCTCTGAGGTCTCATATACCTTGCGGGGGGGAAAACGCATTCAGACGTGCAGCCTTGGGCAGCGTGGCAGCTGCGGAATATAGGCTGGGATTTAAAGGCCCTTTTGCCCCTCTAAAGAAGCAGCAGCTGCCTTTGGATCCCCGCTTTGTCCGCCACGAAGACACCCCCACATCCACCCGCACTCAACAAGCTCTCTAAAGACCCACTCACACACACTGTTTACCCCGCCGTGGATACACCGGGCGTGGAGGCCACCTGCCAGAGCTGGAAAAAGAAAACTACTAGTCTTTGTAATTGTCCTCGTCTATTGAAACAAACCATTCAACAGGTCATACTTGCAAGTTTACCCTTAATTGAAAGAAGCCAAATGCAGCAGTGTCTGAATGCGCCCTGGGCCTGGACTGCGCGTCAGTGCGCAGAAAGCAACTCATATTTCAACATTTGATTTTTTTCCCCACAAGCTACTCATTTTCCTTAAATAGCTTTGACATTGATGTTTTGATGAAAATTGAGACTTTTGATGGGCAGAGTGACTTTGTCAGCTCCATGCAGCCATAAGCTCTGACGGGCTTGTTCTGATTTCCACCACAAAGCGCTCTCCGGCTCCATTCTTTCCTTTTTGTTGCCATATGGCAAATCCATGTAGACATAGCCAAGACCCATTCAGTCAGCCACAGAATGTCCTGCATCAGAGAACAAAAGACACTTTGTCTGGCTCCTCTATTGATACGAATGGGCGAAAAAAATATAATAATTAATCTATGGCTATATCCAGCTAATTAACGCCCATATGCCCACGGGGAGCTGCGAGGCCATTCAGTGTACTTTTAAATTCTCAATAGTTTACATGTTAAAGACAACAGCTGTTTGTGTGTTACTTTAATGAAGTCCCCTCCATGTTGGATACTGGACACATTCAGGGGCTCAAGTCCCCCCTCAGAGTTAAAGGGGTCATCTTCCTTTATTTGTCTCTACAGCTGAGTAACTATATAAAATTTGTCCAAATAAATGGAACTTAAAACCGCATTCGTTTTCTCAAAAAGGTATTTAATTTGAGACATTGTGGTAAAGGTCATAGGTTAAAGCCCGAAATGCAGCTCAATAAGCTTCTCTTTAAACACACAAACATCAATGTTTAGTTTAGCAGTAATTTAATTTATTCAGACTTAGAGTGCATTGTATTAAAAATATTAGTATGACAGTCGATTCCTTAACAGTGTTCAAGGCCTTAACACGTTGTGCTTGGCTGGACTTTTACAGTTTAAATGAATGGACTCCACAGAATGTGTCATATGACAATTATGACTTAATTCAACCCTGCTGTATGTATGGTGGACATAAAGAGAAGAGATGACAGCTAACATACAGACCTCGTTAACAACAGAATACAATTAAACAACCAGCTGCTGACAGACAGAATCAGCCTTATGTGCAATCTCCCATCTGACCTTCAACTAACTCACATCCACAGTTTCATCTCAGTCATCTGATGTAACAGCTTCTAACCCATGTTCACAGATTTACACTATTTGCAAAGACATAATAAAAATGTAGCTGAGCTTCAGGTCAGATATGGCAAAGAACCAAAAACTGATTATGTATTCCTGTGAAAGCTGAATGTTTTTTTTGTTTTGTTCGAAAAGTAGCCTACACGTCTTAGTATAAAAAAGCCTTCATTCATATAATTTAATCAGGTTTCAAATACATTAAACATTTATAAAACATTTAATTCCATCATTATAAAATCTGCGTAAATGAAAGAAGAATGAAAACTGTTTTATTTTGGAACACAAGATGTGAAAAAAGGGAGAACCAATCAGTCTATTTGATCACTAACATACATATGAAAGTGGATTTTAAAAGTTAAAGTGCAGCGCACATGCAGGCACAATGCGTCCACTGTGTGCGTCTTTTAGTTTGTCTCCTTCGTGGATCTGGGGTGACAAATAATTTTGACTCAGCCACTCTGACATTTACATTGGCCTTTGAGTTACAAGTAAGTGTAGCAACTAAAAATATAATTTCAGACGAGAAAAAAAAAAGAAGCTTAAATCACATTTTCCACTCCAAACACATAATTAACGGGGCAGTCTGCATAGACTGCAATTAAATATAGAAAGGAGGAAAATCAGCCAAAGAGAATTAGCATTTTCCATGACCATCTGGCATCGGCGCAGGCGACAGGGAACAAAGGAGAGTTGGATGTAGAGGAGAGGCGAGTGTGCCATCGCATTGACCTGCAAATGAGGCTTTGTCACCGAGTTAAAGCTCCCTGACCCCCTTTACCCCCCTCCCTTCGAAAGATTTATTTAAATTTTTACCTATAGCGTGACGAATGGAGGTCTGAATTCAGGTCTGTTTATGTTTTGGAGCTGCAACACCAAACGTTGTCCAGGAACAGCGTAAACAGTAATTCTGCAGGAGAAGAGGTCTAATAAACTCATATTCCTGTAAATGAGCTGAGACATTCAAACTCACATAACCAGCATCAGTTCCTTTCTAAAATCATCCGCAGACGCAATGTCAAACTGTATTTCCTCTAGCCACGACTTTCAGTTGGTTTAATGTCAAACGAATAACTGAAAGGAGCAAAAGACATAATACATGATGTTACTTTGATTATATTTTTATTACAGCTTGATCCTGGCCTCCTAACACACTGGATTCTGCTCCACCCAAAATAATTTCTGTTTCTGTAATTTCTGTTTTACAAGGCAATAAAAACGTTAATTCTTAATTAGTTTCTGTTTGTTTCCCCCTTTCTTTTGCCTGGTTGCTGCTTTCAAGTACGCTCGATGACATGGACGTGTGAGTGTGTTGGCGAGTCCGTGGTGGACACCTGTGCCAACCCTCGCTCATCGCCCCAACCCCCCCCCCATCCACTTGAGGAGTGTAGTGCGCAGACGTGTTTGCATAAAGGTGATTGTATCCGGAGGAGGGATCTGTTGTTTGTCTGTGTTCCTTTTCTCTCATTTTGCGTTTGTGCCATAAAAGGAGTGACGACTTATGCCGAACAACCCTCAAAACGACGCAAAAATATCAATCGTATTTTTATTATCATTAATTGAAAATAAGGGTTTAACATCACACAGCAAAAATCCTACAGTTCGTCGCAGGAACAGAAATAATAATAACGTTTTTAGAAATAAAAGGCCTATTAACGTAAAGTAACTCATATTCCAAAAAGTTAGTTTTATTAATTTGAGTGCTAAAAATATTATGAAGTTTAACAATTTCACGTAGGTACGCGCCTCTCTTATGAGGATGTTAGACTTATGCTGTTTTAGATAATAATATTGGTATTTACTCATATATTTTACGTACATATATTTTATTCTAATATTAGTCTATGGGCTATGACATTTTAAATATGCCAGTGACACCAGAGAAACTGAGAACGAAAGCACAATAAGGGAATTAAAAGTAAAAGAACCTTTAACCACTGTTGAAAAAAATATTGTAGGTCAAGTTATTTGGGGGTTTGTCTCTTCAGATGCAGACGTAGCGCGTTTTTTCTCTCTCTCTTTTCCCCCTTCTCCTGGGTCTTTTCTCTTTACATCCACTCAGTATTCATGCCTGGGGATAACAAAGAGCAAGCCTCAACCCACGCAGGAGGCGGTGTGACAGGGAACTCGTGGCAGCTTTTCAAATATCTTCTTTCTGTCTCCTCCTTTTCTTTGCATCTCGACTTTGGTCTCGACTGGAAAGAAGAGGAGGAGGAGGAGGAGGAGGTGGTGGTTGTGGGGGTTAATCAGCCTCCCCACCTCAATCTCTAATTCACTTTGCTCTCCACACGCATCAAGGGGATCGGCTTTAATGCTGCCCACAACAAATGCAGATCGTTTACAATGTTGCACAACGCACTGGAGCAAGCAGCTAAATGTCCAGTCTGCGCTGAAGTGACAGTGTGCTGCGCCACAAAGCTGCTTAAACAGCCGACAGAATGTGTCCGCTTTACTTCGGAAAAATCTAAACTTGACAATGCTAAGCCTGTGATTTTAACTTTTTTACTGGTATAAGTTAAAACCAAGAATTAACACGTCGATCCTAATCTATTTTAACAAATCACCCCGCCAATGCTGAACTAGAAAAAGTATAAAACTATCATTCAAGTGGCTGAACTGTTTTAATATTTATATTAAATGAACTAAAGATCAACTCATTTAACTACACGCACAGCAGCGGGCTTTTCTATGACTCCCCCTCGGTAGGGTGCCCACATTAAAACAATTCTGTTATCTACGGGAGCCGGCTGTTTTCCCGCTTGAAAAGGTTAAAAGGTCATCCCTATTGTATCCATCCATTCTATCACAGAGAGTGTCCAGAGTTATTGTATGTTATTTATAATAATGTTATTTTACACTGTGAAGTCAGAGTCACACACACACACACACACACACATTAATAAAACCTGCAGGCTTAAGATTGTATTTATATAGATATAGACAGTATTTATTGTACTTTATGTCACACTTTATTTGCCCCAAATGCAGAGCTTATTACTTCTGTGTGTCCATCTTCCAGCACTGTGGGCAGAGATTAAAACAAATGCTCTAATCAATTTAAGCAATGAATAAATGTCACATGTGTTGAATTGAATGTGTCCACATGTCAAGCAGTCCACTTTAAGCAACACACAATTTCCACTCAACTCGACAATGAGCAAACAACATCAACGGGCTATTCATGTTAGCAAGAATCTAAGTTACCAAATTGTCCTTGAGGAAGACACTGATTGCTCTTTTGATTGATCCTGTATAGCTGACACTGATCTCTGCAGTCACACAAAACTCTGGGGTCATCAGTAGATTACCATCAACATATGGTGTGTGCATGTCGATGACACACACCACCACGACCAGTGATGCTATGTGATTACTGAATGCCTTCACACCACAGATGTCGGGGAACTAAAACGTAACAGATGATATCATCGTAGTCTGTGATGGACTGGTGGCATGTCAGCATTCAGAGAAACGCGATGTTGTGACAAGCAATCGCAGCAGCAGCGCACACCCGGTCCAACAACAACCTACTGTGTCCCTTTCAGTATCGCGTTTACTGTACCTATCGAAAACTGCATAGCTTCACTGAGTGAGTGATGGCTCTACAACCAGAGAGCCATATGCAGCTCTGCAGGAAGGGGTCTGCTTCATTGTGGCAGTAATTGGACAGAGAGGAGAGAGGAGGAGACACAGATAGCACGATTACACTTGAGAAATGAGATCTAACTCCAACACAGCGCCAGTCCTGACAGCCAGAGTCCTCCACCTCCATTCTTCTGCTCTGTCCCTTTGTTTGAATCCTTTTCAGTCTCTCTGAGGCAAACCTGTTCCCCTTCACATCCCTTCTTGCACGGGATGTGAATCCTCTGTTGAGCGGCTGCTGTGTCTGTTTTATCTGTCCATCCATCCATCTCTGACACCTCTGCTATCCTTCTCGCTCCTCTCCTCCCTGTCCCTCTCTCTATTCGCAGAGCAGTTTTCTTCTCCTTCAATCATCTTGGCTCATAAAATGTAGGGAGGAGGGCAAGAAGGCTATCTTTTCAGGGCTGGCTACACTGCTATGGGTGCACTGACTCGGACTAATGCTATTCATGCCACACATTTGCTCGCCAGGTCCTATGAAAGGGGATGGCCACAGCAGCCTTTATGAAAAACACAACAAAGGACCATCATTCATCAGGCAGCAGAGTGCTGAGGAGTGGCAGAGTTTGGGTTCATCCTTTTTAGTCTTAAGCCGCTGGCATTTGCTAGCATCATGTTGGGAACGTTCGTCTTTTCAATGAGATTTGCAATCTTCTTTTAAGTGGAAGGTGATCGTGGGCTTATTTTGAAAGAAAGCAACTTATTTCATCAGAAGTCTAATTGAAAATCATCTTGTTTTGTTGTTAGAAAGTTTATGAGTTCTAGATGTCTAGAGGTTTAGTAGTACTGAAGTAGTACCATGTTAATGTGTGCGTGTGTGTGTGTGTGTGTGTGTAACACACAGAAAAGCACTATCCACAGTGTCTGATGGCGATAAAGATTTATGTATTCCTGGGTCACCAAGCAACTGTTAATCTTCACCTTCCCTTGGTGTTTCCTTCACACAGTGCCAGAAGTTTTAGAGGCCAATTGGCAGCTCACAACAATATCCATAATGCCACAGGGACTTGTCAGCCTGTCCTAATTTGTGGCTGTGGTCCTGGGGATGAATTCAGCCGCTGCTGGCTGCTTGACCTGCTGTATTCTTTTGGCGGATTAGCCACATCTTTTAGTCTTCATGCAGGCCAACACCAGTGGGCTGATACCCCAGCCTGCAATTACACAGCGGGAAAGGGCTGTTTACACGCACACACATGCATACGTGCGCACACACAAACACACACACATAACTGATTATGGATGGATAGATGGAAGGATGAATAGTTGGACAGAAAGAGAAGCAGGTGATGTAGCTGTAGGCTGCTTTGAAGAGGACTTAAGAAAGAGAGGGAGAGAACTGGGGGAAAGGGAAACTGTCTCAGTGTGTGTTTTGGGGTTTTGTAGTTACACAGTGGGTATTCAGCCTACATTGTGTACATGGAAATCAATGTATTGACCGACTGAGCAGCAACCTATCTTCACAAAGATGGCACAGCACCACGCCAGAGGATAAGATCGCAAGACGGTGCCTAACAGAGATGGAAATGTCCTACATTTCCTAATTGAAGTCTATCACAGGGTGTAATTCAGAGGGTGTAACCATGAAAATGTTCTATGTTGTTTTGGATTTTACCAAAGAATCTCCCTCACAAGTGTTGGCATGCGACTGCTGTTGTAGCAATAAATGTTTAGTTTGTTCAGACTATGATTGACTATCAGCAGAATACTGTCACGGTAAACTACATGAATGAAGTTTAAAATAAGTTATCAATTAAATGTTTGTTGTCATTAACCTTTATAAATGATTATTGTCATCGATATTAATTAAACTTAATTAAGTGGCACTCTGTGGATTTTAGACATAAAGGTTTACAGCGCACAACAACAGTTGCATGATGTTTTTCGAGTTTCTGAAGAGTTACTAAAATTTGAGAAAATAACTGATGATGATGTCATGAGGACAGTCACTATTGAGGTGCATTGTGGGAAGTGTAGGAGCCAGCATTTATGGAATGACTAAATCTCGTGATTGAAAATAAGGATATGTCAAACTCTTCTTTGCTCTTCTTTGTAAACGTAATTTAAAATTTCTCAAATTTTCTTTAATTACGCCTATTTCACTTTACTTTAACTGATTAAAATAAAAAAACAACAATTACACTTTGAGCTCATGCTTAGATAAAATGTTTTTCAGATTAGGTTCTATCATCTGCTGAGCTAGTTCCAATTCAATGATTTGATTTACTTGGGAAGTCGATGCCAAAAACAGAAATGAAATACCTACACATATTTGTGATTGTTGCAACAAGACAAAACACAGAATTTAAATTTCTCCAGAAGTGTACACATCAGCACACAGAAGACCTATACATAGATAACAAAAGGCAGATATGCGACAGGTCAGGCGCATATCAAACTTGGCAGTGCAACACAACTTCTTACAATGCACACAAAGTCTTCAGTGATGGGAATAGGGAAATTGGCAAATGTAACATGGTCCCCTGCCATCTTCCCTCGCTCCCTCCCTCTGTTTCATGACAGATGCTATGTTCCACGAAGACACTCTCAGCTGCACAAGAATAGTCCGAATTTGTCAACAATGACGGTGGACAAAGAAAAAAAAGAGAAAAAAAAAGAGTAGAAGATAAAAAACTTCTGGAAGTCAGCATCTGAGTTAACAATGACGACACAGCATCAGGGAGGAGGGCAGCGTGCGTGTGTATGCACAGACCTCTCTCCAGGAATAGGACCCATCACTATGGAAACACGCCCTGACCCCTCCCCACTTCTATTACTATAGTATACACATACACGCACACACTTGTCAGCTGCAGGCCAGGCGCTGTCTGAGCCCAGATGGTGGTGAACTGCATAACTCACTTATCTGTCTCTGGCCTGTAAAGGAATGCTTAAAGGCCTCTCCAATTCCCAGTGGACGTCACCAAAAGGAGAGAAAGGGAGCGGCACACCATCTGCTTCCAAACACCGTCGGCACCCCACTTTCCTGTCTGCCTCCCAAATTCAGCCCCCATCTTTAACCATCAGCTTCTTTAAACCCTCCTTGTGATCCCTGAGCAGTTCCTAGAGAGTTGCTGGGGGTGGGAGAAGGGCATCTTTTAATTTGTGTACGGTAGAAATGCAAAGGGACGATGATGTCAGGGTTGGTGGTTCAACTCCTGATTCCCCCAATTCCTGGCAAGTCTCTGGGGAAGACACTGAATCCACAACTCTGTGCCTGTCCACAAGGATTACCCCAAGATGAATAATAAAGTAAATAAATAATTATTAACCAGCTGTTCAGACCTTTCAGCGCTATAAAAAACTTTTTTAGCTTGTGGCCACTTGAACTAAAGACTAACTAAACAAATGAACTAAAGAGTAACTGTTTGTGTATTTTTACTTTAAAATGTCTTATTGTCACTCATTCTTTGATCAGTTTTACAGATCTGTTAAATAATGAGGATACAGGTAGACAGACAAAGTCAGTTTCAAAATGATGGTAATCTCATTACGGCAGAAAGCAAATGTTTTCTCCTTATTATAAAATTCTGGCTCTAAAGTTTGTCCTGGGAGTTCCCTACTGTTTTTCATGAAATGTACATTGTTGACTTGCTTGAAAAAAGTATCACTTTTCATATAAATACGTACAAACTTCCCTGTTTTTATATTCTCAGAATTAGACGGTGCTGAAACACATGACCATATGACAAAGATCCATGAGACGGGACAGTGCAAGCCAAGGGTCACTAGGTTCAGTCTATACAACCTTCTGTGGAGGAATCCTCCTTTTTCCATGTAATCATACTGGAAATAAACAGCATAATGCAAGTGAATGTGTACTGCTATAAAAAGGTTTGCACATGAAATAAAGAAATGCTTTTTATTGTAATACTGTAATAATAATATCAGTTTTAAATGTAAATCAATCAGAAGTACAACAGGTAAAACAGGAAGTTTTGCTGCAGGAAAGACGTGTGAGAAACAGAAATGTAAGAACTCAAAAGAAAGACATTCGAAAACACATAAAAGTGAAGCAGTGAAGACGCCAACATGTTTTGCCTTCATCAAGATGCCAACTCTTTACTCTCACTCTTTAAGTCCCTGATTAAATAGCACGCCCTTCTCCATCTTGTTGAAAATTGCTGCACTGTTTAAAGAGGCGAAATCTGGAGAGTTCTCCACCACCCACTGTGTCAAGTGTGGCTCAGGTGTGTGTGTGTTCACCACATGTGCTTGTGCGAAAGCTGGTGTGTGGTCCGGTTCATGTAAGCACAATCAGATCATAGTTTTCATGGTCTTGCACATGCTCATATAATCAGACACAGAGTTAAAAAAATACATGTAGCTTTTGACAGGCAGTGAGAAAGAAAGAAAACAAAAGAGATAGTGATGAAAATGGTATGTGTGCGTGTCTGTGTGTGTGTAGCAGGACAGATAAGGCAGTAGAGATGCACTTGGAGAAGCACTAGAAGCCTAGGAGGAACAGAAATAGGAAGACAACCTGAATTTAATATGTTCGTAAAGGGTAACACCGGGTTAGGGTTAGGCCGGAGAAAGACAAATAATACATACAACAACGTTAAACGTTAAAGTTAAATTAACAAGTTACTTTGAGCACAAAATGCTAAACTAATCCATCCATCAAGGCAGAACTGTCCTGGATGTTGTCCAAAACATGATCTGAATTTTGGTTTCACTGCTCCCATCAGTTCTTGGAAATCACACCGCTTCTCCATCTCTGTCAGCACAGTGGTGATCAGTGTGGTTCAGAGAGTGTCCTGAAGGAGGGCGACAAGCATGATGAATGTGACAGTTTGATTGTCAGGTTCAGACAGTTACAAAAAACATGACAGCTTGGTATTGCATGAGACAGAACACACCGCTCACAGGGTCAGTGTTTTAATATGGTTTTCCTGTTTAATTCAGGCCGATGCAGACAAACAAAGACATGATCAAAAATAGGATAAGTTCAAAATCCTTGTGTCGTTAAAGCCTCACTGTTCTAACAGTAGATTCAACAAACTTTCCTTTGTTTGAAAAGGATTAGTTCTGATAGATAAATGCTTACTAAAGTCTCAGGTCATGCCATAAGTCTTGAACAAGTCAAGACAAGTACTTCCATCATGTGGCCCTAGAGCACCACCAGCCCTGAGCAGCTTTTCGTCAGCCACTGACAAAACGTGTGGAACAAATGGCACCAGCCAAATGGAGAGGCAATAAGGCGAGGGGCCCTCTGTGAAGTGCGTGTGTGTGTGTTTGGGTGTCGGAGCGTGCACGTGCGGGAGCGTGTGTGCGTTGATGAAGTGTACCCAAGCAGACAGGACGTGGTTGTGTGTGGATTTTGCAGGGTGAATGGTGATTGTGTATTTTCAATAGAGAAGGGGTGTCTCCCTGTGTGAGAGTGAATGTCGAAGCTCTCAGTGTGTGAAGGCGTTTGTGTGCATGAGTGTGTGTGTGTGTGTGTCACAACAGGCCGGAGTGGGTGAGAAAGAGCAGTCTGTCGGTTCAAGTATGCCCCCATGTGACCATTGTGAGAAGTAGAAGGTCGTGACAGGAGGATGACAGATGACAGAATATTGGTATCCTCCAGACCATAAAGTTTTTTTTAAAAATGGCAACAGGTTGAAACCTTTGCTGAAAGTGTCTTTGCATGATCAAATGCTATCAAATTAAAAGACAAATCAGAAGCTGTTCTGCACCTGAGCAAAGTCAAGGAGTTTTTGCAAAAGATGTGTGGTTCTGATAACCCTTCCTTTAGATTACAATACAGAACGTTCCTTTAACCTGTTTCCTGTTTCTATCTAATTAACTACGGATCGTCCAACTTAAAGGGAAAAATATATTGTTTGTTCATGTCATCTAAAACGACACAGACCTATCAGCAGGACAACTTCATTTGTATGTGCCCTATCAAACTGTTAAAAGTCGATGAAAAATAAATGTTTGATTATCTGGCGTTGCTGCAGTGAAGTTTTGGATTGAGGACAGAAATGACTGCATGCTATCATTCAGTGTCTGCTTATCAATGGACCTTGATCAGAAATAACAAATGTCTGGTTAATTAAATTCTGTTGTTCAGCACGAGAGGACCCTATTTTGTCCAGTCGGACAGATGTAGACAAAATAGGTCTCGTGATGTTGTGAAAAATTTCAGATGAACAGTGGGGATGTCTCACATTGAGGACAGTTTCAAGTGGTAGCCATGGTAATAGTCTCACCATGTCCCTTCAAGAAACTAGTGGTAGATTTTCCTGTGGAGTCCTTGGTAGCTGAGTGGCTTGATGGCCATCTCTCCAATCCTCTCTACTGCATCCAAGAGGATTTTCACCCCTTTGATTAAAGTACTCCAAGAAAGAAGAATAGTGTTTAGAACGTAAAGCCCCAAATAGGACACTGTCATCCCCAAGAGACGAACAATTCGGACTGAGAAAGCGTGTTTATCCTCTGCTATGAAAGCACAAATCAACTGTTTTGTTTTGCCTTTTTTTTTTATCAGATGGATATAATGAACTGCCTTCAGAGTAGTTCAACAGAAACCCCTATGATCCAAAGGCACTCTTATCACCTCAAAAACAGAAACCCAAAATGAACAACAACAAACATTTTGAGCTCCCGGAGCCAGCCCTCTTTTATCTGTCTCCCTCACTGCGATCATGATACTGTTACAGGACTGAGAATATTTGATCTGTTCTGCTAAACTGTTCATTACAGAATCAAACCACCACTTGTTCCTTGCTGAAAAAAAAAAGAATCATGTCTCTTAAACTCTTTCATCTGCCCAATCCATCACATCTGAGCTGGGATCTGACATCAGTGCAAAGGCCTGTGTCAGATGTGGCTCCCAATTAGCTAATGTGGTCAGTTCACTGCCTCCCACCCCTCCTTTTTTCCTTTTGAGCTAAATCAGACAGAGAAGCTTACATTAAACGGCCAGGGGCCGCCGGATAGCAGGGCTACAGTGTAAAAACAGTACTAATTGCACTTGGCTGTTCTTTATGAAGTTGGAAGTTGGTGCCATGCCCACCTCCTCAACTCTAACAGGGGCGACAGCTACACACAATAAACACTGCTGTTGAACACGATCAAAGTCACAAATGGGGATGATAGGTCTGGTAAAACATAACTTTGAAAGAGTGAGGGGAGGTAATGTATGGGTTCTGTTGCTGTAATTGTTGCCTGTACGGCTTTAAGAGCAAACATGACATTAACACGGTATCCTCTCATGCACTGGGTGTGAAAAAGTGTGTTTCTTATCAACTGTGGAACAGCTACTGAACGCTGTGTTTCAGCAACATCCAGCTTAAAATGTGTATGTTCCTCGTAGAAAACAGCTCCGATCCCACTTGAGATGTCTGTTAATCACGGTGTGTGGGTTCTGACCCAATCTTTAAGCAGAGAGGGCCTACCTGTAAGCACATCTTTGAGTCTGAAGAATGAAAATGATGTGGTTGACAGAGTAGCTCAAACCTAAAATATTCACCTTTGCATAGGAATGAGAGAGTGTGAGTTGAATTTTTGCTGAAGCACTGTAACGCTGCTATCGCCACAGTGCTTAACCGGACCCCCCTGTCCATTCGAGGCTGGGGTCAAAGGCCAAGTTGGTGTCTGTATCTGATGGGAGAGGTGTCTTTAGGAGTTAGGTGACGAAGGGGTGCGAACTTTGATTTGGGATCATGGAATGTGTACGGCGTCTTAATGATAATGATGGTAACACTGTGCTGGAAAAGAGACTGGCAAAGGATGTGCAAGCGGTTGGATGAAGGCAGCTGAAGAAGGTTGCCAGTTTTAACAAAATCACCTTAAAGAAGGGTCGGCTTAAAGACAAAACTCTACCATGTCTGCCTAAAAAGGGTTTAGTGACTTACAGCTCAGGCTTCATGAAATTATTTGAATCATAATAGTGTCACACGGTATCAGATTCAAGCATCAGTGCAGTGTTTCCTGCTGATCACGGAGCACCTGCGCTCAAAACATTTCCGATTATAAGTGTCTCACTTATCACGTTAATGTTGCATGTTAAAGTAAAAGGGTAACTGTTGTGGTTATTGTTAATTGTAGTGTCTCAAACGTCTATCTTGTCTGACCAATGGCGTTTTTGTGCCCACTACAAAGTCACTGTCAGCTCTGATTCTGGCAAAGATTTCTTTTTAAAACGTGTTCCGACTGTGGCTTGTTTTAATAAAGAAAGTCTGTGTCTGTATTTCACTTGCAGATTCCTTCAACATCAGTTTGAGGACACTGTTGGCTTATTCCTCCTCCTTCTTCTCCTACTCCGTCCTCTTATTGTTTAGTTTTTCCTTTCTTTTCCTCATGTGCTTCTTATTCTTCATTCTTCTTACGCTTCTTCTTTCTCCTTTTCCTTCCTGCTACGGCTTCCATAGACAGGACAGCCAAACCATTATATTGACTCATTGTTGCTGTTAGATTTAGTTTTCTCACTCTCTGCTTATCTTTCTTCAACTTTCCTTGTTCTGTAATTTGCATATATCTCAGTTCTTCTGCGTGTTACGTTAATGTCTCTTTGTTTCCCTTGTCTGCCTGGCTGGTCTTTTCCATATCCCACTCCATCTTTTTTTTCCCTTCTACTTTTCAGTCTCTTTTTTGGTCAGTCTCACTCTTTTCTCCCTCCCTCTCTCTCCCTCTCTCTCTCTCTCCCTCTCTCTCTCTCTCTCTCTCTCTCTCTCTCCATTTATTGTCGCCAGCTGAGAAAAACAGAGGAGTCTTTTGGCACCGGGCCAGAGCAAACATTGATATCCAACCAGCCCCCCTCACTGCTCTCTCCTTCCACTGGCAGCTGTCCATAACTAAACACACAATGTAACAGTACACACATACACAGTACGTGCACACAGTCACCAAAGTGCCCACTGTAGCTGTTTGCCTGGCTGACATGTTCTACTATAATTGCAGTGGTCTGTACGGTACACTACAGCCTGCAGCTGTGGACCTTTCCAAAGCTCAGGCTGCAGCCAACCAGAAACACCAACAAACTCGGGACTGGGAGAAAATAAACAGACACTTTTAATCTTTTAAATAGCCTCTCCAGTCATTTTCCCCTGCAAGGATTGTCTGCTCTTTCACGCCATACGTAGAGGAAGACAGGAATGGTAGGAGCAAGTCCATGTCACGCAAATGAAGTCATTAGTCAGATTTAATATAATATTTACAGTAGATGGGAGACAACGATGATAGTGATGATGATGATGATGATGATGATGATGATGATGAGTTTATCAAGTGAATCATCCAAAACATCAGGAAGCTGTTGTGTAGCTGAAAGGAGTAGTAGCAATGTCATTAAGTTCCTTCTTTATAAACTTACAGTCAAACTGACTCTCACTTCCCTAATTAAGGCTATTTTCATATTCTTAACTATCACTGCTTTCACTTTCACTTGTGTTGTTTGTAACTGTTTCTGAGTGGTTTTGCTGTGCAAATGCGCTTTAAGGTAGCTTATTTAGTCATGACTTTATGAAACCTTTATTGTTCCATTATTTCTTTACTGAAAGAATAGTTTGGATTTTTGGGAAACGTTCATGATGGGAAATGTTCATTCACTTAAATGGAGAAGGTTACATAAAATAAAATTTAGTCACATTCCCCCTTACATATAAAGATACAGACAGCAGTCAGCTGTTAGCTGTTAGCTTGGTTTAGCATAACTTCATGTCCAAAGGTGTGGAGGAGTTCAAGCAAACTCACAAACAAGAAATGTCCTTCTGATAACCCATAAAGATATGCATGTATTAATACACCGTGTGCACGTGTGTGAAGTTGGGATCCCTTTCCTGCCTCCTTTTTCCAGAGCCTGTACCTAAATGAAGTTGGATATGCACACTTTGCACTGTGAAAGCATAAAACATAGTCACATCAAAAACATGTTTTTCATCGACAAAGCCTGTTGCAACATACTGAACTTGTAGAAAAGGGAACAAAACAGTGTTTTGCAAGATTATTGCAACAAATAGGCTTATTGAAAAGATGAAACTTTGATCAGTCACAACATTAAAAAACAACTGGCGGTTTTAATGTTGTGGTGCATTGGACTGACCGTGGCATGGCCGTGATCGACAGGTGTCAGGACACACAGTGCATTGCAGCTTGCTTTCAGTTTGCTCATGCTGACCACCACGATATCAAAATCACCATTAATGTTTTGACTGTCTCTGTCTACACAGTCAAACCAAAAAAATATGCCCTTATAACCCTTGTTAGAATAAAATAAACACATTACTTTACACGTCATTTATACTTCATGGGAGCTATAATTAATTGGATTGCTACATTGATTGTTACAAGATTACTTGTTACTCAGTTTTCTAAACCCTTTTATGCAGTTTCCTGACATTCTCTTGGCTGATTCCAGTCTTTTTGCCAAGCTAATGCTAGACTAAACAAGTCGTGGACCTCTCTACTGCCTGCCCAGACATGGCATTGCTATAAACCTTTCAATATTAACAGAGGGTAAGAGGGCATACAACAGAATCTCCACAAATGCTGAAGAAATCTGACTGGTACTGAAATCATTGTCTGTAATGTGATCAGCAAATTTGATCCATAATCCCCAAGACTTCCCCACGTTTTCAGATCAAATCCATGACTTCACACTCCATCCTGGTCATAACCCATGCACATGTGTCTTTGAGGTAAACCAATTGTTTCCACACACATGCTGACAGCTCGTTAATGACAGGTAATAAAAGTTGTGTAAACACATCTGTTGGCACTGAGTTACCAGACAGTAAAAGACCCTCTCCTGTGGCTGTAAAACTGCAGGCCACTGAGTCCTGTACAGAGCACCCATTATCAGTTCACTGTCTTTACTCTGAGCACTGACTCTCAATGACAATTCACTTGCTTGTCACCACACTTTGTTTTGTGTTTGGCTTGTTTTATCTCTATTGTGAAAATGTGTTTGAGAGATACCCTTGAGTTTCCCTCCTTTTGTGACTTGCCATAAAAAAAAACGGATGACAAACTACTTGGAGATAAAAAAATAAAACCCGAAAAGAGATAAGCACCATATGCAGTGTCACATAGTAATGATCTGGAAGGCAGAAGCAGCTTCATATTGAGTGAGCAGGTCATCTGAGTGTGGGCATATCTGCTGGGAATAGGTACCACATGGCTGATAACCAGCTCTGAACAGATGGCACATCATTAGTACTGCAGAAGTGGTTACCAAATTGGATGAAGCGAATAGCAATGATTAGGAACAATCAATAACAGTGATTAAATGAGATTTGACACAAAGGAAAGGACTCTAGAACGCTGAAACAGAAGGGTTAGACATGTCCCAAAGCACCCGTTACAATCTGTGCAGAGCTTCGGTGTGAAAACGAGGCTGGTTATTAAAGTCACCGGGGCTCCAGTTAACAGGATCGATACAAATACCACGCACACTGATTCAACCTAAATATCAGTGATGCAAATTAATCAGTTTATTCTCTGCAAGTCAATAAACTTTAGCAGCTTTCTTTTTAAATGCAAATGAGCTACTGACATGCTATAAATAACAATTCATGAATGGCAATTAAAGCTGCCTGTGCATTCTTTCTGAGCATTTACATTATAGTACTGACCCCTTATATTTATATTGCACATGTTAAAATCAAGTAGAAAGAAATATTCTGCACGTTATCCTAGATAATTTGAATAATCACATCTAAAATAGCTGGTAATTTTGTCTGTGTGTATAAAAAGGAATTACTTACACACAGAGACACACACATGCATGGAAACACATACCACTTGTGTTTTGATCCTTTACACAACATTTCATTGACTTAATTAACTAATTTCCTGGAGACTTACCCTAACTATAATCACTTTGCCTAACCCTAAAATAAACTTAATCTTAACATTAAACCCTTATAATTTTTTCCGTATTTTATGGTTTATATCATGGAGTCTTACATTTTGTTCCCCAAAGGAACGAAGAAGTCTGCAGAAAGTGCCTGTGTAAGAGATTTATGTCCTACACACACACACACATACACGTTCTGGCAATGAAAGTACAACATCTCTATCCTATACTGTAGCTCTCAGAGTGATTCCAGGTGTTTTGGCATCTTGTTCGTCCTGTCTCTGCAGGAACTTTGAATTAAAAATTATATTATAAAAACTCTGGCTACATATACATAAGCCAATACAGCACATATGTTTCAAATCTAATTTACACCTGAGAGAGTGAGAGAGAGACTGATGGCGAAAAAGAAGGAAAGCCAAAGAGAAAGGTGAGAGTGAGAAAGAGACAAAAGGACAGAAACTGTCAGAGAAAAAGTGGAAGATTTACCCACTGATGGATAGTGTGACTATGCTTCACAAAATGATCATATCTGATATTTTCTTTTCTTAAATCCATTCACATGCTCCTTCAGTGTGACTGACAGAGAGATCTGGGACATGACATGGGGCCAAAAAGGAAGAGTGAGCACAGCGATGTGTTCTGGCTTGTTTTCATTCAGTCTCTCTGACTTATTCATGTCAAATCAGCATAACAGGAGCTGGGGGTAAAGTGAGGTTTTAATGAGCGCTGAGTATGTGTGTATGTGTCTGTGTTAACGCATTATGGTTTGGCAATTTATACGAAGGTGTACAGGAAACAAGTTATCAGTAAAAGAATTTAGTAGGTAGGTATCTCCCCTGTGATGATGAAGTAGTAAAAAGAGGGGGTTAGAACGAAATGATACAAACATACAGCGAGTTATTGTATTTCCCTGCAATCAGTGACTAATAATATGGTATGATCTTCTCTTTTCTTGCCTAAACCTAACTTCATGCTGGACAAACAAAATGTGCTATGGTGAAACACGCGCAAACAATTTTAGTCTTTTATGTATTTATTGAACACGCTTATTAAACACTCAAAGTACTTGTGTAAAAAGTAAGTGAACCCTTGGATTTAATAGGTGGCTGTGGACTTGGCCTTGAATGACGCTCAGAAGAGATCACTATTTGCTTTAGCTCAGTCATATTTTTAGGATGCCTTGTATGAACACTTAACATCATTCCACATCATCTCTGTTCGCTTGACGTCTAGGCTTTGACTGGGCCACTCTGAAAGGTGGATTTCCTTTTTTGTAAGGCTGGTCTGAGGTAAATTTACTTCAATGATTACAGTCATTGTTCTGCAACATCAACCAATTTTTACTGATACCTTCAAAAACGTCCACAATGGCAAGTTGTCCAGGTCATGAGGCAGCAGGGCATGATACTCACTTCACTGCACTTCACTCCACTGTCAGAGTTTACCTTTTTATGTCATATGCAACAACTGCTGGTGGCACAGATCCAACCAGCACTGCTGACTTGTCTCTGTACTTTCTAGCCCGACATTCCAGCCCTCTCAACGGTGAACATAATCCTTAACTTTCACCGTTTCTGGGCTTCTTCAGGAAGTTTTTTTATTGCAGGAAACCAGATGGGATTGTGGCATGCCAGGCATTTCACCTGGTTCTAGTCGTGCTTGTTGCAGTTCCCCTTGATCAGGGCCTGGGCATGAACATCCCCTGCCGAGGCACGCGACACCCCTCGCATTGTTCCCAGCTTTGGCTGCTCCTCAGGACTTTACCGCAAGGCATTGTTCCTGCCAGTGGGGAAGAGAAAGAGGCATGTTCACACAAACAAGGGCAAATTCACTCAGGCTAACACACGCATACACACATTTAATTGGAATCATTCAAAAATGTACAAAGAGCTTAAAAGAAACAAACAGACATGTTTCACAAGTCAACACATAAATCCACACTTTCTCTGACTGTGCCCACAAATGTGTTGGTGTGTTGTTGACTCTCTGTGCTTGTTTCAGCAGGTTTCAGACTCTCTCAGTCTGCTCTTCCTTGCATGCTCTATTTTCTAATAAATTAATGTTGCCTTTTCTCCTCCTCCTCCAAACTCTAGCAGTAATCTATATTTGCTGTCTACACTATATGGCCTTTGCTTTGACAAACAGTATTGCATTACATGCCCCTGGCAGTTGTTACACAAGAAGAGCCATAGTTCTTTCTAGGTCAATGCCTTTGTGTAAAATTTTGTGTACTAAGATAATTCTGGACTTACACCGACTGGTTTCAAAGAATGCAACTGTTAACTGGTTAAGATATGGGTCAGGACCATGCAATTAGGCCAAATAAGAGATTCTAGAGTAACTTGTGAGCAAAGCCTTGCCACAGTACTGTGACAGCAAGTACACAAGATCACAAATCTAATTAGGAGAACAACTAGAACATTTACAATAGATGTAAAGATAAGTGCTTAAACACATGTCCACCCTTAGACATTGCTGCTTTCTCTTCTTGCTGTCTATTCACTTTGTCTTCATTAAACCAGCGACCAAACCAGGCAGTTGAACCATTTCTGCAATTACCTCTGTCTGATTAAAACACAGTGGTCATTCTTCTCTCACTGGGCATGCTCAGAGCATAATTTGAATTTATGGCTTCATCACAGAGCAAGTAACTATTGGTCAATTTGGTTAACTCTCTAGATATAGTATTTCTGTCTCTTTTACTTTACTTTACTTTACTTAGCAGACGTTTTAGAGGTATCTCTATATTTACATGTGATTAGCTGTGTTCTAACCACTTGGTTGGTTTAGATTATCACCCTCATTATAACATAGCCGTAACTAATGATACGGGAAGGAAATCCGTGAATTCTGTAGAGCTGAACAAAAACGCACACTTGCAAAGCCACATGGACAAAATTTATTCACGAAATGTGCAAGCAAAAAAGGCACAAACACACCAACACACGCACATATTTACACATTCTACGGGCCAACACATGGTGAGGACCACCCAAGAAGAAGCAGCCTCTTTGAAAATAATGGAAATTCCGCTGCAGCCTGGTGCTGCACAGCAGGCCGAGGCTACACAGGACAGTCTATGGAAGCTTGCATCCCACCTGGTTGCAGTGGTTGCTGAGTGCAGGCGGAGCGCCATAAAGATAAACAGTTACAGTTTTTCCATGTGCAAAAAATCCCCACTCTAGATTACCTCTGTGATCTCTGACTGTGCATGTTGTTAGCAAGGAAACAAAGATGTCAGTGCTAAATCACTGTATATAATAAAAAGTATCAAAACTAGAACAAACACTGAACCATCATCAAAAAATAATTAGCGCTCACTGATGTAGTATTATGCTGTTTGTTCCATGTGTGTTTTCCTCTTGATAATTTTACTGTAAGAGGTTGAGTCAAGTAAAATGTTTAATTGCTAAATTTACTAAATATTAGTAAAGTTATTTATTGAAATTAACACAGAGCAAACACAACATGCTACGATATTCATGTCATGATTATAAGTAAATGATGGTATGTTCTATTAAATATGGTATGTTCTGTCAAAACTGTAACCATTTAAAACGTCTCATCTTCACTAAATTACCAATCAATATGAAAACATTTTCGGTTTTGAACACCTGGTGTTTGGTGTGTCTTATCTGGTTTGTATTGACGTGTTACTGCATTTCCAACAGCGGCATCAGCTGTTAAACTAAATTACTGACAAATAATGAGCAGCACGTTTAGAAACCCAGCTAAATGGAGCACTGTGTCAGCTGTTTCACTCATGTTAAGTATGATTGATTTATTGATGGGTGACGGTAGCTTCAACTTCCTCACTATTGGGCAATCTTTTGGTATTGTTGATAAAAATGTTATTTTGTGAGTGCAGCTATGTCTGAATCCGCTTTAGTGAGCTTTAGCATGTTAGGTTTGGTTAGGGGAGTCTCTGAATTAAAATCATGAGAAAACCATTTCACTGTACTAAAAGTGTCAAGTATAAGTGATTTAGCACATAGTAAAAGCACTTAAAATGGACAAGAATCAAACAAACCTTGCTGTGTAGCACTTATGTATTATACGTTATTACTTGCTTACTAGAAAACCTTTGCCAGATTTTTATATTTTAGATATTTTAGAAATGTGACAGCACACAGTATATCATCAATAAACATTTTACTGCTTGCTGTGGCTTTTAGTGAGATGCCCTGCATTAATACTTCAGTGAGGCACAAATGCAAAAATGAGACATGACTGAATAACAAACTCATACACCTGCACAAAAGAAGTCACACACAATGACCAAACCACCTACATGAGCACACCATGGCTCACCCAGTGGGTACGAGAGGAAAGCTGCAGATGAAGTGAAAACACAGTAGTGGTGAAAATCAGGGCTTTCCTGCTGGTAAAGACAATAAGTAGGAACCACATGGAGCCCGGAGGCCCTTTGGCTTCCTGTGAGCAAAAGTTGTTCAGCTCAAAGAATGTGTCAAACCCATTTGTGCTATTTAAGTTAAAAGGTAAAGAAGGAAGGGGTAAGGGTAGTAGTTGTACTACAGGATCCTCCAGCCTGCAATCTTTGTCACTGAAATCAAATCCTTTCAACGCTCTCTTCTGACTGAAACAAGAGGAACATTGACAAATTCTACAGCTCAGGTCACTAATCACAAAGTCATAAAATGGTCCCCCAAAATTCCACCAGAGAAAAATTTGTGATTATTTAGTATCGCACTGCTGCCCTCCCCTCCCTCAGCCTACCAAGGTGATGGCGTTGGATGGAGAGTCACAAATCTTTCTGAGGTGCCAAACAGCTCTTAAAAAATATAACTTTAGTTTTATAGCGCACCCAAGTCTTGTGAAGTAACCAGTGCCTAATCTGTAAATCAGGATGTCCAGCAGTACAGAAAGAGCACTGATTGGCTGCTCAGGGGAGTGAAAAGGGACGTGCAAGACCAACATTTAGTAAAAGGCTGCACCTTAACCATTTTACTGTACGTGTTTGTGTATTACTGTGGGGTTAAAGTTGGGCTGTGAGTTAATGGAAGCCAGCGTGTAAGACAGTTATGGAGGAGTGAGACTGAGGTTACTCCAGTCCAGGGACTTGGTCTTATGCCAGCTCTCCTGACCCAGAACATTTTGTACCATAGTTAAGTCATGCAGGCTACTGCTATTGTCTTCATACACTATTACACACAAAGCTGCTCCTCTTTGTGAGAACTACATATATTTTGGAGTCAGATTTCCTTAACCCCAGTTGGTTACGTCAATCTTAACCTTAAACCTGAGCCTTTGTGGCAGTGTCAAACTAGATCTGAATGTAACCCCTGCTCTAAGACCCTCAGAAACAGAACAAATCTCCACCAAGAAGTAACTCAAAATTACCTTTGATTGGTAGTAATGAAAAACGTATCCAGGACTATGCAGTTCTCCCTCATCTCTTATCAGTTTTGAATCTCACCTTCCTCCCTCACTCCCATACATTCTGCATCTTATCTCTCGTCAGTTTTAGACCTTAATTTTATTTTCTGCGTTCAAATCTGCAAGTCATGGCAAACATTAGGTAGTTTGTGGTTGCGGTTAAAGCTTCAAAAGCCTTTGTAGCAAAGACAGCTTCCTTTGGACTGGGAGCTAATAATTAAATGTACAGCTAGTCGTTCACATAAGCTACTTTTAGAATCCTATAAAGTTGCTAAATCTGCATGCATATATTGTTTTTTGATGATTTATGTTAGGTCTACTAATATGGAGCCTCTGACATTTGAGCCCCTATGTTTGATTCAGCAAAGAATCCTTAGATCAAACTGAAAAGAGGTCAGTAAATGCTTTTGATGCTGTAGCATAAACATATATCTTCTGTGACAGAATAAGTAGCTTTCTGTACTGTGGACTATTTTTAATCCTTCATTCATCATGTGCTGCTGTTTGTTTTTTTAAGGTTTTTATCACTAGCTCTTGGTCCCATATTCACTCTACTTTTCCCCAGTGGGCTGTAACTATCAAACCAAATACACAAAACAAAAACACTCAGTGCATTCCAATCCATCTCTCTCAATCGCTTATCTTACACACACACACACACACACACACACACACACACACACACACACACACACACACACACACACACACACACACACATAAATGGAGACTGAACAACTTCAGTGCAGTTTTGATTTAAGCTGACAGTTTTACACACACACACACACATACTAGTATCTTCCTCTAATGTGTTCTACGCCTGGATTTACAGTTCAATTTAGCTGTGATTAGCTTTACCCCATACAGAATTAATAGGCAGGGCTGGACACAGGCATTCCCTTGTCTCTATCTGGCAGACCCCACAGCACACTCACACACATAGCCGCTCACAGGGTATGCTACACTAAGTATAGTCGTCCAGGCTAACCACACGTTGAGCTGGAGGTTTGGCTCAGGGACCACTCGAGTTGCCAGGCTGGCTTTGCTCCTGCTTTTAGAAGTGTCTGTCACATGTAAACACACAATCACACTGGGGCCAGTGCTATTTTGAGAAGCCCAGAGAAGTATGTGCACGAGTTGCCCACGATGTAGCCTGAATACACACAGGCAACTATGCTGCAGACACACACACACACACACACACACACACACACACACACACACACACACACACACACACACAGTGTAAATACAGAAACCCAAAAACAGACATCAGGCGCACACAGAACAACACAGTACACATAAATGCATATTTACACTTGATAAACACCTGGTAGCCGAGAATAACCATCTCAACAGACCTCTTTTTACCTGAGGTCAATGCTGCTTTTGGACCTTAAAATACCCGAGCAGGAACCACAAGAGACACTTTGTTTTGATAGGCTGAGCAACCTGGCGTGAGCAAAAGAGCCACCAATGAGACTGACAACCAGTGCTGTACAATTTCTTTGGGAAAAAAAATTGCACATAGTTGATAGAAAATGTAATTAAATGACTTAATGCTCAAGAGCAAAATCAATTAGATGTTAGCTTAGTTCTGAGAAAGTTGACTTAAAACAAATACAAAGCCCTCAAAACCACGGAACACATTCGGTATTTAATATGTGTGGAAATCACACACAAGACAGTATCGTTTAATATTAGCCTTGGTGAACACACAAAATAGTGTGGAAATCCTGTACTCCCCCCCCACTCCCATTTTCTGTACAATTCTAGCAGATGTAGAGCAGAGAGGAGACATAAGCATATAATAGAGAGGGGGCACAACATCCAACACGATTCACAGCTGGGCCTGAACCGCACATGTTGCACGCAGTGGCATGAACTGTGATTCTGTGATGTATGTAAATATACTAATTTTCACAAACAACATATGTGTAATAGAATTTTTGAGGTTCACTCCTCTTTTGTTAGATGTCGACTACCTCCTAACACCTACTGCCCATGTACCAAATCCCTTGTCAAATAAACGCAGAGAGACTGTCACCAAAGTGATGTTAACCATGCCTCATAATCCCAGTGTGACAAAAAACAAGCCAACTGCTAAAGTGATTAAGTAACAGAGCATTACGGGGGAATGGCTACAAGATCCAGCTGCAATGAGTCCTGGCTGCAGAAAGTTTTTCTTCAGAAGTTTCTTTAGCTTCAGTTCCTTGGAGCTGTGATCAAATATCATACTTATTCCGTTATCTAAAACAGAAACAGCTAACAGCTAAAAACAACTACATAGTGAGAGGACAGGCGGATAACTGAACTGAGACAAAGGGCAATTTGAACAACATTTAGCTTTTAATTGAGCAGTGAGTGATTTTTTTTTCAGTGCTGCTCGTGCTATACACAGAGGAACCTTTTTCTTTTCAACACAGCAAATCCATAATACAGCCCATGTCACTTAAAGGGTTGCAAGCATCATTAATAATGTCTTGACCCCAGACGACAGTGAAAACAAATGAGACACTGTGCTCCAGAGCAGCTGTGAATCAGAGGTATACTGCTTCATGGAGGATTGTAACTCAGCTAAATGAGTGGACTATCAAATAATTACAATCACAGTCTCCTTTTCTACCGTAAAAAAAAAAAACAGCCAGGGTCTGCAATTTAAAACCTCTGTAAAATGTGACCTCCCCAACAAGGACCTCAATTATCTGGCATCACCACCAAGCTCCGAACCAACCCCACACCCATGGTAATAACCTCCCAAAGCAGACAGGAGACCCCTAAATAGCAGCACTTAGACAACCACGGGTGGGCAAACATCTACCCACGGGGCAGCCACTGTTCACTAGTCCACTGATTCATATATACACATATACAGACCCCCAACCATGAGCAAACCCAGCCAAGCGATTAGGATTGGTCTAATGAGTAGCCTTCAGTAAACCAGTATCTCCTGTAGGCTTATGGGTGCACTAAACTACTGTTTCCTGTAGTCTAGGATCTCCCACTGATCAAAAAATATGATGGCTCATAGGGTATCAAAGTTGAAGTAAATAGTTAACACGGTTTGCACAGTAGCTCAATGAAAAATTACTCCTGAAATAAAAATAAGAAAGTCAATAAGTATCTAGAAAATTGTTCTTCTTCTCTGTCACCACTAAGGCAGCCTAGACACACGTCTCTCAGAAAAAAGGTCAGAGGTCACAAATGAAAAGTGAAGACTGGTTGTCCTTGGACAGCACCAGACATTACCAGCTATGCAATTAGCAATGTTTGAGGGGTAATAGAATGGTATTTGTGTGTATTTTATCAATAATTCCAATTTAAAAACATGGACAAGTGAGTTTTGTGTAGCAGCCTCGTCTTCTTCCAAACAATCTACTTGACCAAAGTGAAAACGCACATAGACTAGCACTCAATAGCACTTAAACTAAATGACTCCTGAACAGCTGTAATCTCAGTGACTGCAAATAGAACATCACATTTGTTTGCTATTGGTCATATTAGTATATATTTTCTTAAATACAATTAGATAAAGTAAAAGAAAATAATTTTCAGGATAAACCAATTGCTATCTACCGCTTAATCCATTTCGGGTTGCGGGGGGTGCTGGAGCCTATCCCAGCTGTCTTCGGGCGAGAGGCGGGGATGGACAGATCGCCAGTCCATCGCAGGGCCGACATACAGACGAACAACCATGCACACTCACATACACACCTACGGACAATTTCGGAAGGCCCAATC
>JAUYWH010000024.1:18522532-18549938 GCA_034779795.1 Ctenopoma multispine
CCGACCCCGGGAATCGAACCCGGGTCCTTCTAGCTGTGAGGCGACCGTGCTAACCACTACACCACCGTGCCGCCCTTTACTCTCTTTTACTCTCTGGAAAATATGTTTGTAGTTGTAACTTTGTAGAGCTATGTAACCTTTAAAGCTAATAGCATTTTAAAAAAAAGCCGTCCACAAAATCTGTGCCAAAACTGTTATTATGCTTGTGGTAAGCAAAAATATGCACAGTTTTGTCTATGAGGTTATCAGCCTGGGGGGGGGGTCTGGCCCCAAGATAAATCTAAAGGGTCAGCCGATAATTAAAGGGACTAGGAAGGTTCCCAGACCTCTGTAGCCTAAGTGAGATCAGCTCAAGGCTACATGAGCTGTCACAAGAATAACACACACACTCAACTCGCTAAATTAAATATCTCTCGTGAAGTTGCACAGTTGATAATGTAAACACCAGATTTTATCAAAAAGAGAAAAATTATGGAATAAAATTACAATGTCAGCTTCATATCTTCAGGCTCACTCCTTCAGACTGCTCAAACTGAAGAAGAAAACTACAAACACGTAGACTTTGCTCCATTTTAAGGATAAACATACATGTCCTATCCATTTCTCTCCAACCTATCTGCACTGCAGCGCAACTTAAATATCTCGACTCTGTGTAATGTTTTCTCATCTGTTCGTCCGCAGCTCTATAAAACATCTCAGCCTAAACAAAGTCTTCAAATTTAAATGTCTGGGTGAAGTCAGAGGACAATCACCTCAGTGTTTTCCACCGCTGCAGCCTTATGAGTGAATCATGCAGCATCCAGACATCCAGACATGCCTTTGTTGGTCTGCGTCGCCCAGGCCCCGGGGGTAAAGGTCAGCCTCTTGATGATGGGGTGGGTTAGACTGGATGAGGGCGGGGTGTGTTTGCATGTATGTGTCTCTCTGTGGGAGTCTGCAGGTGTGCTGGTGGGAGCATTTAGGAGCTGGTGTGTGTCAGTCGGTAACTGGTACAGCGTGAAGATGTGTCAGCAGTGAAATCAGATGTTTGCCTGTGACTGTAAATCAGCAGAAATGTGTTTTTTTTTTTACTGCTTTTCCCTGTTTTTACAGTCACACTGCTACTGAAAAGCTTTATTGTACCTGTACAAGTATTTTCTGAAATCTTTTTTACAAAAAATTTGCAAAAATATACAAATATTCTATCTATTCTCATTTCGTCATAAGACATATTCTTTATTCTATCCTTTCTCTGCTTTGTGCTTTTACAAAAAAGCTTAATTTCTGTACAAGTAAAGAGAGGATAAAAGTACATTTTAAAATCTGACTGAACTCTAAACTGTTTAAGGTTCTTTTAGTGTCCATGCTGTGAAACAGCTCCCCTGTAGTCTGAAAGCCTGCCCAGGCCTGCAAAAAACAGTGTGTACGTGTGAGTCGTCACAGCTTCAGGCTGAGTGTGACCTTTCAATCCAAACACCTGCAGGGCTCTCTTGCCTAAAAATGGCCAAACAGAAAACAAGACCAGGAGTGGACTTTCAAAATGCTATTATAGTAAACATGTATATAATAGCTGTGAGCCTTTGTCCTATATCTTAAATAAATGCCTAACACCTAAACTTAAATCAGTTATAATTCACTTTTACACATCTGACGTAAATATCAGTTATGCTGTGACCTCTCCTCTGTGCAGTTACATGCACATTTGCTTATTATATTGTAAGCTAAAACTACAGTACTAATAAACTGGTGTTGTGTAGACGTCTGTTCTGCCATCAAGATGCGTTTCCCATTATATTAATGCACAGGTTCTCTGAATGATGCTCACAATCTCAATAATGTCTTTGTAGTTGGCTAACCGTTTTTTCCCCGAATATTGTCATAGCCTGGTGTTATCTGCATATCAGCTTCAGATTTCATTAGCTCAACCAATGCCTGCTTAGAAAATTGTCTAAGCATTTACTTCAAGACATAACTCTGATGTCACACCGCAGAGTGGTATTTGTAGTTAAAACATTAACCCATGTAATTCACATTACATTGGGCAAAACTGTTCCTGCTGCCATATTTAGGCCAACTTGCTATACTTGTATGACACATTAAGTGTGTGCACGACTGGATTCCAGAGTTGTTACAGAGTGCAGGAACAGACGATCTGAACAGACAGTAGCAGTGGCAGAGATGCCATTCACCTTATTACAAGTCAGTGTACCATCAAAATTACTTGAATGTACAAATGTTACACAGGGCTTTAACATTAATCCAATTCTAACCCTAACCCTAAAACCAAGCCCTAAACCCTCAAACATTCTTTTGAAGTTATGAGAGCTGGGTAACATGTCCTCACATCAAGGGTTCAGAAGTAAAATTGGTCCACAAAACCCTAAAAAGACATACCCAAACACACACACTCCGTCTAAGTGAGTGCTCTCCAGTGATCCTAAACTTTAAGGCACCTGGCTGACATTCAATCACTCCAAGCAAACATTAAGAAGACAGTTATTCCAGTCTGCCCCCATTACACACAGAGACACAGACACGCACTCTGCGTACACTATCCTAAAGACACAGTGAAAAAGTGCTGTAATCACGCTGACAGATCTGTGCTGGTTTTAGGGCACTTAGCCAACCAAACCTGCTGTCTATGCTGTTACTTCTGCTCTGCTTCTGCTGCAAAAGCCCAGATAACATCTATCACCACATCGAGCTGGGAGGAGAGTTAGGAGGGGAGGGCAGACAGAGTGTAAGAGAGGATTATTCGTAACATATACAGATAGAGTCACAGCCAAGAATAGATATGGGGGAGGGAGAAAGATTAAGATTCTAAACTTCTAGACTCTAAAACCATAAATGTTGATGATATAAACACAGACGTGCAGGTTACATGTTTTCAACACTAGTTATGTGATGATTATAATCCTCCACCACAAATTAACAATAGCAAAATGAGATATACTACTGTTAAACTGGCCACATTTAATGGTTTGCTAAAGTAAAACAACAATGATTAAGGCTGAGGTCATAATGGGAAAGCTGGCATGTCACCCATATTCATAGTGGACAATTCCAAGTGAATCAGTGGAGGATGGAACTAAAAACAGTGATTAAACTGCAGCTTAAAGGAGTCATTAGGGGTCAGTAAAACCTACATGTGTGACCAAGCACTGGTCTGTGTGTGGATGCTGGAAATTGTGTGCATGTGTGTGTTTGATGCATGCAACTGCCGATTATACACGAACCTTCCATATATTCAGCACGTCAGCTTCCTCCACCTACTCTCTGATGTAAAGCTGATTACTTCCATCTCCCCCACTTTGACCTGTCAAACGCTGCTAATTATAGACTGACCTTGACAGTGTTGTCTCATGGTCAACTGCTGCCCTCCCACTCATTATATAGAACTTATTCATTATGTGACTTAATATCACTCTGGGTCAAAGGCTTCCGCTCCTGAGAGTGGAAGGGAAGTGGATGAGGGGGAAATGTAAATGAATAGCTTGTATAGAAATATGCTGAGTTGCTTCCTTGCTTTGCTTTGAAAAATTTCCTGAAGAAAAAACAGGCTGGCTCAGTGGCCTACAGCCTGGGTCTTGGCTGCCGCGTTAGTAACAGTGATGCTGCATAGAAGTACAGAGAATGTGAAGTTAAGTCACACCGTGTTGCATGCTGGGGGATGGGGTGCCATATTGTGAGGTATGTGATCTTTTAATGTGGGTTGACAGGTACAGTAAAAGAAAGATTTTCAGATAAAATGTTGTCTTAGCCTTTGAACATTGCATTAATCAATGCAAGCATAAACATTTAATGGGGAAATTAAGTTGAATTTTGTAACCTTCTCACAGCTTGATGATACAGAATTTTCACATACATACACAGAACATATAGACAGTCAGGTACAGGATATGCTCGTTCACTGCATTGCTACAAACATATAAGTGTTTTGAGCAGAAAGACAGACACAGGAGAGTAACGAGAGTGCAGGACTCAAAGTTACTCCTGACAACATGGCATTACTCAGCCTCACTCACCACCACATGATGACTAGAGTAAAATTAAAGTGGCACTGGTCCTATGCAGTTCACCACATCTGTCTGAAGACTCCCCAGCTCACTGTAGAACGCTGGAGCCGGAGCAGAGCCCTCCCCAGACAGAGCTGCCTCGGGGCAAATGTGCTTCGTGTTCCACAAGCCTCCCTAAAACGGCAGTGGTGTTTCTGACCCTATGTTTGCATGAAGTCTGTTGAGATCATAACACAAACTTTTACCAAGCTACCACGTTTTACCGTGTTTGATAAGTTTCTGTCTACTAAGGGATAAGCAGAGTGAGAACATTTGTTTTGAATTAGCTGGCCACTAAAACAGTAGTTTTAAACTGCTTGCACCACTCAGCCTCTGTCCCCCTCTCATTAAAATCATTTGCTGAATTTGGGCTATAAAAGCAAATGCAGCAATTGCTGGCATGAGGGTTCAATTAGAGTTACGAGTAGAGGTAGGGGCTCTATGGGGGATTTTCCAGATCTATGTCTGTGTGCACTCAAAGAAGACGTGTTGCAATACGTCTACCATGATTTTAAATGTCCTCAAAGCACCTATGCGTTTCTATGACAGCCAGCAGAAGAAATATTGTGAATGTATTTTGATAAAGAAGCGTGATTATGCAGCAGCTTGATCCTCACTTCTTCTCTCCTGCATATAAATGAAGTCTTCAGGCTGTTTTTTCATTAGCCACGAGTTTTAGTAGTTTTAGATTTTTAGTACCTAAATTCATGTTAATGCAAAAGCACTTCAGGCATAAACACGGTAATAAATAGATTTTGGGTGACTCATGCATTTTTGTATTAATCAAATATCATTCCATTTGACTACACAAATTTTGGATGATTGCTTTGTTTGAGCCTCTGGGCCTTTTGCCTCTCAGATGTGGGATCTACAATGCAAATACATTGTATTTTAAGAATAGAGTTAAGCATCTTACACACTTGGTTTAAGTTAGGAATCTATTGTAGTTACAGTTAATAAAAAGGGACATGGAAGTCACACATTTAAACCACCCCAGCTTTCACACTTTGCATTATACAAAGTATGTTCACACATATTATAGCAGTTGACAATAGCTGAACTTTGGTGAATCTGTAGTTCTGGGGCTGTGCTGTGTTAAGCGTTATCTTCTTGGTCTGATTTGTTTTCTGATGTATTTGCCACCCCTGGACATGCTAAAGACACCACTATTGTAACATTTTTGAAAAAAACTTGGGAAACCGTGACAGCAATAATCAACTTTTCCTTTATTTTGTTTAAAATTCCTTCATGTTTTTTGGTAGAATCAAGATGATCGTGAATTGCTCGTGCCTGGCTGTCACTCACATTCTCTGCTTTCCCTTGTAGTGTACAGAAGCTGGGCTCCTTGAATATGACAAGGTCAGTCGGCGTTATGCTGCTGCAAAACCAGGTCTCATTCATGATGAATGGCAAATTTGCTGGCCTAGTCATTCGATTCGGTATGCATGAATGCCCTATTACTGTTCAGTCTGACTACATGTTGGGTTTAATGCCTACTGCATGATCAGCTTTGGTGCTGGAAATAAATTGTGAGGTATAAAACTAACCAGCAGGGCCATAATTGCTGTGTATCGCTAAAACATAAATTTCCTATATCCTATCAACTGTTAGAATACGTAAATGATCAAGTCTAAACAGCCAACCTGATGAATGGTTGGTTAAATTTTCCAGTCAGTTTCATTCAGTGACTTAACAACCAACTAAGCAGCATCGTTGTTATTTAACCATAGTTTAATTCTGTAACAGGAAGGGAATCACACCTGAGTAATAGTCATCAGTAATATCAGATTTCTGACATGACACATCATACACTGAAAAATTCAGTTAATATTAAGAGCAGCTGTATCACCTGAGGTCATACAAGAACAAACACAATCTGTCTCCCGTTGACTGCAGGATATTGAATAGCATCCAATACGTGCAGGAGGATGAAAGGAGAGGGGGGATATTCAGTGAAAGAAGAAAATGACAAAAACAACATGAAATCATGCAGAAGTCAGCACATGCGCTTTAGTCAATCACTATGGGAAATGAACGACAAGGAATGAACTCTGAGAGCAGAGAAATCATAACATTTTGACGAGACAACCCAACACAGCCAGTTTTATGATGGGACGTTTTGGAGATGATTTCTCGGAAGGAACAGTAGGTGAGTCAGTCTTTGATCATTCAAAGTCTAAAGATGTTTGTACATATGACGAGTGAGAACAGGAATCTGGCATCACTGCACCACACTGATATGCATCTCACTGATATGTTATCATGTACTTTTGGTGTGTACATTTGCTTACACTTTTTGATTTAGAAGGAAATTATAATTAAATATATCTATATAGATATAATCATCTATCTAATCAAACTGGAACACTATCATCCAGTGACCAGCAAAATCACCTCTGCTTTTTAATTCATTTGTCTGTTTGCAGGAAACGTTTGCGGGGCATTTAAACTCCGCTGAAGTAGCCTGGACGTGTCTGTAGTTAGCGTGGATGGACAGAGACATACCAATTACAACAGTAATTGAAAAGTCACGATGACATAACAGGTTTTTCCAGCGGAGAAATGAGGAAGTTACACCCCTCACTTAAAAGCATCATATACATGTTAAGCCGTTTTCAGACACGCACTGGAACCCAGAACTTGTCTCGACATTACTTGGAGGGGTTGTATGTGAAAAGCCCAAACGTTAAACGGACATTACCCTTCCAGCTCCCTAGTACAAACAATGAAAAATGTCCAGTTGAGCCCGTGTGTGAGAAACCGCAGGTAATTGTCCAGAGGATTTACAGCATGTGAGTGGGTGTTCCCATTCAGTTGATCCACTCAGCACAAAACCAGAAAGTATGAGAAATATTTATCAAACTTTCTGGTGCTGTACTGTATGTCTCTCCTTCAGGAAACTGGGGTTATCTACTGTACGTTTGTCTGCTGAGCCTATCCTGCTCCTGACATGATGTACAGAGAAGAAGTTTATTAACTTTTTGAGAACCTTTATGAAAATAATTATGCTCATGCACATAAATCACTCACTTGATGCAATATTACAGTCCATTATAAAATATAAATTGGTCAGAAGAAGAACAGGGTCTTTAGGTGGACAGCAGGAGGAAAGATGGGGGTGGGGTGTCAGTAGATAATAGTGCGATTCTATTCAGGCCAAGTGAGAAGTGGAACAACCCTGGAGGTTAAATTTAAGGTCTCCTGACAACTTTCCTCAGACTGCCCAGCATTTGTTATCACAAATGTCATTAAGGAATTACAATTTTGTTTTTGGTATAATTACACATATACAGGTTAAGTCATGTCATAGTCTGATTTAACAGAGAGATTTTATCAATCACAGACACACTGTAGAGTTTTAGGGTTCCTGACACTGAATGACAATGACAGCTCCTGATGCCTCCCACTACATTACAATAAGGCACTTTAACCTATCTGTTATAAACTGAGCCTCATTAGTTCCCAGGTCACCGTTCATCTCATCAGACAGGACTTCTTTATCTATGCAGGAATGTGTACTTGTGACAGACGTGAGTGCTTTCACTGCAAAGACAAAGGTGAAGTTGATTGACTTGTTTGCAGCAACAATGCAAAAAGACAAATAACTTGTTTAGTGTGTTTAAAGCCTAGGTGTTGTACACACAAGCAGACGTCCATACAAACCGGATGGACTAAAGTCAGGTTCAAGTACTATTCTTTAAATAGTAGGAATACACACCTGGCAGGATGACACACAGATACACAGCCTCGGAAAACTGGCCCATGTGCAGAACAAAGACTGCAGACCCTCTGCTATCTTAAGCAGTGAGGAAAGGCTGGATGAAAGGGGAGATCATTACACAAAGCAATGTCTCCTTGGTTTTAAATCAAGTCTTTTTGAAACTGAAACTAACTCAAAGTGGCCACAGAAGTCATAAAGCAGCAGCTTAAAATCTACGAGCTGTGCTTGCAAAATAAGGTTGAGATACAGGAAAAATGTGTACGCAAACTAATTTCCCAATTACAATTTCACACAACCACAGTGAGCATCAGCACATCTGACCTATAAATCCAACATCCCTTTTTATTTTTGTATCATATATGAGACTTCAACACCCATCCAGTGATGTCACCTGCAAGTGAAAGCGACACTGTTGTTTTTCTCATCTCCTCCTTTTCTTCATTTGACACCATTACACAATTCTTTCTGAATAAAGATCAGCAGATACCTATCTGCCTACTTTATTCACCATATATTGTGACCCTATATCCCTTACCTGTGCTGAATAGTACTTAGTGCAGTAGGTTCTATTGTACCTGCAGTTATAGAGCGGGAGGCCCAGCCCCCATTGATGATTCAGTGTCCTGCTATCTCAGGTTTCCTTCAGGGAACCCCTGATATCTTTCCGTTTGACCAACATTATGTGCAGCTTCCTTTCTGTGGCAGGATATGACTGCAGGACCTCTCTGGGGACAGGGTAACAATTTTCCTCTCCTTTAGTTTCCAGTAAATTTTTTCTTCTTCTTTGGCTTTTTAAACAAGCTGACCTGCAGGTGTGTGTGTGTGTATGTGTCTGCCTAAGTAAGAGTATGAAAAATGTTGGCAGAATAAAGCCCAATGTTGAAACCTGTAGCATCTCTCAAGTAATATGAATATAGGCCGAGACAAAATGGTATGAATCTTTTAATATCATGATTATAGTGGCTAAAACTGTCATGGTTATTATGTCATGGTAATATTATCACACCATTGTTGAAATGTCCACAAAAGGTAAAATTAAAAAACTACAAATGAGTCTTAAAGAACTGCTTTTACAGCCATTTTTGACTTTTTTTTGTACACTAACAGGAACCCAACTGTGACAGCAGTCTGCGGGAATCACGCAGGTGTGATATCCACAAGCGAACAGGCTAACAAACTGCCAGACTAACACACACTAAGTACTGTCAACATTTCTTTGTGTACAGACAGCAGCTATGTATATTTGGAAAGTATTGAGGGAGAGTGAGTCGGCACCAACATCAGCTCAGTCAAGTTTGTTCGAGTTTGTACCATGGTTGAGAACGCGTTGTACTGACGTTATGAACCAAGTCTGCAGCCTGCACAAACAGCTCAGCACACGTGCAGCTTCAATAGACATGCAACAACAGTAAATCACTTTTTTACATCTAAGGCACCAACACCATGACACAAAACTTATAGATCAACTTAAAGATAGAAGAAGTCCCATTTGTGACCCACTTTACTAAGCTATTGATGCATCTCTGTATCTCAGTTAAATACACAGTGTTGAATTGTATCTCCAGCAACAGATGAATACTTATACGTTCCTTTAAACACATGTCAAAGTCCTTTTTGTCTTGCCCATTTTGTTTAGAAATGGTTGTCATGTTTTGCTCAACCTGAGAAAGCCAGGAGCATCCTTGGGTTTCACCTTTTGTAAAAGGTGAAACCCAAGACAATCTCTAGTTAGTGTAGCGTGGGTTAAAGCATCCTCTTTTCAGAGCCAGGCAGAGAAAGAGGAAAGGAGACAAATAGGTTCCCACCAGCAGAGAGAGGTCAGCTCTCCTGGGAAACGTCTCCACTATTCTCTCAGAGTGAGGTGTGCTAGAAAAGTTTTTTTTTTTTTTACTTGGGTCTAGAGCGAAGAAAAGGCTCCCACCCATAACCTCACCATCTACCTCGGACAACCACACCAACAACATACACCATCCCTCTCACACACAAATACACACTGCATTAACCTGCTAATGGACTGACCCCCTCTGCTCTTTGTTTCGAGGCACAGATCACTTTTCTCCAGCTCGACTGGAGAACAGGTGGCGGGCTGCGTTCCCTCACACACCCATCAAATTCTTCAAGAGTAGGTGATCAACTTTTCATATACATCGTGCTGTATAGCTTTATATTTCTGGGGTGGTGCTGAGTGCATCCACTGAAAGGAAACACCCCCTCGCTCGCTGTGAATACTCTTAGACTATAACCTGCTGTATTCGCACATGAGCTCACACGAACATTACTCAGACTTTGTACTAGGGACCTTGCAGGATAAAGTTTGGGTAATTGCCGAGGTGACTGACTCCGACATTTGCATTCTCACATGCGACTCATCTGGGTAAAGTCTGCAGAAATGATTATGATTTCAACTGCTCATTAAGCTTTTAGTTAAGACTATGAGCTAACCTCATTTAGGACAGACATATCACACATTAAACTGCTTTCAAAGAAAAAAGTTGCTGGATGAGAATTAACAGGCTTATTTTATTGAATGAATTATGAAAACAACGTAAGGAAGAAAGTGAAATGCAAAACAACACAAACAAAAACTAACACAATCAAAGACCTAATCCACATTCACTGTCATAATTAAAAGGTGATACTAGGGGAGAGATGCAACAAACACTGATAATCAGACTCAAAATGAGAACACTGTATTTCCGGGGGAGTGTGTTAATCACTAAAGACACAAGACAATGACGGTCAGCAGTCGGTCGATGTCAGTATCTGTCAGCCTTGTTTTTGAAGAGTTGTAGGCATCGTTGTCATTGATTGGGCGTTCCTCTGCGGCTTTTCAGCAGTGGCAGATCCGAAGGCGAGAGACTCTAATTGGCTGTTCAGCTTATTGAATGACTGCACAAGAATAGAAATGGAACCATGCGCCATTTACAACACAGCGGTCCATCTCAGTAGTAAGTGAGAGCAAGCAAACACTGCAAAGTGCTTTTCTCTTTACATCAGTCCTGCTGGTGCTTTCTCTTTCTGAATGAATGTACAGAGTACAGACCACCTACTGGTATAGAGCAATTTATCAAACATTCAGTTTGTCACAGTTGTGCTCTAATTTGATTACTGAATATTTTACTTTGTAAACAGCCGAAGTATTGATTTTATTTGTTATTCTATGTTCTATTTTTCAAAATATTCCTATTCCGTTTTTTATATAGCTCTATCTCACTTACTCTGGTGCTTATCCTGCATCTTGTACTTATACTGTATTGTACTTGTGTGAGTCCTTGTGTGATGTTTTCTGTGTCTTTGTGTGACCGTGCAGTCGTGATGTAAACAATGATGAATACATTTTCTTATTGTGAGTCTGATTCTGATAACACAACTGCTTGTATAAAACCATTCCAAATACTTGGAACTTGCAATTGGTTTCTTCCCTTGGGCTTTAATCAGTTTGAGTTTTATGTTATTCATATTATGTATTCAGGCTAATTAGATTCAGAAGCTGTTGAAGTAATACAAGTTAAAACAAAACATTGGCTCGGGAAGGAAAACTAAAAACTAAAATAAATTAATGTCTGGACACTAAATTGCCTAAAATAAATAATTAAATAGGAATGTATTCATTTAGTAATAAAATACAGAAATTTAGATTTTTTAAAATAATCAGCTACTTCATAACCAACTAAACCAGAGCCCCAGTTACTCTTTACCATCTTTGTAAAATCCCCATTGTCTTTTCATTGATCTGATGTGCTTCATTCCCACTCCCTCAATTTGAACAAATAATCCCTCCGGCCGCAGACATGTGCAATGTTTGAGTGGGTGACGAACACCCTTGATCCACTCGGGTGAAGGATTTTGTGACAAACATGCTACCTCACACCAGCATCTGAGTCTAAACAACCGCATCAAAGAGATGTGGGCAACGACTAGAGTTTCACATTTATCCATCGTGTTTGGACTTCAGCCCAGGAGTTGAATGTCTGTGTTTAACTGAATTTGAGCAGGACTGTCCCTGTGTGTGTGCACGTGTTCACGCATGTTTCTATTACTGGCACCAGTCATCGCGTGGACCATGTATGCCTTAAAGCATGCAATGTCGAGTTCATTGTGTAACAGCAAGCTACAAGTTTTACCCCTGAAGTGACTAAACTCTCGAACTGTTTATATACTGAACACAATAAATTCTCTCTTGGTACTGTATGTACTTGCTGACTGATTGCCAAATTTTACAGTACAGAATCATTATTTTCAGGGTGATTTTTACTTCTTTACATTGAATGCACATCTGTTACTCTAATACCAGGAGCAGGAAACCAGCCTCTGGCTTTATGTTATGCCTCTCACAATTTATGCTAATGTAAGTTGGAGTATAAAAGTTTGTCACTGTCTTTGTCTATTTATATCAGGAGAAATGGAAGTGTGTGTGTGTGTGCGTGTGTGTGTGTGTGCGTGTGTGTGTGCGTGTGCATGAAGGGAGGGGGGCTGAAATGTAAGCCCAACAAACAGCAACCCCCACCCGTCTCCCATGGGCCATTATAACCCTCCTCACTTGCACTCCCCTCCCACTTCCATCCATCCCACTCTCAAAGTTTGGGCACCTGCCAGGTCCCACAGTCATTATCCTAATGAGCACTGACAGCCTGAAGTCAGTGGTCTGGCTACAACACCAGCACACACATCCACAGTGGCTTTGGCTTTTTTTTTTTTTGTCTTCTCAGATTTATCATTATGTAAGTGTGATTCACTGACTGAATCATATGCTGACTGCAAGTTCAAATCTATGTGTTCATTCACTTTAGAATTGTCTCAACTTGTCCTCCACACAAATGGAGTAAAGCTCCTTCAACATCGTTGCAGACAGGTGTCCTCAGCTTTAACTTTAAGAATATGCCTAAGGATACTGTATGTTACCCTACCCATGCTAGAGCTAATAGAGGGACACGTTATCTAATGCAAGTGTGGCACATTTCTGGACAACAATGGAGCTCTAGCCTTTTATATAATGAGAGAATAACATTTATAAGAATTACATTTATAAACACACACTAGGAAGGAAACATGAAAGAAAATAGGAGGTACGTGTAGCACACTTTATACTAATACTAATGTACTAATCAGGTGATCACCTGAATCTAATCTTATTTAATGAGGAAAATGTGGTAAAGTTACTCAACAGCAATATTTAAGATTCAATGTGAAAAACTGGTGGAGGGCAGCCAAAATACATGAAAGCAGTGATAGCGATTGCAAGGATTACACCCGCATTCAGCATATGCGGGCCGCATATACTGATTTCTGTAAACAGAAGATTTGTTTTCTTTCATAATTCTTCTTATTTTGATGTATTTCCTTTTGAAGTTATGCTTTAAAGAACAATACGTTTATTTGGAAATTAGGAAAAACATTTTCAAGCAGTTGAGAAAAAAACGTTGAATACTTGCACCTACGAAAGGTAAAACCTGAGAAACTGATCATGTTGCAGTGGTCTGGAAATCACTTTGAGGAAAATGTTTTAGTTTCATGTCAGACTAAAAAGAAAAGGAACACGGATGATAATTGGAGGAAACCGTGAGGACAAACTAATATTAAGTGATGGCTGTTTCACATGGGAAATTTCATAAGCAAGACACCTGCTGAACGTGGCCTGAAGAGAAGCAGCGTGACCTGAGGAGACTACGCACTTCCTGGTGTGTCTGGCAGGAACACACACAGGAAACAGGTTAGGGGCTAGCGCGTGTGTGTTTGTATGTGTGAGTGCGTGTGTGTTTGTGGACATGCTACACCCTCAGGAGTGTGCCACGGCAACTGTCTCTGTGGGAACAATAACACCTGTCGCTCTGGGCTACCAGACAATAGAGGCCAGATGGAGAGCAAAGGGTGGAGAACCAAATGCCAACCTAAGCAGGGACATCAAATCAAATTGTTTAGGTATTCCTGGTGCCAAGAACCTATGGTTTCATTGTATAGTCAGTGTATATATGGATAATACAGTACACAACCATCTGTCTTTCTCTTATTTAATCTCTTTAAATTTCACAAATGTCAGTGCTGGTGATGCTGCATGATATACAAATTCTAAATAGAAATATCTGTTATTTTAATTTGAATTGACTTTATTGGTAAATATGATGCATTTAAGGAACTGACTACTCAGGGCTTTAAGATATAAATATAAACATGACAATATAAAAGAAAAATAATCAAATGAAAGTATAATCTATAATGTTACCTGAGCTGAGTAACTACATTTCCATCAAGTCCTCCAACTTAAATGCCTATATAGGTTGTTTGTCCCAACTGTGTCATAAGTATGTAAGAAAATTCATTAGTTGTTTTTTGCATCTGGCAAAGGGATCTGTATAGACATATTCATTTTTTTCCCAGCTGTGAGACTGGGAAGTTTGGGGTTCCCTTGTGTGTTGCCTTTAGGGTCAATAGTGTCCATCCAAATCACACTCAAAAGCAGGTCATTTGTTAAGATATAGCCGGCATTTTTAAAATACGTAATTTGTTGTGCTTTTATTCACATTGGTCGTTTTCATCCTCAGAATACTGACAAGACCTGTGGAACTTTCCCAAAGTGTCTTAACAGCAAGGAAGAAAACGGATAAGAGAAATGTACGTTGATCAACAACTCGTTAATGTATCAGCGTCCTTTGACTTCTTCAGCTGATGTATTTCTACCTCAGAGCATGAGACAGTTGTCACAGTTTCATCCACTGGCATCACTAACATTTGTAGCTGCTGTTACATACTCAGTGTCTAACTTAGATAAGTCAGGTAAGTGTTACTGTGTAAGCCTGAAAGGAGTATAAGCAGAGGTTGCCCTTTGACCTGAGAATCCGTCAGGCAAAACGGCAGGGGCTTTGGTCGCGATTCACTTATTCACTTCTAATTCACCCATACTCCTCTGGGTCCCCAGACACACTACTCATTTCCTCTGCTGTATCCCTCCTCTTTCCCAAGAAACATGATGGGAAGTAATATTTATGGATAAACAAAATACACATAACATAACATAAATGCAAACACATGTCATTCCTTCTTTTGTGTGGTGTGTGTCGTCCAGCAAGGCATTTAACATATGAATTAATGTGGCATGTAATGTATTTATGTCAGCTGTTATGTAGCTGCAACATAAATTGTGGACACAATTGGTGAGAACCAATAACAAGATTAACACAATTTGGAAAGTGCCCAAGTTAAAAATGCACTTTCAAAATGTTTTTTTTTACCTTTGCAATATGTTTGAGTCTGATAGTACAGGAGGAATTCACTAGCTATATGATCGGGCAAATTCTTCCCGTCCCATTTGTTTTATATAAAAAACATTTTTCTCTATGGTTTTACGGTAGCTCATATTAAACTATATGTGAGACTTCTCATTCTGTTTTCATGGTTTACATCGTTCCAACACAGTTCCCATAACTTGTATGATTACCCAATGAAAAGCACAAGAGAGCAGACATTTTTGTTCTTTTTTTCCCCCTCTTATAGACGTCTGTGCATTCAAGTATAAGTCTAAGCTATCCCTGTCACACATGCCACTGGAAGTATAGGAGTGAAGGCTGAATAGAACAGGAGAATGTGGGAACTGGAGGTTTTCTGTCCCGTCAGGGTCGCCATCTGCTCTTTATCCACGCTGGCACCAAGCCCTGGTCCAGCCCTTGGCACCTTTCACACAGACACACATACAAATACACTGCATGTGTAACATAATTGCAACTTTGCTTAGAGAGTCGAAGAAAACCATGTGCAAGGCATTGCACGCAAACAAATTAAGAAGCAAACGGTGCTTTTCAAACTTCTATGATGTGATCCAAGTGAGTGGGTTTGCATATTTTGAGTTTCCTACAGAGTATCTGGCTCTTGCTGAAATGAGTCAGTCAATGGAAGAACAAGAGTAAGTGTTTATTTGTGGATGTTCTTGTGTGTGTGTGTTTGTTGGAGGGGGAGGGGGGAGCTTGCTCGAGTTTGTATGTGTGTGCGAGTGGGCATTTGTACGCATGAAAAACAAAGAATATGTCTTGGTGTTTGAGTGGCAAGACAAGAGGGTCGTAAGTGTTTTGTGTGTGTACTTCAGTGTGAATGCAAACACAGAGTGATTGTGATTTTGTTTTTTGAAGGAGTGGGTGGAGAAGGTGCGTGACAAGCACGTTTTTCTCTCCTTTTGGGTTACTTGGCTCAGTCGGGGTGTTGTTGCATGGTGCATGAGTGTGTGTGTGTGTGCATGGTGATGATGTTGGTTCCTAAAACAAAACCAGCAGCTGTTTTTACAGCCTCACACACAAACCTATTCAGCTGTTGTCATCTTAGACTCTACTCTGGTCATTTAGCCATTTCTTTAAACTTCATCAAATAAATAAGAGAAAATATTTATAAAATGTATTTATTTTTTCTTCATGAAAGTCCACTCCAGTTGATTTTAATGTACATAAATAAAATGATGATCACTTACAGGTGGTTTACAGGTGGTGCCACATATGTGACCAATCAGATTATTTGGCGAAAATATTCCCTTTGTATATTAGCAAAACAATATCTCAATCATTCAGTCATTAATCTCAAAGGCTTGAGAAGCTTTGGAGGAGTTCTGAAGAGGCTTATTTCCTTATCGGTAAAAAACAAACACACAAACATATCGTAGCAAAAACTAAAAATCTGTTGTATTTTGCAAGAAAGACTAGAAACATCACACCGGCTTCTTTATTTGCATTGAATGATTTAAACAGGAAAATTGGTCTCATCAGAGTCATCTGTAGACACTGACTGATCGACCACACGGCTGCACGTCACAGTTCTCGTTAGTCACGGTTTGTGTGCGAGTAAAAAATGCGCGTGTCTGTGTGTTCGTGTGTGTACATGGAAGTGGATGTGTGTGTTTGTGGCTTAGGAGTCAATCCCTGAATACAGGCCTGTCAGTAACCCTTGTAGCTCTTGAAAGACCACCCAGATGTTTAGCCCTATGTGTGTGTGTGTGTGTGTGGCCTGCAAACTGGCATTGTGCTGTGTGTTATCTATCCACTCCAGTGTGTCCATTTATGCTGCTGAGACGAGAATCACTTCTGGGAGTGGAAGACACAAGCGTGTGGTATCACCATGACAACACACAGCGCTCGAAATGTATTTAAGAAATGAATGTATTTCACCAATGAATCACATCGGGATAAAGCAAGATTAAAACATGTTGTCCTTTCATTTGAGTTAATGTATCTGTGTCCTCGTGTGACGCTTTCTTCCTTATTTTTTCCCCTTATGACCAACACACGGGGCCACATGTGACTGTCTCACTTAAACTGGGTCAAATGCCACACTTGTGGTCAACCTACATATATTTTAATATTAATTTCTCTCTCTTCAATCATCAAGCACAAAATGATTGATTTGAGCTTGTTGATGCTTTGAATTTTGATAATACACACTCCAACTCTCCCTTTTTTGGTTGTTCTCTACCTCACCCTTCTCACCTCTGAATGAAGAATAAAGGAAACACACTTATAGTTTTAACTTCATTAGAGTTACATGAAAGGCTGTGACTGCTCAAACATGATGTTTGTCTTTTTATTGGATCTCCTCAGGGGAAAAGCTTTGAAAACTGTATGACTGGAATACTTGAATCCTCTTAGCAAAGGATTATCCCTGCTCAGTTTGCTGACAAGACAGATAAGTCTGCTCACACAATTGGTTTGTCTGATCTGGGTGTTAATTACAGCTTCAGTCTCATAGTATGATGCCAGCCACCTGAGACAAAGTCCTCATGTGAGAGGCTTCACAAAAGAATCAAAAATATCTTACAACTTTTCACTCTGAAGAATCAGTAATATAAGAAAACACAGACCACTGCAGCCAAGGGTCGGTTTGAAATTATGGACGCGTTCAATATTGAGACAGTGATGATCAGCTTGTTTTTTGTTCTCTAACGTGACAGTTTAACCAAAACACTATACGACTTCTGCAGCTGCTAAAACAGACAAAGAGTCCCTTCTTTGTAACTTCATATTCAACACACTGGTCCTTTTGGATGTAGCATATTCAGAGATGGAAGGAGAAGGAGCATTACAAGGGAGTTTCAAAGGGCAACTTTGGCTACAAGACACACTCTCCTCACACACCTGTGCAAACTCTCGCGTGCGATTTCCTCTCTCCAAGTCACACACATACACACATTTCCTCTGGGCTCACACACTGCCCAGTCTGTTCTCCAGGGCGTTGGCTGCTGGGCACATGGTCAATATGTACCCAAGTGTAATACTTTAGCGCTCTGGGACTGGCAAGCAGACAACACACACACACACACACATATGCACACGAATATTACAACAAATAACACTAGACTTTGACATTGTTGGGTTGATGATTGGAACAATGCAACAACATTTATCAGGTCAAAGTGCTGACCTTCAGTTTTGAATTCACGGACATCAGATAAAAAAATTAGCTCTTTTTATAAATGGTCCCCTGATTCAAGTGACATAATGTAATTCGGAAACATGAACAACAGAGGTGATAATAAAACAGTAGGTGTAAACGCTTCATACGTATGAACAAGCTGCTAGTCTACTTTTCGGGAACATGTGCAGTTGATGACGCAGGTGACATGCGAGAAAAATCCGTTTTGATCCTCATCAGCTGGGGAGTTATCATAATTGACGTCACACATACTGTAGTGGCCTTTAATAAGCAACTTTCTTTGGTTGCTAATGCTCAGCATTGTCATTTTCTATTGATCAACTTTCGTGTCTAAGTTCACTAAAATTTTACCAGATTTGTGTGGATTTACATCATCCTGGTGACTTTAACACCAAATTTTATTTTTTTAAAATGTAGTGTTCTCAAGACCCAACACTTAGATTGGAAAATCAATCCTCTAAATGATCCTCTTAATCCTCCTGAGACAATAATAATGATAAGTACTATACCAACTGCATATCAAAAATGATCTGGCAGCCAGCTACATTTCTTGCTCGTTTAGGGGACACATTGCTTTCAGTCTGGTCTTCAGCTATGTTTTCTTTCAGGTGCAATGAGCTGCATCACAGACCAAACAATATGACAGTCCACCATTAACTGATACAACGTCCTCTTGGATGCAGTGTTGTATCCACACAGCTGTGCATAAAAAGAAAAAGCTGGGTTATCTTTAACACACACAGCATCCACACTTCAAACCCCAACACAGACGTGAAGAACTAAACTCAAACCTTTGTGTTGTGGTCAACATCTCACCCAACATCAGTCCACATGACACAGGACGTGACATTGTTTGCTCTCCAGAAACAAAGCACATGCAATCACAAATACATTGAAGGAAGACTTCTTATTTACTTTACTTCTTATAAGGCTTTTTATTGTTTACATTTTGATATTATAAATAATACATACTATATTGGATACACGTCTGAATTTGGTGATTTTTATTTGGTCCAAGTAAAAAAAAAGTTACAGAGGTGAAAGCAGGAATGCTTTTCTATCTGTCAGGTTAAAAGCTGTTTAGCTAATGGACGTGGTCACTGAAATACCCTCCAGGACACATGTGTATTAAATGTCATGTATAAAGTGCACAATTCTCTACAAAGTGTGAATCATAAAATCATTTTTGGGCAAACTAAATGTGGCCAATAAATCAAACTGAAGTTTAAAGTTAAGGCTCTAACACATGTACCACTGTTCCCTCTGTTAGGACACTGCACAGACCATGAGCTACTACCTGACATGTGCAGTTTGTTTGCCTATACATTATCATCTAGTGGTGAATTCCAAGGCACATACCATCAGTAACTCCAAGGTCAGTGTGTGTAGGATCTACTACAAGTCGTTGGTTGTTCTTATTCCTTTCCGTCCTTACCTTGGTTGGTTTATTAGTGCAAACTGTTTCATTTTTTGCACCTTTGTGATTATTTGCAACTTATTTAGTCTCATTTTGCTGGTGCTTTCTTTCACCAATATTCAAAGACTAGACAAGTAGTGCACATCCTGGCAGAATAAGGGAAAAGCTATTTGTTCATAGATACATTCATAACATACAGAATAAAAACCATTTAATAAATGAATTTACTAAAACCTAAACTTTATGATTGGAACACAGATCATCGACAACACTTCACATTTAATAAAGACACATTTTTAATGACAATAATAATTTACATGATTTGTTTTATAGAAAAGGTCTATGGTCTTTGATTCACTGCATGCAGTTGAAAATAATAAAAAAGCAGCATGGTATCTTCAGTTTTTTTAGATTTGTTGAACTTTTCCTTTGCCGCCTGCTGTTTATTACAACTGTTTAACGACTGTGGAGGATAGAACAAAACAGAATGTGGAAAAAAGAAATTAATTTAAAATACAAATTTCAGATATACACTAGCAGTCAAAAGTCTGACTAGTAGTGTATGCACATTTAACCAACAACAATAATCAAAATTGGGTCTTCAGGTCTTGCATCTATCTCTAATGATCCAAACTCAGCTGTAGATGTGAGGTAGTTTATCTGAGTGAATACAATTCTCCACATCCATCTCACAGTATTTGCCCACCCTTTACTTCCTACTGACCAAGACAATCTCTCTGTCTGACCTGGCCTCTGACCTTTTGCCTTGGTATCGCCTGCCATAAACGTCCACCGTTTGAACAAGGCATTCTTGGTCCGGGTGAGGCAACAATCTGTAACAGGAGGCAACAACAGCAGACCCCAGGAAAAGCCGGGTGCCAACCCCCTCTCAGCTTTATGGTGCTCATTTAAGCTGGAGGCAAGCAAAGTAATGTGTGTAGGTGTGTGATGATTGTGTGTGCGGGACTGTTGAATTGTGTAAGAGCTGATTTAGTGCTGGAGGGAATGAGTGTAGTCCACTGTTGGAACCCAGCTGGCTCCACAGCTAGCTAACCATCAACTAGTAATGAGTTCCAGTGAGAGACAGGTACACGGTGGCAGATTATAACTAGACAGAAGTAATGTGTTGCAGAAAAATATGAGACATATAGTGAGCTACTCGCTATCGTAGGGATCCAAAACACGATTAATATGACTCTGAATGAAGATGTCTAACTTAAAACAAATGATAGAGAAACTACAGCTGACGGTAGACATTCAAATAGAACTGGATGCACTTTTACTCTTTTGGAATTTGAATTGTATTTTATCACATGTAACTATAATAAAAATATCTGAACTGATAAATAAAAACTAATACGTGGTTCACGTATCATGTCCAAGAACGTCTCAATATGTAGCCAGGAGGAACCAGAGAATTGAACCACTGACCCTTACTTTTAGCAGATAAAGTTAAGGGAGATGACAAATTGATATTGCCCACAAAGTGTATGGCACCCTCAGCAGTTTTCTGAGTCAGTTTCCTGTGTCAACATTAGTTCTGAGGAAATGAAAACTGTGCGTCACGAAGTCACACAATCAGACTGATAAGATTAAGACTTCCTTTTTTTGAACACGTAACTTCTATAGACAACAAAATATCTGGGCTTTCAATGTAATGCATAACTTAAATTAGAGAGCTTTTTTGTCTAGAGAGCTAATTCATTAAGAATTATGTAAAGAAAGGGAAACTTTAAATTGTCACAAACACTAAAACCATAGAGTTTATTTTAACAAAGAGAACGTGAACATTAATAAGTCCTGGGTGTGTAGGTACACCTCTACATGCTCAGAGCAAGTGCACCCCCATGCTCCCTGACACAAATGAAGAATTGCCGTGAGGTTGGTTTTGGTTGAGTGTTGGGTTCACACAACAGGAAACTAGAGAAGAGGACGTCATGATTTTGGTGTCAGTAGACATCATGTGTGTAAAGGTGAGAGAGGTCTTTCACATTAGAAGCACAACATTCTACAGGAGACACCTCTACTAATGAGGTGTCTCCTGTAGCGTGAATCAATGATGCAAATAGTTTTTGTGGCGGTTGAGCTCCCATTGAAACTTTTTTCAGTGCGTTCCTTGAATGTTTTCTACCTATTTTGGTGCTTAATTGAAGTAGCTCACAAGCCAGTCACTTTGTCTCAGTGGATGCCCATAACATACAGACCTGCTACTCTTCATGTGGTTCTTAGTCAGACAGTCAAAAACTGTCTCGATCATAGCTATTCCAGCAACACATACGAGTATCCACAGTTTTCTGCAGAAAATGCATTTACAGAATCCAGAATATTCCTATGCCAGACCTGACTGCAGCAGAAAATCTCAATATTAACTTTTAAATGCCAAATCTATATAAACAGTACAAAAACAACAAATCGAATGATGAAACTGAGAAATGTGATTGTTTTTAAGTTTTGAATTGCTACGAAACTCTTAACTCTTCACCACACTATGAAAGACAGTCTGGGCAAAACCTTCAGAAACTACAGGACAATATCAACGAAAGATTCAGTAGCTGCACTGCATTGAAAACAGACATACACTTGTAGACTTGAGTAAAAATCACTGCATGTGCTCAGGAACACCTCAGTTAGTGAACACACTTTGTAGTTCCATCCACAGGTGCTAGTTAAAACGCTTCCATGCAATGAAATAAAAATAAACAATAAATAAACAATAAACAAGATCCAGAAACACTGCATGCCATCCAGACACCTTTTTCAGGCAAGGCCTTGCTTATTTAAGCAAGACAATGCCAAACCACATTCTGCACATATTACAAGACAATGGCTCCGCAGTAAAGGAGTATGGCTGCTAAACTGGCCTGCCTGCAGTCAAGACCTGTTATCCACTGAAAGCATTTGTCGCATTATGAAGTGCAACATATGACAAAGGAGGCCCTAAACTGCTGAGCAGCCGAAATGAAATATAAATAGGAAAAATGTTGCGAGGTAATGCAACACACTGGTAAACAGCTAAACTGTGTTGCTGGCATTCAAATGAAATTCAAAGCATTCTGAAAAAAACAATCAAATCTCTCATTTCTGATATATGTTCCATTTTTAATGTCATAAGTTACAGTATTTGTAAACAGGATTGTAAAGGTTTGCGTTCCTTAGAACAAATTTACAGCACAGCAGGTGTTTGGTTAAAATATGATGAAAAACGAATAACAAAAGAGCAGCTGCCATGAACTGTAGGGAAATATATTACACGCAGATATAGGCTGTTTGTATCTCGTGTTGAGAGACAGTTCAGATTTGTTTTGTTAACCTCTGCAGGCTCATTTTACCTTTAGAGAAATCGGATATGTATCAGGGTTTGGTTTACATTGAGTAGCAGATGGTACGCACAGAGCTGGGGAGATGCCTATAAAGCCCAAACCACAAGAACACATGGATACTGTTTCAAAATATCTGTTGAATCGGTTGAACCTTGAAATATCGAAATAAATGGTCTGACGTTATTATGCTCGGCATTTGTCCCTCTTAGCAACATGAGCCGATTCCTGAATGTAACTGCTCATATACAATATTTTATGACCAAACACTTTGCAGTGGTGGAAAGTAGTTAAGTAAGTGTCCTCAACTACTGAGTACAATTTTTAATGCACTTTTACTTTAATTGAGTGTTTTATTTTATCCATACTATCCATCCATACTACCTGAGTAGCTCTTCCACCACCAATACTTTCATCACCAACCATATCTGTGTGTCTGTGTGTGTTTTATCAGCATTGTAAATGTATTTTATTTAAACAGAAAATAAAGAACAAACGTGTGTACAGTGAACGGCGACTCAACATTCACTCAAAGATCTGCAGTAAAGTTTGGCCACATCTGCACAGACAGTAGTGCCTGCAATATTTTTTTCTGTCTCACAATGCTCCCAGCCCCCACTGACTTCCTTCTTTCTACGTATGTGTGTGTGTGTGTGCGTGTGTGTGTGTGAGTGTGCATGTGTGTGTGTGTGTGTGTGTGTGTGTCGAAAGTGTGTGTGGAAAGTGTGTGTGTTCTCCCTCCACAGCACAAAGCTGTCATTGGTTGGCCAGACTTGTTGGAGGGAAAAAAAGAGCGAGTAGCAGGGAGATAGTGCTGACTCAGGCACTTGGCCCCATTGTTCTTGTCAACTCGTAACCCTACACCTCCCTGCCTACATCCAGACAGCCCATTGGCCAGCCGCAAGTGCTGGAGCCAGGGGGACTGCGGTGTTAAACAGCACCAAAAAATCTTATCTCTTCCTCCATTAGACCCACAATGAGAGAATTCAGCAGCCAAAATCACAATGGACACAGGGCCATTCAGGTTGAAAATATCTGCTGCATTTTGATGAGTTAGGGACAAGTATTTTGGTGATAATCAGGGCATTTTATGTAAAGGTTCTGTTTGTTATGTGCTAGTTTGACACAAAATGCAGACCTTGTAACTGGGGCTTTGTGCAAGTGTAGGTGTGTCCATCAGCTTAATGACAATAAAATGTTGTTGTCTAGACCAGTATTTCCCAACCTTTTTGGCTCTGACACCTTAAAGTAATGTCTGACTACCACTTCTTATCACTAGTTGAAGGTCTGGTGATAAGCCTTTAAATGTCTACTAGTTTAGTGATTTTATTTCCTTCTTTTCTTTTTTTCAAACACATTTTTTGCTTTTCTATCTTCTTAATCATCTTGCAATCTACCCATTAGATTTCCAAATGCCTTTATCATTGCATTAGAAGGAAAGTCACGATAAGCATATATGTACTTAGACATACTGTACAACAGGCTTTTACTGAATATGTTTGTTTCTCTACAACTAAGTTGCAAAAACAGGTAAATTATTTTTTTAATAATAAAGCAGACTAACTATGCAGATGCAACTTTCTCAGACACATTCATGAGGTCTTTAACCATCCTCTCTGTTCTGCTACACATCATTGACATACTTTACTAAAACTGTAAACATCACACATGTTTTCATTTTCATTCCACAGGAGCAATGATACACTGATAATGCTAGCCTCAGGGAGACAGTTTACCAAGTAGCAAATCAAGTCCCATCAGGGCCTAAGCAATGTGATCCTCACCTAACTAGGTCATTTCGATCCTCAAGGTGGTAAAGAAGTGTTTAGTGAGCCAAAGGCTGTCAGAAAGAAACCAAAAACTGGTTGTACAAAATATTTATGTCATTTGCATCATCTTTCATCTAAGTGGTTTTGGAACATTAGGCGTGTTCCCTCAGGCATGGTATCAGAAAATGTTAAACAGCTGTAGGTATATTTATTAACATGTCAGGGAAACCAGGACATTCCTAATTACACTTAAATGGTGTTGAAGGAGTTATCTTAATCCTTAAAAGTAAAAGCAATTGAAGGATGAAGCGATATGAAATTACTTTCATTTGATAGACATTTTTGTCCAGAGTTGCAGAAACACAACCAATACTTTTCTATTTTAATCAGTGTAGCTGTGTAAAAAATGAAACTAAAGTATTTCCACAAAAAATGTAGATATTAATATGTATGCCTTACTCATAGAGCTGCGATTACAATACATAACCAATGTTGTGTGCGTTTTACTGCTTGATCAAATACAGAAAGCTGTTGTAATACTATTGATTTTTTTTCCTTATCCAGTGTGTTCCTGTAGGCTGCGCTCTGTACTCCTTGAACAAAGGACTTCCAATGCTCAAGTGAACACACGCCATGACACGCCCAGTGAAGACACAAACGCGGCTCTGTGTGCTGCTTATAGTACTTATTAATACAAACTGGAGGTGCGTCCTTTTTGGTTCTAGCTATCATGTTTTTTGTTGTAAAAATCTTTTAGACGTTACCTGTAAATAATAAGAGATTGTCTGTGTGGATGCAGGAGCTACTTAAAGACTACTGTATATGTTTGTATGTGCTAAAAGAATATTTTAACACCTGGAATTCAAAGAAGATTTCAGGAGCCAAGTTTAAGCTTTTCGTTGAATTTTCGACATAAAAAAAGTGTTTCTGGCAGGACAGTTTTTTTTGTGTGTGATTTGAGTCTGAGAAAATCATGAGAGAAGAAATATTTGATGTTCAAATGTACGCCTTCAGATACTGCTCAGCCTACGTGCACTTTCACATGGATATGTCCACCCTCATCGGCGTTCTTTACGTTCTCAACAGTGAACACATCACATACAGAATCACGGCTGCCCATTTCCATGCTCTCATAGCTGGGGCATTGTTTGCTTGTGACGCCAGACAATTAGTTACTTTTCCCATGTGAGACAACTGATTTCCCTAAGCCTACGTTTATTAGATTCCACCCTGGGTGTATGAATATGGAGGAGGGCAGGCACTGGGGGCACAAAGCCCTGCTCCTGTCTGAGACTGCACATCAAGCTTGGTCATGGATCGAAAATTCTGCCCACGGCCACTACATAAGACAACAAGGCTCTTTCAGCTGGGGAGCAGGCTAGACTCTGACTTGGCAATGTAATTTTGTGCATTTGTGTGTACACCTCTCCTGGGAATGCTGGACAATTAAGTGTCATTTAATCATGTTCTGATTTATTTTCCAAATGCAATAAATGGACTGAAATTTGTTGGCACAAAATTGCTTTTCTTTAGAGTGTTAGCTCAAGAGCCACAGAGAGGGGATTACTATTTATTTTTGCCTCTCCTTTCATGTTCAGTCACGAATCACCAGTAAAGAGACCCATCATGGCTCATTTTGAAGATATATCCACTTAAAACTCAATGAAACAAGACAACACACAAACCAAAGTGTGGTGATCTATAATTTCTTAGATTAGATAAATCTGGTTTGTTCTGAATTACTGTGATTACATACAGTACATAAATGGAAAAAAAATTCTGACAGTATTTCTTATGTAGTACAGGAGCAGAAGAACAACATATAACTATAGTTTTGTATCCATAATGATTTCAACCACTTTAACTAAAACTGAAATAATCATAACGTCACCTTTTGGTATAAATAGATTATCTGTTACAGTTATCTGTTACTGTAAAAATGATGACACATCTGACTGTGGTCCAAAATACGAAGAGGGAGAAAACTGATTAACCTGAGTAACCCAGTTTCTCGTGTGCATCTAAAGGCACCACAGGTTGGAGCCGTGTCTCCTCTGCTGTATTGTTCACCCCCGTCACCCTCCACCCTGTGTACTACAGTCACACCGCTCATTTGTCTTCTCTCCTCTTATTCTTTGCTTCTTTTTTCATCCCCATGTTCCTTCAAAGAGTCAAAGCAGGGCCCCTCTGAGGTATTAAATATCTTTATTAAACTGCTGCTTTGGGGGCTCCCCCCTTCAGCCCCCTGTGTTCTTCTTTTCTCCTCTGTACATCCCAACTATCCCCACAAACTTGGCCCCTGTCGGCTTCTCTTCAAAGGCTCCCGCCATGCGGCTTCTGCCAGCTACCTGCTGTGCTGCAAGATCAAGCACAATAGCCTTCGCTCGTCCCCGCTGCGTTAAACCAGGCAAGCTCCACCACACTCGGCTGGGCCACATCTGATGGGGGCACTTTGTCCAGGCAGAGTCCACAGGATCAACAAGTTGAGTAAGACAGAGGGGGATGGGAGGAGTGGATTTCGAAAGGCCAGCTGGGTCATGGTTTAGTAACTGCTATAAAAAGACAAGCTCTCGAGTAACTAACTTTGCCCCCACACTTGCACCTTTTGGAGATTTCACAAATGTAAATAGTTTTTCTCCGTGTGTGTGTGACTCCCTCATAAGCCTCATGAATATGGTGCTATTACGGGGCCATTAGGTTTGTCAATTTGAAAAACAAAACTGTAACTGAAAAACAAAATTGTAAAT
>JAUYWH010000024.1:18550514-18561162 GCA_034779795.1 Ctenopoma multispine
ATTTACAATTTTGTTTTTCAGTTACAGTTTTGTTTTTCAAATTGACAAACCTAATGGCCCCGTAATAGCACCATACATGAACCAATCCACTCATTAACAGGTGGTTGCTACAAATTTGTACTTTCACAGTCCGGACACCACCCTCTCTGAGGGTGACTTTCATAATGCTAAATCCTCAAACTTTACACAAGTCATCTGTCATCATAGTGACACAAAAACACATGTTAGTGGCTACAAAATATCACAGCCACATAACGTAGTAGCACTGGAGTGTGACTAAAATTAGTATACGTTGCTTTTATACAACTAAACCACACCCACAAATGCATTTTATAGGAAGCTTAACTGTGACTAGATTCCATTTTCAATCTATACAGCAAGGATTTGTTGAAAATCTACATGAATATAGAGTCATAATGTTCAAGCAGCTAAGATAAAGCAGCAAAGGCACATCTTTAAAGATAAAAAATATTGATATTACTCTCATCTCTTATACTCATCTACTCATCTCATCACATTTGACATACTGAGAAATGTTGATCAGGTTTGTCAAGTCGCACCTGTCTGATCAATGTCATTGGTGTTCACTTACATTGTTTCAGCAAACAATATGTCTGCTTTGACGTTACCTGACCAGCCAGTGACATTTGTGGAATGCTTTTAAAACTGACTCTTGTTTGATTGGATGTGCACTAAGACATTAATACTTTTAGTTATAGATACTGGTTGGGTAAGCTCCCCCTCGCTATAACTATGGGTGCATGTAATATGATGCAACATGTACTATGGTGATGAATGATAATTGAGTAAATTGTTCCTCCCTAACAGGTGCAACAAAACTAATAGAGTCCCAGGATATCAGTCAAATCAGTGGACGTCCACTCAGTCCTGCGTGGGCGGACTAATCAGCCTAAAAAGTGAAAACACCTGCGTGGGTTAATCATGAGACTTTTTGAAGCTGCTCTCTGAGATTCATGTCAGATTAACAAACAGGCAGGGAGCTGTCATATTGGGTCTTTCTTTTTTTAACATAAACTGTGAATATATTTTGCATTTTACATACACAAAGTGTTTCCCCAAAGGAATGCTGGTCAATGAAGACGAAATAATGACAATATCCATCAGCAGGATAAAACAGCTGTAACTGCTTATTCCACCTCTATAGAAACACTTAAGGACTGAACACTTAGTAAAGCCAGCCAGCATCTCAGTGTGTAAATTAACATAATCTCTGTAACTTTATGCAGTTGTTTTTTTCCCCTTGTTGACCAACTTCTTCCAGTGTGAAATGGCTGCTTGTAAAACTACACCTTTAAAGTAGCCTCCCCCACACTCCCAGTTGCAGCACACTTTTTGTCCATCACAATGTGAGCTAAGGAACAAAGGCACCATTGCAGACCCTGAGTTTTTTTTTGGTAGCTGTTTGTCACTCAAAGCCATTGTTGGCGTGTGCAGAGCTCAGAGGACAATGGTACTTTGTGTAAGGGACACACCCTCCTCCTACTACTATCTCTTATCTGTCTCTGTCAGATTTCTCTGGCACTGAAGTTTTATCCAGTTTTGCCTTAATTTTATTTTTATTTCCTGCAGTGTGTATCTGAGTGTGTTTGTGATGCTGAAGAAAATAAAAAAATGTAAAAAGGTACAATAACATATAAAAGTAAAATAAGGATACCAGAAAGTGGCACAGTGAAGTTCATCCACTCATGCTTCTGAAATACTGTAAGTGGCCAGGTGGGAGCGGCCTGTTGGCTGGATGGTTACAGAGCATGCCACATAACTGGCACTTCCAAGCTTTTTTATTTTCTGTGCAGTGGGCATTTTGCACATTATTTAATACACTGAAGAACATATGTCAGAGTCAAGGCACCCAGGCAAGCAAACTACCTGACAGTTACCAAGCTCACTAGAAAGGCAGGCAGTAGTTTAGTAAAAAAGTATTTTTTTATAAATAACTTTATATTGTGATAGAATAATACTGGATGTTGTGCAACACAGCTGCTAATACAATAATAGCTCCCTCCACTTAGAACATGCTAAGTTGGTTTTAGTCATCGCAGTGTAAAAGTGGACATGGACATTTGTTTTTTGTGTAATTATAGAATAAACACAAAAACATTTAAATACTTTACTTGACAGCTGATTAGAAAATGATATATTATGTGTTTTTGGCTTCAGCTTCTTTGTTTCTCTACAACACCGTAACTGGACCAGTAGGTCAGTGCAAATAAAGTTGGGGTTTGTTCGAAGGCCACAGGCAGTCTGGCTGTGTAGGCATCACAATCCTGCCCTACGACCCGATGACATCATATGACTGTCCCCCGTGCGTCTTTGCTGAACCGAGGAGGTCAAGATTATTCAGTGGATTTTCAAACAAGCCGAGAGTAAATGTCTAGGAGTGAGAGACGCTTGGACAATTATGTGTGTTTGCTCTGAGAGATGCTGTTGTCTGTGTGATTGTGTTTGAGCAAAGTCACTGAGTGCATGTGTGAAAAGACAGAAATGCTTGTTGCATTAGTCTTCATACTTTTCATGTCTGCCTTTGTGACATATTTTCACATTAGATTATATTTGAACAACTTCCTTCTTCTGTCCATGAAAAAAATGACATTTGGTTACTTATTGATGTTACTTACACAACATTACTGGTGGCCCTGGTTAACTTGTAACTTGATACAAATGTTATTCAGGACTCTTGGCATAACAAAAAAGCAATGTCAGTCAACCATGACATAATATGATAACGTGGTTTACTTTGTGTATGACTTACTGTTATTGCTTATCACAATTTCTGTTCACTCTAATCTGCTCTCCACTCCATCATCTTCTTTCCTTGCCCTTCATACTTTAATTCCCTTTTTTCCTCCAATTAAGCACATGAGGAAATTACACAAATTAACAGTATTGTTAAAAATAAAAAAAACCTTTCTGTCAGGTGGATTTAGCTTCAGAAACTCAGAGCAGCTGGTTTCAAGATGATTAACAGACGTCTCATCAGAGGCCTGTGGAAATACCAAGTGCAACTCTAACACTGGAAAAGTCCACAAGAATTATGGATAACCTGGATGACTATGTTGATGCAGTCTCATCATACATCATTTTTTGGGGAAGAGATCTGCATTCCAACCAGAAAAATCTACAGGAACTGTAACAATAAGCCCTGGCTCAGAGCTGAGCTGGGGAAACTGCTTTATTAAAGAGGAGACAGAATGAAATGGTGACGGGAAGGCACAGAAAAGGGCCAAGTTTGCCTTAAACAAAGTTGCCAAGGTGGCCAAACACAAACTCAAAAACAACACTGGACAACAATTTTTAATAGAATAATTTATGTTTTCTGGTAAAGGATCAACCCAATAACAAAAAACAGTGTACAGCCCCACAAGCTGCTGCAGACTCTCATGTGACAGACGCACTTATCACCTACCACACCAAATTTGAAAAACAAAGGGTCTGTTCCTCCTACACCACCCCTCCCCTACTCATCTACAATCAATTTGTGAAATCCCGTACTCCCACACTAACCACCTCAATCTCACCTATGACCATCACACAACAAAAGACAAGGACTCTCTGTCCATAACCTCTGTAATCATAAAGTGTTTTGAGAGACTCCTCCAGCAGCACCTGAAATCTGCAACCAACCCCCTTAGGTGCCCCATGCAGTTTCCTTCTAGAGCCAGGTTGATGCTATCAGGTTGGCTCTCCACTATGTCGACCCCTATTTATGATGGTTTTGCCCTTTTACACTAAACAGTACTGTTTTCGCACAGCTGCTGGAATTCCAGTGTTACAGCTGTATGTGACACAAGCAAAGTTTTTGTGCACTGTGTCCAACAACAGGATGGTCATGGATTTGGTTTCCTGTCAGCAACGTGTTTATGTGACAAGACGTAGGTCGGTAGAAAAACAGGGCTCACAAGTCAGCAGAGATAACTAGTGAAGGGTGTAAGGTTGGAGTCAAGTTACACTTCACAACACAAGACTGGTTGAATCATGTTGTAAATACTCTCTCACCACCAACATACATGGAAGAAGCAACTGGTGGTGGTGGTGGTGGCTGGTTTAATCTAACCCCAAATTAAAATGTCACAACCCGTCACCCCCCATTTCCACTGAGCCACCTCACACCACTGACAAAGACAAAATAAGAATTAATCCTGCATGATGCTATCAAACCCTTTATACAGAAGAGCATGGCAAAAAATTGGCACAATAATCCCGCCTTAATTGAGCAGTGTCAAAGGGAGTGTTGACTTCATAACGGACAGGCCAGCTGTAATCCAGCAGAAAGGCAAAGAAAGGCCCAGGAGCACGTGTACTTTCTATGACAACAGAAAGAGTTGAGGCTGTCACAGTTCTACGAAGGCATAGCCAGGTGAGTCACACCTCCTTCTTCACAGACATCTAAATAATCTAACACCATCAGTACATTTAAAACACTTACACCGACACACCAACCAACTAAAACATGGCTTTAATGTTGTGGTGAAAAAATGTAGACCTGGCCCTGATCGACAGGTGTCAGAACATATTGCATTACATCACATTGCAGCTTGCTGTTTAAGGGCTGTGTAGCTGCAGACCAGTCATTGACCACACTGAAACAAAATGAAAAGTACACTAAACATGTTGTGAGTACAGCTATTTATCAGGGGCTCTTAGTAATGAACTATATTTGACCTTACTTGTCATTTTCTTTCTAAGAAATCCTGTTTCTGAGAAATGTCTCCATACATGCAATACAAGACCTTTCAGTAATGACAGAGGAAGAAACACTTGAGGATGTTATCAAATATTTGTGCAACGACTAACTGTGCAATTTGTACTCCTGCAAGGATAACATTCATTTGAATAGGTTAAACAACATTGTACACAGTCAATTTATGAAATGGATGAGATTTGTTTAGTTCCTAAGCATTTTTTTACGGATTTCTCTTCCACCCTCTCACCTTCTATCACACCATGTTTTCACCATTTCTTTTTAAATATCTTTGCCAAAAATAACTTAACATTGAGCAACAAATAATTTAAAAGAAGTACATAAAACATATCTTACCTTTTTGAGAAACTCACAGAGAACTGAACGTCATTTTAATTGCCCGTCCTAGAAACTCTTCGTCGCTGCCTTACGCTTTACGTCACGCACACATTCACACATTCACACATGCACACGTGCACACACACACACACACACACACACACACACAGTTCCTACAGAATCTATACTTGGCCAGAGGCACGAGGAGCTCTCAGTAAGCTAATCCTGGCCTCTTGAGTCAACAGGAGCAGAAGGTCAAAGGTCAAGACTGATAGAATGAAGCCCAAGGAGAGAAGGTGGGGGTGGGAGGATGGTGGGGCTGAAGGAGGAGGAGTGCAGGACACCAGTGGGGGTGGAGAAGGAACAAACAGAGGTTTTGGCGGGAAAACTGAGACAGACCTGGAAAGTCACCCACCTCTCTCTCAGACAGACGATGAGTCACAGTCTGCTTCTGACGACCAACGTGCTGCTTCTGAGTCACACTCACATGCTCATACACAAGCACACAGACCTCAGATATAAACACACACACACACACACCTTAGCAGCTGAAACACTCACACTAAACAATAGCTGCACCCGCTGTAGTTACCCCCCCCCCCCCCCCCTCCTGCGTCTCCTGCGTTGCTACAGTGACTCAACACTTTGTGTGTGTGTGCGTTGAGTTGACTCATGAGGTTAAGGTCCACATTTCAAGCCTGATGTCACTTATTACTCACTAATCCACCTCTGAACAAAATAAGAGAGAGGGCGGGAAGAAACAGGGAAACTGCAGGGAATTTTTTTTTTGTGTCGCTATGGGTGTTTGTGTGTTTGCAACCTTTGTCCCCTGCCATTCATACGCTTGCTGCACATGCACATTACATCACTCTTTAAGTCTTTAATTAGACACACACTCAGTACTTACCGTACAAACTTAAAGTAACACAAGCACCTCTGCTCTCTGTCTCCTTCACACAAAATACACAGAACTAATAACAACTTTCAAAACGGGTATTTAAAAGTGTGCAAACTCCTCTAATCACATGCGTATAAGCTCCCACTGCAAATACACACAAATTTGGAGTCCACACACTTCCTGAAAATGAGCAGTGTATAAACACGTCGCCATCACTTCCACTTCAGTTAAATGATGGCCAAATTAAACATCCCCTAGACCCCGGCCTGGGAAATGAACTCATAGCTAAACCCATGACATGGCCCACTAGACATGAAAGCCCTCATAGAGCAGGGCGTCAAGCAAAATGGGCAAGGGCAGAGTGGCACCAGACCTGTGTGGATGTGGCAGGAGGGTGTGATGTCAGCAGGGTCTCTAAAAGTCCTGCCAGACAGCAAGGCGGCCATAGATCAGGATTGTAGCCTGATGCCAACACAGGTGCACACACACAGCTACTACACACAGTGACAGCAGCTTGGCAGAAGCCCATAGGGATGTGGACGGGTCGCATACTTCACACTTGTACATACAGTATCAGCATCTCTGTGCATGGCAGAGATACACAGTACACAAATACTCTGTATGTACAATAAGCGTAAATACATGTGTGTCTACACTGTGTGTGATCAACATGATCACAAAGCAGACATAAGTATAAATGTTGGAGTGAACAGAGACAGTGAAATACTATCAAATAACCAACGTGTCATTTACATGTTCTAGATTAGAGAAAGAGTTCAGACTACTGCTTCAAAGGAAAACAGTTGGATTGTTCATCCACTTAATTACGATGTCTCTCTGATTGCCTTCCATTACAGCAGGAGACCCTGGCACACCCAGAATACCTTGGTGGGATTACATATCCTATTTAGTCAGGGAACACCTCAGGATCTTCCAGAAAGAGCTAGGGGGGAAGAGTTAAATTTTTGTGATCTGTTACCACAACCCAGTCCCAGAAAACTAGTGGAAAATGAATAGATGGTTGACTTTTTTTATTTGTGGATAAATGACTTTAATCTAATCAAAATTAGCTGGCAACTTTTAGAAACCTTTTAGCACTTTTACACACTCTCTGAGCAGGAGCCAATCATCTTCAAGCAACATAATAACATAATGGCTCTTATATAAAATAAGTATCTAATTGCTCCCTGTTCACCGCCCCAGTGATTTCCTCAAAAGTCCAGTTTCTGTGCTGTGTGGGTTTCTAGCTAATTATTTGTAAAAACCTAATGTTATTCCCATGTGGCGTCATAGAAAACATGAGGCTAGAAAAGAGGAAAATATAATACTAAGACAAAACACACTGTACGTGTAAGTGATTAAATGACTTTGTAGAGAAAATACAGAAAGACAGAAGTCATCTACCTATATGATTCACAATAATACAATTTTTATTGACAGGTACATTTTTATACAAGAATAAACTTTCAGAGGCACAAGTGACTACATCTGAGTTCACTCTGCAATTAAAGCTGAATTATGTCAGCAATATTTATGGCAAATTGTCAATGGCTGAAGAGAACCTTTCCTTAACAGAGGCTTTTTGTGCATCACGTAAAGAGATCATGCATTATGGCTTACCTAGCATACTCTGGATAATGTCACAGTTTCTGCACATAAAAACCAGTTGTATAATTTCTTTTGTGGCGCTGGAGGAGCTTTGTCAAGTCTAAGAAAATAACCCCCATGGAGATATCATTGGGGTTATGTGAGCTCAGAGACTACAAACTATGAGAAGACTCATAAGAGGCTGATCTGACACACATTTGTCTGGGCCTTTAAAAACTGTTACAACACAATGTGACAATACTGTGGTTCACATTTGATGAGAATAACCTGGTTAAGTCAAGGATAACAACATAGCAGCGCATAAGACAGCCCAGTAACGAACCTGTGGCTGTGTGTGTCTCAGCCTAACATGGTGACATCAATGCACGTACAGTTATGGTCTCGTGTGTGCCCCAAATCTTCGTAGAAGTACAATACTTCTTCACAGTTGGTTTGCTTTAAGCAAGTAGGTCACAGCTTTGACCTCAAAATAATTTGACATATTTAATTTTCTTTTGTCATTTAGGTTGCAAACGTCTTCCAAGAGAAACCTATTCAAGATGGCAAGATGAAAACACTTAAAAATACAAAAAGAGATCAAATTATACTAAAAACTAAGAATTAAATTAGCTCAGACCCAACACATCTTCTATGTGTCTGAATGAGGAAACTCACTCTTTCTTTACATCATAATGCGTGAGTCATTTCATCAAATGTTTAAATTATTCACAAGATATCAGAATGTGAGGGAGGCTACTGTAAATGTAACCACAACCACATAGCTTCAGCGTCAGCTCAGATTTGTGTAGCAGTGACTAATTCTGGTTTTTGAAAGTCTGTTTCTTTACCATCGTATCATCATATCACATTTGCAAAAGTTTTCGGGTTTTATTATTTACCTTCAAGATGCAAAATTCTATATCATCTAAATTCATGTCCTATTATTAGTAACTAAAAAGTAGGCAGCTGGAAGACTCGCATCCAAAAATCACTGGTCTGCACATCTTTTGTAGTTTTTTACGTTAAAACGTCATGTCATCATCTTCCATAGGAACCAGTTCACTGGCTCATTCAGTCTTTAGTTTAGTCAGAAAATCATATGTGTGTTTTGTCCCTGCCTGACCTGGAATCCCTAAACACAAACTCTTCTATGTAACAGGTGTAATTTGTGAACTTAAGGTCGAAGGTCACATCATGTGTTAGCTCTTACTTTTTCTAGTAAAGTGACATGTTTCAAATGCTTGTCCACAGGTAAAATTTCCTTCCAGTCCTATCAACACAGGTTATCATTATGGGTCTCAGGTCACGTCAATCCATACCTGGCCACGCCTGTTGCTGCCTCAAGGCCACTTTTACTCTCAGCCTTCACTCACTCTTTGCCTTTTTTCACCCTTTGTTTGTGTTGCTACACTCACAAATTTTTTTTACCTCACTCTGCTTCTCTAACATTCTCACACACACACACACACATCGCAGCACCATCGGTGCAACTGTGACTCAATATGAGGAAGCATTTAATATTCAGCTCATTACCAGGAAAGTGCACAGATCTGAGAAGCAGCAGTTGCTCCTGGAATCTGCATCTGTTGAATGCACACAGAAATGATTACACTGTTTATCTAAGATACATGACACTATTTTGCACAGTTGATTGAAGGGCAAAGACGGGTGTGATCAGACCACCCTGATGTTTACCCCCACTCTGTTCAGTACTGATGCTTCCTCCCGTTATCTCAGAGGTTGTTGTCATTAAGGTGCTAACGTGAGTAAAGTGATTACAATGATTCAATGATTTCTGGACTCCCTCACATCTGTGTGTGTGTGTGTGTGTGAGAGCAAGAGTTACCTCTACTAAGACAGGAAGGAAATGAGCCTCTGCTGCCCTCTTCTGGTGTCTAAGCTGTGGATCTAAATAATACTCATTATTACACTAACTCGGGAAAAGAAACAAAAGTAATTTGGTAAAAAAAAAGACAAACAGACAAATATTTCAGGAAAATGTAGGCTTTACCTTTTTGGGTTTTTGTTAGAAATTTTGCTTTACTTCCAGTGTAATGTAAAGGTCTTTTTGACAGTGCGCAGCAGGTGAGATGGATGATACGAAAATGTCAACTTTTTCAACAACTTGAATGGGGTTTCTGTGATAAATAATAAATAATGACGTAATAATAATAATTGTGTTTCAAAGAAAAGGTCTAGTTACTGTAATAACTAGATCTTCAGTTGTTTAGTGGGGGGGTCGCTCAGCTTTACCTGGACTTATCCACAGATATTCAGTGAAGTGACAAAGCAGTGGTAAAAACAAATCTGCCTATTTAAAGTGACACTGTCTACTCATGTCCGACTGTACAATAGTGCTTGGAGCTCTTTGTCAATCTAAGAAACACAAACACACACAGACACGTTTCACACACAGATATGTTACACCCTTCAGGAAATGAACCCCAATTACCTTTACATCGAGTATGAAAAGTGCTACCAAAACGGCACAGTCACCACTTTGCACAGAGTGCTCTTTCACCGATCCACACAATCCACGCGTGTACATAAACACACAAGACACACACACAGACATCCATACAAAGAGGTAGTTCTCTCCAACAAGGGTGTGGCTGAGTGAGGTGGCCTGCTGGACTGAGGCTGGGCTGTGTGTGTATCCTGCTTATACTGTACATTTAAGTGTTTAAATGATTAAAATACACATTTGTATCACTAAATGAATGTAAAAAATTAAACTGGCAAATTACGCCAATAACTTTTAAAATCCACATGATGTCCTTAAGTGCTTCCACCCAGCAGCCACATTAGGAGCCCTGCAGGTTTCATCAGCTTCAACTCTCTTATGTGCTGAATACAGCACATTACCCAATGTCACCTACATTGGGGATTTCTCTTAACATTTTGCATTTCTACTGCCAGGTGGCTAAACAAATACTAAATGTCTTTTTTAGATACAGTATAGTGAATGTGTTTGGATGACGTTTTAAAAAATAGATGCAGACAATAACTTGTTGGAAATATTCACATTTAGTACATGACTGTTAATTCCAACAACCCCAGGTTTCTTTTCAGCACTGTAGCCAGGCTGACAAAGAGTCATAGCTCTGTTGAACCTATGATTCCCT
>JAUYWH010000024.1:18574283-18596106 GCA_034779795.1 Ctenopoma multispine
AGCACAGCACAGCACAGCACAGCACAGCACAGCACAGCACAGCACAGCACAGCACAGCACAGCACAGCACAGCACAGTTGAATATGACATTCCAGCATGTCAGTCTTTTAACATTTGTATACAAGGTTAGGATTAACATGCGGTGCTACAAAAAGAAATTAAAAACTGAGTGCAAATAGACAATTTCCAAAGACACGACACTAGTGATCACATAGCATCAGAGGGTGCTGACGTTTCTTAAAGAAAAAAGAAGAAACATTACATAGTAAATTGTGCAAAGCATTCTAGAATCTGAATCTGAAGCCACTGTATATCAACATTGCGTCAGTGGAGTACTCACAGGATCCAACCCTCTATGGATGCAAAGCAGGTCTGACATCCTGTCACTGAACCCGGGAGCAAAGTTCTCTGGGTTGATTGCCACAAAACACTGGCCCTGCAAACACCAAACATGCAATGACAACACTGTGGACTGACCCAATACAAATAGCAAAGAGAGCTACGATGTAATACAGTTTACGTCGGACCCACTGATTATGCTTATCTTTCAGATAACAGGGGCTGTAAAAAGAGTGTGTTTGAACAGTATGATTTGGCTCTCAACATTTCCCCCAAATGCTGATGCAACCAAACAACACTTTTGGTTTAGTTTTACTCTAAGCTAAATTATTACTGTATTTTTAGAAACAGTACATTGGTACTGCATGTTTCACTATGTGAATGCTGGGTACATCCTATTAAACTGTTATCACTGTTAATATTACTTTTACAGAAATGAAATGCACAAATGAGCTAAATGTGGCTCTGCACAACATTTTAAGAATGTGTATAAGTAACTTTGAGGACGCATTTTAGATATTAAAAACCGGCTTTATCAATTATGTCTTACAGGTAAGTCATTTGCAAACTATTAACTTTACTTTACTTTACTTTACTTTACTTTACTTTACTTTACTTTACTTTACTTTACTTTACTTGGCAGACGCTTTTATCCAAAGCGACCTACAAAGACAACAAACTTGTTTTAGCATATAACACCAGTCTTCTTGTTCCAAACACAATACAAGTCTAAAACAAACATACCAGGTCTGCAACACGGTCTGTTTCTTTCCATGTGCGAATATTTTTACTGTATTGGGCACCAGCCAAGATTCCACAGAACACTTCGACCATCATTCCCAGACCGTAACCTTTATACCCTCCTGAAAGCAACAGAGCCAAAACCTGATGTAAATGATTTTTTTGACAAAGGAGAAGATTAAATGCACCTTGATAGTTACACAAATTATTCATGAAAGGAATAAAGGACAGGACGATTATTTAAATGTAGCAGATAACGCCAAGAGAATAACATATTTATTATACATTTAAAAGGCATCCTAACAGAGAGGAAACATCTTTAAAGGGGATCTTTAACTGCCTGAGCTGGATGTTAGTAGTTGTATCTGCTACAGGTTTCTGACCTGTGGCTTCATTGCCACCAATGGGCACAAGTCCGCCTCCACTCAGGACTCTTTTGGGGTCTGATGTCAAGTGTCCTTGAGCATCACAACCCCAACCCTCAGGGATGGGGTCTCCACGCCGGTCATAGAGCTCCACCTGTGCACATTAAATGAGAGAAGGAAGACTTTACATATGGAAAAAACAGGATGTGATGCCATGACATGGAAACATAGATCATTCCTAACACGTTTAGATACAACATATAGTATTCAAAATAAATCACCATAAACCTGATATTACCTTTCCAATTGCTACTGCTGATGTGGCCATGTCGAGAACAAAGCTGTCTCCGTCTTTAGCAGGAGCTGCCAAGCTGATAGGGTTGGTGCCCAAAGTGCACTACAAACAGACAGCATGACAGTATCAGGATGGAAGACTGTACTAATATGAACAGTATTCATAATGTTTAGATGCATAATCCTTTGCATAAAGTCGAGTGCATCAAATAATCGAGTTTATTATATTTTTACCTCTTTACCACGTGTGGGAACAACTAGTGGGGATGTGTTGGTAAATGACATGCCCTGTGGGGTTAAGATTATTTTGAGACATTGAATTCAAAGATTTGGGAAACATTCACATTAGTAAATAACTGATAATAACATTACTTAACATTTAAAATAGCAATGTATGGGGAGATCATTCATCCATTTTTTCATTAAATTATTAATTGAGTGGCTATTCACATCAGTTTCATATTAGACTCACAATCATGTTTTCCTTCAGAGCTTGCATTGCGTAATATCCAGCAATACCATAATGATTGGAACCTGGGAAAGAAAACTGCCATTAAAATATTATTACTGTTATTAATCAATTAAATTTTTATTTTATTTAATGCTTCTCTACTATGGCAATATAGAGTAAAGTAGAAAATGTCAGTGTCAAGTGAACTATATTATTTTAAATCAAATACAGCAGGTGTTTCATTAATCTGAACCACATTGGATTTGTTTTCTATTCTGCGACACTTAATTGTCTATTACGTGATCCAAACTCTCATACATCAACCAAGAGATGTCCACAAAACAAATGTCTCACCGCGCGCGACCACCCAGCCGATGCCCACTTCTTTGGCCTTCTTCAGAGCCAGATTCATGCAGAAGTTTCCCACTACAGGACCCAGGAGATTCTTTCCATCCACTAGAGCTGTGGCTGCACTTTCCTTCTCCATCACTGGCTCACCATACTTCTCACAGATCCCTGTCTGTATGTCCTTTACATACATGTCTGTTGCAGAGGTAGTGAACACAAACAACATACTTACGTTGCAGTCACAGAAAAAGCACGTTTAGATAAATGCTTCCATATATACCCCCTCAAATCTACAGTATCTAATCAGTCGAACATACTGAATATGTTTTAGATATATATACAGTACATTTTACACCAGAGCACATTCATTTTAAGCAAAGAAATAGGATTGCATCTTTAATTGGATTGCACTTAAGAAAGATTTCTTTCTTTTTTTACCACCTCCACCATGATGTTTACCACCTTTAATTTAAACATTCAGATAAAGATAATGATGATAAACCTCCAGGATTCCCACTGACCCATTCTGTTGAGCCCATGGCTGTAGTGGCCCCTGTGGTCTCCCTCCACCAGCACCTCAGCCAGGCTGCGAGCATGGTGCGGCTTGGTACCCACCGCTGTCATACACCTCTCAATGAAGCTCTGCACCTCCTCCTTTCCAATTAGACATCTGCAGAGAGAAAATGTTTTGTAACTTCAATGATACTTGAATCATAAGGGTAATAGAACTGGGATTTAGGGTTAAATGTAGTGATGCATTCATAGGTGAAATACACATTCTGCTTACTGAGCGTGGTACACAGATTAGACCGATTATCTGCTGCCGTCCTAATATCTCAGACCCTGAAAAAAATCCACTGAGTCAACACAACAGTTTTGACTTTTGTTCTGTTTCTCATACAAATGTTGGCCTCGAGATCACAACACAGGCTCTGACCTTTGACCGGAAACACATAGATAAACAAAGCCAACAAAGCCCAGGTATGTCCAACACTAAAGTACTACACGGGAGAACCCCAAAGTCTGAAGTCCATCTTTGCAACAGTGATTGCACAACCTATGGTCATATAGATGACATGGACCGTAGCAGTAAAGCTCTACGTTAAATTGTTCAGCAGATAAACACTGTAAACAAAAACATCAACCTTCCTATTGACTTTCCAAAGTGATGCTGGGTTGAGTGAATATAACATGCTAGTTGTTTTTGTCTCTGCACAAACAGAGGTGTACATACATTTCTCTGACATAGTTTAAGTAACATATAATAATAATGTGATGCAACAGATAAAAAGCCATGTGATAGACCGGTGGCCTGTCCTGAGTGTATCCAGCCTCTGGCCCAGTGTCAGATGGAATAGTCTCCAGCAGTCCTTTGGTTCTTGAGAGGACAAGCAGTTAGAAATATGGATGGATTTATCTGTGGTCAAGCTCAAACTACAATCTCAAACCACACAAAACAAACAGACACACACAGGGAAATCCATGTGGTGATTATGCACTCATCATTTATGTTTTTTATTTTCTGTTTTTTAAACTTCCCACTCACTGAGCATTACTAAACAGCAAAGGACGTCTGATTGAGAGCACACCACACATTTCTCCATGCAAACCTTATCAACTTTTTCATGGTCAAATGTTAGTTTCTCTCCACCTCAATACCAACACCAAACACCAGCTTTTGACCTTTATCCTAGTTTCCATTTTACTGCGTGCAACCCTCGTTACGTGGATGCACATAAACCACGACGGGGGCTGGACCTAAAGCACACATCATTCCTAATGAAGTTAACCTTGTTGAGTCCACATTTTGGAGGTACTGAGGAGACCTCTGTGGAAACACATGTTGTGTTTCATGTAAGGAAGAGGAAAAAACTCACTGACACATCATACAGTGGCTGGAGGAGGTCGAGCAGGCCTCTCAGTGGAAGTATTACACATTCCAGTTAAAGTCTGCAAAAAATATATTCCTAAGATGGAGACAAATGACATTATAAATCATGTCATGTCAAGGAGAAAGTTACCTTGAAAGTCCTCTTGAATGTGTGACTTATCTGCTGTATATTGATCTATTCAATTAGATTTACAGTGGAACTAACTGTACAAGCCTTAATGAACTGAAAAATTACATTATAAGTAAACATAATAAGTATATATGATTGACAGACTGTGCACATTACTGCTTAATATGTTTTAACTAATTTGTCTTTTATTGTGTAGTGATTTGATCAATATATAAGTACAAAAGGAGAAAACAGGAGACATGCAACAGTGATGTGACAGTATTGTTTTATGCGAAACACTTGCTTAGTTGTTGTTGAAGACAGACAGTCTGCAACAGACAGTTCATAAATTAATAGACATTGCACAAGTCCAGGAATGTGAATTAATTTAAACTAACTGTAACACTAGTTGCTGACAACCTCTGTCCACAAAGACAAAGTGACAGGATGCAGTTAAGTAAATTGAATTAAATGAATTAACAATTCCTAGCATGTTCTTTATCTTGACAAGTTAGGTCTTATCAGGGCTCTTAGTTTGTAGTAACTCAGAAGCCGAATGGTAATTGCTTGTGTCTTCTACTTGTAAGTCACTTTAGATAAAAGCATCTGCCAAGTAAAGTAATTTAAAAGTAAAAGTAAAGTAAAGTAAAGTAAAGTAAAGCAAAGTAAAGTAAAGTATTTCCAAAAACTTAAATTTTCAGTCTAGTTTAAGAAACATGAGTAGAAGTAATTACCTAATTATAGGGTTTATTGGGAAGGTCAGAAAGTTCAACTAACTTGGTTTACTAGTGGGACAATCTACGGTATTAAAATAAACGATTAAATGACAACTACCTAAAAACTGTAAATACATTTAAAGTAATTATTAAAGTATTTCAAGTGCAAATCTGTGAGCATTATTTATAGGAGTAAGAAAAGGAGTCTCTTCCAGTCCCACCATGCAGCTAATAATTCACTTTATCATCCATGGTTCCCTACCTGCTCATGTTGATTGTTCTTCAGGTCTTTGGTGGGTCGCTGTGATGCTGATGATCTGCTGATGGTGTCTGTGATCAGCGGTGACTCCACTTTTTTTTTTTTTTAAACCCAGCAGTGCTTGGAAACGCCCAGCGTTAGTCAGTTAGTTACCAGCTCCTCCAGGTATCCTGTCTGTCTCTGTAGGCGTGTTGGAAAAGAGGCTGAGAGGAGGAGGGAGTCTCGCTGTGGCTCATCACACGACTTCTGGCGTCGAGGTCGAGGCGTGTTGGTCAGGTAAACGTTCAGTGTTTGACCTGACAGGTGGGCCCGTCGTCTTTTCAGCCAGAAAATAATTACCCCCGAAAAAAAGACAGACACATCTGCTGTAGATCGTCTGTCAAACCTCCTTGGTTTATTTAATAGTCACAGAAAAGTGATGGGGCTTCTAACGATTGGAGACATGTAGAGTTGGGCTAAAGTGTAATGAGATAAACTAGAGACTCACGTGGATCATATGAGTTAGATCGACGGTAAAAAGGTCATTCTGTAATCTGCACATTTCACATCAATAAAAAGTACGATGTGCTTTCTAATTAAATAATCAGTGGCGTAAGTTGATATAATCCTTAAGTGTAACAAACCAGAAACTTACCAGGCTCGAGCATTAATAACCTTTAATGGAAAAGACGTTTTCCATTCTGCATTTGTCACAGACAAACTGTATCCTGTTCCAGACTTTGATTTAAGTCCCAAAGTTTAAGAAACAAATGTTTTTAAGGGCTCTTATTCAAGGACTGCATTTTTATGTCCTTATAAACGTGATGTCTTCAACGCTGTCATTAAGAACACTGTTATTTTCTGTCATGGAAATATATATCTACCTCACAGGCTGTTTGAGAGTGCTGGTATCAAAAGCTGTCATAATAATAATCATTATAACTGCAGGATTTTTTTAATTTCCCCATGGGGATGAGTTGGTCCTTGTATGTAGCAAAAAAAAAAAAAAAATATATATATATATATATATATATATATACATATATGTGTGTGTGTGTGTGTGTGTGTGTACTGCTGCCTGTTAAACCCAGGACCAAGGTGAACCATATGGTGCTCATTTTGATGATGTGGTGTATCTGGGTGTCACCAATAAAAAGCTGATCAGTTACTACTGATGAGCTATAATTACTAATGAGGCTGCTTTCAGAAAGACTGGCCACTAGAAGTCAACCTGCAGCGTGAACATGTCGAATCAGAATCAGTGGGCCCTCTTTTTAAACTGTTCATAAAACCATATGTTGGACAAATCTGCATCAGGACGCTGTAACCAGAGATTCGAAAGCGTTTTACTATGAATTTATGACCGGCCTTGAATCAGTTTCTTCATGCACAAACTTACATGGCAGGGAATTCTGATGTTACCTGTAGCATTGATCAAGAAATTTCTAAGGCTTAAAGTGTTTCCAGGAGCACAGTGGCATCAATAATTGTGTAACAGAAGAATGACCCGAAGCATAATGATAAGACAATAGCATTGCCTCAATGTTCTTAATGTGAAAGAACATGGAGTTCTCACCTGCCCATCGGCATTACAAATCAAAACTTATCAGGATCTGTAAGGGCGTAAAAACCATGATTGTGATTATGGAATATTGTGTGTAGATTTTAAATCAAATTTACAAAAACAAAATGTGCAGAAAGTGAAAAGAACCTAATACTGTCTGAAGGCAGTGAACAAAGGTTTCACAGAGAAGCCACTGAGGCACTTCTGTTGTTGAGACGCAGCTGACATGATGCATCATTTGCATAACAGTCCATACAACTTTCAAAAAGTAGGTTTATTCAGTGTAAATGAGTATATGATGTAATATTGTCTTTACTGAATATTACTATACTTGGTAATATACTGGGGGCACCAAAGTTGCTCTAACCTGTTAGTGAATTAATTGTGTTCATTCGTGGCTGTTTGGGGGATTTTCACTCAGTTTATGAGACAAAATAGAGATAATGAAACACTTAAGCCTCATTTAATCAGCAACTGTCTTAACAGTTTGTACTTTAACCTGGCTTAAATCAACAAATATAGTTGTGAAATATTTTCTATCCACAAAAGAAGTAAAAGGTAGTAAAAGTATTAGAGCAGATGCCGTGTGTTTTTATTGTTTTTAATTTGAAATTTCACCGAGTGGTAGATACTGTTCATTTTGGACTGGCTACTGGAGAAATGTTGTGATGCAACCCCACCACCTTGCTGGAATGTGTGAAGCAAGACATTTTTATGCTGCATATAAGAGTCCAATTACACTACCACGAATAGTCTCATCACTAGAATAGTAGAAAGCTGGAGAAAAAAATCCTAATGTGGAAGTTACCAAGACATTTAAGGGTTTGAGTTTTGGATTAAACATTATATTGAATTAGGATAGACATATAACAGTAGGTTAGGTTGTTTTTCAAATCCAAAAACAGTAAATCCTTGTAAAAGTCAATACTCACTTAATCATACTTCCCTCACAGTTGGATTTAGATTATTTACACATTATTCATTTGTAACAACTTGCTGAGGGAATTTTAGAAACTTCCAGTTGGGGTAAATGTGGGGGCTGATTTGACGAGGGTTACAACTGAGGTTAGATGTTAATTAATACAAAGGTTTTGTACAGTATGTGTCCTTCCTGTTTCCCCAGGCCACAGCTACAGTGAACAGCTCCCAGAAAGAGCAGGCAGAAGTTAGTGCCCCCTCCCTCTGCACTGCTGGTTCCTAGCCTGTAATTCTCCACAGCTCAGACATCTGTAAGCATTTCTCAGTGACCACAGGAGGAAAATAGAAAGTTGGAAGCAAGAGGCTGTGATTTGAGTGCATATAAATAAAGTTGCAAGCAAAGGAGAGGCTGCTAATATGATGGGAGTCCAGGGGGTGGGAGGTCAGGAGGAGCAGGACACCCAAGTCATCAAAGACAAGGCGCGAGGAGCTGCAGGACAAATTAAGGCTCTTAGGGATTTTATGTACAACATCCAGATGTAGTTTCTGAAGGGCATCCCTGTAGGTGCATTTCATGTACATGTTCTTGATTTACTTCTTGCTGCCAAAATGTTTCTGACAGTTAGTTCTGACATTAGTTAATACAAATTCAAAATCTTAATATATTATTCTGTGGTTTTGCAGCACAACCTATATCTGTGATGATGATCTTAAAGGAAAAAGAAGTTTGACAGGTGTTTAGCATAACTGGAAAAAAACAAAACAGAAAAAAAACGCATACACACAAGCTATCGAGGCTGTCCTGGCCACTAACCAAGCCAGCCAAAAGCTAGTGTAATATGACAAGTATTCACCAAAGTGCATGCCAAAGTCCAGAAAGCAGAGTGTACACGAGCCCACTGCAGGGCTCCATGTTGCTGCCGACTCTTCTGTAGTGGTCTGCCTGGGCGGTCCTGTCTTATAAGCGGAGGGCACGTTTATACAGTTCCTTAAATGGGATGTTCTGTGGTATAGCTGGTACGACAGCAGACTCACAGCTGGGATGGAAACAACCATGCCTTGCCTGTTCCCTCAGACCCGCCCCAGAATCAAACCTATGAAGTCCAAAATGATCACTTTAAAGTTTGGTGTAGGTGCAGCAGCGAAACCGCAGGAGACATTTGTGCAGACATCTCTTCATGCCTGTGTTCATTAGATTAAAGGGAAACTTACGGGACGTTAAGGCTTTGTATAGTTTTCAATGCAATACTGAATTAACAGTATCTGGTTTATTTAGCTCACTCACAAGAAGCTAACAATGAAATGTAAAATCCAAATACTTAAAACAACAAACTACTAATACAAATACATGAATATTGACAAAAATAGGCTAATGCTGGAACTACACTACACAAAAACTGATAAAAGACAAAAAATAAATGACTATCAGTGAGAGGTGAATGTTGATTGTTCTTTGTCAAGTGGCATTCAGACTTTGGCTCAACAGTCCTCTGTTCTCTCTTCTGTTTATCCTCTTTCTAACCTGACAAGAGATAATTTCAGCTGTTATCCAATTCCTTCATGTCATCCATTCAACATAAATACAATAAATAACTACAAAAAAGACCCAGAGTAGCTGCTTGCTCAGTCTCTCAACCTTTTAGTCTCGTTCAACTCCATTTATTTCTTCTTTTTTCTGTTTCAGGCGTCTTCAGTCTTTGATCAACTTCATATCTCAACTGACCACTTCAGGGAGACTGGAGGTATAAGCCAAACTCCCACTAATGCTGACATTACATTTAGGGATGCACTAACATTTTTAATTATTTATTTTTTTTTATGTGTAACATTTTGATTAAAATACATTTAGCCTTGTATTGGCGTGATATTCAACACCATCATGTGTACTGGTGCATCCCTAAGAGGACATTCTTGTAATACACAAACTAAGGCTTACTTTTGCTGCTGATTTTAAAAGGTGCATTACGCGTCTTGACTTCCATGATGAAGGAGCACTTATTAGAAATGGAGATTTTATGCGATTCCCCATCTGCTGAATGAAATCTAATGTCCTCTCTTTGCAGTTAGTGTGAATGGGCTGACTTTAAGACTGATCTTTTTCTTTTTGAATTTGTTTCTCTGCCTTCACCTACTCCGTCTACCAGCTGAACAGTTTCATGAAGTTTTGGAAGCCATCCTCCCCGAGGAAGTCGAAGGAGCCCTGAGAAGAGCCCAGGTGAACGAGCAGGAGGACGAGAAGGACGACAGCCAGAAGAGGAATCAGCAGGTTCCAGCCAGCTGCAAGGATGTTGTACCATTTAGCCTTGTCTGAACACTCCTGGGCCAGCTGCAGGTTGCCTTGTGTCTTCTGATCCCTGGCCTACACACATACACACACACACACACATATTATGATACGTATCAACTGAGTTTGTTTTAACTGATACAGAAATGAATAGCTACAGAATAGTTTTAGGGCAGCTGAAGATGTGACAGCATCGTTTCCGCTGCATGCCCAGCTAAACATTTCTGAAGACAAAATGCACATAATGAACCAAATTGCTTGGTGTTAAGAGCGATGTATACTGTAAATAGAAAGTGCAGGAAGGAGAAAAGAGACACATTATAATGTTCAGTCTTTTTTTTGTTTACAGCTAGTTCAACTTGTCCCGCAATTCCCAATTTTTCCACAAAGAGGAATTTAACAGATTTAAGGTTGTGTGAGGCCAGATTGATATGAAATCCTTGAGCTGCTTCTAAGTGTATGCTTACATTTTGGAACGGACCAGGGCGAGCCTTTCCCTAGCACTCTCTAATTTCCCATGAGTACTTGCCCATTAGGAAGATGCCAATTACGCCATTTTTAACTCCCCAGACAAGCAGCCAGTCTCTGTCTTTAATTTGAGTTCTGAGCCAATACAAGGCCTGTGATTCAGAGCTGTTCCCTATCCAAGCAGAAAAAAAGACTTAAATAAAGGGTAAACACCCTTTTGTGGTGGGTTTTTAAGACACTGTTTTATGCAGATAGTCCTACAGTTCGTCCATCCCTGTTTTACACAATTGTATTGTCTTTTCACCATTTTTTTGTGAGAAACGTTTTCATTGAGGTTTACATTCCCGTCTCTGGACAGCCCCATTCCTGTGGTAAAGAACACACCAACTTTCTGTGTGTGCCATCCAACCAGGGACAATAGCATTTATCTACAATGTCCGAAATATATTGTTTTCTTTTATTTTACAACAAAAGGTTTTTCCGATACCAGCGGCTTTAACATGGTGGAACATACACTTCTCTAATTGTTACACAAGTCTAACTCTCTAAATCCAGCCGCTGCATGTTTTTATCGAGTTTAGCATTAGTTCTTTCTTTTTTGAAATTATAATGTACATGTCATTATTGTACATGTCGAGTGTCCTTTCCAACTTTATCTCAAACAAACTCACATAACAGAAAGCTTTAAATAATCATAAGATTACGTTGTACCAGACTCTATGAAAATGGAATCATTCGCCATCTTGCTATTGTTATACTGTTAACTGGTTTCAAACTTAATACATGTTTTCTTTGAGTAAACTCTAGTGCTTCTACTTTTGATGAAATAAAAGAAAAAGAAACAGTTAAGACATTAGCTAATAAAACTATTTTACAAACCAATTTTATTAACAACATTTAATGAGGCTGATTTGGAGTTATAATCAATTATATGGGTTTAAAAGCAATGTTCAAAATGTAATCAACTATTTCAAATCAACACATTTTACAATACACTGAGCATGATGTTTGGATTGTTCTGTAAATCACATAAGTACAGATCATCCTTCCATCATTGCCTGGACATCATTGTTTGGACATTATGAAAAACATACAACACCGATCTCCTCCTGTATTCTTACCCTTTGACACATCTGTTAATTTTTTTGGATGTTGAGAAATTGTCTAAACCAACTAAGGAGTGGCAAAAAATGTAGGAGATCAGATCACAATACCTCACCTTGATGGAGTAGATGAGAGCCATGAAACCCAGGCAGCAGAAGTTAACGTACAAGGTGTTGCACAGCGACCAGATTAGGTAGTCCCGGGGAGGATTCTTGCCAGCGTTGCCCATGTTCACGACAGTGGACCCAGCCGGCTTACGGGCAGACTTGCAGTTGGTGAGCGGGGTGCAGTCAGAGGGGAAGTTGTATGAGTGGTTGTCCATGGCTACGTTCAGACAAGTGTCCCCAGCTGTTGGTGAATAGGTAGCTGTGCGAACTAGCTAGCCTTCCAGATGCTTTGGAAAGTAGTGCCCCCCCTCGTGAGAGGCTTATAAAGGCCCATGAAAAGGGAGGTGACAGGGAGGGGATGCATGGGCAGGGTCCTTTAATATAGTGTAGGTCTGTCATTATGTGGTCAGGCCTGAGAGAGACTGAAATAGAGATACAGAAAGCTGGACAGACAAAAAATCTGTATGAGAGGGAAGACATAAAAAAGATAGAGGTTGGAAGAACTGCATAAAGTGCCTTCTACCAAAGTAGCCCCCACTTCAGCTTTCTTTGTGCTCTTAGTAGGTCAGGTTGAGCTTGGTGGTGGTAGCAAAGGACAACGAATGGAGGGTTGTGCTGTTCAAAAGTCTTGAAGATGCTGAAGAGAACTTCATTCGAAGTGCTGTCTGCCGGAGGCCTTAAGGGACAAGGCTGTCACGTGGTCTTTGTAGGTAACTGAGTGAGTGTATAGAAAAGTCACATTTTAAATCATACATTAAAAATACAATAATAAAATAATTCAATAATACATTAAAACATTTATTGACAACTCCATTGAGTTTAAAAGCCCCAAATTCTGGCCTGAACACGGTTTTTGTTTAAGATAAAGATGCAATGATGTCACATAGGACTCTGGGAAATAATAATAGGCATTTTATTTATAACATTTTATAGTCAAATGATAACTTAATTGCTAAAGTTCAGTTACTAGTAGTTAGATAGTAGGTTTAGTTTTAGGTATTCATCAACACAAGGTAGAATCTGGCAAAAAATAAATGAAATGCCAACAGCAGAGATGACAAATCTTTAACCGAGAGTGTTAAGTGAAAGACAGCAAGTTTAAAATCTATTTTATAGTACTTAAGTTTATCTTTTTAAAAGGGTAGGCCAGACCTAGTAGCCTATTGTATTTTTAAACACGCTAAATTGACTGTTACTCACACTGGAGTTTCCAAGTACGACCACTTGGCCAGTACAGACGAGCTGTGTTGCGCATTATGAAAAAGTACAACAGGCATTTCTCATATTTTTACAGATTTCCCAAAACAGTTCTGTGGAGATTGACTTTGGAAAAATGTTTGAGTTACAGTATTTTTAGCACATTATTCAGTAAAAATTACGGAGGTAAAGGTTTTGGATAAGATTCCAGGCCAATAAAGAGTTTTCACAGAAATCTATGGTTTGGAAATGTTTTGTGATCCATCTGGGACTGTATATATAAGGGGCACAATGGGATGGCTGAGAATAAAAATACAAAACATAAAACCTTTAAAAACACAATTAACACATATTTGACTAATAATGGAAAACTGAAAATGAGCTGTGGTGGTCTGTAGTCGGTGAAACAACGCTGCCCTCTGCTGGCCGCCTGCGATTTATTATTGACAGTATTTTTAAGATCACAAGCGGATCTTAATTGCTCACTGTATCTGTAGTACTGTAATAAAAACACAATTAAAACTAAAGTTGTCTTTAGATTTCGTAGAAACTGTTTCAGAGAGACCTTACTTCAACAGCATCGCATTGGACTACAGAACTGAAAATGTTCACGCTGTATCGGCTGCATAATAATAAGTATCTAACAATTGTTTTTATGTTAAATAGCCTACAAAACGATAACATGCATATATGTTATGTGCACATTGATATGTACACGGACATTACATTAGTTCCAGTATAAAACAAAAGCTTTAGCAGAGGATGGTTTCGATCCATCGACCTCTGGGTTATGGGCCCAGCACGCTTCCGCTGCGCCACTCTGCTACGCCGTCACACTCCCTGAATAAACCTTTTTACCTACTAAAATAAGTTATTGTATTCACTATGAATATGAATGGTTCTTGAAGAGTTAAAAATAATCCTATGTAATCCAGATTATTCTTATGATAGTTTGGAACGAAATATATCTTCGTTTTCGACTAAAACCTGTAACTTAGTAACTAAGTAGCGGTAGCAAACCAGCGTAAAAAACAAATGATACTTCCGACTGGTATTTCTTACAAAATAAAAGCATCGGATCGATAACGTTATTTACAAGCTACGTTCAAAACAGATAATTAGTGTAATTTAAGACGGGACATTTTTTGAGAATCTTAATGCTACATCATGCAACGAGAGTGAAGAACAAAAAACGCTGATTGACGTGATGGATAAAACCCTAAATGGCCTTGTTGTAACTATCTAGTTAGTTAGCTAAAAAGAGGCGTGACTTTCATTCAGGATTCTTTTTAAATGCAGAATACTTTTGATTATCTTATACTGGCTCTTCTATGTCGACGCTCGGCATCACAAACATCATTCGCTCATTAATTTGTTCAGCACAAAGCGTCACACATCGAGCCACAGCGTCATTTTGAGCACTCTGCCTGTTGTACATTTATCGTACACTTGATGGCGCAGTAGAGCAAATAAAGCACAAAGTGATTTTAAATACAGTACTTTCCCTTTATCTTGATAAGTGCTACTACTTTTTTCTATTTGTGATTATGTTCAAGGAGGCAAATCACCATCTCTGAACATCTGGTCAAACTCTTAATGAGAAATTTGTTTAATGTAGATACCTCTGGAGAAAGAGACACAGTTCCCATTTTTGTCATTGAATGAAACAAGACTGCATCCTTACTTTTGACTTTATTATGTATGCTATAACACATCTTCTTGAGAAGTAATTACAGGGTTCACAAAGCATTATTTTAATTATTTCTTATATTATATATATATATATATATACACCTTCCTAGGTGAGACTGAGATACATTAAAATATATAGTTGTTGGAAACAAACTATACCACTAGAAGCAAGGCAATGGCACATTTAGTGTTTTTTGTGTTTGTTTTTGTGTGCATTTGAGTGTTAAAATTCACTAAACATTAGCATATGTTAACAAAAATACATAATTCCTACTTTATAATTCCTACTGATCCACAGTTAATTCAGTTATGCAGCACAAACTGAAACAGAAATAAACTCTTTCTTATATCAGTTGTATCAAAAAACATTTATAGCAAGGGCAAAGCAAAGCATGGGACATGATGCTTTTTTATATCTGACAAACTATGAATGCATTCAGGAAACATTCGCGTGTCAGTTGCCAGACACCATTTTCTGCCAGCATAGTACAGGCTGTATCCTGGATGGATGTGTCTGGCTGCCCCTCTGCCCATTTGGTAAAGGTCAGAGGTCGTCTTTCCGTGTCAACCTCAAAATTACCATCAGCTTTATTATTGTTGATGTTGATCCAGACTGTTTTGTAAACATCCCCAAACACTTCAGTCAGTGCTTTGTTCTCCTGCTCATTCTGGGGTAAAGCCAGCTCTAAGCCTTGTTGGGAGCAGAACTCGATGGCCTTAGAGAAAGAATCTCTCTCCTTATAGGACACAAAGTATTTCTGACCAACTTTACGGACAAAGTCATAGTTCACAACTGGGAAAAAAAGAGACATCGTTCAGAAAATCATGAATAAATGAGCAAGTAAATTTGTTTTACTATTTTATTTTAAAATACCCACTACAAAAACGTTATTCTATCTGTCTGTGTTAGTCCTCTAAACTGTGAAATCTTCAGCAGTTTACAGGGTTGTCCTGACTCTGGTCAGGCAGCTGACACTAGATCATTGTTTCTACATACAGTAGAATAAATTAGATACAGTACGTGCACAACACTCACCCAAAGGACACATTTTAATTGAGACACTTACCTAGCTCAAATTTAGAAATTCGGTCTGTTATGGCTTTGAGGTCCTTCCCACAGGAATCTGGATAATAACAGATAATATTAAGTTACCAAACTGGCAACAAATTCCATTTATGTACATCAGGTGTTTGCAGGTTTTAAAGATTTAAATTTTAAATTTAAATTAGATTTTTTTTATTGTAATAAACATTGTTACTTTTCCTGTTTACGTTTACCTTACTTTTGATTTTGTGACATTGTGACATTTAAGACTAGGCTTTAAACTTTCCTTTTTGATAAAGCTTATAGCTAGAGATGGCTCAGGTGACTCTGAACCATCTCTTAGTTATGCTGCTATAGATTGAGTCTGCTTGGGGACATCTCACATTAAACAGAGCTCCTCTCCTCATTCTCTCCTGCTGTCCACTTTGTTTCTTCTCGCTCCTACTTGTGCTTCTCTCTCTCTCTCTCTCTCTCTCTCTCTCTCTCTCTCTCTCTCTCTCTCTCTCCCTCCCTGTATCTTGCAGCAGATGTGCTTGACCTTGGAGCTGTAGTCACTGGTCCTACCAACCTGCCCAGTGCCTCGTCGGCTGCTCCTTGTTGTTATTTTGATCTCTGTTACCTGCTCTTCTATTCTCTCTCCTCTTTTCACTCACCCCATTCAGTGGAGGCAGATGACCGCCCACCCTGAGCCTGGTTCTGCTGAAGGTTTAGTGTGTTAAAGGGAGTTTTCATATATAGTGCAATGTCTTAAACTTTACACTGTAAAGTGCCTTGAGATTACTTATGTTGCGATTTGGCGCTATACAAGTAAAGTTGATTTGAATTGAATTTAACTCATGAGACCCCAATGGCTTGAAATATTTAACATTGTGTGTTAAACCTGTTCGTCTGTCTGCCCCAGTCAAGTGTAGTGTGAATTAGTCCTGTTCATTTAGCCCAGTTCTGAACAGACTGTCACCTGCTCTCCAAGCTGGAACATGCACTATTTAAATAGATTTAAGGTTAGTGCTGTTTCAGAAATTTCAGAGCTGAGCTCAAGGCACCTGTGTAGTTACAGATGTGTATCAGGGTAGAGCTGTCGCTTTGTATATAATGAAGTGGAAAATGTATTACTCTTTTTATAGCAGCACATTAGGCAAAATAAATACTATGTAATAGCTAAGCTGGGTACATTGAGAGAAGAAAAATACTTAAATAATAAAAAATATATAAAACCTTGTTCACATATCCCTACACAATTTCCTGATGGTCCAGGATTTCCTGGTGGACCGGGTGTTCCTGTAGAGCAAGGAAAAAGAAGTTGCTGAAAGATATTACAAAACTGTACTGTCTCCTTTCCCAGTGCCAGTAATATAAAAAAGGCTACCTAAACAGAGGCTATGAGTAATAGATTTTGGATTTGTTGGCTGCAGAGTTCAACAAGTCTGCCTATATTATTGTATTGACTTATTTTTCAAACCCACTGAAAACAAATACAAACTGTAACCGACAGAAGGAACCCATCCCTACTGATTGAAGATATAGAACATAAAAATGCACAGAATACAATACAATGGCCTCTTAACAAGTGTGTGGATTCTACTTGTTTTCAGTAACATTATGGACATATATGTAATGACAATCTTTGTTATATATCAATAACTTGTATAGAAAATTGAGTCGGATTTTATTAAGTAAAGTCATTTTGAAGGTGAGATAAGATGGTGGAGATGGATTGAAGGATTATAGCAATAATCTGGTCAGAGGTTTGAGAGAAGTAGCCTCGGGGAGGGAAAACTGTCATGTTAACACCCACCTGGTATACCCGGCCGACCTGACGCTCCAGGGAACCCTTGTGTTCCAGGGAAACCACGCTCTCCTTTGAGACCAGGAAGACCTGGCAACCCAGATTCTCCTTTTTGGCCAGGAAAACCTGGCAACCCAGTTAGTCCTTTTTGGCCAGGAAGACCTGTCAACCCAGATTCTCCTTTTTGGCCAGGAAGACCTGGCAACCCAGATTCTCCTTTTTGGCCAGGAAGACCTGGCAACCCAGATTCTCCTTTTTGGCCAGGAAGACCTGGCAACCCAGGTTTTCCTTTGGGACCAGGAACATGACTGAAGCCAATAGGAGCAATCAGGCAGAGTGTGTAGACTAAAAGGAGCATCATTGTCTTCTCCGTTCAAAAGAGAAACATTTATGAAATATAATCAATCAGTCAATCATACATTTCTTAGTTATGGGCTGAAACAGATATAGTCCATCCTATAACATTCACTCAATGTTTTACAATAACATTGAGTGAACTTCTTACTATACGTGTAGTTCACAGTTTGTTAAAAACTAATGGAATCCACGTTTTACACAAATTTGATAATCTGTTATTTGTAGTCTTTTGCATTATTAAAAAAATAATAATACAGAATCTAGTAACAAACCAAAAGGAACTCACGTATAAATGCCTTCTGGATGCACTGCTTATTCACTGCTTTTAAAGAAAAGTGACTCATGTACAGCTCAGATAAAGTAGTCTGCCAAGAGTAAACAACAGATGTAAAGTCTCATTCAGGGCTGTAGACTGTAGGAATGTAACCCTCCCCCTTTCTTAACCAACCAGAGCACAGTGCTATATACGTTTTAGGCCCCATTTCTAAAAATAAAATTGCTTTATATGAAATAACAAAATATTCATTGTTAAGTTGGTATGGTCTGTCTGTGGTACTATGACCTCTTTTAGAGAAGACTGAGTTAATGGATCATTTGTCAGCCTTTTCTTTTAATTTTAATTAGGAGTCCCAGGTGGAGTTTGCCAAGTATATGTTTTCATTGTCAGCACAGTTACCTAGGCTGTAGTTTTCTAGCACAGTTGTACCACGTATTTCACCATTGCTTACCACCAGTTGTAAAAGGGAGGGGTTTAATAGTTTGTTTAAGGGGGCCAGGAACATTACTCAACAAACTGTTTAGAAATATCTGTTTCGTGGAAAGAATGCTTCCCGGCAGGCCAGGATGATCTCAGAGTTTATACAGTTATGTGTGGATGTTTTCACAAATCAGAAACACATTTGTAATTTGTTCCATAACCCCAAAACTCTAATGTTGTATTCCTTCCTCTGAAAGTTGAATATAATTGGTCTTCATTCCCCAATGAATGATTGAATATATTCCTGTTCATCCTGTTAAAGTCAGACTTCAGTTAAAACTCAAGAGTCCTGCCACTTTCAGAAGTTCTCTGATGACTCTGCAGTTGGAGAATGTATTTAGAGCAGAGACATCACTGAGTACCAGAGAGTGTTGGACAGCTTTGTGGACTGAGCCCAACCATCTCCAGTTTAATATCAGTAAAACAAACAAGTTTTTGTTTGAAAATCCAGGAGTCTTGTTTTTCCTCTGTTTATGGTATGAAGAGGTGGAGGCTGTATCAGATTACATGTTCTTGGGAGTATACTATCAAAAGCTCAACTTCAACATGCTTCCCCAGCAGGTCACAGCAAAGAAGGTGACAGACACTAACAGGCTGGATTGACTAATCAGGAAGGCTGGATATATTCTGAGTGAGGAGCTGGACTATCCACATTTTGTAACTGAAAAGAGGTTGCTGTCCAAACACCTCTCAATCTTGGATGCCTCCCACCCACTATACAGTGTGCTGGCTGGACAGAGAAGCATGTTCAACATTAAGTGCTGTAATTTATTACCATACATTTTCCAATCTGGAAAAGGTCATTTAATAAATTATTGTATTTGCCCAGGATATTTCAAACTGTGTCAATTCACTGATTTAGGCTGTGGTAATTTGATGCACTAAGTGCTAAAACACTAGATCAGGGGTACCCACACTTTTTCGGCTTGCAAGCTACTTTTCAAATGACAAAGTCAAAAACGATCTACCAATAGATATACACACCCGTGCGGGTGCGCGTGCACTTCGAGTATACTTCATACAACTACATACTACTTTAAAATGACACAATACAATATTACAAAGAAACACCCTCCATAAACACAGACCATGAAAAAATATTAAATAGTGAAACAATTGTTTTCTGCAAATTAAATTGAAATATTTGTTCATTTATATATTCAATAAATTATTTGTGAAATAATTTTAGTATTTAATAACTTAATGGCACATTTAAAAATGTGTTTAATGCTTGTTTTCAATGTGACACTCCCCACCCTCCATACGACCATACTCTGATCACTTGCACTGAATAAAGTTAGCCAGGGATGCACAGTAACCAGCATCACGCAGGCTTTTAAAAAAGATCTTCATTACGGTGTTACTGCATTTCTTCTTAATAATCTTCAAGTGTGAAAATGCTAAAATATGAGTATCATAACTAGAGTTGAATACTGCAGTAAAAAATGCAGCGCATTTAAATGCAGCGCGTTGTCTCATCTGTGAGTAACTTCCAACACTGTCCTTGAGCGATCGACTGTCAGCTGATGGTCAGCCTGTAGTGTCACATCTCATCCTCAGCTGTAGATGAGTACAGGTGCTAATTTTGATGAGAGTAAATCAAGCTCAACGTTTCACTAAGTTCGCTGTAGTTTTGCAGTACCTTGCGTGCGTGGTGGTGACCCGTGTGTTAAAAGATTTCTGACTGGCCGCCCTGTACGTCAATCAACATACATCTGATATTTTTAAATAACGCGCGATCTACTGGTACCACCTCCGTATTGGGCACCCCTGCACTAGATCATTTAAATGCAGTTTTTACTCAGCAGTGTCTGACAGACAGTGATATATATATAAAAAATATTTTAACACATTTAGATGTCATAAGTAAGAATACTTAAAGTCTAAGGATTTAAAACACATGGCGCCCATCTCTTGTGTATGTGTTAATCCCTTTGACTAACAAGTAGAGCAAAATTTCCTCATGCAGCGAAGACTTTACGTCACTTTCTACATTCTGAGTTGTAATATGTAAATGACACACATACTTACTCAGTTAATTCTGTAATATATGTTATATATATATATATATATTCTTTAAAAATGAATTACCTTGTCCACACATTACAGCTGCTTCACGTGCACCATGTTTACCATGAATGCCAGGAATTCCAGTTGAGCCTACATCTCCTCTACTTCCTGAGCAGAAGGAATAAAGGAATTAAACTTTAAATTAAGAATAAAAAGCCTATGTCACTCTAGTGTTTTAGACAACAAAAATCATAGATAAGTGAATGCACGAAGACAACTTTCCTATATGTAGCACTTCCTTTGTGTACTGAGCTGTGGTAAACCACTAATTTCCCCGCTGTGTGATCAATAAAGTCTCATCTTGTCTTAACAATCTCACCTTTATATTACGTTTACATTTAGTTGACAAAATTTCAGACATTGAAAGTGTCATTAGAGGAAGCATTTTTATTTAGTTAGACTTAAATGTCTGATAAAAAAATTGATAATTTTTTGTTATGAAGTGCATAAGAAGAAAGATGAATTAGTTCATCAACTGTGTTTGAATATTAAAACGTTTGTTTGAATAATAGCTTTAAAAAGTGGAGTCTGGTCAGAAGTACTCTCTGGAGAACAGTTGTGATGAAGTCAGTACCACCAACCTTTTTCACCTCTCACACCAGGAAATCCAGAAGGACCTGGTGGCCCTGGTATCCCCGATGGCCCTTGTGGACCCCGTGGCCCAGTAATTCTTTTGTCAACTGGAAGTTGACTGTTGCCAATAGGAACAATCAGACAGAGGACGCAGAGCAGGAGACACAGCTTCATCTTCTGACTGTAGAATTGAAGTCACTCTGTAATAAAGTTTAGATATATACATACCCATACAGTTCACAGGTTTCAAATTTTAAATATTTTTATAATAATTATAACCAGTAGTTAGTTTAGGAAACATGTCAGTTGTTAAGGTGCACTCCAGTCATACAATACAGGCCAAAGGTTTGGACACACCTTCTCATTCAATGTGTTTTGGGGTGAGCTGGACCGCAGAGTGAAGGCAAAG
>JAUYWH010000024.1:18614818-18684314 GCA_034779795.1 Ctenopoma multispine
GACCTCCCTCATATTGTTCTCACTCAGTCTCTGCTCTACCTTCCTCCTGTAGGTGTTCTTTGCCTCCCTCAGGCAGCGTTTCACCTCCCGCTGAGCTGCTTTCATCTCATCCTGGTCTTTGCTTCTGTTTACATTTTGCAAGTAGTGTCCTAAAGGGTTGGCAGTAACATACAAAATGCATGTAATTTCTTATCTTACCTGTAATCAATTAGATTAGAACTAGATCTGTCAATTTAGTTTTACTTTCCAAAAGTTTCATGTTAAAGGTGTGCTTTAAGCTCTCTTATTCATACATTCTGCAGGATAAAGCTTTTATTTCTCCACTCAAAATATTTATCTATAATATGTATTGCACCTACACTATATCACATTTGCAGGTTTTACACAGCAGCTACTATTTATGTTAGCTACCGGCTGGGTTGTAACGTTTCCTTAAACAAACTGCTTGAGTTTTCACACATAACATTGGTCAACATTGTCATATATGTTACGTATTACTGCAGCATTCCTCAGTAGTGAGGACAGATTCCAGCCTAAAAATGGAAGATGAGGTTTTGTGGTACCACGAAATGAGAAGAAAACGATACATTTTTATTTTTTCCCTCCTCTGAGCTTCCAGTAATTCCAGGTCACCTCAACAAAATAAGCAAGTTGTCAAACTGTTACTGTTGAATAACTTTTTATTTCAAACAGCATTCACACAATACACTGTATTCTTGAGGCACATTCACATCAAGTGCTAAATAACGTCATGCATGGTCAATTGTAGGCTACAGCTTTGTTGAATTGAATGCAAATGTTGATTTTAAATGAAAATATTGCTTTGTTATTTGGCACAGTAGGAAATATTGTCTATTATATGACCGTTGGTCTGTTATTTTTTTGACTGCTCTTCAAAGTGAAGTGAGGAATGTGGTCAGAAGCTGACCAAAATGTACAGTTAGTTCTGCTTGAAAAAAAACATCACTACAATGCATAAGGCTGACAATGCTATTAGAGTTAGCAGGTAATTCACATGATAGTTCACATTTTAAAATTACAACAAAACAGCACTATTGCACAATGTTGACGAGGATATCTTGGACAGATAAAAAGCCACCTTGACATTCTGACATTTACAAGACTGTTGTCACATTATCTTCATTTTATCTAAAAAAAAAAGAGAGAAAAAAATATTACAATTAACACTTCAAGTTGCAAAGTGGCTCCAGCTGGTGTCAACCAGAAAAACTCTCAGCTCTAATGAAAAAGTAGCCTAATGACAACTGCTAAAGTGAGTGTGACAAGTGCCTGGTGAAAAATAACTGCAGACTAATTCAGAATATCAAGGTGTTTCCTCTAAAGTAAAAACGGATTTAAAGTGGTTAGTACATTTTACATCACAAGTTAAATTCCCAGAGGTGTTTTAAGAACAATTCTAATAATAATGCACAACGATATTGAAGTTAGATAGTATGTGGTATAAATTAACTTGGAGTTCGATACTTATTAAAGTGTAATATTATGAAAAACATAATTTGCACCCAGAATCTACAGAAATAAATGTCAGTGGGAAGAATGTGATACGGTATTTACACTTTTAAATATGCCTATGCAACTTGTATTGCATTAATCGTGGTAAAAATAGAACAATGCAACATGATATTTATATTCTGATTTGGCCACCCTGTAACAACTGCTACAAATTACAATTATTTCACCTGGATAAGAATACCTGGATTATTTTTTCTTTCAAAAGCACAATAAATATTGACCCTACCAAAACCTCTATTATTTGTCAATCTCGCTGTTAATAAGTTACACAAGCAAATAGAGCTAAGTCAATTCCACTGTAAAACCACTACAAAATCAATCAAGTACGCGCAATCAGTGAACGGTTTGAAAAGACAAAGTGAGTGTTTTCCTGAAAGAGAAGCAATTTCATCTCTTCCACCCAGTCGGTCGTTCTTCAGACAGCTATAACAGGTTACAATCAGAGTAGGCACCATGCAGAGGAGGGGGGAGGGGAGGGATTTCCTTCAAAGCTGGGCTCCTTTTCTTAATTAAAACTCACTTCAAATTTCTGATAAAAACTTTTGAGAACAGGAGAACCTCTTCTTTTTGAAGGCAAAAGAACAGGTTGTTAGAGAATTGTGAAGTTACTTTATGTGGGTGATTCTGGTAATTTGTGACACACATACATCTTCCTGAACCCTTAATGAGCCAGAGCCAGAGTGAAGCCAAGTAAGAAGCATAGAAATGATCCAGGGATCAACGCAGCTCAGGCTTTTCAGATTCCTCTCCCTCACAGCGTGCAGTTCAATCACTCACCACGAGCTGTGCTACCTGAGCGACACATGCAGCACAGCACCACACACAGCATCCTCCTGTGATCAACAATGTAAACACACGTCTTACTAAAACAGTGTAACAGATTTGAGCAGAGTTAAAAAGAAGACAAAGAAGCTTGAAATAGATCTGGTATGTACGAGGGCAGAGGGAACTAGATCCTGCGCAGGGGATGCCACATGGACACAGGCTTCCTCAGAGTGGCCAGCATCTGGTTCCAGTGGGTGATCCCCATTCCACTGGCCTCGGGGCCGATGATCACATGACCCAGATTCTCACCCCGACCATCATCTGTGGCCTCGGCCACCGTCACCCTCAGGGAGAGCTCCTGCAAACAGCACAGCACAATTACACAACCTGCTGCGTGAGCATGATTCAGCACCTTGTTTACAGCATATTTCATCCAGATCTTTATGGAATCAGCTCATTGAACACGTGTAATAACAACTTTGTTACCTTTATTGTTTTTGTCATTTTAACTTCATCACCTTTTACACACATTTAATTTTATTACTGTTTGGCTTATTTCCTAAATAGAGAAGAGCAATGCCATGCTGCGGCTTTAGAAAATTCTTATTGACTGATTTAAGTGTTTAAAAGGCATTTTATACTGCAGGAAATATTTGAATGATGTTAGTTATGTTGCACACACATACCGTACATACTTCACTAAGGATAATTTATAGTAGGCTATCTTTATTGGCCCCTAACTGCTATCATCAGGTCAACATTTACATTTGTCCAAATATGTCCAGCTAAACTGAGCTGCACTCCTATAGTATTTCTATTTATTTATGTTTAACCATAAATATTCTACTTCCTTAATCTCTAATCAGCTAGGCACATAAAATACAATTAATATGCATTTACATTTAAAACAATTTAAAATAAGACCTAAAAGGCAATTGTTCTTATCTCATCATTTCTTCATTCAGGAAGAGTTTGGGCCTTAAAGTAGAGTCACCTGCAGTACTATGGACGGCACGGAGAATATCATTGCTTCATTGAAGATTGGGTTTGTGTCGTCCCGTTTGGTGGAGGTCTTCTTTTTGCTGATCTTCCTGCCGTCTTGCAGGAGATAAACTTTGACAAATGGATCTGATAGTGAAAACAAGCGAATGAGATTACAGCAGCATTTCAAAGCCCGACATACAAACGCACACACACCCTTCATGCAGTTTGTCGAGCACACAATAAACTTGTCATTAAAGAGTCATAAAAAGAGTCATAAAAGAGTCAATCAATTAGAAGCACAGTGTTGCACAGACAGTTCACTCTGTGGATGACTGACATTATTTCTGTAGGTGACCTTTTTTAGCAGACTGTTAGTGTGGCACTTATGTGGACATTTAATGTAATGAACATTATGAAGTCAATTATGTCCCATCTGCTTTTCTGGATGGATGTTATGTATCACGTACGAGTTGGCATGAAGAGACATGAAGAGATATTACAAAGTCAGTCAATATATTTTTTCAAGTTAAACATTTGGCAGAGAGGTGTATACAGTACATGCACTGAGTTAGTTCACATTTACTATACACGCATTCACAAAGAAAACGCAAACAGGCACCAAAGCAAACAAACAGATGTCCCTGACCTGCTGTGTTTTTGCTGTTGGTCCACACTAGGTTCTTACACTTGGCCACAACCACAGTGAGTCGCTCTGCTGTCGGCAAGTAGCTGAGGGACAACAGGATCTCCCCAACTGCATCCACGGCCTGTGGAGTTAAAGCAGAGACAGCCTATACTCTAGGTGGTGCTTTAACAGAGAGAATGTTTTTTAATCCAGATTTCCTTCATGCTGAAACAAATATCCATCCACTCCCTGCTATTATGCGTTAGCAAGAGTCTGGCCAATCAAAATTCCTACTACTGTGATGGACTTAATTTACTTTTTACATGGCACACTGCTTAGATATTTTTAAATTAGATCACATTTATTCAAATTAAAGAAATAACAAAATTGAATTAGAAATATTAAAGGAGGAAATACATTCTAAAATGAGAAGTACAGTACAGTATTATTAAATATAAGAATCTGTTTAGCATTCTGTATTAAAATGCTTATTTCAATAATGATGACATAATAGCTTTTAAAAATGCTAAATGTATTAATTTATTATAATTAAACACAGTAATAGCCTGAAGTTATTATCCCACACTTCATACACAGGGATATTTATGAGCAAAATCTCATATATATATAAACCTGGTGCACGGAATTTGAGGAATGATTAAAGTCAGTTTAGGATGCTCAGATGTACGGTTTTACACCTGATTGACGATCAGACACATATTTTCTGTGGACATCATAAAGGCATTTTATAGTTGGTATATGTATTGTTTTTAGAAATAGCTACATTTCATTTTGCACATCCACTCGACTCAACTTTGAATCCTGAATCTGACGTGTAGTTTTTTTGAACGCCCAGCAGAGGGCCTCAAGCACCACCATGCTTCTACACACTGAAGTTACAGTTTACAGTAGACACTACAGTTCACTGTTGGAGACGGTACATATTATAAGGGAGTGTGCCTAAAATCCCAAACTGTACAGTGCATTATAGCATTGCTGTTCTGTAGTGCCTTTATGTCACAGAAACTTATCATAACCTGTGGCACTTGACTTTAGTGTAATTCACCTTATTAACATCTTGAAGGTAGAGCCAGGCATTGAATGGTCTGATAGTTAGGTCCAGGTCCGACAGCTTGAGCTCTGCTACACCTGCACTGATGTTTCTCTCATCCGCATCGATACCGAAAGCGGCAAAGCGCAGACTGTACTCATCTAGAGTGGACATGTCCATTGGGATGGAGAAGCGCTCATCAAAAATCACGGTGAATGCATTTGTCTGGACCTGTGAGAAGATGAGAACAGTTGAAATGTAAGATTATAAACTCAATTTATGACTGAACCACTTTTTATTTAAGGCTGGAGAAATTTTCTGTGCAGGTTACCTGCATGTCTCAGTTTAATTTTGGGACATTCTCACTCATCAGTGGCAGAAAAATGATTGGTTACAAAGTTTTTTAAAAGCTACTTATGATTCTAGTAAGTTTATGAAACCTTTTCTAAGAGAAGATGTGTGGTAGGTTGTAACATTTATTACACACTGCATCCTCTCTCTGACTCACTCAGCCTCACAGTCAGGCTGTGAAACACAAAACCAAACAGTTTCTAATTATTAGAAGATACAGTCTCCTCTAAAATTATTGGATTAATTATTACACCGAAGATTAACAGATGGATCTCAGATGAAAGTTCAGAATTTCAGCTCTTATTTGTTTGTATTTATACGTCACAATAACACAGAACAATATCAGATCATCCAGATTTTAAGTGAGCAAATGTTTTTGAATGTGTCACTGACTTTTGATTTACCGTGTTAAAAATAGTACTTAAAAAAACTCACATTTGCTGTGGACTACCCAGTTTCTGGGTTGATTATATTCACCTTGATTAGAAGCAGAAATATTAAAAACAGATATTTAAACTGTATAATTGAAATATAATCCTTTGCACATTCTTGTAGAGGACATAAAGCACATAAGAGCACAAGGTCATAGAAGATACTCTCCCCACTGTGTCATATTTCCTAATGCACTTCTTCACAGTGCTACTGCTAGAAGTTGATGCTTTTTTATAGTCCAGTAAAATAAAAATACATCTGTTGTGTGTTTTCTCATCAGTTGTCTTCAAAACCAGGCAGAATCAGATTACTACTTATTATTTCATTTCTTTTCTTGGGAGCTCTAAACAACTTGTACAATAAGCTAATGCTGATTTCAAACCATCAGATGCTGCAGGATGTGCTGAGATGAGGAGTTACAAAGAAGTTACCAGGCAACTAATAAATATAAAGAAGAGAGTTAATTTAGTAAAAGCCATCTTCACACCAGCATTTGTTTGTTAAACACAATGAGGAATATCTCTGCTAAATATATCTTAATCAGCTTCAGTATAAATAAAGTGAAAGAGAATAGAACAATAAAAACAGAAGATACATACAAATCAGAGGACGACCTTGGATTGTATCTCATAAAAAAACTGCTGAATGGCAGCACGATCATACCTCCAACACCTACAGAATCCAGAAAAGGCTTCACTGCTGCTGCTGTGTAAACATGTACATAAAGATACAAAGCATCCAAAGCAGGTGGTATCTCTCTGCTATCACAGCACACAGGCCTGCCCTCCGTCTACAATATGAGGCTGTCTGTCTCCACTGCTAGGATTATTGCTTGCAGGAAAACAATAGCAATGCATGTGGTGAAAATGAGACAATAAAGAGAGAGAGAGAGGTTTGTGTACACATTATTACACGCAAAACAAAGGAGAAGAAGTAGTGACAGCAAATAAATGGGCAGGAAGAGAGATGAGGGGAAAATGAGCAAGAGAAGCTATAGGAGAGGGAGATAGAGGACGTGTCAGAGGGGAGACGGGTGAAACAAAAAACAGCAACAGAACAACAACAAAGAAAAGCTGGAGAAGACAAGGAAACTGAGAGACAGCGCAGTAAAACAGAGAGGAAGAGAGGAGCTGACTTGACCATCAGGGTGAGAAGAGCTGATGTCAGCGTTTCCCTCTGTTTTCACCAGTCCTCGACATTAAACTGGGAGCCACTAAAGTCGCCGCATCAGTGGCTGCTTCCATTATTATTACATCCAGTCTGAACTCATTAATACATCACAAAAACATGCCCGAGTGAGAGGGAGCCCTGATAAGTCTGTGTGTCACGCCTGTCAGCTGCACAAACTGTACAAGACCACAGTCACACACACACAGGCACCATGCCGATGACTCACAGCCAGGCAGGAATTAGTGGATTTTCTGGCAACGTGGAGCTAAGAGCAGAAGGCAAGTGGCAGGTGTAGCAGATGGAGGAATGTAGCCCTGTTCTTTTCCTGTCAGAACAGTCACTCTGCATTAAATCCAAGCTTTTAATGAAATAGTTTTAATGGAGAAGACAAACAATTAACACCAGGAAAAAAACATTAAAAATGATGCACAAGGAAAATCACAATTCTGGGACAATAGGTAAAAAGTTTTAATTCATTTTAGATTATTAGATTATAGTCACAGAGAGAGTAACTTCTATCAACCTTCCCGACTACATCCCGCTCCCGGGGGCTTTTCACTCGAGCAAATTAAATGAGCAGACAGGCAAGTATTGGAATGTCAGGCTGCAGGATCAAGCCTCTCGCCTCATGGGACACATCACTGTCTCCGTCTAAAATGTAGCCGGACCTAAAGTCTTAAATGCAGTCGAAAAGAGTCAAAGCTGTCACCCGAGCAAAAAGCTTCACGAGCTACAGCCCTACTGCTCTTCCACAACGTCAGGAGCGGCTTTCGTCTTCAGTCCACTGCTTGACCTCAGTCCTCACAACCTAGCTGCTAATTACTCACCTGAGGAGCAAGGTTGACAGTCTCCCATCACTATTTGCTATGACGGTGCCAGCTTACACTTGATGACCTTCCTCGTCTTTAATGACATTTGACATTACAGCCACGATTCACACTTACAGACCACGTCTACAGTGCTGACATTGGCCAGTTGATGATTTTCTTTTTTTTTAAATAATTCTTTATTAAAATCCTTTGAGCTGACCATTTTCAGCAGCATGACTCTGTCGGTCTGTCAATTCTGTAGTGGATGGACTGAAATGAATGTGGTTCTCCGCTACGATGAATGTGTAATTTAGCACCATCATCAGGTCAATAGTGTGATTTAACCAATAATTAGATTTTTGACCGAATACTGATGACAACAACTACTGTCCTCTTCTAAAGTACTGCAATACTTTAGTGAGGACATCTGGATTTAAGATGAAAAGGGTTTATACAGGACAGAAGCTCAGAATTAAATAATAAATAAATAAAAGCAGAAATTCTGAATTTTATCTTATATCTATGTTTTGATCTTAAACTTAAACTTCTTGTCAGTGTACAGCAAAAACCAATAAATACCTTTATATGAGACTGTGTGTGCAAAACTAACTACAGTAGTGGTATATGATGAGTGATGATATTATAAAGAATAAAATCAATCTCTAGATGCTCTGATTCCATTTGTTGTTTCTCACATCAATAAGTCATTTGTATTCTTGAGATCTGAAGAAAAACAGTTGTTTACAACATTATCAGTCTTGTTCACAGTCTTCTTACTCCCTTAATTCTGTTGCTGCATATTCCTGTTTTTGATTCCACCAGTAGATTATGGAACAGTGAGAAAATAATCTATACAAAAACCTATACCGATCACTGCATGTTCGCGTTTGCACATATATGAGACAAGTAAACAGAGAACTTGCTCAAGAGTACAACAAACAATAACAGAGCTTTCTTACCCGAGTGATTCCCACATTAAGCTCCTCTGGCCCCAGGGAGACTCTGATGAAACAGCTGGGGAAGTCTCCCTCCTCCTTCTCCAGCAAGTCTTTGCCCTGGTGCAGAGTGATGTGGAGCATTCCCACTCCCTGGCCCTGCAGCCTGGAAGGCTCGAACTCGAGCGTCACCTCCAGCTGTCCGACTGTGTAGTCGTGTCCGAAATTATTGGCGATGGAGGAGATAGAGCTGAGCGAGTCAGTGGAGACTGATCGGTTGAGCTGGGCTATGCCAATGGGATCCAGCTCCCTGCTCATCAGCTCCAGGTGGCCCAGGTCCCTGAAGCCATCCGGGGTGTCGCCGAGGGCCAGGCTGGGTTTGCGGCTGGAGGTGGTGGAGGTCCGACGGTGGTTGTTGGCTGCTGCCCTCTTCAAAGACGGGATAGAAGGAAAACAAAAAAGAAAACATATCTAATCAATTAAATTATCACACAAATTATTCTGCTCATGTTTTTTGCCCCCGGGACATTTGTTGTAGTAATGTTGCTCTGTGTTTCTAGATTTTAGAAATGACTTATCATAAGAACTTATCATAACCAAAAAGGCCTAAATATATCAAACCACAGAAATAGTCATTTATAAGCCGCTGAGCCCTGAAGGTCAAACTAAAGTGAATTTCACACAATAATAAACCAGCTGCTACAGTCTCATTTGAAGAAAATCTGCAGACAAGGCTCCATGCTGCACATTACAAGAACGTTTTGCTACTTTATACAAACGTTTAAGTGACTTTCATATATCATGTGCACAACACTGAACATTTCTGAACAGCAGGACTGTACAGTAAATGTACCTTTTGTCTGACTTCTGAGAAGGAGGTTCCATATTTTTCCTGCAGATATCGATAGTCAAAGTTGGGAAAGGGTGACGGCGTGGGGAAGGTTCCAGATTTCCACAGCTTCCAGATGTTGAGCCCAGCTGCTCCCAGCAGCATGAAGAATCCCACCAGGTAGATCCCTGCTTCCCATCCAGGCGGGTTACGCACCACTAAAACAGACACACACAACAACAAGTGCTTAAAGCTACTTTTATACACTTCCCTTTCATCAGAGGTAGTGTAAAGTGTCTTGTGTTTTATATTTAAAGGGAGAGTTTGATGACTGGTGGAAGAGCACAGCTTTGGAGAAACCCAGGACAGAGAGTTTAGTAAGGCTTTTCATTTTGAAACCAGTAGGAGTCTTAACAATCTCACAGTCTTTAAGCACAGTCAGCGACTGTTTCAAGCCCTGTCATTTAGCAGTGAGTTGTGACTTTGTGTGATAGGACAAATAAAGTTTAATGAAAATTAAGTCATAGTTTGAAACTAAATCTGACAAACTGAAACGTCTCTCTGAGTGTCAGAGCGATTCATGTCGCATTATTGACAGGAGTTATGAGCCTGCGCTGCACTGGCTATCTCAAGATGAATTGCATCTGTGGGAGGACTTTGACAGCTTTATCGCCACTTTCCAAGCTCCAGAGATAAGCCAATTATAGGGTGAGTTCAAATGTTTTGTAACAGTCAAGGCCTTCAGCAGCAGAAAAGACCAGAGGCGTTGTATGTATGAAGGAGTATGAAGGAGTATGAAGCTGACATCAGCCATGAGAACAGACACATATGTAAATGCACATAACTGAATGAAAAACTACAAACAGCTTCAGCATCTCTCACAGTCTGATACACATATATGTAAAACAACACATTTATAACAATGTGCATTAAATCACAGCTGTCAAGCACACATAAAGACACGTATGCAGAAATGATCAGATAGAGGAATGTAGCGTTGTATGCTCACCACTCAGATGGTAGCTTGATATATCCCCACTTTGGGCCGAGGACATGGTGCTGCAGCCAGCCTGCAAAATACATCCAAACAATAATATGTTCAAGTGGCTTTGTAGGCACAGCTTTGATTATAAGAAAACAGCACAAAGAATCACAAAATTCATTAAAAATGGCAATTTTTGGCAGAGTTTGGGTTATTATCCTCTACAGGATCATCTTGTAGCTGAATTAGCAATTTATTCTGTTTTTTCAGTTAAATAACCTTTTGATACTGGTCAGTAAAAACAGTTATTTTACATAACCTCTCAATATAAATCTGCCACCAACTTTCAAGCATCAGACCAAAATACACAACAGGATCCTAACAGCTGCTGACATCCACTGCTGTGTTTCATATACAGGAACAGAAGAACAGAATGAGGGAGCACTAAAAGAGAGCAGGATTTCATCTCAACAGCCTCTAACAAGCACTAGGTCAGACAGAAAAGGCAACAACAATCACTGAAATCATCTGCTGAAGTGCGTGGTTATTCAACTTGCCCCAGTAGGTCCAGCAAATTTTACAACCTCAACAATAAAACGTATTTACTATGCAAAGCAATTCATGTGAGTGTCCTCAAACCTGCTCTTTTGCTATGAGAGGGACAAGATTAGTTTCCAAGAAGAATATCCATGGCTCTTTATTGGAGGTAGAATTTTTTTTTTTTCAAGAGACAAGAGAGAACAATATTTTTCTGCGCCCCTCTCTTCCTCTGCAAACTGAAAAAAAAAGATGGTCGCCAGTATGTGACTCATTCCTCCCCTCCTCCTCCTCGTTTTTTGGAATCTCCCCATATCTCAGCAGCTCGAGGGAAACGGGAGCATTACACTAATGATATAGAAAAAGGCTGGAGGTGGGGTGTGTGTGTGTGTGTGTTGGGGAGGTGTTCACTCAATTCTGCTGAGCCCTTTGCAGACCACGTCCATGCAGGCCAATTAAATTGGCTGACGCAGTGCAGGGTCCGCTGACAGATGCTGATGTGCCATTAGCAAAGCATGGGGAATCTCTGGCAGAGGGGGAAGCTCTGATCCCCCCCCCCCACCACCCCACACACACACACACACACACAGACACACACACACACACACGATTCTGCCCAGCACGGCTCAGATCAGCTCCACTCAGCTTGAGGTAACATATGAGTGTAGAGGAGGTCCAGAGGAAAAGGAAGAAATAAAAATAGGAAGAGGAAGGAGGATTGTGGATGGGGAGGGAAAGAAGTGCGAGAAGAAGGCAATGATTCAGACGAATTTAGTAAATAACAATGAGGCAGCGTGGGCGCTGTGGTGCCTCAGTGAGTCTTAAGGCGGCACGATATCATCTGTGAAGTCCAACTTGCCTGAAATAGGAATACACTTGAAAACAAGGAGGTCCACACTGCAGCCTCAGTCAGTTCAACTGAGCTCTTTTATCTGATTGTTTATGAATTCATTTTGATGATCTCTCTATGATAAATTGATGCTGTTGATTTTTGACTACTGGGATATCAAACTTAAGTTTACATTTCACATTTATTCCTTATGTTTTTACTATATGTTTCACTACGCACTACTATCAAGTCAGATTCCTGTGTCAATCCCACACTGATGAACAGAGAAACTCTGATTTTGATAATACGTGATCAGCCTCATCAATTTTAAATACGCAATAATTTGTGTTGTTGTTGTTTTTAAATTAGGCATGCCACAATATTTGCCTGAACTCTCTGACAACTGTAGAAATACCTCCTTGAGTCACGCTAACAAATTTTGAACTGATTCAAGTTTTGACCAAAGGGTGAGAACACAAAGATAAAATCTGCAGGAAATGATTATTATACAGTTACATAGAAGAATATTGCAATGAATCTCAGAGAAGATAAACAGGATTATGCACATGCATATTGTGCATCCCTGCATGTATAATAAAATGTATGTTCATGTGCAAACAAGAGTAGAAAAAAACATTCTTGCATAATCTTAGATAATCTTAGACAAGAGCAGAAAAGGTCAGGCTTAAGGTGGATCCTCCAACTTCTACCCTTAACAGGGAATAATACAATCTGCTCTGTGACCTTTGTTGCTTGTTATCTCTTCTGTTTCCACAGTGCATCTGCCACAAGGTTAAAATAGTTTGTAAAATAAATAAGATGAGACAAGGAGAGAAAACATAACATAGAAGTAAAGAAGGAGGGATTGGCTGAATCTTTTCTTAATTGCAGTGATTACATGTAAACCCAGTGAACCACAGCCACCTGCACTATAATATCTCATTTCTACAATATAATCAGTGTCAGTGATTTATATCATATCTGTTATCTTTCTTAGCTTTGATACGTTTCTTCTGCTGACAGCTCATTAACACACGGCTGTGAAGGGAAACATAAAAGCGTTTCCACTCATGTGTCATCTTCATGCCCACATGATGCTGCAGGGATTCTGCGCTTGATAACATCACTCATAAAGCCTAAAAAGTGCACACACACAGTGTAGTTGTCTGAAGCACGTTTTAATTACCAAGCTATGCATGAAATGAGTAGCTTGAGAAACAGGCTGCGATGAGCGTTAAGTGACATGTGAATTATGCAACGGAACAGAGTTTGGGAAATTTGATTTTCCTGCACAGTAATGAGACTGTCGAAGGAAAAATCAACACAAAGGGATGTCAGAGTCAAGAATCATGCTTGCCTATCAACGCTGAAACAAGAACAAATCGTTTTATTCTGTGTTATAGGTTTCAGCAGCAGGTTAGGTGTTTAATTTAGTAATTCTTTTGCACAACCTTGATCAGCCTTCAGTCACACAAAAGGAACTTAGTGCTTTAAATATTAATGAAGAGGTCACAGTCACTCTTAGAGAGTTTAATTCACACAGTGAATAGAGTGGAAGCTGCATGCTGCTTCACTGAGTGAGAAATTATAGTTCGATGACTTAGCGTCACTACCCGTGTATCTGAGTGTTTCGTGGTTTGTCCTGGTGCTGGTTCTCCCCCATACAAAACAACATGACTAGGGGGACAACACACTGTGTCTGCTCCAAGCAACCTCCTGTGTCTCTTCATCCAAACCTCAGCCGACACAAACAGCAAACCCACAACATCGTCCCAGAGAACAGCTGGCTTTGCACGACTGACGTAAATATGCCAACCACAGATGCTGCTCTTTGGTGCTACCACAGAAGAAGAAAGAAAACAAGAAATTCCCTCTAGTGGAGCTGCGTGTCTGATCAATAAGAACAGACACACAGATTTATGTCTACACAGAAAAACAGAAAGAAAAAGAGGAGATGGAAACCGAGGACAGAGGAGAGGTCAGAGACAGAGAGAACGGAGAGAGGGAAGAGATAAGAGAAAGGAATAGCTAAAATAGTAAAGCAGAGATGGGCTTCACTTAAAGAAATAAAATAAATAGAGAGCAGCTGGGGAGAGAAGGAGGAGGAGGGAAGGGTTATCTGGCCACTCTCCTCTGACTTTTTCTTGCTCGCTCTCCCAACAACTGATGAATCAACTTTGCTTTTAATCTTACCCAATGAGTCATAATCAAATGTACTGCTTCACTGCCACACTGTGTGACACAACGCATCTGTGTACAGACAGCAAAGCAATATGTCTCTTTCTCCCTCTCTCTCTCTCTCTCTGTCCTAGCTCCTCAAGTATCAGCTTGTTTTCATGCCAGCAGCACTTTGACTTTCTGGTTTAGACAGCTCATTTTGTGTACGGTTAAGTAAAAGTAGCATCGCACCAGCCGGCGCCAGTTTTTTTAAATGTCAGCGGAGGCACCAGCTCAAGCAAGAAGAACCTGCACGCTGAAGCCAATTAACTCAACATCCGTCAGAGTTAAAACGGCAAAACCTGAACTCAAACTTTCCTGGCTGATGAAAGTGTGGGGAAGCTAAAGAAGACTGAGCTACAGTAAACACCAGCATCCTAATATGCTCACAAAGACAGTGGTCATCATCTTACTTGAGTTTGATCTCATTTCACAAATGTGCTGTAAACTGCAAATAAACTTTCAAAGGTGGAAAATATGGCAAATAATATTTTTTAGTAATAACTTTTTGAAAGTTAAACCTAAAGACCTGGTAAAGGTGAATGTAGAATGTAGCTTTATGTACTTACAGACGGAAGTATCGTCATAGTTTCTTTCCTCCGCTGCTAAACGTAGTTTTTTCACTTAACCTAATGAAGGTATGTTTTCAAGGTCATGTTTTCACCCAGTTCAACTCAAACTGGTCTCGAGTCTAACAGCAAACAGGGAATCGTTTGTACTCTGTCTAGTTTGATAATTGAGTGGAGAGCTACTTAAACAACTGTAATCTGATTTATCTCCCAAAATCTGCAGAATAAATATTTTCTCTCCTTCTTTGGCAGAGACAGAGAAAAAGCTCTCTGTGCAGTTTGTGATGAGCTTATGAGAAAAAGCCTGCTGACTTCACTCTCAACCACATTTAACAACAGAGTGTCCAAAGGCTGAAGTACACAGGGACTATAACATTACAGACACATCAATCCATAGAAATACAGGCAGAATGCTTGTTTGGTTGAATTAACTGTAAAATAACATGTTTGCCATCTTTTAGCCTTATAAATGATGAGGAGAGATTTCCCGGAATTAGTTTGATCACAGTTTCACATGTGGATGCATCTCAATGCATCCAAGCTATTAAAGGTAATCAAAGAAGTGGCTCAGTGCTTCCCACACCTGGATGGACTTTTTCCATGCCACTGATTTTCCATTACTTGTGTGTTCTTGCAGCCTCAGTCTGATGCCTGATGTTAGGCCTGAAAAGCCAAATCATGTTTAATCATTCCCCTACCTCCCCACAAACTCATTATACCTACTACACATTGGATTAACAACCTCACAATTAGACTAATACGGGACAAGAAAATCACTTAGTGCTGCGAAAGCATCTGTCAGACCTGACTTAATGTTTTGGAAAAGGGTCCATTCCCTTTCCGTAATGTGAAAGTGGGTGGAAGCCGAAATTCTCCAAAGTGGGGAAGAGCGGTCATTTGAAGCCAAGCCACAACTTTATTGATTAAGAATTGAGTGCATGCAGTCAGATCTAAAGGTATTTGGACCGTTTATGCTTTCAGTCTTCATCCCTCTTTGTGGGTTAAATCTTATATTCTTAGCTAACTCGCAGACCTTCATCTTTAAAGTCGCATTCAGAATTGAATAGTGTGGAAATATAAACGATACTGAATCAGTTTTCATTGTTCAGTAATTCACTGACATCTGAGAGTTCAGTGGTACACTACTGTTGGGAGCATGAAGTTTTTTTCCTTTTCCTTTTAGTTAATAATAGAAAAAATACTTTATCGATTCCCATGGGGAAATTATGGGGTTGCACTGCATTTGGTCTTTATGCTAAGCTAAGCTAGATATTTAATGTATATTTATTGATAATTGTCAGAAAGAAGCTAAAGGGTGTACAGTATTTACCAAAAAAGACAAACTATTGCTTTAAGAGAACTTGTTGCTTCAGAACAACTAGTTTTATATGTTGTCAACAATATTTAGTGCCAAATAACTTTTTGGAGCATCAGTCTAGTAAATACAGTTCACCTCACCACGCTTTCTCTTATGATTAACTCTCTGTAGCTACATTTGACAGCAAACTGCTCGAACCACAGGCATTAACCATAAAGACGAGGCAATCCATTACATGATCTATTCTGGAAATATTAGCTGGTGTAAGCCAAAGCTCGATGTTAAGAAAGACCATTTTGATAATGGCAGTGGGCCTCACAGAGTCACAAGACGTCGTTGTTCATCCGCTGGAGGCGGTGTGTGTTTTCTTTTGCAATAAAAGTTTTTTTTCAACATTCAACAGGGAAGTGAATGTGGTGTGTTATGGTTCTGAGTGTGTGTGTGTGTGAGAGAGAGAGGCAGGGGAAGCCCCATGACAGCGGGTGAGAAAGAGAGTAGCTGTTAAACGAATGGCTGAGATGATTGCGAGTGCTGGTGGAGGAATTGAATTCTGAGCAGGTCGTATTTCAGCTGAGCGAAGAGGCGAGCGTCTCAGTGATACACACACATAAACGCACTTCAGCATCATAAGAGAGCCGTGGGGAGCACACTCAAAGAGCTGGAGAGAGGAGATTCTGAGTGTTCTTCATATTTCTGAAATCACAGCTTGGAGGAGGCAGAAATTCTCCTCCCACACATCTTCTGACTGTTAATTGATGCAAAAAGCTTTCTGGGTTGTCACCACACAACTTGTGCTTTTTATGATGGGGCACAGCGAGAAAGTCCAGAAATATGAAAACAAATAAGTATTGATGGCTTCAGCGGGACACACACATGAAAACCTCTGATGTCAAAGAAGCGTTAGAGGGATCCAGAAGTAACTAATATCCACACGGTCATTGTGTCACTGCTTCTTTTTAGAGGATTATCATAAAGTCACACTGTAAACTGCTTCCCAAACTTTTTGGCTTGTGACCCTTTAAAATGAAACAGTGTCTCGTCGTGAGACCGCGAGCTACATATTGTCATCATAACCAAAAAGTGGAGTAACGGTGTCAGATTATTTAATTTGGATATTTCATATTTCATAAGAATTTAAAGACAGGGGAGGCCCTGGTGCTATAGAGTCTAAAGGGCTGCAGTGCTGACCAGGAGCTGCAACCATCCCATGGCTTGCCTTCCAAAAATGAGTGAACTCAGAGCTTCTGATCACCAAACAAACCTGATTAATACAAGCTGGTATCAGCGCTTATCGATTCTCTTTAGTCTTTATTATTCACATCATATAGAGACTATTAAAATGTGCCCTGAAGCTGCACTAAGTTTCAGCTGGAGTTCAGCAGAGTGGTGCTGAGTGGACAGCACCTGCTGCTCGGTGTGACATTTGTTATCAACGTTTTAACGCCCGAAGCCACTGAAGGCTGCTCTCTGAATCTATTCACTCCAGCAGGCGACAAACCTGCACCGAGTTCAGGCCGACCTGCGATAACATCCAAGAGAAAACGAAAAGAGCGGAAATGCTGTGCCGGAGAGAAGCCTGCCAGCCAGTCTGCTGAGATGCATTCACAGCTAATGCGCAGCTAATGCCTCACACGCTTTAAAAGAATCCCTTCAATGTCAACAAAGAAGCGGCGGAGAGAACACGGTGCATGTTTCCCGTTAGTGCGCGGAGAAGCGCAGGAGCGCAGCGGCGTGTGGCAGGTGTTCGATGGGTGAGCACGCATTTCTTACCCGGACTTTTCTTTTGGTGCAGTAGGGAGAAAGGAGGAGGAGGAGGAGGAGGAGGAGGGGGGGGGGGTAGACCAACTCCACCGCTCTCCCTTCTTCAGGCACCTTTCTCCATCCAATGACACCGTTGTCGGTCCGGCTTATGTGTCCCGGGGGGGTGGGGGGTGGAGGGGTGCAGGAGGGGAGGGAAACGCCGTTCACACTCGCTCCGTCTCAGCGCATCCGGAAGCGTTCAGACCCGGTCAGCTGGAGGAGGAAGAGAAGCAGAGAGTGATGAAGAGAAAGAGGAGGAATGAGTGTTTGTCTTCAGCTCCGAGGTCTCCGTCTGTTTCTGCTGATGCTCGCTGGAGTCTGAAAAGCTGCTGCCAGAAGCATTTCTGTGCGAGTCGCAGCTCACCCGCGACCGACTGCAGAAAGAAAGTCCCACCCCTGTAGCGCAACTTCCACCGGCGGGCCGCTCAATAACGCGACCACCGCCTCCTCCTCCTCCTCCTCCTCCTCAGCTCCACAGCAGCAGCAGCGCTGGAGAGGAACACGCCTGCTGCGCGCACGCACACACACACACACACACCAGACTTGTGTTACGCAACGGGTGCACGCGGGGGAAACCGGGATGGGAGGTGTGTGAGTGCATCTCATGGACACGCAAACTTTGTTTTCCAAGTCTTCCTCAGCTTTCCTTCTTAAAGTAACGCCTCCAGCCCACCCTGACCCCCCAAAATGATAATCCGCCACACGAACTCCTCCTCCTCCTTCTTCCTCTGAGATTTTGAGCAGTTGGGGATGATTCAGTGTGAAATTACATAACAGTCTGTACCGGGGGTGGGCAGGGTGCAGTGATGACACCTAATGGCAAAATATTTCTCTTTATTCATTTTAGGACATTAAAGGTGAATTAAAGTGTCTCAGCCAGCTGCCACACAGAACAAAGCCACAACATGTAAGTAAAATGTTCAGGTTCCACCTCACACATGGTTCCATTAATAGTTAATACATCACTAATGTTTCATAGATCAGTACAGTAAAACCTTGTTGTTATAGCAGGATAGATGCCAATAAATTATAATGTGCTTATTCATTTGATATCTAAACTATTAATAAATTATTTATAAGCCATGAAAAACACACACAAGCATAATCCTTACTGGAAAATGCAACCAGTGTAGGATTCCTCTGTACTTACTTTCTGACTTGTTATTAAGTTACTTGAAAACAGATTAAGAAAAGCATTTTATGCAGGTGAAGCCACGAGCCTGCAGATGTGGTGGGAGAACGGTCAGATCTTTTTACTTGGGTAAAAGCAGCGGCTCAGTACTTTTTAGTTGCTCACAGTAAGAATAAATACACATATACGGGCATCAAAATATACTATATATCAAACCATTATGCAGACTAAAGATTTCCAGAACAATGCATCATATTTTATTGGAGCATTTGTGAATGCATCAGTTTAATGATTATTACAGCCTATAATATTACTTTTTTATATAATTACTGTCAAATAATTGTACTGCAGTTAAGTAAAATAATGCAGTGTAGCACAAGCATTAAAGTAGCATACTTGAGTATTTACAGCATATCTGCCAGGCTGCGTGTGGGGGACACGCCACTGACAGGCACTTCAATAAAAACTGAATGTGTAAAATTCATCAGCACATTTCCCCTCAGGATTTCCTGGGATTTCCTCTTTGAACGCCTGCTCTGACCTCATTCATCTAGATTATTGATTGAGTATTGGCTCAGCGTACATGTGACTGACCTACCGGACCATCAGTCTGGATCCAGACTGAACCTGATGATTGCCACCCACGGGAAATACTCACCACTGCTTCATGTAATGGATTTCTAGGACTAAGGATTTCCAGTAGGTCTCTGGTAGAGCTGCACATGGTGATAGCAAACAACAAATTGAAGAGTTCTCCAGATTGTGTCTTATTTTAATGTCCAACTAGTACATCTTACAGGTGGGGTAGATAATAATAGACATTAGATTACTACCAGTGATTTATATTTGTATTTATATGTGACACTCACTGCAAAAGCGGCACAGCAGACAGCAGATGCTGCTGTGGTAAAATCTATTTTGGTGTCTGATGATTTTTCTACTTTGTATTCTGTCTGTGCTACTTTCACAGAATCAACAGCAGCATTTCTGACTTCTGCGTGTCTCCATTCTCAGCTGCAGCTGCGACACTGGATCATGCAGAAAGACAGAAAGGTCGCCATGAACAGGAATTGAAAATAAAGCCCGACTTTGTTTGCCGTCATTTCTGCAGTCTCATCGAAGAAAGAGCTGAAAATACTAGAAGCAGTTTGCCTGATATGCAGTGTGACCTACGCGTAATCTGAGGTTATTGCAGAAACAGATCATTTTTACAGTTTTCTGTTACTGTAAGATACAACAGTGTTTCATCTCGCTTCCTTTTCTCATTTTCAATTAAAGACACAGCCGAGTAAGACATATTATGTTAGATAAGAGTATTATCTTAGCCCAGACAGGATAATCTCATCTTTTTGGTTCAAGCTAAATGTTTCATCACAAAAAATGAAGATGAAGAAAGATGCAGACTGTATGTTTCTGCATAATTAAGCCATTTTACTACACAGTGAGCCGTTTACATCAAAGTAAACACTCTTACAGTCATTCAGGAGGCTTAACAGCAGGCAAATGATGTATTCAGATTTTCCTTTGCCTTTTGAATGTCTCCATCTGGTGGTAGAGCCTTTGTAGTGACGTGAGTGCAGAAAAACCTCCCATTCTGACGAAAGCAACCTACTGGGACGTGTATGACTCATATATATGTTAATAAATAGTGTTCAGTCATCTTTAACCACTTTACCTGACGTTAACACGATAAAAACATTTCAATAATTCTGCGTTTTCCTTAGGGGTGAAAGAACTTTAAAATTACCAAATTTCAGTGCAGATCAACAGTGAGCTGGAAAAATCAATTTGTGGCTTGAGGTTGTTGTTAAATCTTAAATCTAACTTTCTGCAAACCAGGTAGAGATGTAAGATTTTACTAATTAACATATAAATCAACAGGCTACAGAGAATGTGGGGATTTTCTTTTGTCTTTAAAATACTCTTAGATAAGTTCTAATCCACGGAAATGAGTTATGTTTCCAGTAGTAGTATAGTCACTGTAATTATTAATATAAAGGTTCATTATCAGCCGAAGATGTGAGAGTGGTTCTTATTTTACTGAAATCAGTGTCGCGGTTAAGTTCCACTGCATGAACTAGTTCATAAAATTTTAACTGAAGTAAATAAAACATTTGAGCAGCAGTGAAATTGATCTTAATCTTCTCCAGTACAGTAACATCAGTTTAAACTTTGTCTCCACTAACTGAACATACGTTTTGCTATGTGTCCAGTTTCTGTTTATTCTCTTCTGCAGGGTAAAGAAATATATTGCAGCCGTAATAACACAATGTCACAATGTGTGTGTGTGTATATATATATATAAACATATTTATTATTATTTATTATATTTATTGTCCTGTTACTGCTGGTTAACTTGGTTAACCTCTGGTTAACAACAATAATTGGCAACAGGCCTGAGTACATACTGTACACATACTGTCAACAGAAAGCTTTATAGAGGGTTTCTGGGTTTTTTTTGTTTTTTTTGTTCAGTGGTCAACTAACAATGCAAAGAGAAACCACAGCAAAAAGAGACCATGAGAAAAAAAAACCAATATCCACTGCAGGCTGTACAGCTGATGAATGCTGAGTTTAATGATACGTTCAAAAGTCATCCTTCAGCCACTTCTCAAAGTGGTTAATCTCCTAAGCAGGTCATTCTTTACAATAAGGGTAAAAATACTGTACATTGTTCAGTATACCAATGCAGTTGAAGAATAAGATCTTTTTTTTCATTTCTCCTTCGTTTAGGACAGTGATAACTACTCACCGTTTTCTTCCCCCAAAACAAGTGAGGTTGAAGAAAGTCAAGTAAAGCTTTAAAAATGAATAAATGATATCTGACTCTCTAAAGACCGAAATAGAGGTGCTCCATACTCGACAAAATAGTGTTTATTAAAATAGATAAAGGTAATATATATTTATACTATATATACTATATAAAGGCTTAATTCTCTAGATACAAGGACAGCCACCAGTGCTGTCCACACACATTCCTTAGCACACAAACCCATTTCCCGCAGCAACAAACTCACACCTGCTTTATCTCATTTTCACTCCATGGACCATTAAGTCTTGTACTGTACATCTGCAGTAGGATCCTGATCCCAGAGGGACATTTTTCCCCAGTGACAAACTTAACTGCGGCAGTTTTTTTAATATGAAAAGTAAAACCTAGCCAGAGCAAATAAAGAAAACTTGTACATGCAAAGCCTTTTTGCAGAGTCAGTTAAAAACATCATCCATTTAGATGCATGTCAAGGAGACATTCTGCAAGAATAATTCAGTTTGTTCATGATAACCACAATAAACCCATGTGCATAAAACTAGTTTAAATGTAGAAGCTGATGCTTGTGTACATGTTGCTTCCACTGACTCCAGACTCAAAGGTACTAATCAATAACACAGAGCTCATTTAATTAAAGCAGAGTAAATCTGTTGAATGACAAGCAGGGAGCATCGACGCGGGATCTGCTATCGGATAACTGCAAAAGGACGGGAAACGAGACGGGAAGGATGGAAGTCTCTGTGGTTGCGTAGTTTTCTCTTCAAGGCTGTGGTTGTTTTGTTCATAGAGAGTTTATATGTAAAACAAAGTGGTTCAGTTTGAAGATGAGTGTGTCCAAGAGCAAATGAGACCGGGTCCAAATGTCTGTTTCAGTCCAGGTAAAACTTACATTCCACATGCTGCAAAACAATTCAAATCCAGTTCCTCAAATTCACAGGAACCTCTTTCAGTCTTCTCTGTATCACCATCAAGTCCTCAGTCTCCGTCGAGGAGAGCCAATGTCCACACTGACTGTGCAAATGTCATCCGTAACGCAGAACCATTCGAAAACAACGTGACAAAAACAAAACAATAGTCAAAGAAGAATATTTTGCAGTCCCTGAAACATCCCTGTCTCCCATGCACTGTTAGAAGTTCTTTACACTGAACTTCACTTTGTTTTCAAAAGTTGCAGGATTTAACTGAGATGAATCAGTTTATGTGCCACAAAACTAATGGAAGAGAGAATTAGTAAAAGGCCGTAAAACATATGACATGAAATGCTCATGCGCTATTATCACCAAAAGAAATAACAAAACAAAGTTAATAATTGCACGTACTCGGGCTAGAAACCAAACCAAACGCCACGGCTGCTGTGTCCCATTTTAACGTCAGAGTATCTACAACATGTTAACTGTGCTCTGGAAACTGCTCAGTGTTCATCAGCTACCTCACTGGAAGCCCCGTTAAGAAGTGTAAAGAACTGTAGGATAGAACAGCATTTAATAGTTTTTAGAAAGTTGTTAAATTCAGCACAACATCAGTGTGAGTTAAAGAATACGTACTTATTTGAAATTTAAAAAAAGACTGAATGGGACTGACCGATTAAAATAAAAATATATGTTGAAGCAAACAAATCCATCAGATCAGGAAGTTCCAATGCTCTGATCTTCACCTTTTCTCTTTATTCTCTTCATTTCAAATAATCTCCCTTCAATTTTGTTTATTCTTCACATCTTTAAAAAAGTTTGTTGCCTAAAATACAACCTAATGGGACTAGGACAAAAATCTCAAGTTTCCCCTGTAAAAATCAAACCGTAGTACAGTTTAAGATGTCTAGTGCAAACTTCTCTGTAAAATATTAATGTATAAAACTTTAAAATCTCAAATTTATTCCATTTGACACTGACTTACATAAACCCAGGAGAAAGGTTTCACGCAAATTAGATCTAATATATAGCTCTTACAACTCTGTATTCTTGTATACCTCAAAATCCCCCAGACGTTTGTTTAATCTCTTGCTAAATCCCTTTATAATACACGTGTGGAGTAAAAAGCTAAAGTCTGACACAACTGACGAACTAGGCGTCCGTCTGGTAATTCACTCCCAAAGAGCCAAGATGAATTCAGCTTTCCGTGTTACTCATGACTGTCATGGGCTAAATTTACGTATGGTCACTTACTTTGCAGAACTTGGGGACAATTATGCTCTTGTTAATGTGTGAGTGCTATGAACTGTCCTGTGGATGAGACGTAGCTGTTTGATGGGACCACAGCCTCTCACGCTGGGGGTTGATTTGTCGATGAAGAAAACAGACACTGCACAACCAGATGATTAGTTTTAGGTGAGCACTGTGGCTGCTGCAACAACAAAGCAGACTATTAGCTTACATCACACTTCAGCGTCAGCACTGGGACCACACAGGGGAAAGTTGGACCTGTTGCTATGGTAACGACTGGGAAGACGAACTCAGAGTGGCTGTGACTGAGTCACATGGAAGGTGTGTGCTAGATGTGTTTGGGCTTGGTTCTGTGCTGCTTGTGCTGGCTGGCTCTGGTTCTGGGACTGAGAATTTAACTGTGGCTGCTGCAGGATGTGCACCACCCGGCTCAGGGAGTCTGTGGTGGCAAAAGCCAGGTACTGGCAGCACAACCAGTCCTCCAAGCTCACACCGCAAGCCGTGTCCAAAGAGCGTTCCGCAAACTTGATCATCATCAGTGTCCGCTTTAAGTCCAGCCAATTCTGGAGGGTGGCTTCTCGCTGGCTGGACGAGGCCCCTGACATGGGGCCTGTGGTATTGCAGCCCAGTGCCTGGAACAAGTCCTCCCGAGGACCCCAGAGGAGGCACTGCAGGCAGGCCCGGGCCTCGGACATCCGGATCCTTTCAGAGGGGTTGACAGTGAGCAGTAACCTGGCCAGCTGCTGCAGCCCCTGTGAATACAGAGATTTAACAGGCAGCAGTGGAAGGTCGGCCCAGGTGTACTCCCTCTCCTTTAGCTCCGGTGTTTCCTCAAAAGGGTTTGGTCGGTGCAGCATCTCGTAGATGAGAATCCCAGTTTGAAACTCGTCACACTTGCGGTACTGAGTAGCTGTGACGATTTCAGGTGCCAGGCGTGACTGGTCGCGTAGAGTACTGGGGTCGGCTGCCATGAGAGTGCTCTTCTGCTTTGCTTGAGAGAAGTTACTGATGATGAGGCGGGCGGGGCACATGGCGTTGGCAGCAGAAACGGCAGCAGCACTGGCACAGGTTGAACTAGAGCTACTGCTGTTGCTGTTGTTGTTGGGCTCGAGGAAGTCCAGATTCCAGGGGTTGCCAGGCTGGCAGTTGACCAGCAGCAGGTTTTCCAGTCGCAGATCGCAGTGGGTCACGTGATAAGGTTTCATGTGCTCCAAACCGGAGCACAACTGCAGCAGCAGGAGACAGACCTGGCGCTCATACAGCTCTGGGTTATGAGCATGTCTCGCCACACCTTCACGAACAAAGTCTGCCACTGTTTGGAAGGGCACCTCACGTGTGATGACCACCACTCTGCTCGTCAAGCAGCCAGCAGTGTTCATGTGACCTGCTGCTGGGGTTTCATCGAATTTACCATTTGGGGCTTTGGAGTCTGTCATCTTGTTTTCAGTCTTAATCTCTCTCTCCTTCAGCTTGTTTACGTCATTCTCTTCATCCTCATCCTCCTCATCATCCTCCTCTTCCCAGGGCAGCAGGCGGGTGGGGACATCAGCCAGGAAGTGCCCGCAGTCCTGCTGAATGTTGAAGTGCACGGGCAGACTCTGTCTCACTGCAAGGCTGTGGAAAAACTGCTGCTGGGTCTCCTTCACTTTGCTGCGACAGATCTAGATAAATAAAGACAGGGAAAAGAGTGTTAACGATAATGCAAAGTTTGTTTTTGAGCTGAAAAACTTCTCGGCTTTAATGTCGAAATTAACATTTCGCAAAACTGCAAATACTGCTACAGTGTATGAGTCTGATGTCAGAAAGACCTGTGGTCAGTGGCATGTTACATAAATGGTGTTCAGAGTCCTGATAGAGGCTGGAATAAAATGAGTATTTGTAGTGATTCAGTCTGTATTAAGGAAACTTGTAACTCCTGCCAGAGGGTAAAAGCTAGAACTCACTGTGAATTGGGTCAGATACTATTTGTTTTGCTTGCTTGGTCAAGGTCTGCTCACACATGAGCTGGAAGGAAGCATCGTCTGTGACACCAGTGATTTTCATGGTGGATTTAATCAGCTGGCCAAAAGGATTTCGCCTGGACTGACAGGTTCCCACACCAAGCTTTAATCCCCTAGTGTATGACACTCTGTAAAACTGCCTGGTAGAAGACTGCTTCTGTTCTGCTCAAAAAGTACTGTTTGTGAACAAAAACCTTATTCCTCTGTGCCAAATCAGTCCATTGCTGTCCAAAGAATATTTAAAACACACCAATGAGTCAATCCCACATAGACCACCATTCTGCAGTATATTCAGTGCTCACTTGAGCACCAAATGTGTATTTTTCCTTTTCTGCCTGCTAAATTAGCTTCACAGAGCCATTTAAACTTTAAAAAAGGATGTCGTCAGAAGCCATGAATAAGTTGCAGCTTTAGAGGGCACTGAAAAACACAAGTGTATTTCATTGTTCAATATTCAGAGACTGATGCTGAGATAACTCTACCAGAAACTGCCCCTCAACTGCCATATTTAAACAAACAGCAACATCAGAAAAAAAATACACCACTTCAACAGAGATGTATTTATTTTTCATTTCTTTGACAACTCTGTGCCACTCACTGTTTCTTTATAAAATTGCAGCTCTTGCTGTTAATGATATATAGAGCTGAGAGAAGCAAATAGCAGACTTCGGGCTGTCATAGACAGCAGTGACAGTGTGTCTCTGCCTCCTAAACCACAGTGACAGCCTCTGCAGCTCTTTGTCTCTCTACACTTTGATCACAGCACAGAGTGAGAAGCCGAGTCAAGGACAGTATCAGTCTCCACAGACAGACACATTCACAAAAACACCAACAAGGGGAAAGAAGTCACGATGTATTATTTTAAAGATATTTTCGTTTAAACGGTTGTTACAACCTTTTCCAATTGGATTACAGAGAGTAATCTGTTTTACTGTAATATTTTCAGACATTATTTCCCTGCTCTTTTTAAGTATTCTATAAACGTGTATTCTTGACCTCAGTCTTTGAAGAACATGAACAAAGCTGCAAAATAGCAGTCTGCATATTCTTTTATGACTGCTGCTACCTAAATCACTTATCTTTATTACATCTATTAAGATCAACTATAACCTTGGTGGTCGTTGACATAATTTATGTACAGCTTATTAGATCCTGGACTGGTATGAAACGAATGAACGCCGCACTAGTCAATGCATTTCAAACACCACGTAACTCTGTAGGAATGTGCAGTAGTAGCGCTGTGCCTTTACAAACTACAGCAGATTATTCTTTGAGGACATATTTGTAGACTATATCATCACAGTATGGCTGGGTGTAGCTCAAGGTTAACACACAGTTTAATTAATTGTTCCCTCTCCTTTCCTTGATAGTGACATTTTAGGGGTCTTTATAAAGCTTCAAAGATTCACAGGCTGAATTCATCTGAGAGTTGGGAATTCACACAGACACGTTAAAGGTGGATTATAAATAATTAGCACCACATTAAAAATATCACAGTATGTGAAATCTCATTTGCAGGATGATCAACTACACAGAGGCAGGAGCGCAACTGGGCCACATTAAAATGAAGAGTTGAGGGAAGTAGGGGCCTGTTTGTGTTCTACTGCTTTTGCTCCTCCTCGTCGCCTTATTTATGGATGAACATCATAAAAAAAAGAGTTTCTCTTGAGCCTGCTACTAATATGAAGGCAACACTTTGAAGTGTGGTGAGGCACAGAGAATTTCATATCCTGTGAATAATGCAACCTTCATCCATATCTGCTTTGTATTTTGCTTCAGAATTTTTCCGGCTATGTCCCCGACCTCAACCTCTCTGTCTGTCACACACACACACAAGGTTAAGCTCACACGATTCAATAGAGGAAAAAAACATGCACAAACAGGTTTTATAACACAAGGTTGTGCCCTAAAGGCTCGAAGTTTAAGTGCCAGTATTTCAGCACAAACACCTTCTTTGCCCCAGCTGATTGAGTGGGAGGAGATTCCACAACGCAAGATAAAATACAAGGACTTCATAGATCTACTGCAAGGACAGCAAACACCTGATGGAAAATACATCGAAAGTTCCTTTTGAAACGTGATGAGTGCAAAGCAAGGACCCCGAAGTACAGACACATACACACTAATAAATTCAAACTAATACTGAAAATAAACTGTTTGTTGGAATATTTTGGTAAAAACATACAATTAAGACCGTTTTGGGGTCAAACTTAAAGGGAGTAGATGTATGTACTTTGACAGGAAAGCAGGACAAACTGGGTTGAATTTATCAGCTTGTGTTACAGAGACAATTATTTTAAATATTATATCTAACTCAACTCATTTAGAATGACTTTATGTAAAATGCACAAAACTACTAGATCCAAAAAAAGCTTCTCTCAAAAAGGAGCTAAACTCCACATTCAAGAAGTAGAAACAGGTAATGCTTTATAATAACTGCACACAGTTCCTTCATCTACTAGCTCACAAACTAAATGGAATTCACATTAAAAAGGTTTTTTTAGACACTAGCAAAAAAAATCTAAGCTGCATCATGTTGTGTTTAAAGATTAAACTAAAGTGTAAAATTGGTAAAAAAAAGAAAATTTCAAAAAACTCAATAGACTATACTTATATCTCTCAGGGGCAGCACCTTTTCTTTTTAATATTCTCCTTATTAAAGAAGGCAAACAGCACAACATGGGAGAGGTCAATCTGATGCTCATTTGGCAAGACAAAGTGAACTGTAATTCAAACTACACATCTCACCTTAATGGCATAGTTGACAAGTGGGTCCTTGGCATAGGAGGCGGTGTAGTAAACTGCATCCCCTGCCTCACAGCAGGGTTTCCCAGTTGTCAGCCTGAAGTGGGACCAGCTGTCAGTGCCGAATCTCAAGTGATCCTTCTGGCCAGCCATGAAACGGTCTTCACACTTTGCTGCCAGTTTCCGCAGCGTGTCCGTGTGAAGCCCTCGGATCCTCCCCACCACCTCATCCCAGCTGTCCAATCCCCTGTAAAGGGCACCTCTCTGGGGTTTGGTGCATCCTCCAGCAGCAGCAGCAGCAGCAGCAGCAGGAGCAGCAGCAGCAGGAGCAGCAGCACTCCGACCTCTTCCAGCCAGAGACTCAGTACTCGGGTAGGCCCTCCTCTCTCTGCCAGTGGTGGTACTAGGTGCAGGAGGTGCAGTTTGGTGAATCAGGGAGGATGTGCTATTAGTTGGGCGGCCTTTGTTGGTGGCTGTTACAGCTGATGGTCTCTCCAGGGAGTCACCGCTCTCATGTTCATGGGCTCTCATGGTCAGGGGCTCAGAGCTGAGAGAAGAGCTCTGACTAGCTGTCTCCCAGGTGGAGTCTAAGTCGTAAAGAGGGTTGGCCACACTTAGGTTGGTGCCCCCAGGTTTAGCCTCAGCTCGAGGTCTGAGGGCTCCCTGGTGTGGCTCTTTGCCTCCGAGGGTGGGCTCAGTATTGGAGCGTGGTACAGCTTTCTTAGGTAGTGGTGGTGGCGTGGCCTTAAGGGTCGGCTGGTCACAAAGGCTGTCCAGGTCAATGGAGGCCAAAGTGTCATTGGATGCTTTGATGTTGCGAGGTTGTTTCAGTGGGATCATGTTGGCTCTGGATTGTCCTGGAAGGGAGGGAAGAGAACACCAGTTTACTGCATCAGCAAGAATAAAAAAATTTAACCTGACAGAGTGAAGCACATACAACTGGGTAAAGAGCGTACTGTTTTACATTACAGGCAGTTTAACCACCAGAAACAGCTAAAAAATGCATTGTTGAAAATAGGCACATTTACTTCAGTACTCCCCTTGAGCACAGTTTGCAACACTTGTTTTTAATTGTTTTAATTTACTGACATTTTACACAGTCCACTATCTGAAAACCAAGTTATTTCATCACAGACATTTTAAATACAAAACCTTATAAAGAATAGTGAAATAATATAAATAGTAAAATAATGCATTGCTTAAGTGGATATTCTGAATATATCTTCAATCACCAGCAGTCTGTGATCAATTTATACCAAATAAATGAACAGTTCTTCTAAGACAGTTGTTGCCAATTTTTATTTTACTTCACTTAGTTGATTCATTACTTGATAAATTATAATTTATCATAAAAGCCTTGGCTGATAAAGGCAAATATTTCAAGATCTAAAATAGGTGATGATAAGATAATAGGATGTGAGGTTCACAAAAGTTAAACCAGGAAAAAAAAACAACTGTAAAGTTTTGACACCAGTCATTTAATTCTTTCATCACCAGCTTCTCCAGAGCAACTTGTTTCAACAACATGGTCTTTCCAGTTGCCCACTGGCTTGTTGCCTCACATTAAGACGAGAATCTGACATGAGGCTGTGTGCTGCAGCACGTGAGGGACTGGTGGCCCTGAGGAGAATTCAAGCCAGGGAGCAGGACAGCTGGGCACAAGTTGTCCCTCCAACTATCCAGCTGCACGACTCACTCTGCAGTACTGTTTTGCAGTACTGTTTTGCAGTGAGGCTGAGAAAAAGGCGGCACAGAGACCACATTTATCAGTGGCTCAAAGTGACCTTATTTTCTGTGTTGGTGGTGGAAAGAATTTAGAGGGTTGAGGGTATGATTGGATTCCCACGATTTTCGCTAGAGTTAAAGATTACAGAGGCTGATGGGTCAAAAACAAATGTCTGACAAGATGGAAAGAACAAAGGAGTCATGCCGTTTGCATGACAGAAACGAAGCAGCCTCATAGTTTTAACTGAGAAGGTGACAGACAACCCTGCTGTGCAGTTTTAACCTCACCAGGCAACACCTAACCTCTTGGACGATCACTAAGAAGCTGCTGAGTGAGATGATGTCTTTCAAAGTCACATCCTCTGCTTAAATTCCTTGTTCCATCTTTACCGTAGAGGACTCTCTTTGACAAACCTTCTCTCTTTGAATAGCACAAACACTGCTGATAGCAAAACAGTACGAGTTACTTCTCACGTGTGCAACATGCTGCCATCATCTTAAGAGAGGGGCCTTAAGAAAGAGGATGAAGTAAATGAGTGCCGTTAATCCTGCGTAGAAGGAACAGATTTAATGTGCTTCTCCACCAGTCTGTAGTAATCCATACAAAAAAACAAGCGTCTTCCTTGTCCAGTCATAGAGATCTTCTATTGCAGCAATGTGGCTGTGACTTAACTTAATTACATAAGACTAATTCGGTCTGTGAATGTCACTTCTCTTAAAACCAAGTTACAAAGTAGACAGACAATAAATACACCTGATGATGTAACGACTAACATACAGAGATTAAAAACATTCAACCAACATAAATTAGAGTTGCATTGAATTCATTGTTTCATTTGCAGAGTTTTTGCTGAATGAAGTGAATAATTATTTTGTTGACAAAATGTCACATACAAACATACATTAAATATTGACAAGGCTGTCAATAAAACGCTTTTATTTTATTGGCTGAGAAATTACTTGTTTACCTGGTTATTCAAATAGTTAATCTTATATAGAAATAATTTGTCTTTTGACTGACAGAAGAAACCAACCAACTGTTTCAGGTATGAATAAATATGTTAAAATAACTTACAATTATTTCTATTTTACATTTTAGTGTAATTTCTAGAAATGTTTGTAAAATGTAAAACACTGTGAGCATGTTACTGTAAAGGATTCAGTTTTTAATCTAAGCTATCTTTTCTGGGCCTGGAAATTGTGTAATCTGTCTAGATGACAACGACCAGATGTATAGGTAGAAACAACCCTCTGCAAACTTTCTTACGTTTCATGAACATAATCATATCAATATTCTTATCCTTATTAGATAAAGCAGCAGAGAGTCATCCATCAAAATCTGCTGAGAGTTAAAAATTTTTTTCTTCTCCTCTTGAACACAAAATCTGTCTGGGACTTCTGCCTATTTCCTGAAATCTCGGTAGCAACATACAAATTAGGTAATTTAGAAATATGACATTCTCTCCGCTGCTTTTTCTGTTTATTTGACTGAATTTACAGATTAGTTTTCTAGCTTAGAATAAGCTATAAGGCTTTTGAATTTAAAGGAAATTGACTTCCTATACTGTGTGAAATAATTGTTATTAACCTTGATGTAATAAGTCTATAAAAAAATAAACCAACATTAAGATAATACATTTGCAGCTGAGTTTACAGAGACCGTTAATTTCCAACATCAGTTTGTAGGCAGAGCAAGGCACTTGTTGCTATAGCAGAGTGATTACTGTTCAGCCATTGTGCTACAATAAAACTCTGACACTGCAACAAGAGGATGTAAAGGAGGAGGTGGGTAGAATAATAGGGGAGGAATGAAACAAGAGCAGTACAGTAGGTGGCTGGAAGTGATAGAAGTGACGGAAGCGACAGAGAAATATAAAGAGGTGAGGGTACGAGCAGAAGACATATATCACAGAGACATAGAGAAAGGTGATGAGAGAGACAAGAAGAAGAAGGAAAAACAAGCTTACCTCAATTCTGCTAATGCCTTTAAGTTTTCGGGTGAACGCGGTGCAGCAGCTGCACAGGTAGGCAGAGAGAAATGCTTTTCTCTGCTTCCATCCCTGAGAGTCTGTACGGAGCCACTGGTGCCAACAGGCAGGCTCAGCACTCCCACCAATACTGGAGATTTCTCACTAAGTGAGGCAGTGAGTGCTCTGCCTCCTACTGCCTGATGCTTTGATTAAAACACAAAGTGTGTGTATAGTGTTTGTATATAGCGAGCAAAGAGAGGGAGACACACATTTGGAATTTGGACTTGATTCCCCACTAAAATGTGCGAACAGAGAATATTACTAGAGAGAGAGAGAGAGAGAGAGAGGGAGGAAAAGCAATTCTGAAATCTTGACAAGCAGAAAAGATGAGATTGATGTGGAAACTTAAAATAGGCGTCACACTCAGTGGCTGTGTGTTATAATCTTGAAGGCCACACGCACACTCTAACAAACAAAACTGACGTACTGTACAATGTTTGAAAGCAGGCAAACACACAAACACTGCTGTCTTGTTTCTCATTAGCAGCATGTAGAAGTGCTGCAGGCAGCTCATCATGTGTTATCCAGGGAGCTTTTAGCATATTCACAATACATCCATCCACAGAGCTGGTGTGCATTCTGAGCATTAAAAAAAAACAAAAAAACAAAACACACAAATGCGGCGTACTCAGATCGCACATACCCTTGTGAAAAGCCTAATTAGTGCAACAACAACACACCAACACTTCGCCTCTGATGAATCCTTTAATAAGAAGACCCACACATCTTTTGAACACCACACAACCACATGTGTAAACGCACAGTGAAGCACCTTAACAGTGTTATCTGCTCCACAATCTCAAACTCTTCACCCTATCACTTTTGTGTTTCTATTTCTTTGCTCTCATACGCCACTTGATCACACCGAGATCCTTTCCCACACAGAGAAAGCTTCATGTTTAAAGTGCCTGGCTATGTTTGACAGCCATGCCTACTGCGCCTATTCCTCCTCTCTGAGCTTCAAAATCCCAGTCTTAATGTGCTCACATCACTCCACCACTGAAACTGTTGTACTGAGCTGCTGTCAAGTCTGATGATGAAATGTCACAACCCAGCTCTAGAACAGAGACTGTAACAGGAACCCGTAATGTCACAGTCTACAGTATTATAATAAACTAGAGGATATTTGGACTTTGCCATTTAATGAAGAAATGTCTTGGTGAATTAGACAGACGCCTGCAAATGAGATACAATTGTGCCTCCTGGGGATTGTCTTAATGTTTTGCTTTTGTCAACACAAAGGTCAGAGGAGACCTCTGAAAATGAGTCAGATGTCTGCAAATGAATAATTCAGCTTTCTACCTATGTCTGTTTAATTATTAACCTCACATATGATGATAAAACCTTTTGTGACATTTATGGCAGTACTGTCGCAATCATGCAGTCATGAAGTACCTGTCCTTGTAAGGTGGTTGTTAGTGTTGTAGTACTCCAAACATAACAAACAAAGGCAGTAAGACAAAAGATTTAGATGAGTGATGGGGACAAATATTCATGTTTTATTTCTTTATGGTTATTAAATATGCTAAAGCAAATGGCCACAATGATACTGGTCCCAGTCCAATATAGGTAGAATCAAATCTTTGAAACTTGGCTGTTATTCTAGATACCAAGTTACAGGCTGTGGGTGACAGGATGTGTCAAGATTCTGAGCTCCAGTTGTTGTAGCAGCGAATAAATTATAACTTGTCACAAGTGGAGGTGTGCCGGGTGTGCTGTAGAGGATGCTGGAGAACAGTAAAATAAACTACCTTTCATTTATCCACTGATTCCAGAAAGTCCATAGAAAGACAAACCATGCTTTTTCAAAAATAAAATATAAGCTAAAAATCAATTAAAAAACAGAACCAATAGTGTTAATGTTTAACTGGGTCTATTTTTTTTAATGCCCTGAGGAACTGTAGTGCAGTAACTTATTTTTTAACTTCCCTCTCCACCTCTTTAGTTAGCTCATATTCTAAGCTTGTTCACTGCAAATTATAGTGAACTGTGTTTTTGAAAAATAAAATAAATACATATTGAACATTGTAATATTTAATCCAATACGACTATCAGAAATTAGTCCTAAGAAGAAGGAACACGTTCATTTGGTTAATAAAAACCTGTAAACAACTGAACCAACTGCAACTACTGTATCTATGCTGACAACTTAAACTAATATTCCAGTTTAACAAACTATCGTCATCCTGCATATGTCATTCTTACCAAGGTTGCTGTATGTGGCACTGCAGCGGCTGGAGGCAGGGGAGTGGGAATGATGGGAGTGATTTCCATCATCCTCTGGCTCTCCGAGGCTGGCGCTGCCCTCGCTGGCTGAAGCTGGTATGGGAACCTGATTGGCATGGGCCTCCTCACCCTCCCCAAGCACCAGTCCTAGATTCACTTTGGCAGGCAGAGAGGCAGCACCAGGCAGCTCTCGATCCCTGGCATTGCTGACACTGACTGGTACCTGGCTGCACATGACACAGAGAGGCAAGGCTTGTTTAGTTATGCAAATGTGAAATGCTTGCTCCATTAATACTTTATTTCCTTTCTTCTTTCTGATTATATTTTTCCACTGCTTTGATTTTATTCATTATTCTGTTTATGATACTGTTTAATTCTGCATATCCCCATCCACACAGCAACAGCAAAGAACGAAATGTTTATAGATGATAAACAAGCAGCTTTTGATAAAGACTTGACTGTCATTGTTCATTTTGTCTGTAATGGATAACAGCCTCTAACATCACAAGATATGAACAAGAAACATAATGTACGTAATTGTGGTCAGTATGTGCCTGTCTCGAATCACTGTCTGCATCATTTCAGTTCATCACACAGATTGGTGTGTGATAATTAGTTCTGATGACAGCATGTGGCTATGATTTGAGGAATTTAAAGAGGTGAGATGAATTTCACCTAAATCTGCCACAGCAGATTGATGAAAAGGTGTGATGATAAGGAGGCAGATGTAAATGTGATTGCTATCTTTCTTTTTTATCCCATCACACGCTTAACAAAGATCAAGGTGTGTAATGAAGAAAAAGCTAATGTACCATGAAGTTAAGAAACACAGAATAAAGAACAATAGAACAAAAACAAGATGTCATCCTATTTCCTGAGCAACAACACTGATACAAACTGTCGCCACAATATATCTATGCGAGCGTGGCATTATGAAACACGATGGCTGTCTGTCTAATGATTTACTGCATTTATGTCTCTGTTGTAATGCCGCTCTTCAAAATGACTTACGACAGATGAATATATAATATTCCCCATCACAACAGCATCAACAGGATTCCACATCTTTATTATGTACCAACAGTGGCCCAATTGAGCTGTCAGTTTCCAGTGATGTTACAAGGAGACTTTTCACAGAATCTGGCAAAGTACCAAAGATGCAGGTTGCAAAGGCGATGTGCCACACACTGTACATTTCCTTTAAAGCAAGCGACTGCATCGCAATTTGAAAATGAAAATATGTCAATAAAGGCTAAACATATCTTATATGCAACCCAGCTTTAGCAATTTCTTTAATAGATAATAAGTCTGAACCTCTACCCTACTGAAAGTACAAGAGTTTTTTATATGACTGTACATACATACTGTAAACACAAAGTCAGATGTAACTGATAGGCTGCTGAACATATCTAGACATTACCCAGGTGAGTTGCTCGTGAGACTGCAATTATCTGAGTCACATGGCTTAGAGATTACCTAGACTATATACTGTGAACCCCCTAGTACAATGGCTCCTGCACGCTCTACACCTGGCCCTCACTGGAATCAAGCAGAGTTGATTCGTTTAATGAGAACATGTCTGACTCTATTCCCGCTGAGTTCAACAGGTATGAAAGCACAACTTTGCACAATGTCCGAATCTGATTCTCCCAACATTGTCTGGAATTTACATGTGAAGTTAGCTATAGATGGTATAGATGGTATTTTTTCTTATGTGGAATTTAAAAATAAATTTAATGCAATTAATGCAAAATATTATACTGTAATCCCATAAATTATTATGTTACATATTCAACAACATGTCTTAATATGTATGGTGCCATATGGAAATTCACTTTTATACAGCTTATGGCAAAACGGTTGGAGCAGTGAATAAAGAATGAACAAAGACACAAATGGCATAAAAAGAAAAGAAAGAAAGTATTTTATTAATTCAAGTTCACCTGGTAACTGTGCCTCTCAAGTCAGTAATGAATAAACTTTATGAACTAGTACTTCATCATGTATCATCAGTTACATATTATTTACAGAGATCAGTCTGCAACTCTGATTTTAGTAAATAAGATATTCAAAGCAAACTGGTTCCTGACTCCATATTTCAGCCATGGCCTTTTTAATGTGACCAGTTATGTTGCTTATACACTCCAAATGTGACTAATGATCTATGTGATCATGAACAACAGTCCCTCAAGACGCAGCCAAGCTCATAGAGACCTGTTTCCAACAGAAAGTTTGGGGCATGTAGCACCTTTTTTCTTTTTTTACAGGATCCTTTGCAATAGTAAAATTAGCCGTTTTCTTTTAATCACCAACAAGTTTGCTAGTTATTCACAGCCAGTCATGCAAAGTGTAAAATCAAGTGCTAAAGCCACTGTGTTTGCCTAGATTATCTTCATAAGATATTAAAGGGGTTGCTTTGTGCACTAAAAAGAGTGATGCAGATAAATGAAATGAATACAGTATAGTTGTATGAACAAATACCTTTGTCTAAAGCAATGATATGACAACAACAATTTGTCGATCAATTCTCACTCAATTTAAATTCAGGCATTTTATTTTTTAAAGATCTATAACATACTGTAGCAATTTAAAGACAATGCCTTTGGAATTTAATTTCCTGAGATTTCCATTTTATTTTGGAGAGAAAGATGTTATAAAGAACAACAGCATTATTGCAATATTTTGACTATGATGTGATACAAGTGTGCACTCAAAGAAAATATCCTGCTGCTCATGTTTTTTACCTTGGGGTGCTGTGTCTGAGGAAAACATCAAATCTGACAAGTTTATGTGTTGTCTTTGTAGGCCATAAGCTATCTGTGCCTCCTTCAAACAGAGTCAATCAATAGCCTCCAAGTTGCCACCGGGCACTACTTTAGCCCCTGCCAGCAGTAGATATCTGATATAAAAGGTCCATAACAATGCTGTAGGCCAACTAGAAAGCAAAGTACATAAACTGCAAAAACATGGAGGCCTATAGATTGTGCTTAACTACAAACTAAACTTAAAATCAACAGTACAGTATGAGTGAATCCAGAAGATGTGTCATAAAGATCTGGTGGCCTGATTACTAGATATTAATTCTGTTTCCCCTTCTCTTCTTCCCTGTTCTAAATAAATTGATGCAAATAAATGCACTTACTCTACCTAACAAAAGGAAAGACAACTAACATTAACCCTACTGAAAACCAAACTACTACTGTCAGCTATACCATAGCACCACATCACATTTTGGAGAGAAGACAATCTACAGCATACTGTAAAGTCCTGTATGAACAAAACATTTAGTGTCAAAACACGACTTGAGAGGCCCTTGGCAGCATAAATACCTTTATTGCTGCTACATGTTTCAATGTCAGGACCTGACTTGTTCAGAAAGCACAGCTGCCTCAGTGTATTTCACTTTTTCATAGATCTCTGCTCCAAAAAATGGACAAACCTAACATCATATCATATACCAAACATCATATACTGTAATCTCAGAAACCTTAAGTCAACATGATTTCAAATGACCTGCATGGTCACAGGTATTTACAGAAGTGAATGAAAGAAAAGAGTTTCAGTTCTTACCCACTGTACTGACTTACACAGCTTCCCATCCGAAAACCTTGAATGCAAGGCAAAGATGAATTCACATTCTAGCTAGAGCAGTAACGGCAGACTAGCCAGTTGTGAAGAACCAAAAAGTAGTTTCCTGTTTGTTCCCTGTGTCTCTGCTTCTCCCTCTGAATGTTCTTACCTGCCTAAGGTAATGTGTGTTTGCCAGCACTGAAGAGCACGCCCACTGTTGGCCAATAAAGCTGAGTGGAGTTAACTCTTCTTCTGCCAGTCAAAGCACAAGGTCTGCCTTGGACCTGCGTGACCAGTTCATGACACATAATCACTGACCAACTGGTTTGTTTACCCTGACACTAATCTGGTTTTTAAGAAACTTACATCATGCAAAATGAATTTCATTTACTGTGTAATACATTTACTGCATACTGCATACTTTTTAAAGGTGGATTAGATTGGCTGTTTAAGAATACTTCTTACCCCTTTAACTTCTCTGACCAAATGACTGTGAGGTATTTACTATTCATAGTCCAAAAACACATTCTTTCTGTATATTTACATTTTTTCACATCATACTCCACACAGCAATGACAACTTATGTACAAACACAGAGGTTTAGTTTTTTAGTTCATGGTTCAACTCAAAACCATGATCCAATACCTCAGACAAACCCTGAAAAGATAATAATTCTGTAATGCAGCTACTTTCTGACAAGTTCACTGTGAATGCTGTGAACACTTGTGGGGAAAAGAGTAAGAAGACCTTTGCTCTGACTTCTGGATGTTGATGCATCAAACATTTACAGTAACATGTGGAGTGAATAATCATATATTCTCCTAACACTGTAGTTGCAGAATGGTATTATCCAGCAAATCCTTGTACCACTTATAAAGTGAGAGAAGAGACAGGGGCTCTTGGAAGAAAGAAATAAGTGACTAGTTTGAGGAGAAAAGATGGGAAGCCAGAAAAAGACAGAATGGGGCCGAGCTCCTGACAGGATGGAGGAGTGAAATATTTAGGAGTTCACAATGCTTTGGGCTCAAAAGAGAAAAATGTGAAAGGAAGGCGTGCAACAGGAGCAATAGCTACATGGAAAAGATAATGTAATTTGGTAAAGCACCTTGAAAACATTACAATTGTTTGGATAATATAAGGGTTTGAATAGAAAAAACAAGGAGAATAGTAGTAAAGAAGGGAACAAATGTGGGAGCTTAAAAAGCTATGTATGAGCTAAACTGTATGAAGGTGTGACACAAGCTGAGTAAACAATCACTAACAGCCCAGGAAGAGGCAGGAAGAAAATACTGTAAAGAGAACTTCATTTCAAGGCATATTCTCTAACAACAGAAGTTTTTATATGGCACTTTGGTGTAGCAGTTGGCAAAGTTTGAATATTTTTATTTTATGCTGGGTTCCATGACAGTAAGAGATGATATAGACAGAACAAGTAATGTGATGACCACTGTGTTATACTGGTGAATATTTTAATATAACTAAGACAGAAGAGTAAATAAAACCTTAAAAAATACCTGAAGTTCTTGTTGGTGAGATTAGATCCAGTTGTGCATGAGGTTTGACCTGGGCTCAAAGGTCTGGGTTCCTTGCCCTCATCAGGTGTCAGCAGTGCAGTCTCTCTGCACTCCTCTACTCGTAGTTCACCTTCTCCATCACAAGGGGTGCTGCCACCTTCTGGTTTATAGGTAAATATTATGGTTGGCTTCTGGGTGGGATCCTCTGGTTTGGCCTCTGTGAACCAGTGATGATGTTGTATTGGTGGTGCTGGAAGAATGTGAATTACTGTTCCATCGAGCCCAACCAGCTTGCCCTTCTCCTTCTCTCTCTCCACTTTCTCTCTTTGGTCATCCTCATCTTTCCGCCGACGAAAGAAACTCTTGAAGGAGATCCAGCGTTTGGGTTTGGAACTTTCTGTTGAAATACGTCTCCCCTCTGAACCTGGGCTTGATTCGCCTTCACTAGGTCGCACAGGAGAACTGGAGGCGGAGCTCTTTGTCCAGTTACCAAAATGTCTCTGAAGGATGTTAGAGGCGTGGTATGGAGAAGAAGTAGATCTAGGAGGGGGGAAAGGGGCATTACGCTCAGATTGAGGGCTGGAGAGTGGAACAGCAGCAGAGGCACTCTGGGATTTAGACATAACTTTTGAAGGTGTGTCTTTCTTGGACTTTGAAATACAGCCATCAGTTGTAGAAAACAGAGACTTAGGTCGAGTGAGGGTCTCCTTCGTGGCATCAGGTGGTAGGGCATACAGCTCCTCAGGACTGGTTTTGGCTTGTGCTGAGGGTGATTCTGGAGGGGACTGCGGAGGCTGGATAGACGCCACAATCTGTGAAAGCACAGCGCTGGCCTCCTCCCTATGGCTTACCACTGCCCCAGAAAACAAAGCTAAGTCTGGGTCATCATCTTTACTGCAAGTAGGGTCTTCACTTGTCTTGCAAATACGTGTAACAGTGTTAACAGTAGGGCTGGTTTTAGGTAGATCTGCAATAATGGCAAGAATGGCAGAAGAATTTGTTGATGTAGTAGGAGAGAGAGCTCCAACTGTGGAGCTCAACACAGTGCTAGTCACAGTGCTAGAGTCTGTAGTGGTTCTACTTTGTAAATTTGGTGCTTTTAACACTGCTTCAGGTGGAACCTTTGTCTCCTCAAAAGAAGCTCTTTCTGATGTGCTTCTACCTGAGACAGTTTTCTCTGTCGTGGAAGACTGGACACTCTCAGAGGAGCCAATTTCTTCATAAGTATGGCTAACTACCCTACTACCCACACCTTTTGACTGTGGGAGTTCCCCACTTGGTCCCAAGAAGCTCTTGTACACAGCTAGGTTATCATATGCACTTGGATTGATTACAATAGGTACCTTTACTGCATTCTTGGAGCTGCGAGCATAAGCTGGTTCATCTCGAATAATAATGGGGAAAGGAGGCATGCCTGCATTATTAAAACTGTTAAACTTAATCTCCGATAAATTGGGGGATTTAACAGGTACAGTTCGAGAGGAAGAAAGTCCAGCAGTGGGAGAAGTAGGAGCTGACTTGTGGCTGCAGTGCTGAGCAGGAATTGAGGGACTGTAATTACTCCCAACCCCAAAATCCACTTTAGGTATCTTTTGGCGAGGACTTGTGCTTGATGTCCATACTTCTTGATAGCGTATGCTCCCTGTTTTTTTTCGGGAGGTACTTGACAAAGCGGCAGATGTGGATGATGATGGCATTACATGAGAAGATAGAGTAATAGGAGATGTTGGAGACAGGGGCTGACCTGAAGGAGTGTTACAGAACGATGGACTGGAAGGACTGGAAGGCATTGACAGGTTTTTGGGTTTTAGAGTAGATTCTTGAACCTGTTCGTCTTTATTGGCCATGGATGCTGACACATCCACTACAGTGTAAGGCTTACATATCAGTGATTTTTCCAAATTAACTACACGGTATGGTTTAGCTTGCTCCTCAGTAGGACTAAAACTGATAGTGACAGGTTGACCTGGAAGGGCCTGGGGCATTGGTGTACCTTCTCGGCCATCCTGATCTTCTAATCTAATAGCCAGGACAGCTTTGTGTGTTTCAGTCACCTTGAGTGGACTCAATGCTCTGTGGACAGGTTCTTTTCTTGGAGAAGTGAAGAGAACAGGCGCCTTTGAAGATGTGGGAGAGTGCATGCCATTTCGAACAGGACATGGAGCACTGCTCCCACTGCTGGAAGTTGTTCGAGAATCCTCCTGTAGTGATGATGAAGATTCTGGAGAAGTGGTAGACTCTGAATTTGATAGAAAACCAATGCCTTGCATGTCATGAGGCCCATAGGGAAGAAGAGCTCCATTGGAGTCTATGGAGGGGTATCCATTTAATATCTCATCATAGCTATCATCATAGTCTACTGCACAAATCCTTTGTAAAGAACGGTTGCGAAGTGGCACAGTATTCCACTTTTTTCCAGCAGCAAAGGGCACTGGGGACAATGTGGCAGCACGAAAATTTGCAAATCGTGGTTGGCCTCGCATACGGATCTCCATGGCTAGTAACTCTTCATCACTTTCATCCCAGCTCTCATGTTCATCATCATCCCTGTCAGTCTCTTCTTCCTCTTCCTCATCCTCATCATCATCTTCACCTTCACTGGAAAATTCTGGGTAGCAATAGCGCCCCCCCTCTGTGCTGATAATCTTAGTGCTGTCATTAAGGGATACCCGTTTTAGAGAAGTGCCCCCACCACCACTACTATTGCTTCCAATGGCCAGACAGCTTGAGGCTGGAAGGCCTCTTTCCAATGATCGTCGATATGAACTATTGATTCGTCCCCAAAACAAGTCCTTGGAGCCACAAAGAACTGTTGGACAAGTACCAGGGCCTAACCCAGCAATCTCCTTTAAGACATCTGTTAGTCCACTGTTGTTATTTCCACTAGGTGTCCTTGGGCTAAGTTGTCCATAACTCTCAACCTCTTCACTGTCATACTCTCCTTCATTGTTGTTACTTGGCCCACCAGGTGTCTTACGGTTCAGCCCATTGTGGTTCATGACTGTGAAGGCTAATGCTTTGCCCTGATCTAATACATTTGGTGATCGTTGTAGGCTGCCATCTGAATCCAGTCCTGCAGAGGAGCAGGGCAGCATCATAGTAGGCTTAACAGCAATGGTAGGCTTCTTAGCCACAGGTGGACGGAAATGTCCTGAGCGGGCAGACCCACTTCCAGCCCTCTGGGAGTTGTTAAGGTTAGGGTTGGCTCTGACACCAGCAGGAGCTGGATTTGGTTGCTGAGCTGTTGAAGATCTGTGCTCAGAGGGAGGCCTCCCGCCACCACTCTGAGCCAGACAGTGCAGACTCTTAGGTTTAAAGCAGTTCTTGCACTCGCCTGGTTTCCACACGTGCTCGGTAAAGGTGCTGCAAGCAGACATGGCTGCTAGTCTAGTAAGGCAGCCTGCTGGGTCAATGGACAGGAACCCCCTCCATGGAGTAATGAGCTACAGAAACTAACTGTAGTATACCAATGGTGAACTATTCAAGCCTCTAATGTGGGGTATGCTGGATCTGAAAATGACAAAAAGAGAGAAAAGTAATTTTATTAAAAACATACAGAAACAAACAGAAATACTATACCTAAAAAACTGCACATATAAGTTAGAACATTGCAATTGCATAGATCCAATGATACAGGGGTTTGTAGACTACTGCCAACTGCACTACATACTGTGTTATGATTGCCCCGTACGTATGTAAGTAAGAATGACTTCCACTGTATAATTACTGCACTGATCATGTTTCATTAAGGTCAATGACCAGGTTTTCTCATCAGTGGATTTTTTTTCAGGTATATTCCAAGATGACAATGCCAGGATTTCTCAGCTCAAATTGTAAAAAATGGTTCAGGGAGGATGAGATAACATTTTCACAAAGGGATAATCCATGACATCTTGACAAGAAATTAATGCAACTCAAGATAGAAATAAATTTGACGACCTTGCATAGGTTACTGAAACAATGCCACAGTAGATTTATACTGTAATTAAAGTGAAAGTGATGTAAAGAATATCAGAATGTGCAACTCTGTTTTGGCTAGGCAGTGTACATGGGGTTAGAAAGAGTGGAGCAGAAAAATAAGTTGTGAGAGACTGAATTAGAAACGCAGAGCTATGCTGACTCCATTAGGGGGCAAACTTTCTCTACTTAGCTTCCAATCTATTCTATGAGCTAGTGATCCTCCTCATACTCCTGGACTCAATGAGCAGAGGGGCAAAAGTGAAGAGGATTAAGAGAGCTTATTTCAGAACTGCTGTCCTGTGTTGTTGTTGGCTATTTCAGACAAGATTAGGTGAAAGAAAGGTACTGATATTGTCACTGAATCAAAATCTCAAAGCCCTAAATCCTATGAACTACAGCAGTTACACAGGAAATGGAAATTGAAAGTCCTTCAACTGAGTTCACATGCACTGAAGTCTGACAAATGGCATGACAGAACTCTAAAAGTAGAAGACCAATGAAACATTTTTTCTAGTTTCACAAAAAATCTAACAAGAGGAGTTGTCTGTGAAAGCATGAGCAGTGTAAGATAAAATCTACAATTTTAGGACAATTCAGCAAGGCAATCATCCTAAACATGAAGCTAAGTTGTTCTGCTTTTTTGTATTTTGTATTTGTTCATCAATCAAAAAGTGAATGAGCCTTCAATAAGGTTTGAAGACAGCAGTACCAAGCATCTCAAAATGTCTATGGTTGATGTACTGTACTATTATACTTAATATACTTATTTATTTTCATACTACATACGACTTTAGTTTGATCAATGGTATTTGGCCACCTAAAAGAGTATAAAATGGGCAACTACATATAAACATTATCATCACTACTACTACTAAATTAAAAAGATCACTCCACTTCTATGACACTACATACTGTATAGGTAATAAGCTGCCAGGATACATAGAAACATAATGAAATATAAATAAGACATCTATGCATAGTCTCTAATTTTGTTTAATGAGTTGATCAATCAGTATATAAGGCAAATATGTGTTAAAATCTATACCAGTCTGTCTTTAAAGGTGTAACATGTAACTGCAAGATAACAAAGACATTTAAAACCTCAGGCTTAAGCATAGCCTCAGGTTGTTAGCACCAGTGCATACATTAAATAGTGAAAAAGTACCTTACTTAAAATCCTTTCCAATCTATCAGACCGACCAGATCCCTTTGGACAAAGTTTGTGGGTGAAACAGTTATTTTATATTCAATAAATGTACAACTGTGGAGACGTACAACTAAATTTATTCAAATTCAATTTAACAGTCCACATTCTCACAATTATTGCAAGCTCTTGAATACATTAACATCAAAACATGGATAATAAGTGGTGCATTGCTCTAATACCCAATTAAAATCAAGATATTCCATGACTCTTTTAGTTTAATATCACACAAGAATCCCCATGATTTTTTCATATTTTCATATGTATAAAGAGAATTTGCTCTCGGCAGGTATTCCTAGGACAGTATTTTTTTCAGTGTTTTCCTGACAAAATATTACAACCAAGGTAAAACAAAATATTAAAACTGACAGTGGATAAGGACAAAGTGCAGGGGCACAAATATAAAAATCAACAAAAGACATACATGTACACAAAAAATGCTATATAGGGTAATGTATATAAAACAAGTTAAAATAAGAAAGGGACTGTTGGGAAAATAACTCTTATTGGTATTCAAGTGCTAAATAAATGTCTTCAATTTGACGATTTGAAATGTCAGGCATGCGTTTTTATGTCATCTAATGTTTTAGGAGTTTCATGGTTCACAATGGAATACATTATTTTAATAACTAACTACAAAAATTTAACACTGAAACTGCAGTTGTCTGATTATATTGCTGAGGTGTTTAAACTAATCCCATTGAAGCTATACCACATGCATCTTCTCTTGACCACACTGTTGGAAAATCAAATTGGAAGTAGTAAAAATTTAAGTAAAAAATAATAAGTAAAAGTAATTAAGGGACTTGTATGAGTAGAATATTCTAACAACTAAAGAAGTAAAACATTATCCTTAAGGAAAGTACAGCACAATGTGCTACAGGCCTGCATCTGCTCGTCACTATGCTTCTGGCTGCAAAAATGAATCAGTTTTTCTTCCATGGAAACCTATCAATAGTTTAGAGCTTGCTCCCTCAGCCAGGAAAGCCTGATTAAGTGATCTTTGCTAAAGCAATATTCTATTTATTGGCTAGGGTGAGATAGCTTATTCAACTCTGTTTGACAAGTAAAGGCTGCCAAAGGATTATTATACAATACCTGACCTGAATACACTATTGCTTGTGGTGTATCTGTAAGGAGATAACCCATACACACAGGTGAAGTAAACTCTTTCTATACAATTTCTTTGACTCTGGATAATAAATCATATACAAACAATGCAAACAAATAAATCATATTCATGTGGTTCCACAATAATTTATTAAGGAAATATACTGTATATTATCTTAAGTAATAGAATTTGATTTCATTGGTGACCCAAACTCGCACTCCATTAAATGAAGCTTAGGCTGTGACTCATCATAGCTCTTATATTGACAGGGACGGGTGAATCAGTGTTGTTAACCGTCTCAGGTCATGGGTGTCAAATCCTGTACGGAAAGATATTACCGCGACAACACCCTGCACGGGGCCAGACACAATAACGCAGGAACTCCTGAATCAAACTTTGCTCATGGGAGGGGGAAAATTTATCCTGTTACACTGCATCCTCACAGGAAACAAACACTGCAATTCAAATAATATTGTTCCAAACCTGCTGGCGCTGTGACACGTAAGCACTGTGTATTTCTGTGGTAGACTTTCAAAACTGCATGGACAACCAAAAGTACAGCCCAAGAAAGGTTGGATATGAGTCTGTGAAATGCCTGTAACAGCTCAGATATTGTAGGTTGTGCACTTTATGGGAAAAAAAAGTATTTTGCTCATTTAAAATGACAACAACCTAATTTATTTTCTCAACTCTAAGCCCTTGACCTCTATGACACACAAGAGGCAAATTTAAGATTGTTTTAGACAGCTGTAATGCAGCTGTTGCACAAGAATGTTTCGAAATGGACATCAGAGAAAGACATTAAACAAGTGGTATTAACATGGATATTGAATAATTGCTTGCACACTGAGAAAAGGCTGAATTGCTTTCATGGGATCTACACCAGACAGACTTTCTTTGTAACAATTTTATTCCATCCCTGAGAGACAACAGAAGGGGTGACAGAGGGAACAGTTTTCTTTTGAAATCAACATAAAATCTTCTTATTGTGTTTACTTTCTTCAAAGAATCTCGATGGTATTATGAACTGCAGCTCCCAGAGTGCATTGGAATACAACTTTAGACTTATAGACTTTTTTTGTTTTTCTGATCGCACCTCTGAGAATCACAAAGTCTACATCACACACACACTTGGCCACCAGCAGGAACCTCCAGTGGTGGATACAAGGGTATATTTTAATTTTCTCTCTTCCACCAATGTGGAAGAGAGAACTCGATTGTGGGACTAACATGGCACTGCAGCCACCAGCAGCTTAAAACGCATTTACTATTCATTTTAGTTTCTCATGAAGCAAATACAAAACAAGACCCTGCAACATCTAATCTGGGATGACAATTGTGTCTTGGGGACAACAAACCTCTTCCCAACAATACTTTCCTAAACCAAGTAGTCCAGCATTTTTTGTCCACCTAACTCACAGCATATAATTAATAAATGATAACTAAAATCATACAGAAAGAGAGGGAGACCTTTTTGAAACTAGCAATCCCTCTTACTTATGTAACTGACTTTGTTTTGTTTTTTTTAACATGAAAATGACTATCAGTGACTATTCTCTTTGCAGTATAAGTGTTCCTACTCATGGCCATCAGCCAAATAATGGACTGCTATTTTTTGTCTAACTTTCATTATGCAATGGATATTACACAACACAATGTGTTAAACTTCAACTGTGTTGAATAAACAACAACAAAAAAAACACCAGTAAGTTTTTTGTTTTTTGTTTTTTTGGGGGGGGGGGCTTGTCAGCGTCATATTGATCCTGTCTTTGTGCATGGCTACAGTTCAGACTCTGCAACATATTTGATTAGAGAGCTATGAGGCAGCACGAAGACGCCAGCCACAACAGATTATTGGAAAACATATCAACGGCATATTTTCTCTCTTCTTTTGGATTTCCATCTGTTCCTTGCTTCCAGGTTTTTCTGACTTGACTGTCAAATATTTGCCTATTAAACAAAAGGATATAACTAGTCAACTTTAACACAATCTTTTTTTAAATTTGAACTTTAAAATAAATATATACACATAATTTCTTGAAAGTTTAGAAATCCATAAAGATGCTAACTATAATGTGTGCAGTTTTTATTGCTGTCTGCACAGTAATTCTCCTCAGACTTGTTTTGGATTATAACCGACTTGCCTGTCATGTATAGGCATTTGTGTTGATATTTTCAATGGATAACTTTATGTATAACCAATGACAGTTTAATGTAAAAGAATGACTGAATACATCAAAGCTAGAATTGCATTCTGTGAAAAAAGGTTGTGGTGTCAAAAAAAGGGTGGGGTGTCAAACTCAATTTAATTTTTTTAGTGAGGAAGCATCGCCCATATCCTGCTCTAGTTTTGCTCCGGTGCAGTAAACACAAAATATAAATATCACGTATGACGCTGTAATTTCTAAAGACGTTTACCTGTGAAGAAGACCTGTGATTAACTGTTCATGACACCTGGTGCATACAGTCAAAAACTCTGGCAACTTGTGGGCTGCACGCACGGCTGTTAACATGTAATGACCGTGATGAAGCAGGAGTTCAGTGAACAATCAGGACGTTTGGGGTCCAGTTTAACACTGAGAGGAGAACATTTGTTTTTTCTTTTAGCGTTTGAAAACTAACAGTGACAGGTCATGACAGGTCAGTCATGATTGAGGATACAGAAATATTTGCGGCATATTTAAAGGTATTTTAAGTAGATGAAGAGGGATTTTGTGTTGAAATGAAACAATATAGTTGGTTTGTGTGTTTATATGGTACACTGGAAATAGAACAAAATTATTTGTAAGCTCTCTGGCCTTGAGTTTGACATCTATGCTCAAAAAGATTATCAGGAAACAGTTGATGTCAATCACAGACAGCAGGACGTCAAACAACCATGTTATTCAAATGCACTGCAGATTTCTTTAGAAGATCACATATTTTTGTTTTGGTCCTAGATTTGTTGAAGGTGTAAAGCTACTATTTTACTTTGTTATGTTGACATGCATTTATTAAAAGTAGGAAGAGCAAAAAAAATTACGAAAGTTATGTAATGAGGTAAATAGTCATAAATCTCTAGGAACAACATTAAATCCACCATCCACCACACATCATAGGCTCTATTCATATAATTACAATTTTCCACTTGTGCCAAGGCGGGATTACACTGTATGCCAGTTCCAATGATTGATCTGAAACTGATAAACAATTTTGAGTACTTTGGTATTAAAGAGCCCCCTTAAAAATAATATATTATAATATTGTAATTTTCTATCCATTATCTATACCGCTTATAGTGTTAGGGCTCATGGAGGAGCAGGAGTTGATCCCAACTGTCAATGGGCAGGAGATGGGCTACACCCTATTACATTATTAGTTCCCTTAAATATACAGCACCTCTTTTAGAATTGATTTTAAGACCTCACTAATTTGCTGTACCTCCAAGGAGCTTCATGCCCTGCTAGTACATATTTCCAAAGCAGTACATAGTTTCAGATCCTCAGGCAGAGGTATTTTATCTGTTTAAAAAGCCCAGCTAAAAACTCGAAGATCGACAGATCATTCATAGTCACGGCCCTGAGGCTCTGGAACATCCTGCCTCAAGAAATCAGGTTTACTTTACTTACTTTACTTTAGCAAGTAGCTTCTTTCACATCTATTCTTATTACAGTACCTTTCCTGATTTTCCACGAGTTTTTTTTTTATTTGAATACCTATTTTTCTTTTCTCTTGTTGTACACAGAATTGCTTTCATTAATTATATACAGTATTTTGTTTTGTTTTAAATTTAAACACTTTGTTTTAGTTTTAGCGAGGATCTATAAACAAGAACTACACAGGGTAATTGTGTCTGGCTGTATGTGTGACAACTTTGACATGAGACAGTGGGCAACATTCCCTTAAGGATCATATCAATGAACTATGAATACAAGTGTACTGTAGCATTCAACAACACTCAAATATAGTCTGTGTGCCACTGCTGTCAGGAAATGCATGTTAATATGCACACAAACACACACATTTTTTCCTGGAGCAGGAAACTGTAAAAGTTGAAAGGTCAGGTTACAGGCACTTCACTGCAGAGGATACACTAATTAACCTCATTGTTGACCTCAGCTGCTCCAGCATCTGCCTTCTTTTCATGCCTAAGTGATTCTCTCTATTTACTGTACTAGGCTCTTCTTTCTTATATACTTCCTATTGTACTGTAGTTCTCTTGCTTCCTTTCTACTCATTTGTTATTTATATTGTTTTTCTTCAAGCTTTTTGTCACATTTCCTTTCTCCTCTCAGATTTGTAAATCTGTTTCCCCTTTGCTTCTCTTTGCTGCAAAAACACAAAGACTTACATTTTACAAAACACCACTACAAAAAGCTAAACCAGAAGGTAATCATACACATACTATAATCAACAAACCTCTATCAGCAGGTCCAAACCAGCAAAGACGCTGTGACACACTACACCTGTCAGACAGCAAACTCAAACACTATGATTACTAAAAAAAACAAGCTTCAACTTAGGAACTCTAAATTAATTTGCTAATGGTAAACCTCCATATGCATTAATTACAAATAACAACTACAATAAATAGCAATATTAAGCCTTGAATAGAGAATAGGAGTAAGAATGCAGACACTCGCCACAAGGTCACCTGCTACTCCTGCCATATTTCAGAAGAAGGCATCATTTGGCTTTCTTTAAATATAAATCTGTGTAGAACTTGAAATGAAACACACAAATAAAATACTAATAATGCTGTAAATCATTTATTTGTCGACATGTTCACTCTGAAAGTTTTGTTGTTGATTGCCTGTGGTTAGATAACATGGTTTGATCATGGTTGGAGGCTGTAGACCTATCTATCTATGCCTGAATGCATGAGTTAATTTTATATACACACTAAAATGCAGAAAATCCAGTGTTGTGTTTTTTACAACAAACAAAATTCTGAAAACAAACAAAGTTTTGCCTCCTTAAAAAAGGCAGTCAAATATGGTGGGAAGTTTCAGGGTGGGTTTCTGTTTCTGCAACTGCAGTTGCTGGTGTACAGTTAGCCATTCAGATGAGATGCAGTATTGACCCTCAATCTGTGACCATCTGCTCATGATCTGATACCAGCAAACACTGTCTGGTTTTATGCCAGGCGAGATATCACACAACACCTGCTGCTTAGTGCCACTATCACCAAGACACACGCCCCCTGGGACTACCAAGTGAGACCCAGATTCGTACAAGGATAAGAATAACTTCTAAAGGGGGGGTTGGTGGTACAGAACTTTGTTTACTGAAAGCTACCCTAGTGAGACTTATGCATAAAACATTTCCCTTTGTGTGTGACTTTTTAAAAATAAAGAAATTGTTTCAGAAATCAGTTCAGCATGCAGTGAACCAGCTCTGATCTTAGCAACAAGGTGAATACAATCAAAGTGCAATGGGAGAACAGATTATTAATTAATTTACGTCTCCATTTAACCCCCAACACTGGTAATGGACCTCATACACCAGTAAGTAAGTTTATCCTTAAAATTGTTCTCACGAAAAGTCTTAAAAAAACTAGTCATAAATGGTCAAATCAAAATACAGTGGAATACATATTTAATATATACATATTCAGTAAATCAAGATATTTAATGTTAAGGACCTTTCACAACAGTGACTTGAACTCCATCATAACAGAAGGCTTAGCATTAGTGGTTTATGAGCAGAAATCTGATGCCAACAAAAGGTGCACTTCACATAATTGTCATCAGTACGGGAAGCAAGTAAATTCTTGGAAACAATTAAAGGAAAATAATCATACCAGGAACATTCTAAAATAGGAACTAAAACTGAAAAGGAAGTTGGTGGTGATGGTAGAGAGTGACTTTGTGAAACATGGAGAGAACAGAGGAGGCAGGAGTCATTGAAAGGAATAAAGAAGTGATGCCTCACTTCTGAACATCTCAAAAGTGAGATGTTCAGAAGTGAGGCATCATTACCAGAAACCGAAAGCTCGCTGTTAACTTTCAAATCAGATTCTACCACACTCACCTCTCCACTGAGAGGCAATGTTTTCCTCTGGGAAAAGTCAGTATGCTGAGGACAGAAACTCATTTCCCATCCATGGCACGTTCATAGAGAGCGAGTGAAAGCTCACTGAGCCTGGTACATAATAGTACAATAACTGAGGCTGAAAGCTGAAGCCATCAGGAGATGGGATATGGGATTTTCTGCTGCTTTACGGGAGAGGGTTTGAATGATAAGACAGCCGTGGCAGTGGGCTGGAGAAGAGCAAATAGATATGAAATAGGAACAGTACTGAAGAGCAAGATGCTGAGTTGTGGGAGATTTTCGTGTATGCAGCTGTCTGTTAGGATGACAGTAAGCAAGTCTCTGGCATCAAAACAGCTTCAAAAGTGACCTAATTCACCATCAGTGGTGTTGTACATTGAAAGTGTCCAAAATGGTATTTACAATAAAAGCAAAATGGACCAAGAACCACACAACATGTTGCTGTCAGAGATACAGCAATTAACCAGAGTACATTCCATACTTTCCTTGAGGATCAAAATGCAATAATAGTTTTTATTGCAAAATTGCTCTATAATTTTATGTTGGCATAAGGTCTTTGATTTTTCTTACATAACTGTAGAACATATTTGATAGATACTTGTGAAACATTTTGACCTAACAAGAAAGAAGTCCAGTTAGATGATGTGAGATGTTTTCTGTTGGCCAAAACTTGAATTGTGGCCACTATATGTACTGAATGGTACATCCTATAGTTTCTCAGTGTTCTGTGGACAAAACAAGTAATCCCCGTTCCTGAATTACCTCAAACGTATATTAGGTATTTCTGTAATGCGGATTGTTCTTACTGATCAGTCATCAGATACTGTTGTCTGCAATAAGATAAGATTAAGTACAAATTTGGAAGTATATAGATGGTACAACTAAGGGCTCTCAAAAGCAGTTCAACACTGGAGAAAAGCACTCTAACAGTACTAAATGAATGGGAGCCTGTACTTCATTTTCTCAGCTCATTCGAGGATTTAAAATGATGACCTTCAAACATGTCTCCTAGTTATGCAAGTGGTGCCACCTTAAACTAAAAGTCCCAGCTGCCATCGACTAATATCGTCACTTGGTCATGGGTGCTGATGGTGCGCAATGAGTTCCTTTCAGCATAAAGTGAAAAGAAAAAACAAACAAACAAACAAACAAACGAGGGCAGAAATGTGGAATTACATTGCCTGCAGACAATGATAGGTTCTGCAAAATCTCCAGAGCCACATGGGCAAATGTTTAAGTGCACACGAGTGTGGGCATATGCCATTCAGCTTTCAATCTTAGGAGTAAGCGGGTCACGGCTGACTTGCTCCACATTAATTCCCAATTTCTACCAAATTTCAACTTGTGTCCACAGAGAGATGCTGTCAAAATGATTCCACTGTGTGTCTCTCCAGTTTCAAAGAGCTTGTCTACGAGTATGACCCTCATTAGCTGCTCAATTGAACTTGTGTTTTGAGTAAAATCAACTACTCAGCTGATGCATAAATGTTCTCTCATTCATGAGCAAAGCACATTAATGGACTTAAAACAATCTTTAAAATAAAAGTGAAAATACCTCCCTCTTCCCTTTTTTTATAAAGACAGCAAGTATAAAAGTGATACAAAAAAGCAAAAAGAGCTGATACTACAAAGATACTAAGGGCTGATACTCCAAAGAACCAGATCAAGGAAGTGCTAAGATTTCATCTCCCTTAAGTGTTTAAAGTCAGCTACAAAGTCCACGTCTTGTGGCTAAAATAGCTGAAATAAACTCTTATTCTGTCTGTAGCTCACAGTAAATGAAGGAGCTCCAGGGTGGCATCACCAGTTAGATTCAGAGTCTTGTTTTTGAACTTGCAAGAAATGCCCCAGAAGTACTGATTGTACCAGGAGGAATAAGCAGTGGATTAAACTTAATAAAAAGACATTCCTCAAAACAGATAAAAGATCAACCAAGCAGCAGCAAGGCTAAAATTAAAATTTATTAGCCCAAGAGACAAATTTGTCTGCTATTTAAGTTTACTAATTTAGTCACAGAGCAACATCTAAACCAGAGGAAAATAGTCCAGAGGTAAAAACATGCACAAAGTAACAAAGCTCCAACTACAGAGTTACAAACATGTACCAAAAAATGTCAGTTACTTTGAAAATGGAAAGGAGACAGTGTGCTGACCACACGCACGCACACACACACACACACACGATATAACAAACCTTAAAACTATGCAGTAATACCTGACTGATGACTTAAAAACGGTCTTCATTGTGGATTGGCCTTTTCAGAGTTCATGCTGCTTCAAGGGCTCATTCATATTGATGAAACACAAGAGGGACTGAGTGTAATGGACTGAATCCACAGTGATGTACTAAGTGGCTAGACGGCTGGCTCTGTATATGTGTATATCCTGTAGCTAGCTCTAGCTTTGTGCAAGGGTATGTGCAGCAGCTGTTTTGTGTGGATGAGGGAGATCTAAGATAAGTTAATTGGATGATTTTTTTCCCTCATGACCCTAATTCCTGTATTTGAGAGTAAGGCAAGATTAGAACTGTAACCAGGCATATGAAGGCTTCTCGTCCTAGATGCTATACTAGATCCAGAATGCATGTCTGTCCTTAACAAATAATGAGCTTTGAGACCTTTCTGTAAGGTTCTTTGCAGAAATTGTCTAATCTTTTTTGCTGTAGTATACAGTACTATACAAGTAGGCATGGGCTGTATGAGATTCTGTATGATATACATCTAAACCGGAAGTATATACACTGCAGAAAGAATACTTCTAATATGTAAATAAAACTTCTCTTTGTTTCATTACTTCTATTTACACTGCCACATTTAGTGAGTGAATTCAGTTGGTTGCAACCTGAGCACAAATTTTAACTGCAACATTTACTGGGCCTCACGTCTTCCCAGAGTAAACAAACTACAAGCATGCATGGTAGCAGCCCTTTTAGTAGTGGTGTTGACAGTGTTGACAGACAGCAATGAGTAATGTGTCAGCTACGTTCACCAACTTGCAACAGCTAATGCAAAACCAGATGATACTGTAAAAACAATGGCCTCCCTGGAGTAGTAAGATTCAGTCGTTATCCCCCGGCAGTTCCTTGATTAACAATTCCACAAAATGGTAGAATGCACTTCTATTTCATTATTAACTAGTAGAAATCCCTTTTAACTCTAGGTTAAGAAGGAGAGGATTCAGGTATTCAAAGGAGACATATAACAAGGAAGAGAGTGAGTGAGTGAGTCAGTAACAGAAACTTGATGAAAAACTTACATTTTTTGAAAAGACAAGGAAAAAAAAACCAACAACATTCCAGTATAATGTTTGGTATTTTGCAAGCTCTGGGAGAGTTGCAGTCTGGCCTGGGAAAGAGCCAGTGCAGGTCTCTGGGGAGACCAACCCAATGGCCTCCAGACAAACACCAAGCAGAGTGGCAGAGCAGACACAGTGTGGGAGTGCATTAACACACCACTAAGATTTATGGCCACACAGACAAAACACTCTAAAGAGATGCAAATGCAGAGTTTCTTTGCAAAAATATTTTTTGCCCATTTGGCCACCCACTCATATTAATGAAGTTATTGGTCATCATAACAGCTCTGCTAAGAATATGTGTGATTCGAAACAGTATTTTTAAAGGTGCTAAAACTTAGAGATGCACCAATACAACATTAATATAGTATATTGGGGCCCTGATATTGCCTAAAAAGCTTGACTGGGTATCATAATGGGGCTCATGTTTGTGCCCATGTATTCGCTTTAATTCTATGTTCGCGACATGTTTTGCATCATGCACCAGCAGCACGTGTAGCATGACAGCAGACTTGATTGATAACAGTAACACAGAGAGAGCCAAAAACTCAGGTGTATGAAGGTATGTTATTTCATGCTATGCCAAAAAGACAGCTCCTTATAAGATCTGTAAAGGGAATGTTGTGAGGGTGAGGGAGGTAGCACTGTAAAATACAAAACAAACAAGTCATATCAACAACCTCCGAAAGCATGCTGATGCTATATTTTATATTGGATTTTAAATTACTACGTGCAAATTAATGCTCACTAGGAAGTTTGATTCCTATTTATTTTGAATGCTGTTTTTGTTGTTAGTTGCAAAGTAGACCATTTGAATCACTACCCCCCTATAAAAATGAAGCTGCTAGCTACAGAAAGCTAATAATTGTCAGTGAGTCTTACTAATATAATGTGACAACTGTGTTGACACTTCATGTGTACTTTTACAGTAAATAAAAGCAGACCAAAAATAAAAATGCAAAACACCAACAGACACTAAAAGTTGTGTATATACCGTAACCAAACTGCAGGCAGCAGGGATCACACCGGTGTACTATATACAAGCTAACAGGCTAACTAGCTAATCACACACAGTTGAGTAAGGAGGAAAAGAAGATGTCTGCAGTCTGTGTGTCTGGGAGACTGTTGCTAACTGGTTGATGCTGGACTGTAGCAGGGACGTTTTTCAAATCATGGTAATAAACATTGGTTTTAATGAAAATTTAAATGAGAAATGGTAATACTACCGGCAAGAAATTTCCCCATGATTTACCGTGAAACCAGTTATCGTTACATCCGTAGCTGCAAAGAGAGGGTGGTAAAACAGATACGGTCTGCTCTATGTGGAATCTGTGTGTTTTGTTTGCCCAGGTAAAACATCAGCCACACTGCTTTGGACATGATTAATAACTTATTGCATACTTACATTGTAAAGCTGGAAAGGAAACAGACATCTGTGAAATGCTCATTCACTCCACACGTTTAATTTACAGTACAAACTGAAACATCCAAACCTTGAATTACTTGCACACACCTCCAGCACTGTAGCAGATCTGTATTAATGATCAATAGGCTATAGGGCTATAAATAACAAGCATGTCATTTTATTTCCCCTGCGCTCCCATTTTTTCTTTTTTCTCTGTCTCTCATCAACATTGCACACCAACATGCACATACACCCTCTTTCACACATACACTCATTGACTGTCACTCAAACTAACACAATGATTAGTCAGGGCCAGGTTGGTGATAACCATGGAGAGCTCAGGAAGGTTTTACCTCCCCCTTGAGTACGATCCCCACTCCTTCAACTCACTCCATCAAGGAGGAACAGAGGCTTGTTTGGCACCAGGAAACATCAAGAGTAGCATCGTACTGAGAGCTGGATATTCCTAGAATGTCAGTAGGGGTGCAGTAAACAGCAACCAGTTGGGATCACAGAAAATCCTTTTGGCTTCAAGACTGTGGTATCACACTTACACACAATTGCCAAGACTGTCTGCACCAGCTGTCTGCTTTGCCAGAAAGTATTTGAATGCAAAGCAGACAGTGTGCTCACTTTTTGTCATGGAATATACTTTTCTTGTGCTGATATCTTTGACTTTTTAAGTTTACTCGTCCTTCTGTCAGCTGCTATCTCAGAAAATTGGTTCATTGCTCTATTAAATATTTAAAATGCATTATTTAAAAGTATGGTTTCATAAAAATACTTTAATTTTGACAAACTGTTAGAATTTGGTAAACATTAAAAGTACAAGTACAAGTATATATTTATATTTGGTACTGATTATGAAAAAGAAGCAGCTCAATGCATGTAATATGGACAATTAAGTATGTAGGTGTGATAAATCTACAGTCACCACATGCCCATCCAGGCCGTAATTTGTCTTTCAGGCACAAGAAATATACATATGCCCAAAATATAGGAAGCTCCAAAAGACAAAAACAGCTTTGAGACAAAAATGAAGATGCTGGAAAATATTTGTCCTACTTTCTTGGAAGAACAATTGCCTGCTTCTGCTTCAGTACTCAACTCCTGGAGAAATTCGAAGGGGGAAACAGATTTGATAACAGTTCCCAATTACCACCACACATTTTTTGTAGGAATAAAAATTCCCTTCCTTTTTCCATGGTAGCATTAGACTTAGTTAGGCTGATGTTTGTAACTCTGGAGAGGTTTATTTCACCAGTGATTTAACTATGGTTTTGTCTGTTTCTCTGCCTGCTAACTTAATTCTCTGGAGAATGGCTACACTAATCCAAAAATCTGGCTCTAGTTTGGAAAGCATTCACAGCTGTCTTTGTGTGCTATGTGAAATCAAGAGTTTTGTTCCAAAATGTGCCAGACTTTGTTGGGGGGAAAAAACTTAATATGGGAGAGCAAAAAAGTTCATAAAACAATGGTACTCCTTAATGACTTAAGCATCCAAGATCAACTTCCAGTTGGTGTCACTTGTATTTAAAATCTGGATAACTGCAAAACATTAAAGTATCAAAGTTGAAAAATGATCTTCCCAGAAGACATTATAGAGTATACTGTACAGCAGTAATAGTGAAGTTAGCCATAAAAGTAATAGCAGAAGAGTCTTAACAATACAGACCAAGCCTGCATCATAATAAAGTTGTGAAGACAATGAAGCAGGTTTTACACCTAAAGCCAAAACGTTGTGACAATTAATATATTTTCTAAAATGTGCTTTTTGGTAAAGACATGCAGTCACTTTCATTTTTGCAGTATGAGAAATCCTATCTCTAAGTGGCTTTTCGAAAAGTAATGAGAGGTGTGGACCAAAGCATCAGAAGCTTAGAAGGCAATACCGCATCATCCAATTACAATGAACACAGCACAACACTGCTCTAAATTGCCAAGTGCAAACGAAACTAACAGCAGTAGAAACTAATGGATACATGAGAAGGCAGAGGCAGCGGTGGGATGATAATGCAATCCTACGCCTCTAACGCTCCCAGGTGAAATGAACAGTAGATGAAGGCGAGCAGATGCCTGTGGGTCAAAAGCTTTGAAAGAGCTTACAAGTATGAAAAAGCCTACAAAGTATGTAGGCTTTGTATGCCTGCTCACCCAATATACACAACCTCTGCTTTTGCTTGAACAAGCATTTCATCTTCCTTGCTTCCTTAAACTAGCCCCAAAGCATTTGAGTTTATGTGTGTGTGTGCGTGTGTGTGTGAAATCAAGCCCGATGGGCGCCATTTAAAAAGAAAAATTTCAGACATAAGATTTCACACATTTCCTGGTTGTGAGGGGGAGTTTCGCTGGCAGCCAGTGGTTGCTGCTTACTACTTGTACATTTATTTCCATGACATGGTGCAAAGATGAAAGCGCAGTATGTCATATACAGTGAAGTTTCAATGGGTAATCATCAGCCCCTTTAAGAAGTTTAAATTATCATCATAAATTTAAACATTCTCTACAATATTCATGAAAGTTATTTTTCAAATTCTCTTGATTTTTTCCATCTCAAAGGACAACTTCTACATCAAGGTCTTGCTTTATCTTTATCTCTACGCAAAATACCAAAGAAAAATAAATGTTGTAGACAAAACTAAAGACAATGTAGTTGTCTGGTGTATCTTTTTAACCTTTTTTCTTTTAGCTGTGGAGACCAAGCACATGCAAACACAGCAGGACCCAAACCTGATCATACACAACATTACAGATGACTGCATTTTACCCAGCTGTCACTGAGACATATGGAAACAATCATTAGCAAGCTAATAGGTGCATGACGATGTTAGTAAAGGTAAGCAATCAATAAAGTTCCCACAAGTGCAAAGAATGTTAACACCTCTACATTGACATTTACTGCAGAAGGTAACAATGCCTACAAAATTTAAAGAGGCACTATTTTTGTATCGGTAATGGTTCATAACGTGTTTAATGTGAAAAGAGTTGTACATAGTGGAAAAACATTTCAATTATCAACTTTGCAGTTGTCCTCAACTTTGTGAAGTGGAGACCAAAACTAAAGGAGAGGGAATGTTAGATTTGAATTTGTCAGATGGTCCAAAAATACTCCACCAGTTGTACTCTTATTATTTATTCTCTAAAATTTGAATAGAATAAGCTGCTTCCAAATGATACAGCTGATAAGCTAAATGCAATACTGTAATCAGTACCACAGTCTGTCAGTCATTAAGTTGAGAACACCTGCTTTGGGCATACAGTTTTTGTCTTGTAGAAAGCCAGAGCTGCCATGTGAATGCCAGACCAATCTGGAGCCATGCAAGTTGAATCAGCAGAATAATGAACACAACATGACAGACTAATCCCTGCATGACTCCGGCCCGCTGGGAGTAACCAGACTGTATTTTGCACAACTTTTACAGTCACAAAAATGTGTCTTCGCATTTCAAAACAGTACCACAAATAACAGCTGCTGGATATGATAAAAGTGAGGGTTTGGTAAGACATTCGTTCAAGTGTGCAGGGTGCATGGGTTAACTAAAGAACCATATAAAATCTATGTGGACATAAGAGAAACACAGATGGACAAACAGACAAGTGCACGCACACACAAACAGGAACATTGGAAATACACTCACAGTGCAATAAATCAAGGAGTGGTGGGGGCAGCCATCAAGTCTCAGTTGGTGAAGCAGAGAGCACCTACTGCTGGAACCTATGGAAGATGGAGAGCCACAAACAGGCAGAGAAAAAGAATGCGTGAGAGTGTGAGAGAAAGAATGAAGAGGGAGGATGATGGAAGAGGAAACAAAGAAAGTAAAACAGATGGGAAGAGAAGAAGAAAGAGCATTTTAGAGCTTGTTAGTTTGCCTGAAGCAGATCTCTTAACATCATGGCTCATTTTCAGAGGAAGTCAATGTTCTGGCATGGTGTTACAGAACAGATATCAGATTTATTGCTACATTAACACACCCAGCTCTTTGACAAATTCAAAAAACACTTTCTTACACAAATGGACACAGCTTGATGCACATGAACTTATTTGACCCTCAGGAGTTCCTGGGATCTTGTTCTTAAAGAAGCAATCCTTCAATACAAATCCTGGCATATAGTTTAAGACCAATGAATGTCAAACTTCACAACAATTGTCTTAAAATTTCTGTGGATATAAAAGTTTGATTTGATTATTTTTCAGTAAATCCATTCTCTGTGTGCACATAATTTAAGATAGATGTAAGTTCTCTGTAAGTGTTGTTTTCCAGTGTGAACTACTATACATCGCTTATTATCAAATGATGAAAACAACACTCCTGTTAGCAACTTAATTAAATAAATATCAGATTTTGCGGTACAATTAGCAGTCAGGAGACATGCAAAAATGCTATTGTTGAACTCAAACCACAACACAGATGCAATGAAAAGCATACAATATAAAGCCCATTCAGACTGTCATGGTTCTTATGATTTTGCTTTGCCCAGCTGAGCAGCACGTAAACATCTTCTCTTGCTATTATATATGCTGCAAACAAAGTGGATAATAATAGTTTTCTAATCCTCCAGGTGGATTTAATGCCAACTGTGATGGCAGAACACTTTTTTTTGTCAGCGTATTGTAAATTGTGAGCCCATTAGCAAATTAAATTTTCCATTTGATGTGGGATTTGTTTTAGGTCTTGTATTTGGAGACAAAAAAGGTGGTTCATTGACTGTTGCTATGAAACGAAGGAAGGCCTATGAAAATAAAACTAAACAATTTCCCCATGTTAACAGTTCAATCACGATAACTGTTCTGCATTAATTTATCTGAGGAGAAACCATCTTGTTGGTGATAAGTATAGGAACTCCGGGGTTTTATTTATGAGCTTATTTAGCTTTTGTATGGAGAGGAAAGTGGAGAGAAAACTTTGGAAATTCCGAGGTGATTAAACTATTGATGTGCACAAATAATGAACAACAAATAAATGAAAGTGTTCATTTGTACGCTCCGACAATTGGCATAAACAGATTAAAAAATTCAGAATTAATAAAACTAGTCAGTAGACAACTCTTGTCACAGGTAAGTGATCCTGTGTAAGTAACCAGGTAAAAGCTAGTTGTATCATGAGTGAATTGTAGAACAGCTAGGGTCAGTATGCATGCCCCAGACAGTAAGGACTCATTTTTAATAGTCAACGTTTAGCAACAGCATTTCTAAAGCTGAAGGCAGTTAAGACCAGCATTACCCAATCAATGCTCTGTTAGTTTTTTATCCATTGCTTGGTAAAACTAAAGAACGAAATGACTCAGCATTGCCCTCCTACATATTCTCAGAGCTATACACACTGCAGGAGCTGCCCAATAGCCTCCTAAATGCACCTCCGGTTAGCCTAAGAAAGTCAGCTTGAGTAGTCACTTAAATTGCAAGTATGGCAGAAACACAACTACACAAACACAATTACTCTACACAAACACAATTACTGAATAAGTTTATTTGTCTCCATCTAGTTTTACCTAGTTGGTAAAGGATTACCAAACCTCAAAGCCTTTTTTTTTCATATGAACTCAGGACAGAATTAGGTCCTTTCATGCATATACCACACAATAGAATACTGTCTGTTTCAGATCACAAAATACACAAGAAGTACGCTGCGCAGATCACCTTGTTTACAGCACATCGAAGCAGCGGCGGTTGCATGACACAGACATTGTCAACATGTCCAGTCGCTAGTGGTAAAGCCGCAGGACAATGACCTGCTCTATTCACGCAAGGGCATGGATTTTGTAGTGGCCACCTGAAGCTGGCTCGGTGAAGTCTGCTTAATGTTCTGTCCAACTGCTTCAGATACTTGCATTTTCACATACAGTTCATACCAGGTAATGACTGGATAAGATCCAGGTTGCACTGCGTGTCTAAAAAGACCTTTAGTTTATTTTTGTTGTTGTGTCACATTAATGCTACAGTATCAGTGTGACATCATTTGTTTTGCACATTTCAGCTGACTTGTGTTGTTTGCAGATGCTTTACATGTGTGTCCCTGTGAATTCTGCTGGCCGCAATCCCTCCCTCCCACCTGGTAAACAACAGCTGGTTCCAGTAGGCCATCTGCTACCTGTAAATTCCCTTCTACAGTACTCACAGCTCTATTGGTTTGTCTCCTCTGAGAAGTGCACTTCCCGTGATGCTGAGAGTGACTGTGTGTTTCTGATTTGACACTATAATAACAGTTTGAATTTTTGTCCGCCACATTCGGCAGTAAACAGGCTTTTAATTGACTGTCTGAGTGTGTTTTTTTTCCAGCACGACTGAGTGGTTCCACCAATTACTGCTATGGCTGAAGTCTAGATGTTCAATATCTGTAGTGTATTTACAGTATGTGAATACAATTCACATCACAAATTACTCCTGCCACACCACCCTCACCTTCACCAGTTCATGATCAGGTTTTGTAAGCATAATTTGATGACCCACACTCATTAAACCCAACTGCAGAGTCACTGAGTTCATAGGTTACAGTGGAGCTTTAGAAAGTCATGCAGGACAACTATGTGATTGTGAAATAAAAAAAAATAGACTAGGAAAACACACAGGTATCAAAATGAGTATCTATGTTTGGTATAAACAATACTTTGAATGAGTCATTTAACCTCAATTGTGTATAATGCCTACTTGAAATCACGATTGAGGTATAATGACAACCATTCATGGATTACACACATGACTGGCAAGAAAAAACATATCAATTGACCACACTCACTAACCTAGACAACCTTTACACATTGTTTGGAGTTTACTTTATAAGATATCTAGACAAAGTATTCACAGCTGTCAACTTTTTTTTTCATGCTCTAATGCATGTCAACAGTACTGTATGAGTCAATGAACATGACATACCCAGTGTGTTATGCAAATATTACTTAGACTCAGTTGTGTAGAACTAATCTTTGTCTCCCAACTATGTGAGTCAACAAAATTTAAGGGACTGTAATGCCAGACTCTGTTACAATGTTAAACCTGCATTTTTCCTAAATATGATGTAGTATATGTCTGTGGCTGCATACAGAAACACACAGGAAGCCTTTATACAACAACAGGGCTTGGCAAGATCACAGGCAAATCATCACTTAAAATCCTGAGCTTAGTGTCAGAGTCAACCCCACACAGACAAGGAAATTGTCACTATCAAGAGTGACTTACACTAAACACTCATTTAGACACAGTTCCATCACAGTCATTGTCACTGCTTCCTGTCATTTGGTCCAACAAGGTACTTGTCTCAATAGGAACCACCTCCAAACTCAACATTTTTAATGATAGACAGGGCACTACTGGTAATGAACAGGACTCCACAGTGACAACTACTACTGTGACTCATCATTTTATGGACAGATTACATAGACAGGTAAAATCAGACAATGTCGAACATTAACACAACTCTTGAATTGTTTAACATAGAAATTCAGGTCTATAGTGAGTCCCCCAACTGAAGCCCCTGTCAGATGTAAAACCAGCCTACATATGTAGGTCACATTTAGCATAACACATTTGTTAGTTCTATGTAAAAGCTTATGTAAAAACAAGAAAAGACCTGTGAAAGAAAGACACTGTGGCTGGACAACCAGCAGCCCATTAGTGTTATTTCACATTTTACGTAACAAGTTTTTCTTACAAGTGCGACAAATGTTCTGACTACTTACTTATTTTTTAAACATATGCCATGACGACATGCTGTACACAAATCATGATTCATCCTGGGTTCAGAGAAAGACTTGTTTTATTCACATATAAAATTGCAATGTAAAGCACCAGCCCTCCATTAAGACTAGCCTGTGGGGTATTGAACAAGCTTAACATTAAGATTCTGTTTGCATGTTCTAGAGAACGCTTTATGCCAGAAAAAGATGCCCTCCATTTAAATACAAAATTTTGTTCCAAGATGAGTCCCCAGCAGTATGATAACCACAAGCCTTGACAAAATGATTGATGTCACAACTTAAAAACAAATTACAGCAGAAAACATTGTAAAACAGAAGTGCTTCATTCATTTTGCCTACGTTTTATAACACAAACACAAAACTACAAAGTAAGAGCTATACTTTCAAATGTACGCACTTGAAAACTAGAGAATATTTGTGGTTTACAATGTCAGCCAAGTATGGACGAAAACTTAAATTCATCCACACCAGTGTGCAACTTCAAAAGAACAGTTTCATCAACTATGGTTGATGTAGCTTACAACTCTGTGTTTAAATAAGTGAACTCTGTAAACTCTACAAATGAGTCTGTATGGGCTGTATGTGTACTTACTAGATTTCAGTCCTGAAAAGTGAGAAAAGCAACATTGAGAGAACTTTTTTTCATATGTAAGCCAAGCTCTTAAAAACATATGGGAATCATCCATCAAACAAGTATTTGATATTTTTTAATGGACAAGTAAAAATAAAGGATTCTTTTAAGTCGTAGCTTGTTTCTATATTTGTTTCAAATGTTGGCAGTGAATTCAGTTTATCACAGCGCAGATGAAACATGATGTTAAAGATCTGAAACCAAGGCTATGAAGATCTTAGATTCAAATTTCCCTAAACAATTTTTATAGCAAAACAAGTCGATACTAGAAAAGAATGTCTAAAAGGGTAAAATACCAGAGGTAACATGAGGACAGCTTCCACTACATCAGGTACTTGTCACTCTCAAATACCGTGAGTGCTTTTGACAACAATGTTTTCACCAGACACAAATTCTAGGCATTTAAAAATAACCACAATAGCCCTGCAGAAAAAGCAAAAACTAAATGACTCTTGCTTAGGCTAACCTTACTACATCTTGAAGTCAGTTTTAGTTTGAGAACATGCCTTTAGTTCACTAACAAATCAGGATTTCACGTTGAATCATATTTGGTGCAAATCCAGAATGAAGTGAAATATGTGAATAGGCTGAAATTAACTTTACTGAATCACAACTACAACCCTGGAGTAACATAAACACTGACTGGATTGAAAACGGAACACAAATCATCCAACATACTTTCTCCGGTAAAGCCTGAACGCTTTAGGCGATACACACACGTGTGCATCTTCCTCCTTAGAGCTGATCAGGGAGAATTGTTTTGGACGAGGGGTGGATTTATCCATGATACAGATAAACCACAAATCATGCTGTATTAACTTGACTGCTGAGCTTCTACTTTTTACTTCATATTCAGGAAACGGGGCCAGTAGAAAATAATCCCACCTCAATTTCAGGGTGCATTTCTGTCTCCTCTCACTCTCCATGCAGAGAGTAGAGTTAGATGTCTCTGTAAGCAGACAGATCTTCTCTATTAAACAAGCTGCTTTTTAAGCTGCTCAAAAACAAATTCAATATTCACAACAACAAAAAGAGGCACAGGCTGCCATGATATACTATAAAAGAACACAACAGAATGGGACTACAAAACATACAAACTGTGAGAAAAATATTAAGTTGTATAAACAGAAGCATGTAAACAGACTTTTTATTTTATTATTTTCTTTTCCATAATTGCACGTTTCCATTGTTGTCCCCAAATACTGAACTCTGACTTAAGAAGCAGCAGCTAGTCCAATGTATAAAGAGTTCTCATTAACATGTAAGCCAGCCTGTCCGAAACCACACATCCTGCTTGATTAGAGGGTGTCCCGGCAGCATTGAAAGTCCCTTCTCTGAATGCTTGATACGTGAGACAGAGGATGATACTAATCATGCATAGAGTGACTTTGCTTCCTCTTCTCCCCGATTCATCTGATCTGTCCCCATGCACAATCTTTTTCTCCGTAGATCCCTCAAGTCCTGTATTATCATTATGTTGATCTATGTCTCTGAGCCTGTCCATTTGCTAGCAGGCTTCTGCCATGCTGAGCAGACAGCAACAGTTGTTGGCACTTTGAAGAGCAGGAAGAAGAGTGTGGTAAGGAGTACAAACAAAAAAAAGTGGCTAACTACTTACAAAGCAGCAGGGTGTATCCGATCAGAGGCCAGGAAGATAAATGGGGGGAGAGAGCGGCATGACCCATGTAGTCGAGATGAAGCTGGTGCATGAATGAGAGGCAGAGAGAGAGGGAGGAAGAGCTTGACTGCTATGCAATGAGGGAGGGAACAAGTATGAGAGTGGCTGATGTTGAGGGAGGCAAAACATAGCAACACAGTACAGAGGCAGAGGAAAGGAGAGTGATAGGGAACAGCTAAGGCAAGTATAAGATGGGGATTCTAACCAGCTTGGCTTCCTACATTTATAGATGAGTCAATGAAAAAAAAAAAGAATAATGCCTAGAAGAAGGTACATTAAGATGAAAACTAACAGAGATGTTGATTTCCCCCCTCTTTTTAGCATAAGTAACTCAATTTCAGTTTCCATCTGTGACCCTCCTCTACAAATTGTTACATCATCCAGGGCCATAAAGAACTGTTTCAAGAAAGTTTTTTTTTTTTAAATAGAGAAATGAGCACCGAATAATGTTGAGCTGAATCTCCCCAGTAGGACTGAATTCCCAAAGAGACCTATCAGTTCCATGATGCCTCTTAGCCTTACATTTCGCAGGCAAGGCCAGAGGTGAACAGCTGTCAACCCCCCAGATATAGATATAGATATTGACCTAAGCACAGTCAACCTCCGGTCTGCCAAGTAAAAATCAAGTATATTTTTCAGAAGCCTAATGGTTTGTAAAGTGAGAGAGTCTAGACAGAGAAAGTGATCTCCCCTCTCTAAACAAGTGCTGTCAAACATACTAGACATGAGCCAGTGAAGCGCACCAGCAGCAAGAAGGGCAGGCTATTCATTTTTCTGAAGATTTGCCAAATAACAGCGTTAGAATGTGTGTTACCCTCCCTGGGCCTGCAAATGTACCCTGTGGCTGTGGAACTAGGTAAAACATCAACAGGGCCTATTTACTGGCATATAGGAAAAGAAAAACAACAACTGTAAGGGAAACTGTACATCTTTCATCCTATATCTCAGTGGGTAATGCACATCTGTCCAAGTGTCTACACAATCAAACTAATTGCTTTGAGTTTACTTGTGATTTATGCATGTAAGCACTGCCCAAAGCATATTTTTACACTTCTAGTCTATTTTCCTGCATTTGTTATGCTCAACCACATTGATTGTTTACCATTTACAAAGCATGGATGACCTCCTTAGGCCTACACTCCATACTGTACCTGAACACCTCCAGTGTAGACACACTTGCACTGGAACTGTCACCCTGTTGTTCACACTATGTAGTAATTATCACTACCTAGTAGGAATGGCTACAAAAATACAGGAGAATATTTTGGACTTCAAGACAAGAAAATAAACAAATCATATACAATCATAACCAAATACGCCTCATGACCCACATATAAAAATGCCTAAACTTAACAGAAGAGTTTCCATGTCTAATATGCCTACTTTAAGATGCCTCCATAGTTAGTCACAACTAAAACAAATCCGAGCCATTCTGGCTCTAGGTTTCCTGGCTTAAGTTTTTTTTAAAATGAGGACAGAGAGAGTTGATGACTACCCAACTTTTCCAGTGTTTAGTCTCAGTAGCAGCACTGAATTAGCTTAAAAAGGCGATTTCCTACTGACCACAAAGGTACAGCATGCAGATGTAAATGCAGTTGGCAGATGATGGGGTGAGGTCTATGTGGCCCTGTCATCTGTGCTGACATCTGGACCATATGTCTTCTACACTGAGAGGCCAGGGTCCAGATTCAGAATAGAAATGGGGCACTGGAGGTGGAAGTAATCCAAGGACCCACAAAGGCATTAGTTCTAAAGAGAGGTCTAGGAAGTATTTAATTAAATAGCAAGAGTGCAGCAATAAGTGTGGTCATTTTTAAAGGGATTACAATATGTGTTATAATTAGCCAATGAACATGTACTTCAGGTTTATTACATCATGAATAAGTTACTATAAGACTGAAACCTGATACAGACCACAAGGAAGAGGAAAACGCTACCATGCCATTTCCTAGACTAGTCTAGGAGGGTTGATCTCTGCAGGGGATGGAGCAGAAAACTGTAGAAGTAAGATAAAGGATAAAGTTGGGGGACGAGAAGCCAGTAAGACAACAGGGGATGGAATAAAGTCAAGCCAACGAGTTGCCAGTAATTAGTCATCAGTAGGTCCTCTCAAAAAATAAAGCCTATTCAAGCATGGGCTTCCTGGGAGATGGATTAAAATAACAGAGAGCCTTGGTAGATTCTCCTCCATCTATCCTTTCTTTCTCAGGTATCAGATTAAGCATAGCTCAGCAAAAATATTATGAAGTGTCATATGATCACTTTATGTGACTGTAGAGCACAGTTGTGATATTGTATTTTTTTCAAGGATGACTCCTATACTCCAGATACAAAAACACTTACATACATGGTAGATGGTGATTTAAAAGGATTAGTTAACGAAACCTGGATGTTGATTGTGGTGACACTGATGTGTTTCTTAATGTGGATTTCATCCATAATGACGACAATACTCATAACAGGATGTGGGGTACAGATTTCCTAGAACCCAAACAATACATTTTAAAGTCAACCATCTATAAATACAATAAATAATAATAATTATATTAATATTAATTTGCAGTTATATAGCGCCTTATACAATCTCAATGCCACTTTACATGCACACAGAAAAAAAAAAAAAAAAAAAAAAAAACCCAGAGCTAATCTGATCTAATTGATCTGACAAAATGTCAAATGGATTTCAAGAAAAAATGCCTGTGGTTAGACACCATTATGTTTGGCCAAACTGGCATTAAGTTTTACCACCTCTAATCTGTAAATGCATGCTTGTATGTGACGCGCAACTGCTTGCATAAGTATCACCGTCTCACACACACACACACACACACACACACACACACACACACACACACACACACACACACACACACACACACACA
>JAUYWH010000024.1:18684414-18809932 GCA_034779795.1 Ctenopoma multispine
CACACACACACACACACACACACACACACACACACACACACACACACACACACACACACACACACACACACAATCTAAGAGCTGTTTTTGATCACCACCCTCGCACATAAGTTGCAACATTTTCCGCTTTGTTATGGTCATCTATCCCTCAGTTTACCAGAGAGACTCAAAGAATTGTTCACTCCCATTTATATTGTCCCAAGTTGGAGTTACATGGACCATTACAAGATCCATCACTCTGTCCTTCACTTTCAGCTGCATTACCTGCAGGGAGAAGGGCTCAGGCATTGCAGCTTCATCACCATAAGGACTTCCATTTGAATGCTGTGTCCACAATAAAGTGAGTTAGAGGTGCAAGTCTTTAACCATCAGTTTTTCTGAAAGTAAACAAATGAATTATATTCTTGAACTTTGAGACTTCTTCTTTAACAACATGGCTATAAATCAATGATTTGAATGACTTATTAGGGACAGAAGTTAAGTTTATATTTCACACAAGGGTAACGACAGCTCTTCCACCATTAAGTGTAGGTTGGTTTAAAGCTGAACCATAACTGCCTGACAGCTACAAATCCCCCCTGACAGTACATGAGAGCTTTAAATCATAGCACTTTATTTTATGGCATTTTCAGAGTCTAGATTTGATGGGATTCATTGAATTGCCATGACCCTGTAATGTCTGAAAGTGCCAAAAATAAACAGTAGAAATGCTACTGAAAATTCACAAGTTTCAGAAACCAATAAAGTGCGAGACGCTTTAATGGATTACCATGTCCTACTGCATTACTGTCCTCTTAATCAATACTGCTGTGGTGATTAGGAGGTTCTAGAGGATGCTGACTGAGTGGAGAAAAATCAAATCTGAGTATGAGTGATGGAAGAGCTTTTTGAGCAATCTGTGCAAACAATTAGTTCCATGGGAGAGAAATAGGAAGAAAGAGGAGATCATGCAGCCCTCTTATCACAATTTCAGTACACATGACATAACAGGCCAGTATGAGCTCCAGTATCTATGGAGAAATAGAATATTGTCATAGTAATTTATCTCCAACCCCTGTGGAGAAGAAAAAGATGAAATAACAGTTCGGCTCCTTGGCTTGCCTCCATCCCCAGACAATGCCTTCCTTTTTCGGACTTGCCAATAGACCAATAGGGATGTTAGTTCCAGTTGTGTTCTGAGCCCATCCAGAGTCACTCTAGAGAAAGAGCTAGTCCAGGAGGGAAGCGTTTTCCAACTGCAACGGTTGGCATGAAAGAGATAAAGCAACGCCACATCATCAAAAAGACATTAGGACTAGAAAATATATTTTCAGTGATGTACTCTAATGTATTCAAAGGTTTAGGAAAAAATGCAAAATAGGTCTCAAATTCAAGTACTGTTTATCTAGAGCAGGAATGTTGTCCTTTGGCATACACTGACAGTTGCAGATGAAGCCTTGAGGACATTCTCTGCTTTTTCATATCCAGTGGAAATGTCTGGGAAAGACACCACAGTGTTGCTAAAACTCCCACACCACAAAACACTCCAAGTCTTACCCCCCCACGCCAACCCCACTGAATCCCCATCTCTCAATGCCACTATCAGTGCATAGCGTTCTGCTGCTTTTTCAATTTGCCCTCCTTCTTCAGCTGCATAGCAAATAATTATTAACAGGATCAAAGCATATGAAAGGGCTTCTGCATCAGTGAGGTTGAGCTTGGGGAGCCGGGTGACTAAAACTGATAATGGCAATGCCCTGAATTGTTTTTGTCCTCTATATGCAGCGCTGGAGTATTTAAGGTCTGCTGGTGGAACTGAGAAACTGTCTAAATTGTGTTGGTGCTTTTATGAAAGTTATTTTTAAGATTTTGGTATGTGCAACTATAACAAACTCTGAAGCATTCTCAGACTAACAAGAATGCCATAGTTATGTCAAATTTGTAGAATGATCAAAGTGACTGAAACATCCATTTAGAGAGGCAATATAAAAATGACTAAGATTTACAGTCAAACATAACAGCCAGGAATATTGGAAACAGCAGCAGCGTATCCTCTAGAAATTCTTCCTCAGGCAAAATTATTATCTGTAACCAGCTTATTGCATGTTTCACTGCATATCTCTATCTACTATGAATAGTTTAATGTGCATATCCGCTGTGAAAGTATGGTATATACGGATTAAAAGCGTCGTGGATTAGCTGGTAATATGCTCTGCCAGCCAAGTTGGTCTAAGACAATTTGGTGCTTGACAAGAGCATGTGGAGGCTTTGAGACAGTTAATAAATGTGATCTACACTGGTGCTTATTTTCTATAAGTGGTTAGCATGGACTCTGCATGCTTGAGACTACAGGGTCCTCTAATCAAGCTAAAAGGCTGGTGACATGCAAAACCGCTGACAGACTGACAAGATGCAGTTCACTCAATGGATAGCTTGTTTGTAAAACCAAAGGGAGAAAAATGCATTCCAACAAAGCATTTTAGAGCACAACGTGTGAGTGACACTTGGACATGCCTTGATTCAATCACAGACTGTCTTTATTCACATGTCAAGCAGGGCAAGTAACAGGCAAACGCAGTAACTATGCAAGGTTTCAGAAGTGTCCTTTAACACTGAAGCATTCCTTGAGGACATAGCTTAAACTCTTGAAGACAGTCAGCTTTAGTGCAGTTGAATGGTAAATACACTTCAGTGACTTGGTTTTCTTTAAATACAACAACAATAAGTGGAGCCTCCCTAAAAATACAGCCTGACTAAATATCAGGAAAATATAGCCAAAACTTAGGAAACACTGAAATAACATTATTATTATGTTCTTTATTCTACTTCACCAGTTCAGCATGCTTAGGTAGTCAAAACATAGTCTGTTATGGTTTGTTCAGATTGAGGGTGAAGAAAAAAAAAAAGAAATGTCACAAATGTGCACTTACATACATGGCTGATTGAGCAGATGGGGAAAAAGGACTTGAAGGTAATTCAGTGTAAGTTGTGATATAAACAATTATGTGGTATGCTGTACACATTCCGTAATAAAAGAGTAGTAACGACAATCATAATTATGGCATGTTTAAGTTAAGTGTTATGGATGATACAGACCACAGCAAATATGAGTCTGATTGTTGTTCAGACAATTGCTTTCATAAAAACAAAAAAAAAAACAAATGGAATTTTTCTTGACAATAAGTAGAATAAACAAGTCAAGGGGTATTAATACTTATAGTCTTGTTTGTGCCTTTTCTTTGCTTTAACAGCAAGGCAATAACAAAGTTATCTAAACCACCTCAATTCACATGAATGGATTATCCTCTAAAGAGATTCATAGAGTTGAGTGTGATTAATTTTTATTCTGATGAACCACAGAAAGATATTATATTGCATTACATGTATGCGACATAATTTACATAAATTACCCTGTAACTGAATTCCACACAAGCCACTGTGCATTTACTTCTCAACAACACTATAACGACTCAAAATGAATACTTAACACAGCCATTTGCACTTATTAAGTAGTAACGACAAAAATGGCAGAATATCTACCACATTAAGGGCAAAGGCCAGCATTAGATAGCAATGACTACAGATCAGCCGTGACACATTTCTGTGAGCCAGAGGAAGGCATCAAGTCATAAAATATTCAGGAGAGGGGGATAGTTGATAGCCAAACCCGAGCAGAGAACATAAAGTGGTAGGAGTGATGAAATGGTTCAATCTCAATATGTGACCGTAAAATACTGAGTCACAGTTTAAATGAGCACATGTGGAAGGGCTCAAAACCCATTATCTAATGAGGCAACCATGTATGGCTGCTCCATGAGAAAATGAGGACCGTCTAGAATGATCTACTGGGTCGAGTGGAAGTTCAAAGACACCAAGTGAGAAAAGAGACAGGTTGAAATATTTTATGCATGTTTTGCACCCAGTTTTCACTCCACCTTAGGCAATTTATCTACCTACAGGTTTAGCTACTGTTTGCACTTGTATGTAAGTATTCAACAGGCTGGCAGCAGGTTGGGTTGGGGTGGAGGGTTGTGGACATGTCGCAATTTTAGTCTAATTTTAGTCTCATTTCTTAGCAATTTTAGAACATCTAAGTATGTGTATACATATATTATGTTGCTACTTTATTAAATACACTTACGCAATCTAATGCTCTTTATAGTCCTGTTGCAATTCTTTATGCAACTATAATATAACTCCATGTGTTACATTTTTGGTGACATATTCCTCATAAATATGCATTTACAAGAGGAATGCACAAGTAACAGGAGAAGATGTAGCAGAATGCCCTACCAGTGAAAAGCCACCACTTTGGGAGAGCACTCAGCAACCGTTACCTTAGGAACCACTGTGGTATGCTCAGTGTCACCCTGCCTCATTTAGCCACAGGAACACTAGTAATTAAATTAACAAGACTTATTGCACCAGAATCCCACTGACAGAAGTAACATTTCATAGTGAAAACAGCTGAGCCTCATTAGTGGTTCAAGGTACTGAAATGATACTGCATTCAGAATCTAATAACCTCTGTGTAAAGGCAATTCTGTGTGCTTGCTATCCCCACCTAATTTGACACCTTTTCTGCCTGTGTTTCTGCCTGCCACCCAATCAGCCACAATAAACACAAAGTAGCATATATGGCAAACAAGAAATGTGTGCAAGCGTAAATATAATTTATATATATCAAAAAACAGTGAGCTCTAGAACACTGTATTAAACTCAATAGCTAGAACTTAATGGACAATTTAGGGAATTTCTCATCTAGTGTGATAATGGCACCGTGACTCTTTCCAAGAGTGTGAGGTTAGTTCTGAAATCATTCTGTTCAGGCTTGAATTTGTAACACTGAAGACCTCTACCCTGCAAAAACGTGTTTGTAAACATCTTCAATCAAATCTTCAATATTGTGTTTTGGTGATTGAATGTCAAACATGGCAATATATATCACCAAAACAATAGCACAACTACTAAAATGATCATTGTAGTCTTTCATTAACTTATTTACTAATTTAGTAAATGCAGAGTTTCCTATATGTTAATATATTTGTGGTGTCCTGCCAACAATATCAACACTGACTGCCACATTGATATTTTATTATTGATATATTATTCAAAATGGCTGAGAGATCATCTTTCATTGTAGCTACACAGCACATTGATTAGCTCAGCGTCTGTCCCACCAGAATAGGGATGAGTGTATGAAAATGGCTGTAATTCCTGAATTGTTAATGCCACAGTTATGTCCCTTGAACTCAAACTGAAAGTCTTCACTCACATCCTGAGTGTTTCATTTCAAGTGTAATGTGAGGACAAATAAAAAAACAAAAAAACATTGTCTTTGCCTGAGAGATCACCTCATTCTAAATATTTTGTTCGCTACGTTAAAAATAAAGTGTCATCATCTGAAGACAGAACATCCTGATTTGCTCAGATTTTCCATTTCTCATTTTTTCACATTACCTGATCACTTTGTTCATCACACACACACTGTAAACATTTCAAATAAATCTCTGATGCTGCATTCAGTGAAAATGAACACTCTGTAGATCAACTTTCATGTCAAGGGCACATTTTAGAGAGATATGAACACCCATCACAAGACACAAAGACACTGAGTTCCCGTCAGCAAAAGTTGAGAGTGGTGAACAGAGGAAGAGAGATGAGAGGAAAAAGAGAAGAGGGTCGTGACTGTTAAGTACGGAATAATGTCCTTTGCATAGCCCACTTATGTTAGCTTCCTCCTCCAGACAGACTACAGCAGGTCTCTGAGGACCCGCCTTAGACTAAATACGTGATAAGAACCTGTGAAAGATCCTCTTGACCTGACAGAGAGACAACAAGAGAGGGAGACAAAAAAGCCAGCGTCAGAAGCAGAGATGCAAAGATACTTTGGAAATACAAATAATAAAGCAGAAAAGAACCGACTGTCTCTCCACAAGAGTGAGTGAAAAGAGAAAACCTAATGTTTGTAACTGAAGTTGAACAGTTACTACTTAAGTGTAAAAATGAGACAGTGATTCATACAGAAATCAGTATGTGTATCAGTTTTGTTTCAAGCAAATGGTAAATTTTCTTTACATTTTCTCACCAAAAATGTCAGAAAGTAATGTGTGCAGGAGGAGTGTGCGGGTCTAAAGTTTTAACCTAAAGAAATTAATAACTCACATTTTTACCATGACCTCTGGATAGGATGTCAAAAAACTTTGTCTTCCTTTGACAGATATTAATGGACAATTCATCGATAAGAAGGGGAGTGAAATACAGATAAGAAAAGAAAAAGGTGAATAATAATATTAAATAGTCACTTGGCTGTCTCCAAGCAGAATACTTTGACCCTCAAGATGAGTGTTATAGATGTGATGACAGAGTCATCACAAAGCGCAGCAAGACATCAAAATCCATCAGCGCTGCTCCCAATGCATAGAAATTAAGTCATTAGAACAGTGAGCGAAGGCAATCCCTGCTGTGTTGCACAGCCTCTTTCAGTTCTATTTTTAAGATCAGCCCTGTGAAGTGTAATTCGTAATAATCACTGGGAAGCAAATAATGAGCGAAGTCACTGGTAACTATACTGTGAATCACCATAAAAGCAGGATCATGAATTGGAGCCACACTTTAAATGCAATCTAACAGGGAAGAGTGGAAAATGAAAAAAACTTTCTGGATAACAGCTGCAAAGGCAAGTTCACAAAGACAGTTGCAGCCAGATGTTTTCACATATATTTTTGCTTCAAGTCAGTCAAGAAAGATGATCTAGCTAGGAAGGCAAACTAATTCTGCACTTTTCAATGTTCTTCCACTAATGTCAATTATTGTAGTGAGAAAGACTATGCCTGAGAAACACTAAAATAACACTCCAGATAATATTAAACACCCATTATGTCCAGAAAATGTAATGGATAACTATCTCATGCAACAGTACAGTTCCAGTGACATTGTCCAGGTTTCCAATGTTTGTGTTCATGCCGCAAATTCTGTTTGGGGAAACTTGTGAAAGCCTCCGTAGACATGCTTGGATGCTTTGCGCTAGCCTGAAGTAGTATACTCTGAAGCTCGTACATGTATGCCAGTCCGCAGAGACATATTTCAACTCTACCAGCCGTGCATTCCATCAACAGCTGAGATAGTGGGAGACATGCAGCAACAAGACACCACAACGTGGCCATAACCATGGACCAGGCAATGAAGGCTTTGAGAGCCGTATCACGTTGCAACCTGATAGGGTTTGAGGCTTCATAACAATGTTGCTCTAGACTGCTGTGAATTTTACCCTTTGAAATGTCCTGATGGGTTTACACCACTGCAGTTGGTCATGTGACAGACATGAGACCAGCACCACTCATTATGTGAAACTGACTCTGGTTTAATTCAGGGAATATATACTGCATTAAGATTTACTAAGAGTTACAGACACACTAACAATAATCCTGACAAAATAAGTCAAACCAAAATAAAACAAAGTGATTACAAAGCCTTCTCAGTAAATTATGTATCATTCCATTATTTCAGTGTGGTTGTAGATGAAGAAACAAAGCTACTGCTGCAAATTATAGCACATAATTCAAACTAATGATCCTTGAACAGATAAATAACTTTCATAAATACAACACAACAACATGCTCATCAACAGTACCTACATATACAGGACATGAACAGACAAATGTGATGTGTAAACACCCTTCTCTGGAATTTATCTTGAAATCGTGTATGTGGTTTTTGACAAGTTCAATTATGCTATCCAGGCAGAAGTGGTAATGATGTCCTGGGAAGGTCCTTCATCACATACAACAAAATCTATGTGGGAAGATACATACAAAATAATGCCCACATTTTGGTAACTTCATGATGGCACTCCACATAAAACACTATTGACTGTAGTAACATACAGATTACAGAATTATTATAAGGCTGATGCCTGATGAAAGGCAGTTTCAATTGCTTACAATTGTAGCAATTCGTATTCTTTCAGTAACTTTTTAGTTAAGTCCTTAAATGTCACCTCAGCTAAACAAACATATCTGCTTTGAATAAAATACCTAATCTGAGAGTCACCTTTATGTGCACCAAGTTTCTTTTTCAGCTTGATGGATATTTGATTAGATATTACATTTCCGGTCATTTTAAAACCGTCCCAATTTTCTCTCCTGAAATAGATTCCACTTTTTCCCCTGTCTTCCTGCCAAGTTCTCTGAAATCTAATTTCATTTTGGCCGTTTGGCATCTGAAGACAGATTTGGCTCTGTGGGCCTTCTGGCTAAGAGGTAACACACACCATTTCCAAAGAAAAGAGGCAGACTATCAATCCATGGACAAAATACTTATTACCTTGTGACACTGGAAGCAAACAATCATAATCACAACTTTTATAAGATGCCAGGAAAACTTTTACATAACCTTTTTACACATTGGCACTCAAAAACTTTTCTTTGCTTCAACTTTCTCTCAAGGTGGCACAAGGACATGTGGTTATATGCTGTAGCCTTTTTCATTGTTAATGCTGTAGTCAGAAACTGACACGAGCAGACACCATATTTCATATTCATGCTTTAACTCGTCTGCTATTCACTTAAACATAAGTAACGGGCACCATGTTGGTGTGATGCGCGGTTACGTGTTCCAGCACTGGCAACTATTTTTGTGGAAAGAATAAACGAGCTGCAAACTAATTACACTGGTGAAGCTTTTGAACTGAAGGGTTTTAGATTGAAAAACAAACATTTGCTGCGTCTAATGTTATCCCTGAATGAATATTTATATATTCGATGATGATGACCGCCACAACATCAGTGATGCTGTACATTTTTAAATGAATGTCAGAGGCCGCAATTACTGGTCTTAAAATAAGTGGCCTCTATTACGCACTAGTTTCTTGATCGATGCTCACATTTATACGTCAATCCAAATAATCATTAGTTACATTGCAACAGCTGTTTTCTTTTTTTTTTCCTTTTATGTTGAATGAAATATGACAAGTTATGTAAGATATACTTGGAATCAGGACACTGCAATTAGAATATTTTTTACATAAAGCTAGAAACCCTTATAAGCATTATCTCACAAAACTACAGCCATGGAACAAGGACAGAATCAAAGAAGAAAAATTTTTCCTCCAAAAATCCCCAGGGTAATTATTCTGGCTTAATCACCTTTCATTTTTCTCAGTGACACAGCTTCAAGTGTTAACATCTTGATGACATTACCAGTTCAAGTCTCCATCTGGTTTCTGCCTTTGTCAGAGATGCACTCATATTTTAGAGCCGTCCATTTCTATTTAAAAAATAACCAATCATGTCATTATTGCTGGAACTAAATGGAAATGTGAAAAAAAAGATTGATGAATACAATTTACCTGATGTGATATTTTTGGCAGTATTTTCTCCAAGGCTAATAAGGTACTGTGCTCTATTAGTTTCCTATACAGTGTACTCAGCTAATGCATTTGAGTACGTTAAATTAATATTCACTCCTTCAGGATTAATAATGCATGCAAAATTAGACTCAAAGTAGAATCAAATGCAATTAACTGCCTGCTATTGCTCTGTAGCAGTCTTTTATATCTCTAAACAACGTAAACACTGAATAAAGTCTGAAGAAATATGATTCTATGTTTATGTATAATTTCTTTCATACATAACAATCACTATAAAGGTTATTTTATCTCCACCACCATCCAAAACAAACTGTGACTTAATGATTATTGCACAGTTGCAATGTGAATAACAAAACAACCTAAAAAGAACTAATAAATCAAAACTGACTTGAGCGATGTTACATTTAAATGCGTCCACCAACATTAACTTGTGAGATTAGCGTAATTGAAAAAAAAACATTAAATGCTGGGATTCAAATTGCATAATTAACAAAAAGGAACGATATTAGGTGACTACACTGACATAATCCTTGGAGGTTGCGTTCTTCCCTAAATTTCTCATTCCCACACTCTTGGCTCTTGCATGAAATGGGCCGAATTAGATTGCAAATGATCAATAACAGAGCAGCGGTGAGGGTGACGGAGTGAATTCACATAGAGCTGCAGTAGAACACCGAATATGTTGTAAAACAAAGCTATTAGCTCAGAGTCTCCATTTTCATTCTAATCAATAATGTGTCTAGTATTATGCTTATGTGCCTCCTAAATGACTGACTGGCTTCCATTACTTGCCATGAAATAAGTATGTACGAAATAGTGAGGAGTGTTCATCTGATTCAGCATCAGCAAGACACCAAATATTACAGCACTACAGGAGGTCAATGTGTACATTCCTTCTCATGTAAATTCTACAGAAGATAAAACATTATGCACAACTGTTGTCTTAATAATAAATATGAATATTTGATTTACTTTAAATATTTGGAGACTGACAACGTTAATGCAAACACACATCATTCTCAGAAATGTGGTTTAGTTATTTGGAAATATGACGTGAATTGAAACGTTTGGGACTTCTGCAATATTTGATATGAATGAAATTAATTATTTTAAAAAAACATGGTAAATAAGTTAAATATTTTTTCTTTTATGTAAAACTTCTTTTAAAGTGTACATCAGCTTAAAAGTGTCACATAATGTGTGGAAAGAAACATGAATAATTTCATGTTCTGACAGATGTCAGACTCCAGTACAGAGGAAGGCATTCACTCCACCCTTCACGTTTCAGAGAACTGGCATATAAACACAGCTGAAAAAACAGGCAATAGAGGGTGGGATGAACAGAGTCTGGCCGGGTATAGAGGAGTCACAACAAGGCAAGATTACATATGCAGCAGAGAGACTCAAGTCTCCTTCACTCACAACAACCATTCTCATGACAATGGACAGTAGTTGCACTGATTTGAACCAGTATTTTCACATGGTAAACACCTAATAAGAATGTGGCAATGGGATTATGCTATTAACTCTGCAGTCTGTGGAGACAGGAGTCAGTTTTAGTTACTACTTAGTAACTACTCATCGGCTGCAAGTTTGCTTCTGGGAAGACATGTTTACATGATAATTTTTTACAAAACCTCTTTCCATTAAAACAAGATTACACACATCTAGCTATTGCTCCTGGGCTATCGATAAAACTGGTGTAATGTAATGTAAATAATATGTGTGCAATGTAATTCCTAGAACAGCTAAATCCCTTCAAAACTGACAGGATAATAAATCCCTTGCAGGCAGTGTTCTATCACCTCATCCCTATCATCATCTGGCCTTACACATCAGCTCGAAAACTGAGTGACATCAATCGCGTACTAGTTTGCATGTGTGTGATGATGCACACACAAGTCCTGTGGTAAAAGTGACACCCTGAAAGAAATACTTTAAGAGTCCATACTTGGGAGGGTAAAATGTGTACACTATCACCAAATGCATAATACACAGTTGCTGTCATTCTAAACTTTAACATAGTGGATCAAAAATAGTTTTAGAAAGCCCATGAGGGCTAAGAGAGAGAGATTTGAGCTTGAATTCAACGATTCATCCTTGTCACACTTCTAAACGGCTACAAACATGCTTAAAAAAAAAATACAGATTTGTATTTCAGCCTCACCATGAAGGTTATTAGAGTCAACAAAAATTAAAGCGAGGTACTATCAGACACACAATTGTGTTATTCGGCATTACAGAAGAACTGTTTTTTTGTTTTAGTGGTAAGTGACAGTACACAGCTGTGACTACACTGCTGAAATAAAGCAAGAACTCAGCAGTTTTTAATAGGAAAGCCAGAGGCATTAGTCAATTGGAAAATAGTGATACTCCTTTTAGAAATTTTCCATTTTACCTTTAATATCAACTCCAAAGTGTGAAATCCAACTTCTCAATCAATCATCAAAGCACAAAGCACATAGGAGGGCAGAGGCTGAACAGCTGAAACTTTAGCCTGTTTGAAGAGCCAGGCAAGACAAGGTTGACTAAACATTGAAACAATAGGTGGTCAGACTAAAGGGCTTGGCACATATCAAGTTGAAAGTCTTTGGGCAGACTAGTAGCTAATAAATCTGAAACACAGATTACACACAGAAGAGAGACACAGAAAATCCCCAGGCCATTTACGGGTTAAGATGCATGTTGGTGTTGTTGTGGTTGAAGGATAAAACATTAGTGACAACTTCAGTTGCATTTCAGAAGAGCCGTATCTGTAAAACACTGCATGAGTCAGAGAGCCAAACATTAAAAAGTAGTTAAATGTTAAATTAAATAATTCAAAGAGGCCACAGAAATCTATGGCTGGTTTGAAGTGAAATAAATTATTGATTAATGATAACAATAAACTGGAGCAGAGATTTATTTCAAAATCAGGCTTGCATGAGTAAGTAGAGCTTCAAAGTAACATTGATACTTCCTCTAAATAGTTTGGATAAAGCAACGTTAAGCTCCCTGCATAATAAATATCAACATTGTTCATTGATGAATGTGAGGGTTGTGTGTGGGAAAGCATCTTCATATCTTGGCAGGCTTGACTAAAGACTGGGGAAGAGCCAAGGCAGGCCATGAGGAGTGATGACCTCTTCTCATGCAATGGCACATTCCTGCCATAACTAAGTTGAAACAGGCCTGGGATAACTATAGCAGACAGCGTGGAGAGAGACGGGGGTCACAGCTTGGTGGAATTTAGGGGAGACTGCCACCCACCCATCTCAAAGATTTCTTAAAAGGCTAAATCCACAGAGACTGCTATTCGACCAAGAAGGATTAGAAGTCAACCTGACGTAATTTTTCTGCTTGACTTTTGCTCCACCAGCACAAGATGGCAAAAATAACTTAAACATCTGTGTACTTGGAATGTATATAAACCTGCATTTATCTTAAGCACAAAATTTTCATTTGTTAAAGGGGCACTATACCCTCAGATTATAATTGGCCATTTTATCCAAAATATGTGAGGAGCAGAGCAACGGTTGTGTGTGAACCATAGAAGCAGCAGCCTTGAGAGGGGAGGTTATGTGACAGGATAAGAGGTGTCAGGTATAGGTAGAAGGTTACTGAACAAGGTGATCTAGGGTAATCAGTCACCATTGGCTATACAGAAAAATTATGCCCGTAGTTTAATATTCACTGACATTTAATCTGTTACCTCTCAATTTGGGGGCGGCCAGAGGATTCAGCTGAATAAAACCGGCTAAATTTAAACAGGGATGTAAAAGTTGCATCACTGATTTAGAATGTAAAAAACCCAGCTAGTTATGTATTACTCTAAAGACTAGACTCAAAAAACAAATGTTTGAGTGATAAAAGTTAGTTTGATGTCCGTAAATAAGTGTTGCGTGCGGACTTTACATTAAAAAAAAACAACAGAAGACTTGGTGTAAGCAGCCTTTCAGTATGGGGTGTGGAGGCACTGAGACAGTGTGGGTCATTCATGCTTTGTAAACTCCCCATCACTGGGATAACACGGTGTCACAATGCCAATGATGGCATGTATTGCAATTATTTCTAGGACAAAATATCATCCAACAAGTCAAATATTTGTCATGACTAATGGTTAAAGTAAAAATGCAGAGAGCTGACCCTTACATTATCTGATACTGGTGATTCAGGCTTCTGTGACTCTCTCTTTGAGGAGCTCTGATGGGAACTCAAACAGCTGCTGGTTTCCACAGCGCACTTAATGGGGCTGACTGTAGGGAAAGTCAGGGATTTAGAGAGAGGCAAAATAGGAGTGTGATGGGAATACATGTTCTTGACACCCACTCATTTATTGATCTCCATCGACATGATGTGCTTCAAGGACAGACCAAGGTTTATCTTTTCCCACTTTCACACTACGTTTCCTGGAAATTGGATACTGCCTGTAGCCTAATTGATTCAAACCTTATCAATGGAGTTCTAATGGGAAAACTTTACATTGTTTACTGTTAAAACTAGATTGCAAGGGCACTTTCAGTAAGCATTGTTGAAATGGTAACTCTAGAGGCAAAGAGCACAAGGCACATCCTAATCCATTTATCAAGGACAATCACACTGGAGGAAATGCAACAATCAATGAGCAGAGTAACTTAAAGAGCTTCCATAAGTCAACAGTGTGTAATCTTGATAGATCTATACATACATACTCCCACTCAATACACACCGATTTTCTGAGTGCTGAGAAACTCCACAGGGACTCAAATGTTGCACTTGGCCTCTGTACTAAAGCCAAAGACATCTAAACGGAACATAAAAAGTCTGGTAAATCTCTTTTATCTGAAGCCAAAGCTTCAGATAAAACTACCACTCATTTCAGCAGATACTGATAAAATATTCACTTGCAGTATTTGTGAAACTTGGTGGTGGTGTACTCTAACAGTCTACCTCTAATAATTTAGTAACTTCCAAAATATAAACCGGATCTAACTTTATTCTAGTGCTAAATAAAGGAAAACTGTAGAAAAATAGCAAACAACATATTTATATATTAATATCCACAGTTAATAAAACACTGGACCAGAATCTAGCACTAACCCAGTCAGCTTTATCAGCCCCATCAAAATCAAACCTACAGTGGCTAATCTTGCATGTAGGATAAATTGAAACCACAGCCCAGCAAAAGGATAGTGTCATGCTATGGTTTGAACTGTCCAGCTGTGCTATAGCTACTGAACAGAAGTGAAGGATGTCACCTAACTTGGAGATAATAAAAATATCTTTAATAAAAGATTGTGTTTATTTGAGAGAATCTACTGGCCTAGTCCTAAAATTAGATAACTTTCTGTGTGCTGAGCTTTTTGTTTGTTGCTTGTTTGTTTTTTTATTACATTTGTACACAGAAAGCATTAGAGATGAAGGACAAAAGAGCATAGCTTTTAAAAAGATAATGACTCGACTGGTATTTTACCTTTGCTGATATGGAATTCGGCATTTGGAGCACAGTTCCATTTTCCCTTAAATCACTGTAGTGATTTATAGTCTTAATCATATGAAAACTAATTTGCTTTAGGGTAAAAAGCTGATGTACCAGCATTCAAGCAATAATAATTATGAGCAAAAGCAGAGAGAGATTTTTTTTTCTATAAACAAAAGTGTTAAGTCTTCCTTGCAAATTAATCTTTTGGTGGAGCCTTCTTTGTTCTGATGCAATCTCTACTGAATGGAAGCTGTAACACAGCACTGACTTTACCACTACTGCTGTAATGTATTTGTGCATAATTACTACCCCAGACAACTCCCTTCAGCCCGTAGAGGAAATCGGGGAGAAATGTGGCTGCCATTTTCTAACATTCTCTTGAGCACATTTAAGTTAATGACTGCACTATCAGTGAATCAGCATAAGATAATTATGTCAAAACCACCCCCTTCAAGTCATCTCCTTGATCCTCCATGAGACTACATGGCGCAGAGGCCTTATGGTGAGTGCTTGTGAACACATAGCAATGTGTCCTGGACTCACCCGAGTACTTGGCAAGACCAATTATGCTCAAGTCATTTTGAAAGACAAACATGGGATTTTGCTATGGTGCTATTAAGGTCTGGAGTGACCTCAAAGCAGTGCAAATGACATTGCCTCAATAATTATATTACACTACCCACATATCCCAAAAATATTTAATGTTGAAATTGTTTTAGTGAAAGAAAGTATGTAACCATTTTTTAAATATCTAAAACATAAATTAAAATCTATCCATTAAAAAAAAAAAGCTGTATCATACACTATACAATAATAGAAATGCAAAAAGCTCACATTCTCTGATTCTTCAAACCCTGGTGTTACACTGAACAACTGTGTGTTCCCTTAATTAAAGCAAACTGATGCCTGAAATGCATGGGCATAAAAACATATCCAAGTACTTCCACTTGAAACTTCTGCTGTTAGAAAAGTCATTAAGGAAAGACAGCAAGGAAACGGTGGGAGTCAAAACAAGACCCCAAAGTTCCAGAAAACATTCAGATAAAACTGGACACATGCTGTGCAAAAACACAAAGCAGAACTCCCATTGCTCAAGGACCTCCAGGAAGGTCTAGCTGACGTGACTGGTGCATCAAAAGAAAACATTACCTTACACCTTGCTGGTCGTGTTGTGTGGCTGCTAGTAAAAGAGGGAGGAATAGATTCCTTTAAATATCAACAAGTCCTGGATGCAAATGCCATGCAATCTGTCACAAACAGAAACTAAAAATGTGCTGGCTGATAAGAGCAACACTGAAAATCTTTGACTAGATCTATAATATGCTGTGTGTGCAAGGCAACCCAAAAATATCTAAGAATTTAAAGTGATCAGCATGTAAGAGTGTGAGAAAAATCGGGCAAAAAATGATTCTTAGCTGGATACAAATAGTGGTTTCAAGCTGTGATATTTGCCAAAAGGCAGATAAGTATAATGTCCAAACATTTAATTTCATAAAATCAAGAGTATTTTAACATTTGAAGGAAGGTTAATGTTTGCTGCCTGGTGTTGTATTTGCTTCTCTTTACTTCAAAAACACTATACAGTAGGACATTTGCACCAAGGGGGGGTAATACAGCTATAGATGGAAACAGAGATGATATACAGTATATCACTGCAGATACTCAACATTCAGCTGACATCTACCACTGAAACCGTTTTCTCAAAGAACAATATGTTTGCAAGAAACAACAACATATCAATAGGACCGGAAAAAATATAATGTGAATGTGAAATAAGTGAGTGATAGCCATGTTGACGTTAAATACAGAGGGACTTACTGAGACAACACAACAAAGCAGCCCCAAACACTGAAGTAGAGGTGGCAATATCTGCCAAAACAGAACAAAAACAAAACAGTCTAGAAATAGCTGCTGTGCTTTGTAGGTGACATGAAGCTACAATTTTAAAATACCTTGGTTGTGAAGTCAGAAAGGATGAAATCATTTTCAAGGGAGAGAAGATGAGTGTATACTGAAAAGAATGACCTTAGATTAAAGGGAGTAATTTTAAACATGTAAATGTGTCTGCTAAAAACAGACACACCTACAACAGCCAAGTTATAAGAGTGAGGCTGTTAAGCAGCAAATCTGGTTGCTTTATAGTTGCTTTTGTGTGTCACAGCACAAGAGACTATTGCTTACTGAAAGAATAGGCACAAACGCAAAGCCGAGGCAGAATGGGCAGAAGCTGAGACACACAACATGGCCTTCCAGTCTCCCTGTGCAAGAATGACTAACACTTTGTGTCAGGCATGGAGCAGAAGTGTTTGTAATGGTAGAATAAAAGAGTGATTTAAATATTATTAATTGTGCAGCCCTGCCACAGATAATAACAGGAAACAGATATTTTGAACTCGGCTTACCTGCCAGGATATGTGGCTCCCTGTTGTCTTGAGTATTATAGGTCTGAAAGGACAAGAATATGCTGATTCAGACAAAGCCACATGGCATCCCTAAGCTGCAGCCAATTTTCCTGCAGACAACCAAAGCAAGAGACAACATGGCAGGTGTCAGCTTATTCAAGTTCTCCTGGTGAATTTCTAATTCTGAGAAGTCACAGGCACATGATGATTAAAATTAATGAAATTTACTTCAAAGTGACAGACACCGATTTCTTTTTAGGGTATTCATGTTACAGCGCAGAACAATTTCTAACCCACATATGCTCTCAATACAGCAAATCACAAAAAGTCTACTTGTCCACAATGTTCACATAATTGCTGCAGTTACCATTTCAATAATTTCAACAGTGCATAAAAAACAGTAACTACCACTCACATGAATGAATACCAGGTTGCTCCACAATCATCTGTATAAAATTTGATTGTGTGAAACTGAGACTATGGATAAATGAGCAGCAGAAAAAGTTGTGATATTTATACTGGCAGGCACTGGCAGGTCTCACGCTTGGAGATCACTTGCAGAAGAAAAAGGGACTGAGGTGAGTGATAGCAGAGCTAACAATGGTGGGGTGTCTGGAATGTGAGCTGCTCAGTTATCTTTATTAATAAGACAACTAACGTGTGTGGTCTGTTAATCACATAAGAAAGAGGACTCTGCCACTTAATAGAAAATGATTCACATTACTTTGATCTAATTTAAAAATATTACTTTTTCCGGGTAAACACTGGAACTCTGGAAAAACACTCCACCCACCTGGTGTGGGATAATGTTAATAACCACTCACATCACCTAGGCAAAAGAAACTATGCAATTAATAATGCAAACCATTCGAAACTCAATCTCCATAACACTGTTGTTTCCAAATTCTCATTAAAAGCCATGAGTCAACAGAAATTAGACATGAACCACTCCTCTGCCCTAAATTCATCCCTTTAGCCATGGCATTCTAGTTTCACCCTCTTTATGCTGCAGTCTGCTCAGGCACGGAACCAAGCTATATAAGGAATTGTTAGTATAGAGAACAGCTACGATCTCAAAACTATTAGAGCCATGGATTTAGAGGTGGGGGAGGTCTGTTTACACTGAAAACCTTTTTTTGTCTCAAGAGGGACCACTTGCTGAACATGACTCAGACTTTAATCCAATACTAATATTGGTTGCCAGTGGGCAGAGGACAGGGGGAGGTGAACAGGGTCTGTTTGTGTAAACACATGCAAGTGTGAGTGTTGTGCAAGTCCATATTTCAGTACCTGTGGATTTTGTTATTGTATACACAACAGTTTTTACAAATGTTCAAGGTAATTCTGCCCTGCTTGCTTTTCTACTGGTTTTAGACATAACCACTTCCTTCCTGTGGCTCCAATTGACAGTGCTCTACAGTATTTGTACACAGGCAGATATATAAACACAACCATGTGTCCCTTTATGGCAGTACAGCAATGGTAATCAGGATAGATAGAGAACTGAGCACACCAATCCACTGCTGCTGTGATGCAGACTGTTTAGTGCACCCCAACAGAACCACAGTTGCCCCCACTCATTTAGTTGTCTTTGTATTATAATTCCTCCACATGCAATTATGATTTACAAGCTGCTTTCATGATATGATGATGAACAGTTTTCATGCACTATGCCAGCGAAACCGAGACAAAAAACAAGTAGTTATCCAGGTCTGAGTTGACCTGGATAGCAAAATTGTTAATGTTATGGCATGAGGCATAGAGAACATGCACATGCAGTGGGTCTTTGCCCCTCAACTCAAATTAAGACTAGGAGATTGTGATAGAAAAGAAACATCCTAAACTAAATAGAACTTACTCATAATATTATCACACTTAGCTGAAAACATCTAGAGCCGGTTTCATAAAAATGCAAATGCATACAAAACATTCTGGTGTCTGCATAAAACACACAGATATTTCCTTCTCTTAGCCATGTGCCTAGATTAGTTGTGTGTGCAGACTAAGTGGGCTGGGAGACCAACGGAGGGGTAGCAGACTGTTTGCAATGGTCCATGAAGCATGTCTTCCGGCAAAGACCCTGTTCCCCTGCTGACAACAAAGTTCACTATGACCTTTACAAAAGCATGGGAACTTTGGCCTTTCAGCAGAAAAGAAAAATGTTTTACATATGCTGGGGCTTTCAGTAGACGATTTGCTATGTTCTTCTAAGAGATATGACACCATTGGTCAAATCAATAATTTTTTTAACAATATTCCCATAGATGCATTGACGTAAATTTCTGTAAAGTTTTAAACAACCAGAAAACCTGAGAAGATATGGCCGCTTCAGCATAGAAAAAACGCTATCAGCATAACACACACACACACACACACGTCTATTTCAACCTAACCAGACATAAGCTAGCTGCTTTCCTTCCATGGCAAAAGGATTATGTCATGGCTCAAGCATCTTAAGGAAAACGCAGCCTAGGTAGACTGTGACAAGTGTGTGAGTGGATATAATATTCGTGAAAGAATATGCATGCAAAGCCAAGCAGCTGGAACTGAGAGCTATCCAGTATTACATTAACTGTGATGTCATTATTGTACATCTTGTAGCCAGGGCAGGAAAAGCATCAGTCCTGATTCTAGAGCTGAGGTCTTGTGTTACATTAGACGGCATCAGACTATATTTAGACAGAAACGGCATCTGGTGTTTCCCAGGTACAAGTTACTTAAGAAGACACTATTTTATCACAGTCTTTACAAGCTATGTTCCTCTTTCCCACTTCCTTCTTTCGGTGGTATTTAGGCACCTATATTTCTCCTCTAATTCCTCAACTTTCTCTTCCCATCTCTCTATACACTTTTCAGCTCCCAGGGTGGGCAGCTGGCTCTACATCAGACACATGCGAGGACAAAAGGGGAAACTCCAGATTGTCGTGGTGAGGACAGCCACCCGTGGCAGTGCTCAGTGGGATTCCGGTTGTTTATGGTTGGCACTAATTACAGATCGACAGACTCACCAAACCCTAGAAACTTTAGTTGGTACAAAGAAAACACAGAACTGGTTTAGACAGAAAAACACAGACTGACCACTAAAACTGTCTTCACTTGCAGCAAGCCAGATAAAACATGGAGTGATGTAAACTCAATAGGGTGGCTTAAAGACATCAATCAGGATCAAGCTCTTGCTCTCCCAGGAAGCCTATTAACTTGTGCAGAGGCATAATGTTGCAATTTGCAACTTGCTACTGAGGCATGTGATATATGTATAGTAAGTAATTCACACTAAACCCTGTGGTTAATGCACTCCTATCACTTAACAGGAAAATCACACTAACCTCTAAGTGACAATGGCCAAATTAAAGTTATTTGCAAGCTGTATCCTCAACAAGGTTATGTATATTATATAGTAAAATGTAATAAAATAAAAAATATTTTAACTAGCTCAGCTACTAACAATACTAAAAACATCTGTGACTGGACAGTCTGAGATGGAGTTTATATTGACCCTTAATGAGAAAAAATGCTTTGGAACTTGTTAGATCTTTTTTTTTTTTTTTATAACAGCTGAACCCATTTCACAGTTTCAGAGGCAGACAGACAACACAAGCCAGGACAATCCACAGTGTAAGTGATGTCCTCTTCCAAACAGTGCCTCCACCTCAATATTAGTTTCTAATGTCAAAACATTTCAAGTTCACAATCACATGTCAATGCAGGTGTTCGCCCAGAGGGAAGAACATGTGCTGGCACACAGGTAAACACTGTATGAGTATATACACCTGTGTATCCATTTCCACGTTATCTCTTAGTCAGCAAACAACACATCTCCAACATTTTAACGGAAACTCCTTAGTGTGCATTAACACGATCCTCAACAAACCAAGGGAGAAACCAACCCTTATGTTTGAACATCATATTTTCACTTAATTCTCACAATGAGATGTCACAGTATTGTGTACAGATGTATAAAATGAAGTAAATGCAGGACCTTGTTGTGCTGTGGCCTCCTTTGCCAGCCTCATGCTCATTGGCTAGTTTGTGCACAGCCCCTGTTCCTGTCAGTCAACAGTCTGGATCATAGCACTCCCTCCTCCTCATCCTCCTCCTTTTCCCTCTTCTATGGCCCACATCTAGCAGCTGAAAGCCAATATCTGGGCAGGACACCCACCTGCTATCACTATCACCCACTCATGCACAGAGAAATGTTTAAAGCAAGCAGTTTAAACACCAAATTCACAAACTTGCTCCTCCTGTCCAAAAAGGATTTCTCGTTTACTTGTGCTACACGCTCTTTTTCACACCATTCTCAGACAGATACATCACACTTGTCTCATCCCCTACGGACAACCAGCCTGGACCACCCGTCAGCCTGCTAGCCTGATATAGCTGTGGTATTGGCACAGGTCTGAAGGAATGGGAGTGTTTGTTTTCCTGCCATCTCGATCTTCATGAAATCCACATCCGTCATGCACCAATTGACAAGCATTTACACAACCACAGGGGAGTGACTGTTGCAGAGATGAGGCACGCACTAATATTGCTAATGAGCTCACAGCATGGTTAGGCTGGGTGTGCACATGTCTGTATGTGAGGCAGAGTCTAAAAGGAGGGTCTGTGAGTTAAACAGGTAATTTGAGATGTGCCCTCACTCAGCTGGGAAACTGTGGTGAGTCCACAAATTTAATTTTAGCAGCGCCAACAGGATTTTTTGTGGAAAGATTCTTGCTGTGTCAGACAAGGTCAGGCAGCATGTTTGTTTACTAGGGGGATGAGGTGTTGAATGCGTAGATGCATTTTCGGTGTGAGTGTTGCATAATGTCTTAACCACCTTGGAATGCCAAGTGACAGATGCTGTAGGGTATGATTGTTCCTCTTTGCTAGTAAATGCACTGTTCCAGCTGCACGATCTTTACATTGTTCTCAGGTAATCTACCATGCAGACATAAAATGTGTTCATACAGAATCATGGAAGTATCGCATCAAAGACAAAATATCTGTGGTCAGAGCCTACCTGAATCATTGATTCTGACACATCTTGACTAACATCTGTGTGTGTGAGCACTCAATCAGTATCACATATTTCCTCCCAAAGAATATATTGTCAAGATTTAATATTGTACTACTCTATTATCAACATCTACATGGAAAACCTGGAATCCTTAGATAATTCTAGGAATATTTAACTTTTGAGTTTTAACTGATTCCATTGTGCTTAATGGGGGTTTGTTAGTCATGAATTGAGGGGTAACAATGTAGATAAAGGACCTAACTTAGCTGACATGTATCCCCTCAAAAAAGTAACTAGACACCAGGCCTACAGCAGCTATTGAGTTACTGTGAGGAGACGGCAAGAGTTGTAATTAATCAGCTTTTCTTTGTTGTTTTTCCACTGTAGATCAGACTGAATGCAACATAAAGTAAGTTCAGTAACCAGCATACTGAGATATTGGCCATACTGCTTATCCTGCTATGGAATTGTGTCAAAATTACTGATATTTCCATACATATGAGGGCAACTAGTTTTAAATATATTATAAAAGTGCCAGCATTGGAGTCCCACTATATACGATGCAGAAATTGGGTTCATATTGGGTTCATTACAAGTATTTGATGGTCATCATTGTTTGATGGTCTATGCAGTGACAGGTAGTAACCACACTACACGGGCAGTTCAAGAGCAGCACTTAAGACAATGGCATAGTTGAATAATTTCCAATAGCCTGAATAGGCCAACACTGAGGCACAGCAGTAATAAAGTCAGCTCTGGTCATCACAGAATTAGGGCAAGATTACAAATTGCCACAAAAAAGACAAGGGGTCTTATTGTAAGAGCAAGAGATAAAAAGCCGAGCATTTCTAAATTTCACATTTGAATTTAAATTAGTGAGTCACAGTGACCTAGATTAGTGTTCAGAACCCTGGAGGAAGGTTTTATATATTTGCAGTGTCAGGAAGTCATTATTAAGTGTGGATTTGCAGAAACGCACCACACCCACTGCTTCCATCAATCTTATGTTTAATTTATGAAACTTCTGTAATCCACAAGATTTTGTCAACATGCATATTAAGAACAATATAGAATACTTAGACCTTGTAGAGTTCCTCCATGTATCTAAAGGAAATCCCAAAAAATCAAGCTCCTAAGCACATTTTATAAGACATATTCTTCAGCAGGCACAGTTATGTAAGTGATGACTTTTTTGATGGCAAACACCAGCTCACACAACCAACCTCCCAAAACCTACCATACTTCATCCTGAAAAGCTGGTCCTTCGGATTAATCTACAAGATAGTATTGAGGAATGAAAGTAGCCCCCACCCATGCCTGTAATCTCCAAGAGCAGGCAAGGCTCAGGTTCACCATGGTAAACAAGTCCAACAGCAGCAAGGTACATCTGGGCATTTTCAGTACAACACGCAGCAAGTTATTTTGAGATGCAGAGTGAGTCCAGGAGAGTTAGCGAGGTCAAAACTTGGCCATAAGTAAGTGTTCCTCTGGGTTCTCAACACATTTGAGTAGGTTTGAATTGTTTTAGCCTCACCATAGCCACAACCAGTCATAGAGGCCTTGCCCTAACTCAAACAAATACTTGGGTAGATACATCACCACTGATCTTGCAAGGGGGAATTATCCTTCCATATATGGAGCTCAATACAGCACCAATGCCGTTAAATGTTGCAGGTCATCTAACACGTTTGTAGTTTTGTTTTTTAAATGTTACATCACTTCTCAAGCTCTAATCTAAAAAAATAAGCAGAAGCATTCTCCACCAAAGAAAGCACTATTACTCTTCTATGGCCAGGACATATTCCAGTTTCCCTTATTGATAACATTTAGGGCTGTAGGGTCTTTGACAGTCGTACTTGTTCTTTACAAAACCCTGACAGCAGTAGTGACTGGGCTCTCAAAAGGCTGAAAAGAGAAATACTGTTGACACAAGGAATATTTTTCACCTCTGCCAGAGATAAATGATGAAAGTGCTGGACATATAAAGTGTGCATGTGCTGGTGTTCCCACAGGCTTGGTGGGCTCAAATGCATGTGACTGCGTGTCACTTTTATTTGCTGTGTCGACACTGAATTTTATTTGTATTTTATAGTTATTTGCTTTACCCCATATCCACCCACACCCAGATTTAATCACCAGAAATGTAGCACTGTGGGACCAAGCCGAAAGGCATTTTCATTCTAAATTAAATTGGAAACTAGATTCATCCATATATTTTGATCTCCCACTACATGTTTGTTAGGTCTTTTCTGGCCATCTCCCTTTCTACCCTCAGGATGTGATAGTTCTTACACTGAGGGAGGAATTACAAGCTAGAATTGCAAAACTCTGACAAGGATCTTTTATTCATAAAAAAAAAACAGTCTTCAAGAGTTAAGAATGTATAAGAGAAGAAGCTCCCTTCAAAAACAATGTCATTAGATAGTAGGAAAATTAGTTCACATCATCTAAAAGAAGTAATTACTCCATAACACATTGCTTGTTGGTTTGGGACTCCTGAGGTCAATTAGCCACAAATGTATGACAACATTTGGCTAGAGACAAAATTTTAACCACAAGGCTGTGACAAGAACTCTCTTATAAGTTTTAATGTTAAGTTGAGTTTTTACTGTGGGTGGGAAATTTTCTGTGGGGGGCTGATTTGACTCTCAAAAGCTAGTAAACAATTAAGTTGGTTCTGAAATTTTCAGTCTGTGACCAAGTTGATTCAGCCAAATAGCAAGAATTAACATTACGCTAACTCTTTACAGAACGTGTTCTTATTGAAGTATCTTATAGTCACTGTTTCATCACGTGATACTGCAGAACAAAGAATCATCAGAGGTCCAAACTGATGAGAGTCCCTGATTTTCTCAAATGAGATGAAGAAACAAGGAAACAAAAAAACTTGTGATAACTTGGATCAAAAACTATGCCAATTCTCCATTGCCACTTTCTCTAAAATTAGCTGTCTTTAAGTTTTTTGGTGAAAAGCCTTAGGAATCTGAGTACTGCTGAGGAATTACAGTCACAACATCATTTGTTATCTACTGCTCTGTTAGTGGGAGCCTGAGAAAAAGAGAACATGCAGAACTTTGAATGCAACACAGCTGGAATGGACCCTTCAGGCTATCTCCAAATTAAGTTTTTGACTTCAGGGTCAGACAGTCTAATTGAGGCCGTGTATATACAGTGTGTGAACCACTGTGCAAAATGACCACAAGTTTGCCTTTAATAATTTGAATACAGTGGGTGAGCTCACTTTGACTACAGCCAAAAACAATAATTTTCCCTAAGAAATCATTTAAACTGAACCCATACATTTTATGCTGGAACTACAATTGAGGAAGGTCTCCAAAGTACAAATGTCAGGTCTGCAGCATCAAACATGGCAGCACATTCATTCTACATAACAGCAGATTATCATTATGTGTTCGGCCAATATGTCAGCTTGAATTGCTGAATAGCTGAACTCAACCCGCCCTGGGAAGAGAAGACACACTTTTCACAAAGTTTGACTTGGGCTGAGCAGCCACATGCAGCTTTTAGCTAGAATTAAGTGATTAGAGTAATCGCCTATACACCTATAGCCCTAATCTGTATGCATAGCATAACATTTGTGGCACAGAGGTTTACTGAAATGATGGATGACAAAAAACTGCATTAAACTTTTTGTCTGCATCAAATAACCTCAACTCAGCTTATAGCTCATTAGTCTTAGACGTTCAAGGTTAACAGTTTATCAGCAAAGCCATAGCCTTGAGTTTTCCAGATAATCACAAATGTTTACAAAGTCAAAATTCCTTTAAAAGGTCAAACTGAAACATTTTAACTGTTTAAAATTCATCAGCTCTCTTGAAACAATGAACAAAAAAGGGAACAAAGCCAATACAATACTGATTAGAGGAATTAACAATTCTAAATGAATATTAAGCTGATCAATAAATACAGTAATTACAAAATCCCAAGACTAAAACAATAATTCTCTGAATGATTCTTCAACATATGTTAGAACGATTACAAATACACACAAACAAACGTCAGCACAAATAAGAATGCTGGTGAGAAAATGATGAATACGTCTCTCTCACAGAGCAAATATCCTGACACGAGTGGAAGCCTTTAAGCGTGCTTTGTTATAATACTATATAAAACCATGTTCAAACAAACAACATAACGAAGACTGACAAAGAAGTGAGTTATAACAGTGACAACACTTCATCAACCTGACATAACATGTAAAACTCACATGCTGAAGTAAATCGCTAATAACGCCAGCTAAAAAACCCTTTAATTCATAAAAATGGAATAAGGTAATACAAATATTAAATGTATCAATAATCTACTGGACTTGCTGTTATGGAACTGAAAATGTTAACCAGTCATCTGAGGGACTGCTGGATTCCAGTGAATTTCTTTAATTTGTTCTGACATTTTCCCACCTGGATGACTCAGGTGACATTACCCTGACTTTTGGTACGTGCAATGTTATTGCCTGATAGCTGCAACATTTACTCAGAGTAAGCCACAACCTAGGGCTGCCAACATGGATTATATCAACACCAGAACAACAAAACACAACTGGGCTCCAGCTCTGTCTTGACTGCAGACAGGCTAAAGTTTTTAGACATGGCTTCCAGCCCAAACTGCATTTTATCAGGCTCCAGTGACCTTCAAAAACCTGCCATGTTTTGTTTAACGGACAACTACGTGGATAAATTCCTGGTGATGTAAAACAGAAACAATGTTGTTTAGAACAAGTTTTTAGATGTTAAGTGTTTTATGCTGAACCTTAGACAGTTATAGACAGTAGGTCAGTTGTAGGGGCAGTTGTCTACGAATCACAGGGTTGGTGTTTCAAATACCAGTTGCCTCCGATTACTGGTCACACATTGGCCCAAAGGATTAATTAAGTATTAATTATTATTATTATTATTATCAGCAATAGACTCTAGGATCTGCAGTTTGTGACCAACTCCTCCTGGCCATATGTCAAAATGTCCCTGGAAAGGACCCTGATCCCTCAAGTTGTCCAAAAGACCCCAGGCACGGAGGCTGCACAAGCCAGTGAGTGCTGGTCCAATCTGGGGAGAGTTGCTTCAGAAAGCACATCTAGTGTCAAATATTTCCCAAATTAATGTATGGGCAATGTTTGACAAGCTGGGGGAGAAAAAAAGTACAACACACTTCACCGACCTCACTAACAATATGACAAACTAAAACAGGAATCACTCACGCGATGCCTCTTTCCACAGATAGAATAGCATGCCAGCCTAGCTAAATAAAGGATGAAAAGGATGTGAAGACAGATTCAATGTCTTGTTTAAATACACTTCAGTATTAAGGAGATGCATGAGCCTGGATTGAGGGGCAGTAGGTTCAATGTTACTAAGTATTTAACCCTAGGTCACACCTGTTACCTATCTCAAGCATGATGGCAAAGTGGGGTCATGGTTCATGGTGTCACATGACACTTCCTTCACTGATCTCTTTGAGATCCCACACATGAACATGCATTCTGTCAACCAACAAATTACCTGTTATTTATGTCACTGAAGCCTTTACAAAACAAATGTTTGTAAGATTCATGTTCACCAGCAAACAAGTGGGGAACTGTGGTTTCCGACAGACACACAGTGGTGTGCCATATCAAAAAAAAAACACAAGCCTAATGTCCGAGAGCAGCATGTCATCCTCTAATGATGATTGAGTAGCTAAAAAGAGAGATTCTTTAATATTATGGAAGTTTGCCCCAGGTAGATTTCTCCTAGGGTAGATTTGTGCATCACAAACACTGGTGCACATACAGTTTACAGTTTTTACACCTTGTATTCGTTTTCAGTTATTAAAATTAAACATGTTTTACAGAAGAATCCCACAATCACAAGTATTTTCTATTTTAGCATTTAGAGTTACAACTTGTTTGATGTATAACTGTATTTGATTCCTAATCATGTATGGCTGTCTGATAAGCCTCAGTTCAAGTGAGGCTCTGGGTCATGGATCTCTCTTTTTTTGAACCTAGCATTGCACTACCATTTCACAAGATCCCTCGAGCCCAGTGACACATCCACAACATTCCTCTACAACACAAAAAGCATACTGTAATGCAAGTTAATTTATGTCACGTCTTCTAACACACTACTGTAACGGCATCGATCAATAGCGGAGATAAATGTCTGTGATATTCAAACGGAAAAGGTGAAAGGCAAATGAAACATTTGTGACTATTGAGTAGCTGCCATGAAATGTTTAGATCATTTAGCCATGTATTTTACAGCGGTCAGACTTATCTCTATCAAAACACTGTGAATCACAAAACCTCTTGCAGCTCTGTAAGATATAAAAATCAAGATAACCACAAAAGCACTATCTTTCTGTTGCTCACCACAAAGAATGTCAGGTATGTTCACAATTCAGAAACACAATAAAACAATTCAACAAACAGTTGTTGCACATTCTTCATGAACGATCACTTCCAGGGCATTCATCAGAGAGCAAATCTGAAATAATGGTAAATCCACTTTCTTTTTATCCACTTTAAACGGGTGAAGAATAAAAAATGTCAGAGGCCTCTCTCTCTCTCTGTTGACACTGTCAACTCACAAGCAGTAATGAAAACAAAAGAGGCAAGTAAAAACAAGAACCCAGCAACTGCAGTCCTACATGGACGCAAAAAAGAAAAACAAATTTATCAAGAGCCCAGTGTCTGTTTTGAATGGACTGAGGTTTAGAGTAGTAATGAACCTTCTCTGGCCTGAACTTATGACACTGGAACAATGTTTCACTTTCACATGAACAAAAGAACAGAGTACTTATTATTGCAAAGGATTTGCAGAACTAGAATTCAACCAATGAAAAGCTGGGGTCTTATACTGATGTCCCTTTCTCTAAAACTAACAATATTTTTGTGCTATTTCTATAAATTGAAACATTCATATAACAGACCTTGAGATTAGGGTCTGACACATACATGTAATGTATGAGATGTTATAGAGTCAACACTGCATGAGCAACTTACGGGCTGACATAAACATACACCGTGCGTGTCCTCTGCACTTCTCACTGCCAAACTCTGACCTAGAACTGAAATGATTAGTCACTTAACGGTTTAGTCAACTGACACCAAATAAATCAACAGCTATTGTCATAACTGTTTAAGCATTTCAGGCATTTATGAAACACGCAAAAATAAATATTCACTGGTTTTCTGGTATTTTTCTTGCAGTAAGTCCAGACATCAACCATACATTAGAATTATGTGAACCAGAACAACATTTTAGAGGTTTTACCTTATCATTAAATCATTTTGAATATTTTCTCTTATATAACAGTTCAGAACTCACCCGAGACCACAGATATTAAATTGAGTGACTGACTGAATTGGTAATTAAGAGAAGCAATGTTTCATAGAAAATGAAATGCAGTACTGAATCTTGTACATGTTGAGTGTCGTTTAATGCTGTAGGCTATAATTACAGCCTCCCTTTTGATTTATGAGAGCAGCTATTCAAAACACAACTAAGATGCATGCAAAATTATTCATGATGTAATGTGGACAACTGTAGCTTGTTTATGTAATAAACTGGCTAAGACATGTTCCACTATGGGGTCCTTTAGCATGATGAGGATAAGCAGGTGATCAGTGTTTGTGAAAAAGGGTCTCACATGGGTCAACCTACTGTTAGGAAACACATAGTGTTTGAAGGAAAAGCAGGGCAAGACAGGTTTATCCTGTGCACCTTACAAGTGAGATAGCACGAATAAACCACATTAAATGAAGAACTGGTTTCCATTCATTTCAATGCAATAATTCATCATCTGCAGGAGATGAATAAATGCTGCAGTACGACTAACAGCATTGACAACAGTGATGCATCCTCTCCATGCATCTTTATTATTGTTCTTATTGTATTAACATTTAGGGTGGTGAAATATATCTCAAATGGAACCGGCTCCCACTGGTTCCCTCTAAAAAAGACCCCTGGTGGTCTCTAGAGCCCTGTTTGGTCAGAAGCGGTGAGTTACAGTAAACGCTGCCTAACCCATTCTGTAAACACTGAGGAGTTGGGGTTTGGTGTGTGTGTGTGTGTGTTCGTATCCAAACCAGCTGTACGCTAAACTAACTTCTGAGCAAAACCAAACACAGGCAGCATCGGAATTCTGGACGGAACAGTGTTGTTGCTGAGTGTTTTAGCTTTTTTAATTTCAAGTTATGACAGAACAGGAGCAGCAGCAGCAGCAGCAGCTAGGTTACGGAGTCAGTAGTTAAGCATTCCGTAGCTAACAGTTATCATTCAGCTCGGTAAAGCCTGACAACGGCTAGCAAACTTATGTCTCAACTAATGTCACACACATTTTACATGTCAGCCTTAACGGTACTACACAGAGCCGTTAGCGTATCCGTGAGGACATGCCATTCCTCTGCTGTACAAACTGGAGCTTGGCAGTCGAAGGAAACTGGCGAGACTTGTGGCTGAGACACTTTCAATTTTAGAAAATAGGAGCCCTTAGCTAACTTTTTCATACCTCTTAGCCGCTGAATATCGTCCCGTCGGTTCTGCGACTTCTCTGCAGCCGCAAATCCCGGTTTTGACAACGTCGTCCTCGGCAGGAATAGAGGAAATCCAAACGTGTTTTAGCTCAACTCTTAAGCAGTGCCAGTGATTTTTCGCACACGGCTCCTTTCTGCGCGTCACCGCTGCAGTTTTTTCCACAAGCCCGGCGCGGTAGGGAGCGCGCCGGGACACCGCGTGGACGCGCAATTTACATAGCACACGTTAAAAAGTGTGGAGGTACACTAAAGAAAGAAAACGGGTTAAAAAAACGTTAAAGCTGTTCATTTGTCACGTTATGAGACTTTTTTTTGGCAGCACATAAAAAAGACAGTTTAATGCCTCTATTTAGGCTACTTTCTTACTTATAATTTAAGATTAATATGAATTTTGAAGCTCAAAAATGTCATTACCGTCGTGGTTTGTTTGGTTTTCTGGAGCTTTCATTTGCGTCTCGAGGTTTTCTTCAGGAGACAGTTTGGCCTCATCTAACATTAAATGGTGATTAAATTCACAACGCATGTAAATCATTTCATTTCATTTGGACTAATGTAATATTATTACATAGTGGTGTTACCCAAGTAAATAATCTGAATTGTTGATCTGAAGAATATGTTTGCTGGTTCAACCGCATTATAGTTTACCCCCTATTGTATGCTTTTTCTCTTAGTGTTACTGTTATTTGTTTATCACATTGTCCTTTTTATCTTTTTTGATGCCTATAATGAAAGGTCACATGCAGATGATAAAAAAAAGCTTTGAGGCCACACTCTAAAGCACAAAATGACTTCAATTACCTCTAATTAGGCTATTCAAATCACTGTTTGCATGGAAAAGACAGCTGACCACATCAAAAGGAAGCAAGCAGATGTGCAGTGCAAAGCCAGATAGAGTGTGCTACATTTATTGAAAAGTGTTGATTGCCGTCTGTGTGTCCTTTGATGACATAATGTTTCTCATAAGGGAAAATGACCACTGTGGAGGAAATCCCCTCCTCTTCTGCTGCCTTCAAGTACTACTGGGAATTGGAATTAAAGTCCAGGTGCAAATAATAACCACAGCTAAGTGGAAAACCAAACTGCAAAAATGTGCTTACTTAGTATCCATGTCCTCAAGAGTATAAGAACCTTTAGGTTAGCATATGAACAGCCGATGTTGCAGATGAAATTAAACTCTACTGAACAATAACAGAAGTTGTAACATTATCTGCTCCGTCAAGTCTTTAGTCACATAAAAGTTTAGAAAATTGAGCAATAATCTGTATTTTTCATGCAATATTTGGTTTGCATATCTACTTTAGAACTGAAACTGAAGTTTTTATAAGGAGGACCTGAAGGCAACATGTGTTTTGAAAGGAGGACCTGAGCCAGAAGTTGACATGTGGGAATGACTCAAGTTTTTTACAAATTCCAAGCATTGTTTCCTCCTCCTCCCTGCCCCAGTCCCAGGCACTGAGGCCAAGGATTTTCCAGGGCTGGGGGAGATGGCGCAGATGATGGGTCAAGGACAAGGAAGGATGACTCGTATTTTTCTCTTTTGCCCTTTTAAGAGAAATTCTCTCCTTCTCTAGCTGAATAAAGACAAGTTAGAGGGTTATTGGTGTCTAAGCTACTTTTGAGACATCTGAGTTTTGTATAATTTGCCTGCATCCATCATCTTTAGGAGGGAGAGATGGACATAAAGGACAACATCTACTGGGGCAGTTAATCCAAAACTCAGTTCTATTGTTTTTTTGAAGGTATTAACAAAGTCTATTAGAGCCTTTTGCAAAGTTAACAACACAATTCCTTGATGGAAATAACATTTGAACACCACTAAGCAAATCTGAAACACTGGCAGCTTTAATAGCTATTCTATTTCTATTCTATTTTGGCCAAAATAGTCAAAACAAGTTTATATAAATTACACTTCTTCTAACATATGCTTCATACGGGTGTTAACACAAACAAGTCACACACAGCATAGGCACAGCAAGACATATACATTTTTCATTTCCTTTTTTTTAATCATCATATTATCAATACATCACATATCACAGTTGGAACTCATTCCCAGAGATCTGAGAAGTGTGAGAGGGAGAAACAGGGCAGTATGAGTCAGTGTTGGCTGGAACAGATGCAATGAAGTTTGAACTGACTCACATCAGCAACAGAGGTGAAAATAAGGACATTGTGTCTGATTATGGAAGAAAAATAATTCTTCATGAAAAACGTATTATGTTAATTTTTCCCAATTATGGAAGTCAGAGATGGTGATTGACCTTACTAGAAAGTCTCAATCTAAAACACAAAAAAACAAAACCTGTTTTGGCAGTGTCTCAGAAGCAAATACATGACCAGCTTAACAATTTGGCACCATCAGAAAACATTTTAAAAATCAGTCGATGCTTGTCACTGTGCAGTACATGATAAAAATACTCTCCTTTACTGATTTCTGGTGCACTAACAAAGTAGCTTATTTTGACCATAATTGTGCATATTATTGTGCTAACAGAAACCATTCAGGGCACTGACACCACTGAGTGCCAATTCAGCACATGACATCTGACTCATCCTCTCTGCCCTGAGTCACTCCCACCCTCCTCAGGTCCAGGAACTGTGACTCTCTGCTGGAGCTGGCTCCTCTCTCCTATGTTGATGTGCCAGTCCACGGGCAGGATGCCAGCTAAGATGCAGACATGACCCTGGAGAGGAGGAAGAGGGTGTTTGCATTTTGGTGGGTGTTTCTATGAGAAGACAAAGACTGGGTGTGATGGTGTGTGGTGAAAAGAGGACAGAGCGAGAGACATCATTAGGGACTGGAGTACAGCCAGGCTGCTTCTCTGTTCCAACAGTTTTGTCATGTCTAAAAACTGTAGACTGCATATGGTCTGTGCTTAAAACAGAAAAGAAAGATAGATTAAGTACTTGAAAGCAATTAAAACGGGTCAACATCCGGTCTCAAGGTAGCGCTTGATAACAAGGTCTGAGCCTCTTCTCTTCACCTTATATCCTTATTTCTCCAATTCTGTGTTGTTTTTACAGCTTTCTGCAAACATCAAAGCCATAAAAGCTGTAGCTAAGCTCATTATACAAATGAGCTTTGAGGCCTCCTGCACACACTCCATGCACTACATTTCTGAAAGATGATCCCAGAAGTTAAAAGGTAAACAACCATAATAAGGGAGAGAGTGTCTCACCAGTCACATAGCTGCACTAGATATGATTTATGTTTCACTGTATGAGGCAAAGAGCTAGGATATTATACAGTATAGCCATACTAGCAGCATGATTCAAGAGATGACAGTTGGTTTAAACTGTAATATACTGTCCAGTCCAACGACTGGACAGTTATAGTACAGTACGGAAGTTATAGTACAGACATTCATGGTTCTTAGAGGATAACTGTACTTGATAATTGTACTGGATTACTGTACTTTGGTGGTTACTGACTTTTCCTAACTCCACTGTGAGATCATTTTTGTTTTTTTAGTGAGATGTCTCTGAAACTATTGCATGAACCAATTGGTACAGATATTCACGGTGTACAGAGGATGATTTCTAGTAACTTTTCTGGTCCCTTTGTTTTTCCTCTAGCTCCAATTTGAGTGAAATGTTTCAAGAACTGAAATACTACAAAACCTAGATATATGCATTCATGCCCCCCCCTGAGGAGGAACTTTTAAAACTCTGTTGACCCTTTAACTTTTCATATACTGCTATCATGTTTAATTCATCCTTCATTTGAAGTTATGCAAATACATGCAAAACCAATGATATTCCATTATCCTCAGTTTGCCTTTACTTTGAGCATTGTGATAATTTACTTTGAATGTTAACATGTTAACACACTAAATTAAGGTGAAACTTACTGATGACTTTATATCTTCTACCCATCAGCTGTTGTCAACATTTTAGCATGTTGACATTAGCATTAAGCTAAAATAACCACTAGTATAGCTCTATAGTCTTGTTAAAGTAACTACTGTCCACAAACTGTAACTGTAAATCTATTGCTTATTTCCTTTCACAATAAAATATTACTACCCAAATAAGCTGACGATTACCTTCCAGGTTGTAAAACTTTTAACTTTCACTATGACTGTAACTTGCCAAAGTCCTCTCCACACAGTGAAGACATGGAATATGCATGTGAAACAAAAACAAAGACTTTATGTCCAAACATACAATCACTTATTATTGTGTACAGATATACTCTCCTCTGTGGGAACAGAACATCTGTTAGGGATATAACACTGTGACACATGCAGTCATTGTGCACAGGAAGTCTCAGCTGGCAAAAAGGAAATGGCCATTAGTGAATGGAAAAAGGAAGGGCTCATAATGTCACGTCAAAAACCGAATAAAGTAGTATGATAGAAAAGTGACAGTTCAAATACAATCTAACTGGATAGCTCCTGATCAAGCAAATGGGAGGCTTCATTTGAAATATCCAATTATGATGTAAATCCCTCAGCTCTGCTGTGGAGCAGTTCTGCTATGAGTGGGAAGATCCCCAGCATGATACAGTAGGTTATTGTTTCTCAAAGCTCAGTGCAGCTCAGTGTCTGTGAATGAGCCACAGAGTGCAAAGTAATGTGTGTGTCTCTCCAGATTCTGTTAAATTACAACAGCGCTTCAGCTTATCCCAATCAAAATCTTTTTAACTACATGTCTACTCTAAGCAAATAAGCTTAGGCGCTGACCAAGCACTATTCCAAACAGCGACATATTACAGCAGATTAGCATCATATTTCTATTGTAGACTGACTTCAAAACTAGGCTGGAAGAAGTTGACAGTCGTTTCCACCGTGACAAATCAGAAACTGTATATTCAGCATTTAGCTCTGCAATTAATCTAAGCTGTTTTAACATTTATAGTGCAAATTTCTACATGTTTTCTACATTACATAAACTAGTCTAACTTTGTGAGAGGCTTTTTAAATGAGAGGAAAGAAGGAAACTAGGGCAGTAGCTCCTAGTGCATCTAACTTGGAAGTATTCCTCAGTGTGTCATGAACCTGCCAAACACACTGACTGCTCACGATGTGTTAACATGTTTATTGAAAACACAAAAACACCTTTTTTTTACATAGGGAAAAAAAATAAAAAATGGCAAGTTTATCTTCAACAGAGCATGAAACAAAATTCTGCTCAATATTTCTCGGATAACGTTAATACAAATCCACTGACACATTTTTTTTGGATCAGACACAACATGTATGATAATGGCATAGATATTATTATGGAAGCATTTGCTATAAATGGACCAAAAACTGATTCATGTCTTGTGATCTGATTATTTTATAAAACAAAGTACAGCTATATTAAGAAAGTGTGAACGTAGTTAAAAAAATGTAAAAAATAAATAAATATAAGACGCTACATCACCTTCACCTACATCACCTTAGCAGAGTAATAAAAGATGCTTTAAAATAAATGACGGATTGAGAGGGCGATGAAAAATTCACGATGAAGAAGTATGGCATTAACCTGGAAACAGCTTCTTAATGTCAATGTGAATCCCATCCACTTGTACTTGGTCCAATTATCTAGGGCAAAGACAGTTTAAGATGATATTAATAATTTATATAAAACAGGTACAACGAAACCACAGGAGCAAGCTAGGGAAAGCTCTTACCTGTCCAAACGGTTGACCACGTCTCTCACAGTGTTGATGAGATTCTCATGTTCTTGTGGGTTACTGACAATGATGCTATGGAGCTTCTTCATGTAGGAGTCAATGGTTTCAAGAGTGGGCGTCTCTCCGCTACCTGTAGGGCAACAAGTCCGTCATATATGTAACCAAAGAGGATTACATTTTATTAGCTGCTTAACTTATTCTTCTACCTTAAAAAATGTGTTCCTACACATCATGCAGTGCTGTTTATTTTAACCGCAGACTGCATGCTGAACTAAAACCCTCTCAAAATTTAATCAGCTGTAGTGTTAACAAATGTTGACATTTTCTGTTTGCCCTATCAGACAAGCCGCTCTGAGCACCAAGGGCGCAGAAATCGCTGAATGACAAGACAGATGAGAATGAAAAGGGTCCAGGCATTAACAAACCAGCCACTACTTGTCACTACTAATGTATTTTCCTGTGAGCAGCATTTAAAAAACATCCCAGTACTTTAGTACTGGGTGAAAGAGTGTGGCTAGAACCAGGAAAGGACAATGCTGCAATACCTGCTTCATACGAAATTTTTCCCTTTTCATTAGAGAGTTGTCATAGTTCAAATGACAACTAAGACTATGTGAGCTGCAAAATAAATAAAAAAATGAGTGACCTGGCTTCACACCTAGAAGTAGTTTTGTTGCTATAATTCCAGCTTTGTTGTGTGCTGTTTTGTAGAGCTGGCGCCTCTGTCAGCAAGACATTTTAATAGGTGTGGAAGACAAAGCAAGAAACATGCTGTGGGTATGAGCTCAACATTACTTCTTTATGTGCATAAAACAAGTACAAACACAGGTGGGCTATATGTCTTATGTAAAAAAAAATAATAGAATGAAATTGAAAAGGGTTTATCCTTTTAAATAAACTTATATGATCAAGGATGTGAGATGCTGGGGCTGGAACTAATATTTTACTATGGCATTTGTCTTTGTATCTAGGGATGGATTACTGGTATAGGATATCAAATAGTGGTTAATAATGTGCTTTGATCAGTATCAGCAAATGTGAAGCTCAGGAGCCTCGCTGCACCCTTTCAGAACTATACGCAAATCAATTAGATTTTCTTTCTCCACGTACAGCAGAATGTTGATTAAAAAAAGGAGCATATTTAATTTTTGTACAAGCGTCTCAAAACTAATAGTCAAAGTCTGTTGTAGGGTAGTAAGTAGTAAGTCTGCAGAGATGGGAACTCTTTATCAGAAAATATAACATATACAGCTGTCTAGAAGAGTGTTTAATCAGTGTTCAACAATCAACAATAGATCATTTCAATATAACAAACGCCTTAGAATGGACTGATGATATAATTTTAAGATTTAATACATTTAATAATTATATGGATTTTTCTGCTGTGCATGTATAATACAGAACCTCACTGATTATAGTGATTAAACTGATGCAGTGTTGCTGGCTATTCTCACCTGGCAGAGGTACAGAAGAAAAACTGGAGGTTAGCGCCTGGCGGAGGGTCTCCAGGTGTTGGTGGAGTAGTCCGTTGCGCCCCCTCTCTTGCATCACGTCGCCTTCCAGCCTCTCTACTGCCCCGCGCATGCTTTCCACGTGCTTCTGCAGCGCCGCGTTGCGCTCCTCGTACTCCATGTTTGTCTTACGCAGCTGCCGCATCTCGGCTTCACGTGCTGTCGAGGAATCCACAAATACGTAACGGGAAACGGTGAACAATGCTGAAGCCGATGCAAAGTCTGGAGAGATGCTTTAGTGACACACTTCAGTGACACACGCCATCATCAATTTCTGATTTGGTCAAAGAGGTGTACTCTTTTCAAGTTTAAGGCATCACTGAATTTGGTGGATCTATTCTGGGACAATAGAGCACTGTGAAACTAAATTATCTTGAGGTACTCGAGCAATGTGTTAGAAACAGTTAGACAAATGGAAGTTTAAAAAAGGACAACAGGTACAAAGTATTTCTCAACAAGAGTGATGGCTGTGCTTAGGGACTTTACCTTTGCTGTGGTTGAGAAACTCCTCTGTGAAGATCGGTATATCAAAGACAGTTCTGTCCTTCCCTTCTGCATCCTTCTGTTAATAGCCAGAGACAGTAATAAGTGAGAGGTAGTCATTTATCTAGCTGGGCTGTGGGTGAGTGGGTAACTGATTTCCCACCTGACCACAGGGGAAATACAGTGATACAGATTAAGAAATGAGGAAGTAGAAATAATTCCATCAGCTGTGCTGCTGTGATATCCAAAGCTCTGGAATTGTTTGCAATACATTTGCAAGAAGAGTGTCTTTGTAATAGAAGCATAAGATGCACTTCAGGTTTCACTTGTGTATTTCCTCCTGTGACAGAACACATTGTCTTTCTTCATTTCTACTGTATGCTTAATGAAAGTTACGATGAATCCTGTTCCATTTCAAATCTAGAGGGTAATATTCCCCAAGGAATGCAGATCAGTCACCTTGGCTTTGACCCTTTGGAATACATACAAGTAAAAAGACTTACAAAGGAAACTTCCTAATTACATGCAGAACCTAATTAAAATGAATTACACACGTAGCAGAAGCCAAGTGTTTGGATCACAAACACAGGACTAAAGCGGATTATCCAAGCTTTAGTAATGTAACAATAAGCAAGATGAGGTCAAACACAACAGTTCCTGGGTGAGAAATGTTCAAAAACAAACTCTTAGCGAGTTTAGATTAATTCACAATTACTAACTTTACAATAATTTCTGATTTGCAAATCTTTTAAACACAAAACCTTTTTACTTCATGATGATTAAGAATTTACAAAGATCTTAATGGGCCTCGGTTATTTAAAAAGAAACTTCTTCTTAAAACTCACTTTCATGAAGATTCTGACATTCACCAATGTCTTCTTATCTGAGATTTGTCCTTGGGTAAGAATAAAATCTACACACACTTAAAACCACATTAACACAAATTCACTGGTTATAGTATTTTTGGCAATGTGTGTGCACTGCAGTCTTGTGCCCTTTTATGGGCAAAAACTTAGGAAGGTAGTGGTGATTGAAACAAGGCCCTTTGTTCTTAGACCTGCACAAGCTGTTGCTATATTCCTGCCCCAAACACAGGAAAATGGAAAAACAAGAGATCATCTTTTCCTAGCTGCACTGTCACTTGTAACGTATTTCATTCATCTGTTCCACTAAACCCAATGACTCCATGGTACTCTTCTTGCTCTTTTTTTATTATATCCTGTTTCTGTAACTATGCTACCAAGAGTTGGTGCATCTGCATTGACCAGATTCAAAGAAACACAAACTGATCTTGGCAAATGACATTATTCTGATGAGGTGTTGCACTTCCTCTCTCTCAAATGGAATTGTACTCAGAAGAGGTGTACCACTCCATCAAAACATTGTGAGTGTGATGGGACAGGAAAGAATTACTAACCTCATGAAGAGCCTCATTGGCTACCTGGTGCCCAACATCTGGAGAGGAAGGAAAGAATAAGCAAAAAAGGACAGCAGATGATTCACGTTTCCCCTGGCGCAGCGTGCTTTTACCACACTGTGTTCCAATCAAATGAATCAACTGAAATGAGGCAGATCTACTTAAGTGCAGCACATTTCTCATTATTTTTTGCCAAGGCAGGGCTGTTTATGTCATCAGCGTTTTGATATTTAAACTGAGATTTATCCACAGTAATAAAATCAGAAAAGATAATATAGACCATATGTTGCATGAGCAAAGTGACGGCTTCTTGGCCTCAAGTTGAACTATACATTATAACCTGGACTACTGTGAAGTATCCCCTTTTTGCTGCCACATTTCCATTGACTGAGCAAAGCAAATGATGAGTTCTGGTTTCCTACAGCAACTGGTGGAATATATTCAAATATTTTTATAATTCAAAGCACATAGTAGTAAGTGCAAACATTCCAAGTGAGCTGTCCAATGAGGAAAAGATTTTCAAGAGTTGGCAGTTTCTGCTTAGTTCTCTTTTCCTTTTACACCTAAACACATTAGCATTAGCAGAAGAGAGGGCGAACAAGACAAAAAAGTTTTCACTACTCTCAAGTGATTGAATACGTTGCCCAAGGGTTTGCTTAAAGGCCAAAACCAAACATTTCAAGCCAGAAAAGAGATGTGAATCTTCCATTTCTACATTTATATTTGTGTAAAGGGAAAACAGAAATCATACCACACCACAGTATTTATTACAGGTCCTGTCAGGGCAGAATTTGTCCACTATCTAAATGTCATGACACCTATGAAGAATTTGAATTGGCATCTATTTGTGACGGTTAAAATGAATGTGGGCTAAGTCCTCAACTATCAAGATTCAGTGCTTTAACCAGACCTCACCTCCCCTGTGCCTCTTGCCCTTCTGTTTCTCCTGGACCTTCCTAGTGAAATGTTTGTAGGCCTCCGTCTTCTGATACTTTTCCAACTCCCGCATGTAGCGCTCCTTATCTCGCTCCGCCTCATCCAAGTACCGCTGCAGAGACAAGAAAGAAAGGTAAGAGGTGCTGGAAAGGATCAGTCAAAAAGGAGGAAAATGAGATTTGGTGAAAGAGGATGAAGGAGGACTGTGGGTGAGTTGAGCAGGAGTAATTATCATTAGACAGGATTAGCTCCATTCAGTAGACAAAAATCTGTAATTTCCTATATTAATAACCTACATTTGTTAAATGTTTGCAACAAAAATGCATCTTGTAATATAATTGGTTTATGGATTAGGAGAAAAGCTAATAAAACAATCTTCACACTAAGACTTTGTCCCAGGATACTGAGAAATCTTATTTAGCCGTGAACTCTGTGTAAAACAGCAACCTTCTACAAATCAGCAGCAAAGTTATCTGGCCTGTTTCACACGTTAGGATTTAAAAGCAAAATATTTCCAAGTTTCTCAAATAATTCCTATGAAGTTCTAACTCTGAATAACATAAATGCTTAACTATAGATGATGTGCTTTGCAGATTGAAGCACAGTGACATTCACACATATAATTTCAGCAGTGACAAAATCTTCTGAATATCACCATAATAATGCCTCCATGATTACAAGCAGCCAATGCTTTCCTTTGTGAAGTCTTCCTGCTATTCTTGCATCACAGTTAAGGACGTATCTAGGACACAGCCACCAAAATATAGCAATACAATCTGTAAAAGGATGTCGAACAGCTACAAAACATAGTCATGTTCTGTCAGATGCAAAACACTGACACCACTGGCTCTGTAGAGCTTTTGTTCCTACACAGTTTCTGTGCACAAAGAAAAATTAGATGAATGTCTCTGCTGGTTTGTCAGGGTGTTAAATCAGGCTGAGGATAGTGTTAAGTGCATGCTGTAGATATCTGAGTTTAGTCCTTAGGGGCATGGTTAGTATAATTAATGAAAGCCAAGAGAGTCACAATTAGAAATCCACCATCTTGTTCATGAAAAGCTAAATACAGTCTGCTGCTGGCTGCTAATACAACTAGTATGTTTATTTATTGCTGCACTAATGGATACTTTAACCAATGTTTGCAGATTACGTTTCATATTGCATCATAAAGGTGGGTAGGAAAAGAAATGCTAACATTGTTTTCCTTCACACTTGTATGCTCAATGTGTAATCCTGTCTGGAACTTTTTCACTGACCTGCTTCTCCTCAGGGGGCAGCTTGCTCCACTCGTTGCCCAGCATCCTCGTAATCTCTGGAAAGGGCACGTCTGGACGCTCTGCCCGTAGCTGCTCCCGTCTGTCGTTCATGAAGCGAACATAGCCCGTTAGGGGAGCCTTGGGTGCGTTGCTGTCCTTCATTGGCTTCTTCCTCTTCCTCCCCTTGGTCCAGCTGCCACGTCGCGGCTTCTGCAAGAATAACAAAAACAGATATGTTTTTAAGAAAGGTAGCAATCTCCCTATGATATACACTAACAGTTGGAAAAACTACAAAATATATAATTTGATATCTGAGTTTTCAGCTCTTACCTCATCTCCATTTCTCTGATTGTTGTTGTCAGTATTGGCTCCAGGTGAGCCTGTCTGTTCTTCCATGACGTCTATGACTACGGAGGAGATCTAGATAAAACAATGAGAGCTGTTATGGTACAAATATCTTGTAGTATATCAAGCTAATGTTTTAACCTGGACATAAGGAGTTCAGTTATGAATCTAAGATTTGCATATGATCCTGAAAGGTCAGAGATTACTTTGGTGAGCAGAACTGAGATGTGGGGGCATTGTCACAAGGGAGGGTAACCAGCCACGAAAAAGAGAGATCATTCACTCTACAGCCGTATCCGCTTTTTGACTTTTCTTCCAAACTCCTCCCAGTCTTGGACCAAAACCCACTCTTGGCCAGCCACATTTCCTCTAATAGAAATGTCTTGCCGCTATCAATTATTATTGAGCAAGTGAATGAAAAAAGTGCTTTGCCCTCACTCCTTATACACCGATATAGCCTATTTTAAACAGGAGGAAACAGTGTTGTGCTACTGCACTATTAATTAGAGATAAGAAAACGCCTACAGGCTAAAAAGCTCTGTGAGAAAAATAAAATCTGCTCTCTAGATGAACTTTTAGTTTCACAAAGTTTTAAAGAGACTTTAGAGTCAAGACATCAGTGTTAGCTAGTTTACTAACATTTAAATCTTAAAGCCTAAAATGTAAAACCACTTAAAAAACACTAAGAAACTTATTTAAAAAACAAAACAAAAACATGAAACATTTGACAGAGCACCTAATTAAATAGCTAGCCAACAAGACGTACTTGTAGGCAAACACATTGTGTTTTAACTTTTGACCTCATCTAATGTGGGAAATGGGTCTCTGTGTCCTGGATGTGGTTTATGCCCCCCGCCACTAAATACTGTGGGAAAAGTCGCAGAGGAATTAGTCAGTTCACCACAAAAAAGTCCCTTTGGGAAAAGAATAGAAGGGTAAAATTTCCCCTATAGCAGAGAGTTGATGTAAGTGGGGTTTTCTTATGACATGATTGTATACCTTGATCACACATCTTGCCAAACATAGAAGAGCCTGCATGAGTCGCATAATTTGCAAAACTAAGTAAGAAGCTACCCTCTTAAAAAAAAAAAAAAGTAAAAATGCTATAAAACAAAAAAAAAAAAAAAAAGGACAAACAGCATATAAACAGAAACCATTATTCTGCTTTCACATAAGGACTATGCAGCAGTGCCCTCTGCTGGATGAGAGTCCATAATGGCCTATGCAATGATTATTTGCAAGGAGTTCTATTTAGGCAGACTAATGCACAATATAGTATGCTACAGAGTATTTCAGTTTACTTATATGTTTTTGTAGAATACTAAAAAAACATCCTGTTAATTTCGCTAAATGCTGTATGACTGCTCTATCTTCCAGCATTTAACTCGCGTTATTTCTAGTAATAAATCACATCATAGCCTACACTCACCACAAAGAACACAAGGCCAACATAGGGTTAGCGTTATTCCTGTGTTTTAAAACCCCCAAAATAGTTACAAGGGTTATTAAAAAGTGCAATTGTGTTAGCATTTAACATTCTCTAATAGTAACGTTCGTGTTTGGCACATAACACTTGTTTATGAGCCCATTCATGTTGGAAATGTTGGATAATGTTAATATTAATAAGCGACACTGGGGTAATCAAGCGGTGGATGCCAGCATATCATCAAACAGACTGATGAGATTAAACTCAACTGTTTACATTATACAGGGGTGTTAGCGAAAATCAATCAGAATTGATGGCCAGATGGCAAACCTGTTGTGCATGGATGTTGGCTAGCGTTAACCTAGTTGTTAGCTGCTCAAGCTAAGGTACCTTAATAAAATGTAATGCATGCAGTTTAGCACAACGTGATATCGTTGTATGAATGTTAGATTAAGCTACGTTACTTAAACGTCATATGCAACATGTAAATGGTTACTTTACAGGCAAATGGTCAGGCAGTAGCATAATAGCTAGGCTAGCTGTGCTGCTAGCTAGCCTTAGTAAGCTACAAGCTAGCTAACACACGGGCAGCTAACATTATGCTTTAGCTAAGATACTTCGTCAATCACAAAATATCATTAAATTAAATATTTAATATACATTTAATAAAAACAACTAGGTGAAAATTAACCTTAGATAACGTAACCCGTAGCTGTACCTGCCCAAATGAGTCCCAATCAAAACAATACAGCAGGCACTCCATAGAATCAAAACACATAGAAAGGCATGTTGTCAACTTCGCCATGCAAACGACTACATTTTTGTCTGTATTTTTCAATACTGTATCGGATTTGTGTGGGTACATTGTCAGATATTAGACTAGTGCGGGGGTATAGATGCTCACATTTTTTTTCCAAATGTAGCTACAGTAAAGAGATAATTGATTTATTAAGTTTATTTATTACGTTCACAGTTACTTGATATTCAGCCCATAATAAGTACACACCAGAACCTGAAATATTAGAAAGCGAATTCCGCACAACAGTCTTACAAATGTCAATGGAAACCAACGCAAGACGAATCTATTTAACGTCCATTACGGCAATCTGCTCTACATGATGTGATTCTGTACCCACATCGCCTGTCTTCCTTTTCTTCGTGCACGTATTACACAACAGACCAGCGTCTTTTAGAGCAGTGCTGCCCCCCACTGTTAGTTTTGCGTATATTTTAAATTCATATCAGAGTTCGCTCCCTTTAGCGATATCAAGCTTTATTAATTAGACAGAAATAGGGATAACATCAGGGCTTGTAAGATGTATCTCATGCATGACATGAGGAATTCTTTCATCTTTGTGTTGTTGTGGAGGTTTTTCGGTTGTGGTGCTTTTCTTTCATTTTGAACTGAGAACAGCTGTAACAAGGCAAAACAATTTCCCTCTGGGATTAATAAAGAATTTTGAATCTTGAATCTTGAAATGAATCTGATTTCGATTGTTGCAGGTTACTCAGGCAAAGTAACACCATAATGAAGCTTTCAAGTTTTTGTAGTTTGTACCTGTGCCCTTGATAACACCTATGATAAAACTCTTGTTTCCTTGTATAACTTTATTCATTTGAGAGGAGTACAAAAACTATGCTGCTTGTTAAAAACAAGACTTTCATTTCAGTGTAAACAAAAATTTCCATACTGTGTTCTTGTGTGAAGAAACAGTCTTCAGAAGCTTCCAACCCAGAAAAAAAAATCCTAACATGAGAAAAAAGAGAGAGAAAGACCTAATACACTAATTCCAAATTAACAGATCTCAAATCAACACCCCGGCGGGAGTAACCTAACTAGCTGCAGCCTAATTGAAACTCTGATTGCCATCTCATCGCAATTATCCAAGTTAATCCAACCTAATTCTCCAGCTCATTACACACAGTCTGGTGACATCCACTCGCTGCATGGAGTTTATAAAATAAAAGTCACAAACAAAATAAAGACATTTAGCTTGGAATGCTCCTTGAAGTTCTCTATATCTTGTATAATCAAATACATTTTTTGAGGAACGAAATGTTTTCCCAAATATTATCTTAAAAGAAAACATGCCAAGAAATAGCAAGACAACTTGTTCATTCAAATGTGTTATTTAAAATGGCTTGGTTAAAAAGTTATGTTTCATTCAGATGCTATTGTTGGTGGCAAACCCTATCATTGTCCACACATCAGTTCAAAAAAAAAAATCCATACCAAAATCTGACATTTGGTATTGATGTCTGTAGTTGGCAGAAAACATTTCTTATCCGACACAGTTTTATTTATTTATCAAAATCTCATCACAGTATATAAAATTAAACTTGCTATTTTTCGTAGGTCGTTTATAAAGTATGCATTTTTCTCATGGGGATTTGCTAGCAATTACAACAACAGGTACACACATTAGTTATGATAATTTTAGATGAAATGAACAGAAAAAAGCATCTGCCAATAGTATGGTAATTTCTTACAGCAGACATCTCAGATTTTAGCTTTCCAACAGTCTTGAATTAATAAGGGGGACTATTGCCTGTGGAATCATGTTTGTCACTAATTGGCCAACATGGAGCACAAAAGTGATGCCGGCCAACTGTTCAGCTCCCAGTAGTAGCATGTCTGGCTTGATTTTATACCCTTTTTTTCCCATTATTTTAACAATTCAGCATCAGTGGTCACCGCATTGTGGGTAGTGGCACAGCAAACAAAGCTTGAGATAATACTGAGCCAGGTTCAATCAGCTCTGAACCGGGAACTCTTTGGATCCCAGTAGACCTGCGGGCCACGGCGTCCAGCTGTCTCCTGTACTGTTATCCACCTGTCATGTCACGCTGAATCATCTGGTCCCAGCCTGAGACGTTTGGTGCAGGGGAAAGCTTTCCAGCCACTGGCACTCTGTGAGTTGGTCGTATGTCCTTGCCAGTTGCTTGTGTGGCCTGCATAGAGAGTGGCGACACTGTGACATCCACGCTGCATGCATTAAGCCCTCTTTATGCCTCAAGATATCAAAGCTGGTAATGTCACGTGATATGCCAACAGGGTGAGATGTTGAAGTAATTCAATCAGTGGATCATCTGTCTAAAATATACAGTGAGTGTGATTTACCACTGTATGAAGAGAGCACATAGAGGGGAATACCAATATTTAAAAACCAAAATAAAGATTCAAGCTTCAGTAACTGTAATCAGTGTTTTTAATATTGACAGTAATAACATCATGAATGTAATGTTATGCCAATAAAGGTCACACTTACACCACAGCCTTTCGCTGTAGAGCAGATAACTGGCTTCAATTTTTCACCATCTTCCTGTGTACATTTGGGTATAAATGAGAATAAATTAGCTTCAGCTCCATCGTGCTTTAAGATATTTGATTAGTATTAATATCACTGTGTGCTGTCTGAAAACAAATATGTCAACATATGCTAAGTAATGTATTCATTAGCTTAGTTAATGACCTCATCAGCATAACCAGTTATGGTTCAGTGTATGATGGCGAATGTGGCAGGATATTAGGCAGAACAAGTGCCTCTTGTTTCTTGCGAACAAACACAAAGTACAGCTGTGAACTCTGCTAATACCACAGAGAACAAGCGCTCAAAAGCTGCAAGGACTGTTGCATCAGCTTGTTGCTACGTAACCGTCTAATTAGTTACTAACCTGAAGATTCAAAGGGGAATGATGTTGAAAATAAGAATGAGATACATGGATGGAGATGAGTACAAGTAGTCCTCAAAGGGAGAACAGAGCATGGAGAGTTTCATCTTTTCCACAAGCTGTTGTCGGAGCAGGGATGGGCAACCGTGTGCAGCAGAAGGCCAAGTATCAAGGATTTTGCACGGAACTTTACACCATGTGATTCCCGTGATTAGTACCTCCTCTCTCGTTGAAGATAATCAGTGAAACCATCTGAAAAAAGGGCTCCGATATGTTCAAAAAAGGGTTCTATGTAATCAGAATCACGGTGACTAAAGGTAAATTATCTCAAAACTGTCATTATCATCACCCTCTGATCCCTTTTCATCAGAACAGTTGTGTCCCTCTTTCAGCTCATGTAGTGTGGCTATCATGAACAAATGGCACAGAAAGTTTACTTTACTTAACTTTACTGGAACTGTTTTCATAATGTCTGACCTTCCATCCCTCCGTAACCCCAATAGGTTTAAGGGTTGCAGGGCTGCTGGAGCCAATCCCAGCTCTCATTGGGACAAGAGGCGGGATACACCCTAGACAGGTCGGCAGCCTATCACAGGGCTGGCATTTAGAGACAAAGAATCATTCAAACTCACATTCACACCTATTGGCAATATACTTTGAAAAAAAAAAAAACCCTGCCTGGGATGCTTTGAAGGCTAAATGTTTCCAGAGTCCAGGCAGTGTATTTAGTTTTTTTTCTTTCAAATGATGATTTTGAGTAGTAGGTAATTCAAAGTATGCTGCTTCTTTGGACCTCTCACTTTGTTGACCACATCAAGGCCTTTCAGCAGCTCCTGGAGCTCCTACGGAAACCCTTACTCACAAAACCCTTCAGTTTCCTCTCAAATACTAATTTCCCAATGTGCACCAATCATTTCCCTCACTTACTACAGTATTTTCAATTCTGTAATGTTTAATTTTATGATGATTTCATTAATTAAAATGTACATTTTAATGTGATTCACTGTCGTGTATGATGCATTGTTATATTTTGCAGCTCAGAGCATATTGTTTTGTATATTTTAAGCAGGATGAACAACACTTCATAAAATTTAAATCTGAATCTGAAAAAAAAGGCAATCTGCTAATCACCACTGGAATAAATCTGCATTTGAAGCAGGCGCCTAGGTTCAACAGAGTTATACTTACAGTTTTAAGGAACCAAATGTGATGCTTCTCAGAATTCAGAGGAAAAAAAGGTAAAATATGTTGAATCACCTTACAGAACAAATCCAGTAGTCACCAAATTGATCCTAATGCTTGTTTGAGACACCTGTTTTTGTTCTACGTTATTATTACAACTAAAACAGGTTACACACATGGTACATTTCAACCAAGACAAACTATTTCAATTCACTTTACAAGAGTGTTTACCCTTTGTGCAACCTGCAGTTTCTCACTGTAAAGTGGAGGAAGAACACTACAGATAAATAGTGTTGCCTGTGTGGCTGCTTATCACTATTGATCAGTAAGACAAGAGGCAAGGCAAAAAGAGTTTCTGTTTAGGAGGCTACAGAAGTAATTTTTGACAACAGACAAGCTAGTTTGGAGGGAGTGTCCACTTTGGAAGATGAGGAATATTCTGAAAATGAGGATGATGGCTCTGTCAATTCGAGTCTAACTACAGGGGCTGGAGCTCTGGGGGCAGCAGCTTACAGGAGAACAAATATCAACGTCAAAAAACAATATTGCTATAAATCTTCTTTATTGCAACTCAGTTTGTCTTGAATTCATCAAAATGGTCTTTTGTAAATATTACATTTCCTCTTAAAAACAAACTGATCCATTTTTGATTGGATACTTTTATTGATTGTATGTATTAATTGTAAATTTGTAGAAGTGCACATGTTCACACAAACACACCGCAGATGCAGAGTAAATAAACCAAAGGCCTTTATCGTGAGTCAACCCAGATTTTAAATGAGGGCTTGAAAGCTGCTACACTGCCCTTTGTAAAGGGCTAAAGAGGCGAGAGGAGGTGACAATGGATAATCATATGATGTACGATGCTTGCAGTAAGCTTTAAATGTCTTATCTAAATTCCTACACAATGACAGCCTTTCTCTCCAACCATGTCATGTGTGTCATTTTCGTTGCACCAGCTGCAAGATAATGGACAAAAAAATCAATAAGAATAAGAATTTTATTGAATGAACCATGGGGCAAAGCAACAAGGCTAGACGAATACTCTAGTCTCATGTATAATATTTAAACCTTGTGGCAGATGGTTATGAGCCTTATTCCGAAGGCTTATGCATTTAACAATTTGCATTTAGGTTAAAAAAAACAACTACTGTATTGTACAAAAGAATACAATACTCTTCTTTCAATCTATGAAAAAGCTGTTTTATAATTCTTTATATTTCCGTGTTCTGTGAAAACATGATTTGAAGTGAAAAGGATGGTGTGTTTTAGTCTAAAGCACAACATACATACTACTCTGACATACTTCCTTTTGTTTTAATAATTTCACTAAAAGCAGTATGAGCTGGACATAACATGTTACCTTAGATTATTGTATTTTAGTTCAAAGGTGCAAGCAGCATATTTTGGATACGGACTAGCGTGAAATAGTTTTAGTTAATAAATTCATAACATTCTTGGAGAAACCAAATTTTTATGTATGCAGCAACAAGCTGCTCATTGTGGCTGTGACAAATTCCAGTCACGGATGTCGTGTTGGATCAAAGACACGATTACATTTATAATACATTTTGCACTGATGTGTAGTTGGATTCCACTGAACATCCATATAACCCAAAGTGTTACAGTGGAGTGTTGGAGTGTGTGTGTGTGTGTGTGTGTGTGTGTGTGTGTGTGTGTGTGTGTGTGTGTGCGCGTGTGCGTGAGAGAGCATGACGCCATGCAATCACATCAGGGGAATTGTCACAGCTGCAATACTATGCAGTTGAGCAGATAAGTGTGTCTAACCTGTCCTTGCCCCCACTGCACTCTCCCATGGGTGACAATGACTGACAAACTAGTTATGAGATCATCAGCTGTGTACTTCTGTCATACAATGTATGTATGTGCATTTGTACTGCTGCAGCAGAGACAAACCTGGCTTCAGGGAATAGTTGTCCTTTACTCAACACGGACATGGAACTGCGATACGTGTCTCTTTGTCTGCTGGATCTGGTCACGCAGCGAAAAGGCTGAGATGTACAGTATGTAACACTGTTTGAGAAGCTGGTGATTAAGCTTGTGATATACTACCTGCTTTTGGCCGTCGTGTAAGCACAGACAGTCAGCTGCAACACCACCAGAGCTGTTCACACTACGTCTTACTATCATTCTTCTTAGAGGTTCAAAATTAATTATTTGAACAAACGGTATCTTTTCAAAAATAGACAGAGAAATATCCGCTTGAAGCAAGTTTCATGGGTTACAATTTCCTTTTAATAAATGTGACTACAGGCTTGTCCCATTGGTGTGGCTTTTCTTCAGCCTCGCTAAACTAATTGGAGCTTACACATGCATGTCAGCACCCTTGACTCCTGCAACTTGTGGCATTACAACAGGGAGATCAATGACTTTATGCAGGAGGACATTTGTATTGGCCCTTAACATCTATTTCTCTTTTCCTTTTCCTTGCTTGCCTTGTCTTCCTCAGTCCTTCCTCCCTTTATCCCTCTTTTATTTCCCCCTGTGTCTTCTAGCCTGTGGCAAAATCTTCCAGTCCACATCTTGCTTGAATGCTGAATTTATGCAGTCATGGCGTTAGTCAGACTGGTCGAAGACGCAATTACATCAACAATTCAGGCAATAAATTACCCTGCAATTAAAATGCAGCCTCTCTTTTTTGTTTGTGACTATGGAGAGCTCTCTAAATATAAACCATAGTTCTCTCTGAGTAGACACATGCAAGTTTAGTGTGGCTCCTCCAAAATGATGTAAATACAGTTGTGCGTGGCCTTCTCCAAAGAGCCAAGCTCCATTTCCTCCCGTCTTGGTAACAGACGAGCTTTATCTGTTACTGAGCACAGGCTTTGGCTGAGGCCCAGGAAGCACCAGGGAGAGAACACAGAGTCGACTTCAATAGCCCAGACACGAGGACAAATGCAAAAAGACACATTCACGTGCAAAACGCACAGAACAGACGCGTTTGCAAAAGCAATCCAAGGACCCAGCCAGCCCGTCCTTGGTGTTTCACTTCCAGCTGATCAGAGAAGACTTTCAGGGGTGAGTAATACTTCACAGGTTTTCACTCCATCAAATAAGTTCTTTGAGGGTACTACTGAGTGGATCTGGGATGATTGTTTCTTTTTCAATGCCACATTTTAAGTTAATTAGTAATGTTTATAATTCATGTCCACCGTACCTCACCCTCTTTTTGGCTGTAGCAGAATGCCGGTTTAAGCAGCAACAAAAAATTCTAACCTACCCACTGTGCTCTAAGTGCCGGACACTAAATGTTCTACAGATGCACTTTGCTTCTATATGGTTAATTTTGGAACATTTAAAGGCTAAACAGTGATGTGTTTCACACAGGAGAGTTGAAAAACAGAGCCCCAAAAAAATGTGAATGCTGGACTTAAATTTGCCAGGTGATCAGAAACACAACGTCAGTTAAAGCAAAAGACAGTGATATATCAAAATGTTGTTTTCATTACCTGTATCTGCCCCCAAGTGGCCAAAAAAAATGCAGTGGTTGCAGGTTAATAGTAACAAATAACGAGTAGTTTGATGTTTCATCTTAACTGACTTGAATTGAATTGAATGTTTTGCTTGTTATTGATTTTGTAGTTACAATTGATAGTTACAATGATTGCTAAAGGCTAAATTGTAATTGGAGCAGCAGTTATTTTATATGCTAAAAATGTTTCAGCTTCCAGTACAAAAATGCTTCAGTAGGAGCATTTATATACAAATGTGGATGCTTAACCAGGAGCATGCTTCATTTTTTGGCTCTCTAGAATGGCAGTGACAATCCTTTGTATCTCCCCTCATTTGCGAGTGACAGTTATTTGAAGCATCTCCCTATTGAGGGCATTTGCTTTACATGAAATTTGCTGGCAATGTATGGGAAGTCATTATGATGTTGATTAAAGAGGGCTGTTATGTCTAGTATCACCACCAAGCACTCTCACAGTTCCTTCTGTTGCTCCAAGGAAATCGTGTCAGACTTATCGCTGAACGATTAATGAGTGGGAGATACAAAGTCCAGACACATGTGATGGTTGTGCGATGAAAGCATTAAGGCACTAAAAAGACTGGCCTTTGTTAAAGCGGCTGGGAGAACTGAGGGTAGTGGAGGGCGACTGGAAAAATGAGGCAGCCTTTGCGAAATAAGTCTGTGTAATCCATCAGATGCCAGGTCTCATTATGGCTACGGGTACAGCATGAAAGAGAGCCCTTTATCTGGGCTTCCTGTTCTTATTAGCAGCACTCATGCAAAAGGATAGTAGCAGACCTTCCTTTGTCTGCCACCTATGTGCCAGAGGTCCGCTGCTGACACAAGGAAGCGAAGACAGTCTCTGGCCTGCATTCCCTGGCCTGCTCTGTGGGTAGACCTGCCAAGTTGTGAGGATATAAGTGTGTTGATGTGTGTGTGTGTGTGTGTGTGCTGCCTTTGCATACAAGTGTGTATGTGTGCCCACACATATCCGGGGCAGCTCAATAGTCACTTTGGAAATCTTTTTTTGCCAGATGCAGCACATCCTCTCCTTCACTGGCTGTAGCCAAACCCAAAATGGAAGGAGCTATTTTAAGCCACCCATTCTCAAAATGGTGACACAACACTGAAATGATTTCAGTGGACCTGGTCTCTGAAACACGAAGTGAACCATCTGAACGATGTAGAATTCAAATCAGTGTATTGTTATTGCGTATTAATAAGTTGAAAGCACTCGAGATCTCAAGGGGACACAAGTCCTGTCTCTTCTTGCAATCCCCACACAGGGGATTTTGTGGTGAAAAAGCCAACTCACTGACCACTGCTCACAAAGCTGCTATGTATGACATGAATATGAATGTGAAGATGAATGTGCCAGTCCAGGATGATAAGCCACACCACGCTGGGAGAATGACACTTACATCACCAAGCCCCTTGAAAATCTTCTACCATCTAAATGATTACTTGTTTGTCGCTCACAGGGTGATCACCAACAAACCTATGAGATGTCTGTATTAAAGATTACAACCACAGGAAAGTCAAACTCTTACTGCTAAATCAATCATTGGATTTAATCTTCTTTTTTATAGCAATTCTCATGCATGTTGCTGCTGTTGCAAACTGAGGCAATACACGATGGAGCCAGCAGAGGGCAATAGGTGACAGTCGTGGTGCCGTGTCACTGTCAGAGCTGTCCTGATGAAGGGCAGGGCTGTGAAACATTAAGGAATTCTGAAGTATGGCAGGTGGAGCGAATAATGCCCTCAAAAGGGAAGAGAACAAAACGGTACAAAGACCATCTCCAAAGATGAGGGGCTTCAATTATCACAGCCAGAAACTAGCTGACAGTGTGCGAGGGGAGCCGGATTGAACTTTTCAAAGAAGTGGAGAAGCAGCGTGAGGGTCATTAAAAAACAGGGGCTGCCACTTGACAGAATGAAAGGTGGCAAATAGGACTGGACTTTGGATACCAAGTGTTCTTTAGGGGCACGCAGGAAGAGACAGACAGACAGATGCCTCAGTGAGTCTGTACAAGCAGAGCAGTTGGTCTTTTGACATTTCTCTGCTGGCTCCTTCCCTCTTGGATGGTGCTCTAATCAAGGTGGCCGACCTGGACACAAGTGTTTGGATGCATGTGAAATAAAGACATTATGTTCCGCTTTTCCACAGAGGCCGAAACCGTTCCAGCTTTCACAATAGATGAGGCAAAAATAACAGACAAATAAGCGCTGCAGGCTCAAACTCTGTAAACAGAGTTTACATTCAAACTCTGTAAACACCTGTCATGTGTGTGCTTTCGTCAATATGGTCCCATCATCTGCATGTCAAAGGTTACAAACAAGCTCACGGCTGAGCAAGCACAGGGATCAAACAGGGGAGAGCAGGAGGCAAATCAGTTGACTTTTCCCCCAGATGGGATGACTACTGACAGCAGCTCACAGCCTCGACACAAACATACACAACGCAACTAAACAGTCGTGCTGATACACACACAGACGCACTCTTCTGAGTCGTGCACACACTGGCCTCCGCCTGAGCTTGTACACACACATACATTTCTAACTATCCAGCCTTTCACCATACACGCAGCTAATTGGGGCCCTGATGAGGAAGTCATCTACACTGAGGAAAACAATGAAACAGGCAGCAGAGGATGTCGCCAGCCAACAGAAATGGAGTCATAGAATGGCCGCACAGATAAAATCTCTGCCAGCGCCTCCGAAAACCCACAGGAGCCTTTTCTTCAGGTGCTGGCACCGACGAACATGAAGGGGCCTAATTAAGGGTCGTTTCCCAGGGGAGTCAGCTGCACCAGCTGTATTATTTGCCCAGTTCGATATGCAGCCAGGCTGCTGTTTTCCATTTCTTTCTGTGCCTCAGGCCTATCTGCTTGCCCTACTTCAGTCCACAAGGTGCTCTCAGTCTGGTGAAAGCGTATGAGTGGGTCTGAAGGACACGTAGAATGGGAAGGAAACCTCCGGAATGACATTGGGAATAAATGTGAGTTTAGCCCTTTAGACTTGGAATAGATTTGATCCAGATAAAATTGATCACATTAGCGCTGCAGTAGTTCATCATCAGCTCAATATCTCTTGATGTCCTGTCCGCAAATGTCATTGCCACTCACTGACATGTTAATTGTCTGACTCCCTTAGAGCTTTAATGCCCTGAGCACATTAATGGAGCCACAAAATCATTTCAAGTGAACTAATTAAATATTATTACACATCACTGGAAAAAAGAAAAAAAAGGTCATGTCATCTTTGGTTACGTAGCCGTCGCAGCTCAGACAGTCTCATCCAGGCAACCCTGAATTCATCCTTCCTATTCTCTTCACACGCGCCATTCTTCCAAACACAAAGCTAATATGCGACAGGCCTGACAGTGACTACTGCGTGAGGAGGCATTTACATAAGCTTGTGTATATGGCCATTGTGATGATAATAGGCGTGTGATCTCCTGTGTCAGCAAATGAGAAAAACATCTCATCCATTCAAATAGATATGTCAGCCAAAGCATTAGCCCCCCCCCCCTCTATAATTGGCCACAGAGGTCACCCTGGCAAAGCCGAGAGGCAACATTTAATGTGGCACAAGAATTTGTTGTGCTCATTCACCCCTTCTCTCCCCGACAGACAGAACTGCTAGTGCCCAGCTGAAATGCGACACCAGACCCGCTCGGTGTCAGCTGCAACTGCCCAACCAAGGGTCGTGTTTCCATGTAAGATTTCCTTAATGGTTTCCATTAATATAGCTCATGTCCACTGTCACTGCCGAGCTCCTTCTCATAATGCGTTATTTGTGCAGTGTGTGGCGAAGGGCTGCGTGTCAGTTCAGAAGATCCCAAGCTAACATGGAAACCCAACCTTTCAGGGAGGACACTGCCGTTAATCTAAGCGCTCTGGCTTTTTAATTGTTTCTTTTTTTAAGGAATCCTTATGTACACGTTCGTATCTCTAAAATAGAAACAGCAGATTGACAGGAGGTGAAAAGACAGAGAGGAGGATTACACTTAGATCAGATGGAACCTTTATGAACAACAACCTTCACGTTTGACCTTAATTATTCCACTGATGAATTTTAAATGTGTCTTCATCCATCAGCCTTCATTAGTTAAGATTTCTCTACTTTTCTCACTTTTCCATAATCTCAGTGCTTCTTTCATTCACAACTTCTAACAAGATGCTGCTCTTTAAAGGTCCTGTTAGACATGGTTTGTCTATAACAAGCTGCACTGGTCGTAGGTAAAAAAACACTGTGACAGGCAGCACAACATGCTGCACCTGTTCCCACTGTCACTCTTTTCTTACACTGTCACCAAAAGCCACCTCTAAAATCTAGACAGAGTAGCTTTAAAGGTGCGCTCCTTGAAATTTCAGACCTGGTTGATTTGGTGTCACCTGTGGTGAACAAATAAAGGTGTTTTACACTGCTACAAAACAAACGCACACTGTAAAGAAGTGAGTCAGTGTAATTGCAATAGATGTTTTCCACACAGAGGCAAAGGCTCGTATCCGTAACAGGATTTGGTTACCTGCTGAGAATTTGGAAGCATGCAGTATGTTGCCTGCAGTTTTTTATCTAACGGGACTTGACACTTGTGCCCTCCACAAACCGCTGAGCTCCGCTGAAGCTGGAGTTCTTGCGGTGTGATGTGTCGACCATGTTTATTTCCATGCTATGCTATGACTTTTTTACAAGTGCTTTTACTGTCTGGGTAACATAGTAACAGGTATATAGCATGTTAAACACACACTAAATAATCAGGCAGCTGCAGAACCATCACAGCATATTTTTATTAAGTTGAACTTTTCTCAGTTTCCCCTGTATCATCGCTGGGCTGGTTTTGTGTATGTATCGGTTTTGTGTAGACAATAAAGGGCCAATGTCACTGGCCTAAAGATTTATCGTCTGCAGTGTCAACGCCACTCACAAGGCTTATTGTTGCTGCTCCCTCTCATTTCATTACTTCTTTCCAAACATAAAAAAATCTGTTGATGAGAAATATCTGTATTTATGCTGTTGTTGTTTTGACTATAGAAGAAACACTCTTTTAATGCAAATAAATGTTTAGCCTGCAATGATCCAACTGTAATATTTAACAGGACGTTTCAGTCATTTATCAGAAACAGTAAACAGGCAATTTCAGTTCAACATGGGAATTTAGTACACACAGGTGTTTTAGCAGCTTAACTGTTGAAAGAATGCACACTATAAATGCAGTAGCATTCAAACAGACTTGGTTTTATTAACATCACATTAAAATGTCTTTGTTATTCATTCACAACGTTTTTCAGTAAAATTATACCAGATGCCAGATTCTCCTGGAGAACTTTGACCACCGACTTTCGTTTTTCCATGCATAAGTACAACAGCATCTCTGAGGTACTGTCTCCAAAGACGTGCTATAGGAGGACACCACATGTTAATTAAATCCAACTCTCAGTGTTTTACTCTGCTGCCTTCACAATTCTCTATGAGCAGTTGTTATTCATCCCAGTTGATCTCTTCTTATAGAATTATACGTCCATTATATCATCTGCTGTTGGTCTGAGACACGTCTTAATTCTTTCTTCCTCTTTTCATCTATAACTAGAATTTTGCAGACTTTGAGAGCTTTCCTGGCAGTTTCAAAATGGCACCGCTTGACCAACAACAGGTGCTGCACTTATAGGTCACAAAGTGACTTTTTTGCTGCTTATTGCTGATTCCCACAGAGTGAGCGTAACATTTGCAGAGGACAAATGTTACAGTCGGCTGTTGCCTTGTCACTTTTTGTTGTTTTTTTTCCAAAGTCATCCCACGGTGTAATGCACCCAACTGTCATCGTCTGCTCTCACCAAACAGCATGCTAAAACACAGCGTGGAGTGGTACCAGGTCCATCTGAAAATTAACTCTGAGACTTCCAAAGAAGGAATTCAGTTCACGCTGAACTAAAAATGCATTAAAATGATACATCAACCAAAGGAAAACATGTTTTGTCTGAATTTAGGTGCAATATTAATACTTTGAAGAGGGTAAGATCCCAGTCGCCTCACACCCAGCGGGACCTGTGGTTAAATCCACCAGCCGGCCAAGTGCCCTTCTGTGTGGAGTTTTCATGTTCTCCCTGTGCCTGCGTGGATTTTTTCCCCACGTACTCTCATTTCCTCCTCCAGTCAAAAGACATGCAGGCTAATTGGTGATTCTAAATTGCCTACAGGTGTGAATATGAGTGTGTTTCTGTGATGGACCTGTCCACCTTGCCTCTCATCCAGTGGCAGATGGGATTCTCTCCAGTGACCCCCCCCATGACCTTTAACAGGACAAGCAGTTAGGATAATTGATGGATGAATTCCTTCAGTGAGAGACTGAACGTGTGCACCTGTAGTGTGTGGTTATTCTGGACAATTTTTCCTTCCAATATGGTGAGATGACACATTGTACATGCTATTTTGTTTCAAGCATAGCAACACTTTTAGTCTTTCAAATTGTAGAGAGAAGATACACTATCCCATCCTGTTTAATCCTTTAAAGGTACTTAATTCTCTCTTGTGTTATTGTTCGGGGATTTCAGCAATTTACCTATATTTTCATGACTCCTCATTTTTTCTTCTAATTCTAAATCTAAAATAAGTAAAGCTTGATTTCAGTCTGGTCCATTTACTGGGTCTACAGTGGGCACAGTTTAAGGTCCCACAGTTGAAGGTCAGCAGTGGTCTGACTCACTCATTCTTCCTTCCCCAGATAGAGTTAAATTGTAGTCAGTGACTGTCAGATCTGATTTGAAACAAGCCACGGTTGCATCCTTGGCACACACGAGAAGATTTAATTTACTCTGTAGGAGTTATTACAAGCTCATCACAGGTGCTAGGGAAAAATAAATCTCTGGATGTGGCAGAAAATACATGAGCCTCAAGGTGCCATGAACATTTAATTGGAATATACAGTAAGGGGTAGGTATTTAAAAGATGCACAAAAATAAATAATTACTACTTTTGAGTCATTTTCAATTCAAGATCATACACATTCAGAACATTCAAAGGCAGCTCTGGGCCCTAATATTATTTTATGGCCTTTATGTAGAAAATAAATCATGTCTTCTCTCCTAGAAGAAGTGCAGGGGAACATGGGTTTGAAATTGGCCTCCTCCTGTGCTAATGTTACACCTCATCTCTGGGCATGGCCAGTGGCAAAAGCATGTTTTCCACCCAAGAGGATGAGAAGAGAACTCTGATTCGTATGCAGATGGGAGAAGCACAGCGCACAGACCCTTCCCCAACCCGCCTTGAATTATTGTAATCACTTTTGCCCAAGGCCATTATATGTATGTTTAATAGAGTATTACATCAACTTCTCTGTCCCCTCAACCATTATATACATAAAACTCCTCCATGAGGACAATAATAAATGATTGCCCCCCAGTACTCGCCAGTGTTGCATTGTTTGTTGACATAGCTCGGCTCCCTGTGGTTTGTGATCTTGGTTCGACATCCGTCCTCCAGGGCAGATGTTGAGATCAAGACGGCCTTGGAGGAGCCACATCAGCACCACTCATCAACCAAGTATGATTCTGCAGCAGTAAAGCAGTAAAGATTCTTGTGAGATGCAATATGGAATAAGTAATAAAAATAAGTCGGAAAAATTATTCATGTGTAATGGTTTAAGACTGAAATAAAACACAGCAGTGATTAAAAATGATTGATTAGAAAGGTAATGAAATGTACCAGGTTTCACCATCTGTTAATATACCTTTTAATTAATCACATTTCATAACTGTCCTATGTTTAGACGTAGGTAACAACAGCACTTTGGTTAATATCAGGGAAAGATTGATTAAATTTAAATAAACATGTCAAAGACTCGAATCTTTCCCCATCTTTACCAAGTGCTATCAGTGTCAGAAATAGTTTTATTTAAACACTCTTTATTAGTTTCACACAAGCAAATAATGTTTAGATCATTTTTCTCTTTTGTGTTGAAAGAAGCCAGTGGAGGACGGCAGTGGGTCCGCGTCTGGGCTCCTTTGCTCACAGTAGCTTGCTGCTGCTGCAGCCGTAAATTCGGCTCTTTCCAGAATGTGTGTGCCTGTTACATCGAATGAAGAATTGAATGAAGGGACTATCCAGGGACTGGACTGACATTAGTCCAAGGACTATTTCTTTGTTGGAAAGTAGGCCCAAGGAAACCTGTTGACATTGAGATCTATGGATTGTGCAGCGTGACACTACTCCTAGAATGAAGTGCTGCGAGCTGCACAGGCAAAGTTCCATTCTCTCTTTGTATTGGAGACAGAAATTTCAGAAAGTAATATAACAGAAGCTGGGAAAATGAAACCAAAACTATGCATATGGTTAGGTAGTTTTGTGTCAGGCTCAAATTGGCCTGCAGGTCTTACACAAATACAAGAGGAATCACAAGGAGTTCAGCAGCACAAAACAATATGAGAAAACACTACACACTCACATCCAATAAGAGGTAGAAAGCAACATAATCCAACTGTGGTAATGAGATTCCTGCAGCAACAGTGTGCATCTGAATGTCAGGCTGGTATATTACCGAATGGGAGCGATATGCACTGAAGGTTTCTTAATGCTAGACAGAATTTCTAATGCTCAGGATGGCTTACTCATCAAGCAATTACAGTTGTTCAGCTGCTTGATCCCGACAGCCAATCCAGCGTGGTTGTCAGAGAGACCAGTGTGACTTCCTGGCTTTAATGTACATCTCTTATCTGGATTGGGTCTCAGTGTGATTTATCCGGATTACTTTTGGACCTTGACATTAAAATCTGACTCCAGTGTTTCCACTAAAACCAAATTGCTCTTTCCTTATATACAACATGCAGTTTTCTCTGCTCTGCTTTTCTTTTCATTATACTGATGTCATTTTGAAATGTAGCAAGTCGTGTCACATGCACCATTCTTTCACCTTACAAAAGTTTTCCAAGATAAGAGGTATGATTATTGTATACTAAGAATAAAGACTGAGCAATTACATCTTTTTATACCTGTTGCATTATCAGCAATATCATAAACTAATAGCTGTGCTGTGAGTCCATCAGTTAGTAAACCAGCTCTCCGTCGTCTTCCAGCATTGGGTGCACTTCGTAGACACACTTACAGGCAAACTATTACTTTTATTCAACTAAACTGTACACAGGATGATCATCACGATGAAAGGCATTAGATAAAGGCCTACTGAGCCAACTAGGGGTGGAGCTGGGCCCTAATAACACACATCCATGGTTCCAATACCAACTGATAACAGCCACTGAATGACCTGATAACAGAAGTGGGTGATAAAAGCCACTTCATATAATACATTTCAAGCATCATAACAGTGTTAAATTGGAAAGCAAAGGCCTCGCTGCCTTCCAAAACTCCTACACATTCTGTCTCCTTTGCATTTAAACCTTTTTTAGTTTAATGGTTTCAACAGTGGACATCATGTTATATCGACATTTTTACAGCTTGGGCGAATCAAAACAAGAGGGAACAGCCTTTCTTTATGGTCGAATCAAAGAGCAACTCTCTTCTTTCCATCTGGGGTGACACAAACCACAGCAACGACGAGACAGAGAATTGAACTCTTTCCAGCATAACGAGAAAACAACATGTGCCTCGGTGGATCCGTGTTAAGTGTTCACATTTCTTACAATGACCGAGGGACTGGACAGTCTTTTTTTTTTTTTTTTGGCTCTATAAGGGATTTCCATTTAAACAGCATCATTAAAAATGATAGAGAGAAAGAGAGAAAGAAGGGCAAAAGCAAATGGAGAAAAACTGACACATAAATTTTCTTTAATGCTGTGCTCAATATCCTTACTTCCTTCACCAAGTAAATGCATGACTTGGCTTCAAATGCAGAAAGAAATGCAGCCTGATTATTTAATTAGATTTTTTTTTTTTTTTACCTGAGTTGCTGCACAAGGATTACTGGATGTGGATACAGTATATAGAGTGACTCACAAGCATGGCTCTTTTGATAAAGCAAACCTATTCAGAGGTTAATGAGTCTTTCTAACGCTGCAACACACACATTCATGCAAGATCACATATGTCCAACACACACATGCATGCCGAACACACACACACACACACACACACACACACACACACACACACACACACACACACATTATAGTTAAAATTTGAGCTTCCACACACAACACACAATGAGGCTTCTGAAGAGGACCAGCATTTAATTCTAAGTGAAAACAGTGGAAAATCCATTGTTTGCTAAAATTAAAACTTGCTATCGATGCTTTAGATGTAGATAAATGAACAGAGCTGCACACAGAGCAGAAGACTAACAGAAGGGCAGCAGTCATCAAACATGCAGATACTGTATGCAAGGCATTCTGAGCTCAATGCGCTTCCTCAGGCGGCATTCTGCCTGCCTGCTGCATTAGATTATTTTTAGAGAGTTTGCTGGAGGAAAGAATTATACTGCAAATGTACAGATTTTTTGAAATTTGAATAAATTAGACTTCAAACGCGTCAACTTTATTGGCACATATAGAATGTATATTTAGACCTTTTCATTCAAGATGCAGGGAACAGTTAGAGTCCACATCCATTTTGTGGATTCATTTGAATGTTTGTTGTTGTAAATGCTTGTACTTACTATCTGGAGTGTACATTTAATTTGGGTGTAGAGGAATTACACAACACATTTGGAAGAAGCTGTCTGTTGACCTTGGTGTTCACAAATAATACCAAATAAAAAATGGATGTAATTCTGCAGCCAAAAATGATGATCACCGCTGTTCTCCAGGTGCCGATCATTGAGCTGTCCAGGGTACTTTTGTGTTGGCGAGTGAGAATACTGTTGGAGGGATGGATGGGGTTATCCTGCCAAATAAAGAAGCCTGTCTAATACTAGCCATGCTAATAGTCCTTATGTCGCCAAGCTCTTGGAACCATACTTTTAAGAATTCTGCTGTGCCACTTTGTGGTGTGGCCTGGCAATTCTTTTATTTGTGCAGGTACCAGGAAAAGAATGTATTCGGTCTTTGCTTGTGGTTGTCTTTCCTTACGTCCACCTAGATACTATAAAAACCCCAATATTTAGTTATCACATACTCACAGTCATTGTGTTTGAATCTGAGCGAATGTATTTTTGAGAACAACATCTCTTTATCACAGTGACACAAAACACATACAAAGCAAACAGTAGAAATTCAGTTTGTGTTGCCATAACAGGTCAAGGTGTTTCAGACCATTTTGGCTTCCATCTGCAATAAACAGAAAGAGAACTCGACAAACCTCCAAACTTTGCACCAGTATTCGTGGCTATGGCTGCTGACTACCCCCCGATGTTTTTCCATCACAGATGCATTGTTGTCTTCTAAAACAGGCTGCTCTCAAAGAGCTCTCTTTGAAACTGTACAGCAGAGGTCATAAGGTCAGTAACCTCATGATAGCCTCCATTTTTTACTTTTCCGCCATTTTGTCCGGTCATCCATTTGGGCTCTCACCTGCTGAGCGCTGTTAGAGGACTGACATTCTGCCTCACCTCAAGGTCAGTGTTGTTACCACAAATTGTTGAATGACCTGCTCACTACCACCTGTTGACAGGCACTTTAAAGAAAAGGACATTTCACTCTTTTCTTCCTTTTAATATTAACTATTTCAACTCTTTGAAGACATCTCACATCTATAGCAGACAGAGTCAACAGCAGTTTGCTAAACTGCTATTTACAAATAATTACAAAAAATCACAAAATAATTTACAAAAATTCAAAGTTTTAAATTAAATGCAAACGTTTTGATAGATTAACACATAGCACCAGCAGTCAAAATTAACCTTAAGTTTTCTTTTGTGCTACGAAACATGGGAAATGCTAAATTTTTTTCAAAGCAGACCAGTAGTTGGAAAAGAAGCAGGACAGTGGGACTTGAGAATCAGGGCTGGGAACCATTAAATTAGACTACTACATTTCAGTAGCATTAACCATTAAGTCCATAGAATGTGCATGGTCTGTAATATGACTACAAATGTATGGAAACATTACTTAGCTTCTTTATTTTGAAGCTGTATGTACAATGTATTTTCTGTTTGTTCTGCTCTTTAGACCTTCTATCAGATGTAGGTTATCAAACCTCATTAACCTCTCAGCATCAGTTCACAACATTTCAAATTGTTTGCAGCATTTTGACAAATTTATACAGTATGTAGTATAGAGTTAGTGTTTTAGTGCTGCCTTTACGTTTTCAGCATCACCCCAAGGTACATTTTCAAACAAGAAGATACATGGGAACAATTACCTGCTTACGGAGAGGAAATAAGCGTTGGTCATTTCATTTTATTTTTACGTCTTCTTTACCCTTGATGATAAAGTAGGATGAATTAAACAAACAATGAAAATGTTCTCAGAATAACAACAAGTGCAGGTGCAATCGCAAATTATCAGCTAAAATTATAAAAAGAGGTGCAACAGTCTCTCAAGGCCAAGGTGAAAAATTTATTCCAAAATAAAATTTAATTTTAAAATGTTTTTTGAATTAATGTTTCAGTTCAACCTTGTGAGGCTGATATGTTTGAACATAAGAATGCATTTGTTTGCAGGCCAAGCTCAGCTGTGAGAACACACTGAAGCAGAAGTAATAGGCTGCGTACTGGAGATCTGGGCAAACTCAAGCTAAATCTGTGTGATATTTATTTGAATTTTATTTGTGTCATCTACCAAATTAAAATACCTCACACGGTACTCGTGGCCTCATTTCTGCAGCATTACTTAAAAATGTAAGAAAATCTCCTTTGAAAAGTCCCTTACCTCTAAAACTCTTCTGTTGACTGAGGAGTCCAGCTGCAGTTGGAAGAACTCCATATCTGTACATATCAACCACCCCCAGGAGGCTTGTGCTTACCATCTCAGCTGCATGTCACTCCAACTCAATTAAGACTGGACTGGAAAACTGGTCCAAAGAGACCGGAGACAGGAGTGACAGCTGGAGCAAGAGAAGGAAAGAGCAGAGTGGGAAGGCGAAGTGGATGAAGAGAAAAAAATGTAACGATAAACAGGGATGAGACAAGGGGGTAATGAGAAGAGCTGGAGGATGAAAAGGAGAAAGTGGAGAGAAAGGAACAGAGTGAGGGTAAGACAGAGAGGACGATGTGAGAGAAAGAGAGCGGCGACAGCAGGTGTGAATTCATAGGGAGTTTTGAGAGAGACTCTGTTCTTAGTTTGAGCACACACTGATGTCTCAGTCTGATGATCAGAGAAGTCTTTCTCTGCTGGGGTAAAAACTGCCCAGCTGCTGGGAAGAAGAGGGAGGGGCAGGATGGAAGGAGAGGATGAAGGAGAGGATGGAGGGATCTGAGATGGACACTGGAGGCAGAGCTGGCACTCATCCTTTCCTGGCCCTCTTTTTTGCCACCAGTCTCATCCTCCTCTCCCTATAAGACCTTTCTCTCTCCCTCTGTGCATCTCAGTAATAAGCGATGCCCTGATCCAAAACACAGGCCTTTGTGTTTGTGGGACTCGACCGGACAGATCACTGTGGGAAGGAGGAAGACACACTGCAGAGATGCCAAATCTCTCTCTCTGCTCAGCAGCCTCACCAGTTATCATTTTCTCTGTCTGTATGTATATGAATCAAAATGTGATGTTTAATTATAGAATATTTTGGCAGGAATTAGCACTTGCATGAAACCAATTTCTTTGACAGATGAGCTCTTCAGAGTTTAGTATTGGATTCTTTGTACTGGGGAACTAAAGGGACATTCTGGTACCCACACCTAATATATTAAATATTTTCATGTGGTGCATATTGTGTTGTACCACTCATGCTAGTCATCCTCACTACCTTAAATACTGAATGTTCAACTAAAGAAGATGCTGGTCGATGGTACAAAATAATCCAACATGTAGAAAGAAATAGAAATGTTTGCTACATGGCTTCAATAGCTCTCAAACATAGGTTCTTCCACCTAATGATCCAACTAGGCTGCAGCTATAAATGTTAAGCTGTTAAGATGTAAATGTTAAGCATTATAAATGGACTTGGTCTGGGAGTTCTATAGCTCTTGATCACTGGCTAAATGGTTGAAATTGAAATTTTAAAGGTGTTCTGGTAAGTTAAAGACTTTGTTAAAAGACAAAGTAAGTTGGGCTTAGTATCTATAAAACATTATGAAATTATTTATTCATGTTAATAGCGTCAAGTGTTCCGACTTCCTGTATAAAAGCTTTATAAACTGTGTTGTATGCTTGCCTCACAGTAGGAACACATTCATACTGGGGCCTTATCTCAAATCTGTGCTTGACTAAATGTGCTTGTCTTGTTTTCGCCACACATGAAAAAAATGAATTGATGTGATGCTTTTAAAAAAAAAACATTGTTGTGCTGCAAAGATTTCTAGCCACCTACTGAGCTGAAAATGTCAAGAATGAACAACCTGAGAGTGATGCATAAATTTTGGGCCTCAGCAGCGTTACAGTGTCAGTTTTGACAAAATGCAGATTTCCTTAAGACATGACCCTGTTCTCATTGTGCCGGGCAATAATGGATGCCAGTGGAGTAATGGCTGAACCTTACAAGCCATTGCACACGCGTGCATGTGTGTATGTGTGTACGCATTGTGTGCAGAAACAAAAGCTAATACTTCGGTGCATGTTTGCAGCCATGAAGAATTGTGGGGATATGTTTATCCCAAAAATCAGACTAATACCTAGGAGGCACAATGCTGTCTTTGAGGATAGTGTGTGTATGTCTGTGAGTATGTGTGCATTTTGGTTGTGCTTGGTTGTGTGAGAGATGACACAGCCGCGATCCCTTGGGGAGAACAGATACCAATAGCCATCACTGCAGAGGAATCCTGAGGGACAGCAAGCTTTCACTGGCACTGTCTATGCCACTATCTTTCTTCAGTGACAAAAATACACTTCATAAACCTGTCTCACTCTCTTCCACCTTCTTTCCTTCTGTCTCTCTCACCCAAGCAAAATCTTGCAACAGTCTTTCCGCATCACACTCACTCATTTCCAATTATGAGGCAGGTAGCTGCCGTTCCAAGACAATAGCTCACCAAACTTGATTACCTGTTCCCATGGAGCCGGTGGGACAACAGATGAAGTCTGAGGTATTGAACGTAGCTAGAGCGTCGGCTCATGTTGCTTAGAGACTGCCTCATTTATCAAGACAGGCACACGCGAGTCAATGTGGGGAGAATTTTTAATAATATTCCATTTGAATAATTTCCACTCAGAATTATTTTATATCTAATATTTTTGGCACAGTATGTTTGCGAGAACAGAGAAAGCAGGAAATAAGAACTTAAACTGGTTTAAGAAGCACAACGTGTATGTGTTGTGTATCTTCTGTTGATGGCATGTTGCAGACTTTTTTTTTTTCATATGTGGCTACTTTGATTCCTCGCACATCAGTCAACTTGCTGTTTTTGAGCTTCTGAAATTAGCTTATATGAAAAACAGTATTATATGTTTGTTTTTTTGTGGAAAAAAGCATTTGGATTTACTTTGCCAGTGGATTGCCTTCTGTATACATGCAATGTTGTTTGATTTCGAAGAAAGCTCACCTGCATTGCAAGAATATCACCACCTTGATCCTGCTGTGCCACCAGAAAATTCCAGTTTGGTGCATCTCGACGGTACATTTGGAGTCTTGGAAAGGACACTACACAAAGTTTAGTGCCCTTTCAAAGTTGCGAAACATATTCATGTATAGATTAAATGTAACCCGGTGTCAGTAGCTGTGTGACTGAGGGAACGTGTTTCTATAGCAACCTTCAGCTCTATGATGGATTGCAAAACCCATATGTGCCCGTGCACACAGACACACACACACTCTCCTGCACAAATTCAGATGCACACACAAACATCCTTTTTCATTTGTTCACACACAAACTCTCCAATGTACCCGTCCACACACACACACTCTCGACTCAGCAGGAAGACCAGACTGTATTTGATGACCTGAGGCTCTCATGCTCCTCAATCTATGAAGCAAAGAAACAGCTTTTAGGTGCAGAGATAAACAACAACAGAACAGTCTCTCGCTATAGGGAGATGTGGGGTAGAACCTTAAAGATTGTCAGTAGGTGGAGAGCGAGACAGACAGAAGGTGTGTTCTCTATCTCCTCATTTGACAGCACTATAATATGAGCCAGCAGCTGAGATTTGGACAGAAGCAAAAACACCATCTGTATCTGAGAAACACGTGTAGCCATCCTACTCCCTGATATTAATCCTGTCACTGATAAGCTTCCTAGTTATGACCATTAAGCACAGACTGTACATTATTATGATAAAAATACACTTTTGCAGTTGGACACAAGCCTGCTACTGATCCACTTCATTAATATTGATGCCACACAGATTCACCAGATACAAGAGCTCAAGGATATTCACCTTTTACCTTCACTATGAAGTTACTTGCACTTTACATGCATGTCAAAGCAAACACACAAAGAGAAGAAAAACAATAAACAGCTTTATCTTTCAAATATGGCGCAAATCCCATAATTACAATGCTCATCACAGATTCTCGGTGTTCCTCCCTGTTAATCATATGAATTATAATTGCTTCATGAATATTTTGAGGGGAAAAGCAACCCATTTTAACCTGAGGTGAAGTCTGCCTCTATTTCAAGGCCAATTGACCTGAACAACACCTCTTCCCCTGCTTCCTTTTCCTTCTCATCTCACCCTCACTTCGAGCTGAAAGTAAAAACCTGTAACTGTGAAAGCGCTGAACTCAATAACAGCAACTTTATCTACTAGATAGTGAAGCAATGACAGATGACTGTAGTGGCTTAATATATTTGTTTTGCTTTTTTTTTCTCTAAAATGTCTAAAATGTGTCCAGGAAACATGTAGTGAATCAGTCACACATTTTAACATGTACATAAATGCTGCTGCAAATGAGAAATCAGAAATGACTACTGACAAATAAAAACAAAATAAATGAACATATAACTCATAATGCATATGTATATTTTGTATATTTTATACAGTACATACATGTTTCAGTACAGGCTGTTGTATTCAAATCTTGTATATGCATATGACATAAAATACATTACACGTAATGCTCACTTGTATAGGCAGATATGTATATGTACACAAGGCTTTACGGTGTGCAATAAGTCAGTCAAGATTATAAAGAGGTCATGATATCGTCCTTGACTGGACATTTGTTCTTTTGCATGAGATGATGCTGAAGCAACAGCTTGCACTTCTCATTATTTCAGCAGACATATTTTCAATCCTTCTATGGATTCACTTGATACTAAACTAAACAGCAGGAGCTGAAGACATAATGCAGTGTGTGAAGGGCACAGGAGGTAAAAATGAATCATACTCTCCTGATTATCCAAAGTGGTATTTTCTAGATGGAGGAAATGAATGTGCATTAATGGACTACTGCAGATCCCCCCCTTTTATGTATGGAGGGTGGGATCTGCAGGAGGACTTTGTGCATTCAGTTCACCTGCTCACAGCCAGTCAGCTACACGGCACTTAAATAATGTTGTACCTGAGTTCTTTCATCTCTCTCATCATCTCTCTCCATCGTGCTGCCTCCTTTCTTTTTCATAAAGACCAGTGTCTTGCTGCTCATTACAAGCCTCATGAGAACTACTGGGGACTGCACCCTACTAAAACCAAGCCATGCTCTTCTGTCTGTTGGCATCTGATCATTTCAAGAGACACATAAGTACAACATTTGCTTATGTGTACTGTATGCCACGTCCTGCCTTTATCCTACTCTGCACTGACAGGCCAACACCAAATGCTAGAAGACACACAACCTGACAGCTACTCTCACTAGCTTTGCACCTCAGCTTGTGTAAATCAGCAGTGAGCCTGACGTGTAAGGTTAAAAGCAAGCATTTTCGTACACTCAGTTTCACACTCAGAAGCAAACCATCTGTAAAGATATACATACATCACATACATACCAGCAAGACTGGTTGAAATATATATGAAATGTAAAAAAAAGGTTAAGATTGCTTTGTTTGCTTTGTTTTATTCATCATCCAAAAACATCAAAAACACTGTACATCATCACTTTGTTTTTCTTTTTTTTCTTTTTTACATTTTACACGCAAGCTGTTTTGACAAAAAGAAAAACACAGGGGACGCTTTCAAAATGGTTTTCTTATAATGACTTTGTGAGGCATTATAAATCTGCAGTCAGCCCAGACGGTTCACTGTGAGTGCTTAACTAAACAGAAAAAGAAGGTATTTACTTACGGTGGGAAAAACACAAATAATATTGCTCTGTTTGGGACTAAAATTATGGAACAACGCAGATGAAAGTTTTTAAACACACCAGGCAGGCAGGCATCTGTCTTCCATAGGGTGGAGAAGTATGATGATGCACATACAGACATACAGTCACACACCAGGCTTTGCAGGTCATCATGTCTGAGGCTACTGGCGAAAACAGCCTATTCTTATTTTAACCATTACAAATACTGCAGAGTACTCGCAGGTAATTATTCATTAATCACAAAATTCAGACTGTAGGAAGACCTTGAAATGTCTTTATTAACTGACCAATACCAATCATTTAATCTTCTGCTCTAATTTACAAAAATATGCATATTTTAATGTGTCAGTTCTCAGTTTGCCTTAGTCATGTAAATGTGTTTGTCTGTTTGATCATTTTTGTGTGTTTTTGTGTGCCGTGTACGATTTTGTAATCAACATATTTATGTTTAATTTACATCTATTGTAATTACGCATCGAAATGTGCAAAAAAGCGGGATGATCCTTTAAAGCAAATTAAAAAGAGTATAAGTTTGTACCTTGTGAAGAAGTTAAATTCATGTCACAAACATGACACACAAAGTACTCTGAACATTTCAGATTCCCTCACCCAAACCCCGAAACACAAAAAACACACAACAAGTAAAAAAAACAACCAACAAACCAACAACTACTTATTTAGGTCCATGTTTGAGGGTGAAATTGCTGTTGAGCAACAGCTGTCTGCTGTAAGATTATATTATCTTCTGTACACAGGATTAGTCTGTAACTTAAATGTCAATTTCCTGCCCAATTCCCCCACATGGATCAATATATTTCATCTGTTCTTCTGTGCTCATCATCAGCAGAAACATAATACAGCTCTGGTTCTGGAACGCTAAGAACAAGTCATTACAATAAGATGCCCTTTTTATTTCCATTAAGTCATTCCAGCAGTGTCGCATTTTATTAACTTCAGAGATTTAGTTTGAGTCTTATAGAACAATACAAAATATCAGCTTTTAGAAATGATGCTCCGTGTCAGATACGTCATCCACCTCATTCCGCATGTGCGTATATTTTCAATATAAAGTTGATCATGCATTTTTTTGTTTCTTTCTTTTATGGGATAATTGATAGGCCACTGATAATGATTTTAGCTTGGTTATTATAGATATGTTCATTTTAAGCTGCCATTATGATATATTATAATAAATCACTTTTATTAAGATACAGAGTTTTGTGCTCAGACATACAGTACTTGGTTTTTTTGCATAAATATGTCTGCACAAAAACCCTGGGTACAAAATGGCTTTTCACATTAAAAATCTGTTGTGCACCTTAAAACAGATATTAAACAAGTATTTTAAAAAGTCTATGACCTTTCATATACCTGTACAAATTTGTAGCAATAAAAACTGGAATAACATTGTAGAGATGATCTTCTGCACAGGTCTTTCTCAGTAATGATAAAAATTTAACTTGCTGACCTTTTACTAAAACATATTTGTCCAAGGTTGTAATCTTTTGTTCTGTTCAGCAGCAGAACCGCAAGTGTCAAGTGTTTATCAGTTTGTCTCTTTGCTCACTTAGGCTTTTCGTCTCATTAAATCCATCAGTAAAATCCTTTGTTTAAACTTTTCTCCTCCTCTTTCACCTCATTTGTTCTCTAGCAGCTCAGACTCTTTCTGTCAGCTCACTGGCTGAGTCTCTGATAGTCTTTCTCCCAGAATTTTTCACATTGTTCCTTCCTCAGGAGTAGCAGTCGCTCTCGTACTGCCTGCAGTGGGATAAAAAGGAACTGGGTCTTTCTTTATAGAAGAAGATTTGGGGACAAATGTGTGACCATGGTTAATAATCAGCTGAACAATGCTGCCATCTGATCTTGTTTAGTGATTTGCAGAATTATTAATTTGTTTCAAGAGATGTATTAGAAAACCAGTCAAACCAGTAAATTGGTCTGTGATTCTGGCTGTGACCCCCCCCCCCCCCCCACACACACACACACACACACACTTGTCCGTCCCCGCTCTGCATGTGGAACAGTTAGTTGTTCACAGTGAAGAAGCTAGAGGGAGCTATGGGTGTTTAATATCCACACTCAGACTTCCTCTCTCACATTGACAGCACATAAACACACACGTAGACATCCATACCTACACGGCCACACACAGACACAAACACGCACAGGTGAGTTTTTAATATCTCATGAGCATCTCACAGATTGGTATCGACCCAGGATGCAAACATGTAAAATGCAGCGTCTATAGTCAGCTGACCCAGAACAGGACCAATAGGAAGCTTTTAAGTGCACCCTACAGCAGCCTCAAACCAATGAAACAAGACATTATACCCACAGCCCTAAGCAGGACTGGGTTGCTCACTCAGGAGTACATGTATTATGAGGCACCATTGCTCAAGGTAGTGAAAGAAAACCCTCGATAGGTGACTGACAGTTTGGCTTATAGCTCACAAGAAACTTATTCTGATTTCATCCTTGTAGAATTTCACTATTAAGACAAATACATTCAATACAGGGCACATTTACATTTCATTATACAGTGTTCACAGAGGCATATGTATCTCAGAGAGATTGTTTTATTTAGAATTTTGCAGGAGTCTTGGTCATTGGTCATTCAAGCAGCACAGCAGATGTTGTTTGGTCAGGTTTTATTAGTTTCTTTGTTGTCTCTTGAGGCAGGCTACAACATGTTACTGAACATTTGAAATACAAATCCATTCAGTAAAAATTTCCATATGTACTGCAGTTACTCAGTGTGTTAAAACAGATGAATCTACTTATTTTCTCTTCCAGTCAAGACCAGTGCAAAGATAAAATGTTGTGAACCTCTTTGGGAGGTGATCACCCTCAAAAGAAGTACCACATAGGTTTGTATCCAGATAAAAAAAAGGATGTAGCAAACGGCCACAGGCTTTGGCCATTGTCCTGATGATACACGCCTACTCACCAACTGTCATTGCTGATTGAAACCACAGAATGTTCCTAGTAATCTCATTCCCCCAGAATGTGAAAGGACAAGAGTCTGATTTGAGTTCAACCCTTCTTTTGTAAGATTACAAAAGGATACAAAAAGATTTTTTTTTTTTGCCAAACAAATGGTACCCTGTAAGTACTCCATGTACCTGCAAACAATCACCTTACCTGAACCGCAGCTTTTTCCTGAACCATTTTAGTGTCAACTGTCACACCTTTTCAACAGCATGTGCTGTTTTTTTGCCTTTCACTCCTGCATCTCTTGTACACTGCAAAGTGTAACCCCAAAGTGAGATAATATACAGTAACTATGCTTTTATGAAATGATAATAGGTTATTCTGCTTGTTAGATCACTATATTCATAACATAAATACTCATGAGAAAAAAGCATGGGCAACCATTATGCATGCACAATCAACATAATTCTGACAGGATTACTGTAAACAGAAAATAATATTTAATATTTAATTACATTTCAGTAGCATAATTTATTTGAATAATTCACTGTGCATTTATTCAATGTTGAATAGTAACTTGTACCTGTTAAATGTTAATTAGATAATTTAACATATGAATGGCCAAAAAGACTTATGTTATGCACAAATTTATGTTTCGCAGCGCAGGTGTCCCCAGCTACCAGCTGCCTCCAGATCAGGTCTATGAATGAATAAATAAATTAATAAATGAATGAACAACTTCACGTCAAATATCAACAATATGATATTTTTTTCTTCCAGTGAAACCACTTCAATTAGGCTGGTCACATACAGTAGTAGTTCCAATAATTTTTGGAGAAAAAAATTAACCTTATTGATTATTGTCACAATCACACCGAATCATCACCGAAACACTCACTTATATCAAGCTTTGTTCCTTAGATGTCATGCATTCCTTAAGTAAGATGCCAATTTAAATATCCCTTTTTCAAACAACCATTTCAGTTGTTGTGAAGCATTTATGTCTGTCATGACAGTCATATCCTTCATGTCACTAAACGAAATATGACAGCTCCCAGTACAAAACTAACACTAAAAGGGGCAAAATCCAGCTCTTATTTGAGCACAAATAGATTGTTGTCTTTGACAGAATGAGTAGTAGGTTAAGAAGTGCATCATTTTCAGTATAAATATCATGTTTAATATCACAGTAAGTACGCAGCTTTGGTTTACCCTAAAGCACCCAAAGCTTTGGCCAATGCGCCATCCACAAGGCCCATCTACAAGGTTGTTTTTGAGGTCATTGGTTGTTTTCTTTTTTTATTTCTTCTTTTTTGCATTTTTATTTGTCCCCATTTTAGAGTCAACATAAAACTCAACTTATAATTTTTTTTATTTAACACTCAATTGCTTCTGTGCACTCATAAACTTTTTAGCTCTGGCAAACTGAAGTCACCTTAGTAGCTCCTATAAACCTGAGAGAAACATTGGCTTGGAGTCAGACAAGTTCAGTAAAGTATAAACGTATAATTCAGCGCTTCGGAGTGTATAGAGTTTTTATTTCTGCCAAGTGATTCTCCCAAAGGGAGAACAACCTGGCCACTGGTTCATTGGCCCAGTGGCTAAAAGCTACGTTGACTGAGCAATAAAAGTTTCTTCTTTTCCACCTATTACCTCTGCATTTTTATTTCATGTGTCATAAATATAATAGCATGTGCAATGGCCCACTGTATGCTGCAAAGTTTTTTTATGTGTGGGCAGGTGTGGTTTTGGAAAATTGAAATAATCATCAGGTGTGGGCTGTGGCAGGTTAATAACAGCAAAGTCAGAGTTGACCTGAATCAAAGTCAACAGCTTTATTGATCAGTTACACACTATAACATTAAAATATTTCAGCACATCAAAATTACATACCCATTTATGATGTTTGCTGCAGTGGGGTCCCAAACATCATAAATGGGGGTGTGATGGAAAGCTATCTTTCATTATGGATATAACAGAAGTTTTCTTTATTCAAACAGTAACACATTCGCCGCATTACAAGAGCCCGTTTGGCTTCCGCGTTATCTCTTGACAGAGGTTGCTACAGAATGCAGTAAAATGTCACATACAGTACCTTGCAATTTAAATTCCTGTGAATGTAAATCCATTCAATTGGATTTTCACAGGCCCAGCAGATGTCCAGGCTGTTGTAATGTTTGAATCTACCACATCTGAGCTCTTACTGTTTGCCAACCATGACCACTCAAAGGGTTTCAGCACTTGCACAGTAGTTCCAGCTAAATTCAGCGATGTGTTCTCTGTAGCCTGCAGATTACTGACTGACTAGACTTGAAAACATATTTTAGTAAGTGAAATTCTATGCACATATAACATTAAATGAGGTACAGATACAATTTTATCTGCAATATTGCAAAAAAAATCTCATATTTTACAGTACAAATAGGACAGTGTTTGAATTTTGGTGGTCACGTAGTGCAGAGAGATTGGTTCAATCCAGGCAGAGGGCAAGTGCTGCTCAGATCCAGAGATTGTTCATCACCCCCAGACCCTTCAGTGGCCTTCTTCTTAACATCGCCTCTCTCTGAAAATGAACAAATGGACAACAAGATAAGTTTGTGTGCTGCAGCATGTACCACAATACTTATTGTTGTTTGGGCTGCAAGGGTCTAAAGGCAGCTAACTATTGAAGCACCATCAGACAGCGGACCATAGAGCAGGGAGGGTTATTTGTTTCATCTGTCCTCAGGGCTCACAGCCATTCATCATACAGAAAAGGCTGAGCAGCTATCAATGCATGTTCAATAACAAACAGGACTGGATTGCCACCACACCTCTTGCAGGTGAGCAGACTTTCATATGTGTTAAACACAGCATCTGGAGGTTTCACATGTGCAGGATAATACACTTTCTTCTTCAAAGGCTGATCACCTTGGTGTTGACCTCTCCACCTCCCCCTCCATTCTCCAGCTCTATTTCCCTCAGTCCTGTTTTTCCACAGGTTTGGAGCAATTGAACATGCTGGAACGCACAGGTTGCGTTATTTAAGAGACCAAGGTAATAGAAAAACATGATCAGTGCTAACAGTCAAAAATATAATGTTAGTGCTCTGCTGAGGCCAGCAAGAGCAAACTCAGAAATCCAAGTCCTTCCACTCAAGCTGCACACAGCAGCAATGATGTGCCTTATTTGCTACGAAAGCTTGTATGTTTTCTCTCCTGTGTAACTTCAACTTGTCCCTTCTTTCCCAAGCTCATTTTAGAGCCTTTGAGGGAACACAAGAGAGGAAATTGTTGTGGAGTATAAATAAGTCACGTCGCATCAGTGGTGCAGTAATGTGTTTCTAATGACCGTCTAAAATGAGAAATCCTCTTCTATTAAGCTGAGGTAATTAATAACAGAAAAAAATGAACTGACGATGAGCAGCAAAACAATATGTGGTGTGCTTAACTAACGAGCCAGTAGTATAGATTTATGCTGATATATTCCTATGACAGATAGAGGCACTGAAGTACAGTCAGTACAGAGACCTCCAAGCTGTGTTCTCTGACACCATTTGAAATAATCCATTTCTTGTAAACAAATATATTGTTTTTGTTAACTTTTGTTAACAGTTGAAAATTGGCCAAGTTTTGATATCTGTGTAACATTATTAATATTGGAAATGAATGAAGATGGGTGGATTGCATTTTATTGTGTGATTGTTGGAGTGAATACAGTACTTTAAAAAAAATAATCTTCTGACAATTGAACTCCACAGTTTTTTTAGTGCAAAATCTTTGATGTTGATGATTAGACTGCTGAAATGACCAAGGCATTCATGCTTTCATCTCGATCCAAGGGTCAAATGTTCCCAAATGAGGCTGAGTTTTGCCTGGTCTGCAATATTTGTTTCTTTGTATTTCTCAAGGCCATTATAAATGAATAAAGTCCTCCAGTGATGCTAATGTTGTCTTTTGTGTACCTGCAATGAGGGGTTCCTCTGGCCTCTGTTTTTTTGTGTAATTTTACAGTGATCTTGGCTTTGATGTTGCCTGTGCATGGCTTAGCTTTAGACCTACTGTATATAATGCCCTCTGATGTCTGCTCCTTATTTCATGCCCTCTGGATCTATGCCAGAAATCCACCTTTCATGCACACACATCTTAAGATGCACCATTATTTTTCTGCATCAGGTTCATGTCAAATGTCAGGGAACTGTTTTTACACATTGTTCAACCTTAGTTAAGAACAGAATCACCTAGACTCACTGTTTTCAAGTGAGATAAATGAATCAGGAAGGAAATCATTCATCACCAAATACATTCTGTGTGTTGCCCATACTTGCAAATTTCCCACTTGTGGGACTAATAAAGGATTATCTTATCTTATCTTATAGTTGTGTGAATATGTCAGTGGCACGATGACAATATTATAAATAAACTGTGCATATTATGATGACACATCGAGCAGCGTCATATCCATATAAGTCCTCTCTGCATACAGTACATCTGCTTCACATGTCAGCAGTTGCTGCTGTATGTGCATGACAGCTGACATCAACGGGTTTAGTCACTGACAGTTTATGCCATCACTGATGTCAGTACACATACCACTAACTCTATGGAAAACTTAGTCACTGACAGCAATCCCAAAACCATTTTAACAATTTTTCTGCCATTCTTTCTCTCTTTAAGAATTTCTTCGTTAGTAGCACCCTACAATTCAACAATAATGAACATTCACACAGAATACATGGCAATTAAAGCAATGTCCCGCAGGATTAATTGGCAGTTGAGAGCATCTTGGTCACTGACAAGGTAAGAGAACTACCCCTATTATATAACTGCCACATGCCACACCACCTCGAGGTTTCACAACATTTCACACATTACACTTCTACTCATACAACATGAGCATTCTAATGACTACTTTTATATCTACAAAAATATGTCAACAGCATATATAGCCTAATAAAATTACATTATTATTTAAGTATTAATTATCATAATGACCTGCCATTCTTTTCCTTACCTGTACTTTATTCTGGGGTGATATTTGTGCCACTCAAATAGAGTGATAACTTTTTTAAATTGTTTGCATCCAGAACCTGATTTTAGTCACTGAGTCAAACTGCTGCACTGTGAGACATGTTTCATCTGCAATAAAAATGTGGCCATAGAATCCCAAATGGTACGACCATTTCTTTTTACTTGACTCTTTCTTGAGACTATAAAAAGTGATAGTTGTTCTTTGGAGCGCACACAAAAAAGAGAAAAGGAAAAAGAAATACTATGATCACAATTTTCATGAGAAACAAACATGTCAGCCAGTGCAGTGGTTTGACCCAATGGTGTGTTTCTAACAGTTTGTGAACAACAAAAAAAGCTCTATGTCACAGACAAAAGAGCTAAAAGCATGTTCTAGATTAACAGATGTTGAAATGAGTAGACACAATTCATTGTTGGTTTCAGCCTTTTTCGATGATAATAATATTGATTCTCATTGACAATGCTATGAGGTTTCACTTCTTGTCCAAGAACACCTTTACATGTAACTAGAAGAAACTAGGAATCGAACAACTGACCCTGGGGTTTGTAGATGACTGCGCTACTAATTGAGATACTGCTGCCTTTTTATATTATATCCACCATTTGTCCATTGGATATGTAAAATATGTGCAAATTGGGACAAACTGGAATAGTTCATAAGAAAGAAGAATTGAAATTGCACAGAAACATGCTGGAAGAAATAAGTAAGCTACATGTAGTGGCTTCATTCCTTAACATGGCGTCACTGGAAAACAGAAGACCAAGACAGTCGGTCCACTAGTTGGGGCTAAACTTCACCACATACACACGGACTCCTCACTGCGCCACAGACCAATTAAAAAAAAAAACAAAAAAAAACGCGGTCTTTTTAAAGGCAGTCAATGCTCCGCCCACTCTTCCTCAGCTGAAAACACCTGCTGCTGCTCCTTTAGCATTTTGTGGTTTTTAAGCTAGCTCGTCTGCCAGCAACATATAAATGTGACTTTATGACGCTTTGTGGAGGAATATTCACAGTTTATACTTCTATCCATCAAGGTAAGTGCCTATTTGTTGCTGTTTATTGCGTGTTGTGAGTCATTAATGTGCTTTGCTTGGTCAGTGTTTGTGTGTTTGATAAGATGGCTGCCATTGCTGCTTTGGTAGTTTGTTTGTTTGTGCTCGATGTCTGGCTTCTAACTTAAATTTCTGCAGTTTAAAAGCAGCGATTTTAAAAGCAGCGATTTTAACAGTAGCGATTTTAACAGTAGCCTAATAGTCTTGAGTCAGTTTATTGTGGCAATATCTTATTTCCCTTGCTTTTGATTTGGTGATCTTACAGTCAGTGTTTTTAACTGGACATTGGATGTCACACATTGAACTAAAGCTGTACTTTTGTTTCATTCTCATTTTTAAGTTTATTTCCATGTAATAATGGTCATTGTGGCAATAAGTCAAAGTTTGTGTCCCTCACAGTGTGACGTCCGGAGCAGTGTTTGTGGTTTATGCCTGTTTTGTTCATCTCTGCTGGCAGTTGTTTTTATTGTGGTTGCTTTCCGACTTGCTTTATGATGTGTTCATGCTGTCTATTAATGTAATAGTGAAATGTGACTACTCATTTTAGAATTGTATGGGTGTTTGTTGGCTAAATTGATTTTGAAACATATTTCCCTCATGGTTGTTGCCATTCTTTTGGAGGGGGCTACTGTTCCCTGCTGGGCTATAGTGGAGGATATTGGCAGCAGGAAAACATAAACATCAGTGTAATTTTGAAATGCACTCTGCACATTCAATTATTTCCATGTAATAGTGTCATAGTGGAGACTCGATGTAGCTTTTGACACAAATAAGATTGTTAAGTTGGCATTTTCTGGACAAATTTAGCGAAACATTAGAAACGTTCCACTCAAAGCAATGATTTTTTTTAACTTATTTTCTTGCCTTCGTCACTCTTGTCACTCTTAAGCCTGAATCTGATGCTCATCTTAGCTGTTTTGCAATATGGCTGCTGACCCTGCTTTGCTGTTGTGCTTGCCCAGGTGCTTATTTCTGCTGTTTATGTGTGCAGTGTTAATAACATTAGATTTTGTCATTGTTGTTATGCTTCACGCTGCTGATTTATCTAACGTGTAAATACAAACGTGTTTATGTATTATAGCCTACAACATACTTGCCTGTTTGTTATCAAACACAAGTAGATTCTCATTTTAATCTTTTGTACACATTTTATAGTCTGCCTGCCTACAGTGTGAAAATGTGGCTTTTAAAGATTTGACAACTCTTAAATTTTTTTTTGTGCTTTTAAGAAAAAATGCATGTCTTGGCTCTGTTTGGTTTGTATTTTGTGTGCTTGTGTACAATATGGCTGCTGACAGTGCAGCATATTATTATACTATTATATGCTTGTCTATTGGTTGCTAATTTTTTCTGCTGCCATATGTGTGCTACAGAAATATAAATTGTGATTATTTGTGCAGCAAATTTATGTTTAGTAGTTGCTGGACTTGATTTGTTTTTTCTTTGTTGAATTATATAATGAGCTTAAGGGGTGCACAGATAACTGTAATCTTGCTCAAATTAATGTTTGAAAAAATTTTCCTGAAATGTTGGTATTTGTCACACTTTTGATATTTCACTATGCATTATAATGAATGTTAACACTGATATATCAGTGTAAACACAGCAGACTATTGTGACAGCTTATTTTACTGGTCTTTTATTGTCATTAGCTCAGTGTTTCTTTTCTTGGACATATGGTGACTGGACCTGCCTCAATATTTTGTGCTTCTCTGCTGGTGGCAAATTTTTGTGGCTGTCATGTGCAGCTATGTTCAGTGTGTGCAATGGTATTTATTTGTTTGGGTTGTTTTCTGACTTGCATTATGGTGCTTTCATACTGCCAGTGTTTGTCCATTACTAGCTACAGCCTCATCTGTTGGTTGTGGCATCACTGTAGTCTTGTCTGTCTGATTCATATATTTTCTCTCTAATATTGTCTTCATGAAAAACTAAACATGACTTTTACCACGCACAGGGAAAGGTATGCCATGTTGCCATTTTATTCTTCTTCTTCTGTAACAGTATTGCATTATTCTCCATGGAGAATAATAATCCTTTAGGTGGAATTTGCAGCATGTGATATCTTTTGTTTGAGACCAGTTTGCAGTATGAATCTGTGCTCTGCTCCACCATCTTAAGCGGCTGTTCACTGCTTCTGCTAACATGCATGCATATTCTCATGTGCTGTTGAATTTTGATTTTCATGATTTTATGCTGCTGATGTATGTGTTGGTGAATTATAAGAACAGGTTATATTAACTTTATAGATGTTAACATGGTTGCAGTCTTGCTTGCAGCCCATTCACCTTTGCTTGTTCAGTCAGTGTTTTATACATTACAGTATGGCTGCGGGGCCTGATTTACTGCTTCCTGTTGGCTGCTAATTACACAAACTGTTATCTGGGTGCAGTGATAATTTTTGGCATTGTGTTAGCTGTTGTCTGACTTTGATCCTTTTATGCTGCTGATTTATGTAGGGTTCAAATATTGGAGTTTTATCAAACTCTGCACAGTTTGATTGTCACATTCGTATTTTTCTTTTCACTGTTATTAAACCTAGGAACATGCTGAACATGTTGGTTCAGCATGGCATATTTTTCTTGCACGCAGGCCATTAATATCCTAATATACCTTTTTAATAATCACTCAATGGAAAATGTCTTAGACTTTATATTGGGTAAAGACTTACAGAAATATTAAACTCAGATAAATAGTTTGACAACTTACTTATTACTTTTATCTTTTAATATTTATTTACATTTCATACAGTATCTGCCAATTCTGCATTGATTTGTAGTGGGGCTTTGATAACACTATTGTAACACCATTATCTTGAAGGTGTTTATTGGTTGCTAATGTTACACAGTGTACTGTTTATTTCTGGTCTTTAGGTCACTCAAATTAAGGCACTTCTGGAAGTAGCACAATAAAGAAAAAAGTGGCCATTGTGTCTTAAGGCACTGCAAGGGTGACATTGAGCAGATTCTGTGGAGCTCCAAGGCGATACGGACTTACAACCTCAGTGAAGTGCCCGAGCAAGGGCACTTCCGAGGTTGTTCTCCTTTTCCCTAACAAGGGACTGAGTTGGCAGTAGTACAAGGCCAGGATAAATGGAAGTACATCAGAGTAGAGGGATGAGATTATCCTGGCTGGGATTTGGATTGGGACTTGAAGGAAACGCTGAAGGTGGGAGTACAGACGAAGTTCTCACCTAAGCTACTGCAGGCTGGCAGAGCGCAGTCAGCTGAAAGGTGAGAGAAAAGCCTGAGATATTGAAAGTTCCTATCGACATCTCTCTAGTCTGTGCAAAGAAAATGGACAAAAGCATTAAACTGTACGTGTGAGTGTTTGTGTGTCTGAATGTGTATTAAGATATTGGGCCCAGCTGTGTGCAGGTAATTTAAAACTGGTACAATAAAGTGATATATCTACGCTCTATTAAAACTTGCGAGATAATAAAAGCAATTATTTGGGCAAAATTAGACATTCTGTTGTTTCCAGCAGTTAGAATTCCCTTGCTACTACATGCAATTAGCGGCACTTCAACAAGCAGTTTTGTACTTGTGCGTCATGGAATATTTCATCGACCAATTAAGCTGCCCACTGCTTACCTAAACCTCAGGAAGTTAAGAGTTCTCCAGAGCTTGTCGGCACAGCAAGAGCATGTAAACTTCATGCTCTGAGCTCAAGACAGTACAGAGGAGATTAGCAAATGGCAAGCATGACCTTATTAAAGACGTTGTCACTTCTGGAGAAATGTGCTGAATACTAACAGGGCCCTGTGCTACATTAGCAGGCTCTCAAAGAAAGTACATCATCAAATTTTCATAACCCTTCAGCTTTTGCCTTTGCGGGACACATTTATTCAAGTTATTGTCATTTGAAGTAACAAAACACATGGTGGAGCAGGATTTAGTTTTACTTTTGTTTTCTGTAAGCAAGTTATTTTAACCACATACCAACATCTGAGTTGCCTTAGCAGCACATTTATAGGAATAAGACCGCAAGTTTAGCGGGTGTTTTAAACTTTATGTGACAACTTTATATCTATATATTATACATTTAAAATTGTTTTAAGTGCTGTACAACATACTGTGGCAAACTCTTATTGACTGCTTGCTTTGAATCACGTCACTATAGTGGTCATCCCTAGGATGTGTCTAGGTTATTCTGTTATGTAGTTTATTTTATTTTTTTTAGAGTCTTTGTTGTAGACTCTTTCAATGTTTCCTTGTTTGTTGTAGTGGCAATCACCAGCTTAATGTTTAGGTTTCCTTTTTGCTGTATGTGCATTTGATGTGGATTGACTAGAACTTATCACGGTGTCCTGGATTTTTACAGGGAACAATGTTTTTTATTATTTTTATTTTTTTTAAGGTGATTTAGTTTGGCATACAATTTAAATGGAAATCCCAGTTGGACAGATTTGTCATCCAGCAAAAATGTTTAGTTATGCACTTCCTCTTCTACTCCAGCTTATGTTGTTGCTTGTCAGATGTCACAAACTGGAGAAATTACCTAGTGAGCAGAGAACCTATAGATGCTTTACATAGTCAATATGGATGTTTATTTTTTTGTGTGTTTGTTTATAGGGATAAACACAGAAGCATAGACGAGTGGCACATACCACAGCATTTATGGCCTAAGCTAGTTTGTATCCATAAATGGAAGGAAAATATATTTAAAATGGCACAAAACACTAATAAACTATAGTTATTATAAACACCTAATTGTAAAACAAACAAAAAACTAGACTTATGGAAATGAAAAACATTTAACTTTCAAACACTGTAAAAAGTTCTAGCAGCACAATTATCAAACCTCAGTGGATTACTTATCAGCCCAGACTCTAGTTTATATAAATAAGCTGAGTTTTGCTGCTGTCATGTTGCACTTACATAATTTGCTGAATTTCAATGGTTAGTTATTCATTTACTTAACATAATGTGCTTTTGTTTTCTGATAATGCACACCTCAGTGATATTAGGTGTTGTGCAACTGTTACACATAGTCAATGGCCCAAAGGTTTAAATGAATATGTGTCTGCATGCTGGTCGGTAGTGAAACACCTAGATTTCAGTCTGGCCAATTTGCGTGTTTTTTTCCAAAATGCTGTATTGGTTCACATCCAGTGTTGTGGAAACTTATAACTGGCCATCTGTTTTGGGCTCCTACACCCACTAAGTACGGTGTCCTGGCCACCCTGTCAGGTTAGCTGCCACTGCTGTGGTCACACCTAGTAATAGTTTGAGTGTTTGTGCAGAGGTTGACATGTCTCACACAAAGTTTTTCTGGCTGTGAAGAAAGGCCTCAGTATGCAGCAGGCTAGGTTGTTGTTCCAACATGGCAATGTTTGACCCACAGAAAGACTTCCACAAGCTGGCCAATCAGAACAGAGTAGTATTTGATGTAGGGGGCCTTAAAGACACAGGTGCTCAAACAAGCAATTTTTGTCTCAAGACCAGAGGCATAAAGAGGAATCATAACATTTATTTGCACTTTTTAAACATGAGAATCATATAATATTCTATCAATGGAGCAAAGAATAAAATATAAACTAACTAAACTAAATTAGGCATAATATGACATTCAGAATGTTAATTGGTTGTGTATGCATGGTGAATTTTCTAAAAGGGCTGAATGTTCTCCAGTGCTCCAGTGCTTTGATCTTTAATAGTGGACCAATCGCAAATTGTCCCTCTCATTGGTGACCAGATCTCTGGATAGAAATTTGCAGCCAGAGACAAAAAGGCAAGGGGAAAATAGAACAGGGGTGGCCTCCTAATTAGCAAGGAAAATGGTTATTTCATGGGTTATTTTAAACATTTATATACTCTGAGTCCTGCTGTCAAGTGAGGAAACAAAGAAGCTACATTATGTAACAGCCTCACAATGAACCAGGGTTCATTTTCCTTTCACTCTGAGGAGTCCATAGAAGCAATGAAATAAACATGGGTGCTTATGCTGTAACTTCTAGGAAAAAACCTAATGAGACTTTGAGGAAGACCTTGCAAGTGCATCAGGTGCCCGTAGTCATTAAAGAGCCGTTTCCCTCGGTCATGGAAAAACTCTTCATGAACCTAAAGTGGGCAGTAAAAATAAGTAAACGACTGCATTTGAATTTTAGATACTACAGAGAAAGTGTATTTAAAAAAAAAAAAAAAAAAAACTTTACATGAATTATTTATATCATCATGACAACATTATAATTAAATGCATTAACACAAAATAGTCCCCTTTAATTATTCAGCTCCAGTGTTTTTGTGAAGGAATGTCATGTAGTTTGTTGAAAACGGGAGGTTGCATGCATAACTGAGCAGCAATATTTCCATAAAGGGACCTAAACTGTATTCAAAGGGGTAGAAGGTTATAAAATATTACTGAAGAAAGACGATGACTTATGTGGAGTGTCCAAAAACATAATATCTGCAGTATATCTGAATGATTTTTTCTCACCAAAAATCAAACTGAATGAATTAAAACTGGTAGTTTCACGCCAAAGACTACAGTGTCTGATTTTGTAGGTTATTTGTGTAAAATAGTCCTGTAGACAGACACTCAGTTAGTGGCTGTCTTTTTCACTTTTACTCCTGCGCTGAAATCTCTAAATATGTGATAACTCGATTGACATTACTGCACCCAGATAAGAAATGGACAGCGAGAAAAGATCAATAACTCTCTCTAAAATGCCAGTAGCCTGCAAATGTCTGCTTCTTACTGAAGATTTTGTTTTAAATTAATGGGCAATAAAATCAATTTCCTAGATCAGAACTTTCAATCAATGGTTTAATTACAGGTAATTTAATGCCACCGCTGGAATTGATTCTACTTATTATGCAGCTGTGAATTAATCAAATGTAAGTGGAGTGAAGGAAGAAGCCACATAAGACGTGTTATGGGTGAAAATCCTCTTCACAGCACAGAAGCCAGTAAACTTGGTAAATGTTCTTTGTGAGTTCTCGAACCACCCTTTTCCAGCAATATTTTTAAGTCTGTCAGCCATTTGATACCTTTTGGTGACGGTGGTCTTTTTACGGTAGTCTTTCTCCTTTTTACAAGGCAGACTTTACAAACTGTACCATTGCTGCAGACCACCATTCATTCTACAGCTCATACTGTATTTAGCTAGGCCTTCCCCATCCATTTCACTTGCGGTCTTTGTTATATTCTTAACTACCAGAAAATTCTGTCGATGGCAGTCACAGAAGACACTGTGTAGTGCTGCTTGTTCTCTGTACATAAGACAATTCCACACTGATTCCAGTTTCCAAACGCTGGACATCAATAATGTAATGATGCACTCACTTACCATGCGACATCACAGCTGGCTGGGGTCACAAATAGAACAGAACTGCATCTAGCTGCTGTGATTGTAGATCTGTGCAGCCATGTTAGTCTATTCTGTAACCATTTGAGTGATTTGTGTTTTTCTTATTATTGCAAAAAGAAGGCAAATTTTCACTGTGCAAGCTATAATCACTGAGACCTAACGTCTTTGAACTGTGTCATTATTGAGTTATTCTTGCATAGTTTGATTTAACTTGTTGTGGTGGCTTAGGGGTACCTCCTATATAATCTCTGGCTACAGGGAGCGTTGTTGTGTTGAAGCAAGTTTCCACACCGACCTGCAGAAAGCACACACATTGACAGCATCATGTTTCACTTGGCCTGTCATCAATTAAAATAACTCACTTAATGTTAGTTTGCAACAGCTGATCTGATTTGTTGTTTGACATTTTAATCAGTGATGATCACCGCTGAACGATCGGCTAAATGTGAAGCTGGATATTTTCTACACACAACCCAGATAATTTATCATTCACATACAATAAATTTAAGTTACAGATTGTAGCTCGGGTCTTTAAAAGTAGCGTGATGGTTGCATTAACGTGACTATTGAGACAGGGTAAATGTTGTCCCAGATGTGTATAAATGCATTTCTTAGTTTGTTTATGTAGCATAGCAGTGCTGGAGCAAGTGCTGTTCTATAGTTAACTGATTGTGGACACTGTTATTGGCACTTTTGGTAATACATAGTGCTATGTTTTGTGCCATCAGTGTTGCATTAAAGGCATCTAATGAGCCATTGCCACTGCTGTACTGTAATGAAGTTTAAAGTTGATTGTCCATGCTAAAGGTCTTTATCCAGGTAAGATCACAGATTGCATTGATCTCACATTCACACAGGGGAGCCAATGATAAAACAGCCATGCCTATTTTGTTTCCATCTATAATGCAGCAGCATCAGCGAGTGTTTGCCTGACTCTTGCAGGCTTTCAACTTAGTTTGCAGAAGCTCTCAACAAATCTGTAGCCCCAAGCATCTGTCTCATTGTTAGTCTGCCTCTATTTTAAGTGTTTTATGACACCTAGCAGTTGGCAGAGATGGAGGGTGGGAGAAATATCTTGCTGTTGAATAAATGCAGGAGACAGGGTGCACCGTGGCTGTTGTCCACACAGGAACATAATTTGTGTAGACTTTGATGACAAAGAATGAAAGAAAACTGTCACTCTTACTTTCGCCACCACTTCAACTAGTATACTCACATTTACAGTAGTATACAAAGCTTTTAAGCTTTGTTAAAAGGTTTTACATGCTGATGTACTGTGAAATATCTCACCCCTTAATACACATTTTTATTCTTTATATTTTCCAGTGATAATTTACTCTTAAATACTGTTTGTCTGCAGCAGTTGTCTAAATATTCAATAACACCTTGAGCTACAGTGTGACAAAGTCTGTCGTTCCTGCATGTGACGAATATTCTCATGTACACAAATTTTTTGGTATTTGCAAACTTTGAACAAACATTCTAAAAAAGTAGAGCCAGTGTTTTCTATTCCGCCATAAATTTAGTGAAGTTGTTTTATTATAATCTATGTATTGATGATAATCTGCCGTGTATTTACTCATATAACCACTCCTACTTGTCATTCAGTAATAGAATTGGCAAGTAACTCTTGACTGTCAGGCTGCAAAGTATTATAGTTTAGCGATATTGCCATCATCACTAGTGTACCTTTACAGTTATTTCTGGTGCATTTAGTCATATTTCCCGTAATGTTAATGTGCTTTGAGAGTCTTGCCTGTTGGTCTTAATTTTGTGTGGAGAAAATGATTCTGCCACTCATGTCCTCTGAAATCCTTGTGTAACATTTTGTGAGATCACTCAAGCTGTTACCAAAGCAAAAACTGCAAAACTCACTTTAGGTTGCACTTTGAGATCTATCCCGCTGAGGTGTCCCTCCCCCGAATACGTGTGACGCAAAACTCCTCACAGAGGCGTAATGAAGTTGTGCACGACATAAAGCAGGGTGACTTAACTGACAGCCCTAACAAATATGGGCCAACATCACAGCAAGTCAACAGAAATAGTGGTCAGCTGGGGAATTATGAGAGGGTTGCCCGCATTTTGGTGGACAGACAGCATTCACAACCCACAGTACCTCTGCTCCAAATCTGTAACGAAGGGGTTGTCTCTGTTGCTTGAAGAGACTGAGGCAGCTATCATGGTGGTGCTGTGGGTGCCAGATGGCACACTCTCATAGCATGCGTGGATGAATGAGTAACGTAGGAAGCTGGAAGTGTGACAAGACTTAATAAAACAGACTTTGGGAAAGGAAACTATATTACATTGCTCTGTCGTGATAGAATGGACATGAGTCAATAGGCCCTGCTATTTTAACTATGCGCCAGCGACATTATACAGTGATGAGTATCGATAATTATACAATTTATACCTTAAACAGAACAATGTATTAACATTTTACACCAAATCTTCCTTTTCCCCCATTTACCCTACCCATAAGGAGATATTGTAAACATACATACACTTTCTTGTCACACTGTTCTTTATGGCAGTGAACTTTCACTGAATATTTTAATAGTTTTCTGTTGTTCTTACAGAAATAATTTAAGCTGCAATAGAAAACTGATTTGAAAAGAGTCAAGAGTCAAAAGAAGACTTGACCTTGGAAATTATGGTTTGACAAAGACAATCTTGACTCAGTGTCTACTAACTATAATTTCCTCTGGAACTGCTTGTCACAGTTTTCTTGTGTAGTTGGACAGTTGAAGCTTTCTAAAAGGTTTATTCATTTAGGTAGTTATCATGTGCTGCCATGATCCATGACAGAATGGATAGTATACCTGTGTTCTTAATGACAGGCTAGCTAGCTTACAAGTGTGCCAGCTACACAGTTAGTGACATGTTACACACAGAGTATTAGAAATGCCACAGAATGTTGAAACCATGCTATTTATATTTTATACTACAGATTCATATAGGTAATGTTGAATAGGCGTCAGTTGTCTGAACTGATGAAAATGGCATGAGAAGTACACCAGGTAACTGTTTTCTCCAACGGAGTAATTGTTATACATGTAGAGTTGTACTCTTATCACATGAGTCAAATCGCTTAATATTTCCACAGATTTATTGTATACTTAAACTATACTAAACCTGTATAATATCTGACAATGCCCTGGATAGAAGCATTATTCTATCTAGGATGAAGGTTGCGGTAGATTCATCCACCATTAGAGTCTATTCAAATGTATTTATCTTTATTCAATGTTGCAACCACCAGCCTGAATGGCACTTCAGTAGTCATGGCTATGTTTAGTGGGAAGGATGTTTAGTTTTGCACAAGTAGTCTTAAATTAACTACAAGTCCTTTGATACGCACAATAATCAAATACAATACAGTGTGCAGCACTCTGGATGATTTGTGCACCTGAGAGCAAAACAATCCTCTCCTGCCTGAGAGTTAGACTTTGATAGAAAAAACATTTTAAGCGATAAAAAGGTACAGTAAAACGCTAAATGTCGCTAGAGATTGTAGTTAAGAGTGAATGAACCACATCATGACTTTGGTGTGCTACTTTTATAAAACCACCCAGGACTTGGCCAACCCTGTGTCAGAGAGGGGCACAAGAGGTGGTGGTGGTAGGGGATGTAGGGTGGGGGGGATATGTTTGAAGCATTGATGGAGAGAGCAGCAAAGAAAAAAATCAATATTTGCAGGGTGGATGAAAATTCCCTCAGCTTCCAAGCCAGTTGTCTGCAAGAGTTTGGCTGCTTTTCCTCCCTGCTGTTTTCTACTCTGGGTTTTCTTTATCTTTTGCCAAAATCCCCTATTCACTGTGCTTACTTTAGAGCTCTTTATCATACAGTAAAAACAAGAGGGGATCGTCAAGGGGGGAATAGTATGCAGTTGGGAATTCAACATCCACCTCATTGTGCACCTACTTCCCGCCCTGAGCAGTGACCTTTTTCCATTGTACCTCATTAGTACCATTGTGCATGAGGGCTTCAGTTTGTGTGTGTGCCTGTAGGTTATTGATGCATTGGTGTCTCAGTCACTGCTGCTGCTGGAGCTGATAAATAACAGCCAACTTCACCTCCCTGTCCCACAATCCTTTGCTGCCTCTAGTTAGTTTCTCTGGCTGTGTATTGATGTAGATACAATGCCTTGAGACCAGTGTCACTTGTGCCGCCTTAAACCACCTTGCAGTCTGCCTTCAGTGTAAGATAGGTTTTGTATTGATCACTTGCTGGCTTCTGCTCAGACTATTGCATAAAGTATAACTTTCCTGGATCTGTACGCGTAAGCCTATTAATCGCATTGATTGCAAAAATACATTACTTAACCGTTCAGATAAACTCGCTATTACTACTAACGTAAAACAGACTAAATCTGCAATGTATCCAACATGTCATCTCTGTTTCATAGAGAGCCAGCTAGACGGTGCATGCTACACATCAGTCATGGCACTCTGCTTCATTGGCAATGAGGCAATCAGTCAAGATGTCACACTGAGCATGTGTCAACTGATGGCAGTGATGGAGGGCATGTGTAGTGGCTAGGGGGGGGAGGGGGGCATTCTGGGTTTTGGCTGGATAAATCTTCAGTGGCAGCTTTGGCCAAAATGCATGGTCTCAACACCAAGCCAGTAAATGCATCCATGTAGGAGCCTCCTTATTGGGTGAGCCCCAGGCGAGGAAAGGTTCCCTACATCTCAATTTCACATTGACAAGAACTCTGCTGTGGGGATAATTGGGGGATTTGTTGCTCTGCACATTTAGCAGAGCAACAGAGAGGGGAACAGAGGAGGAGGGATAAGGCATGGAGAGATCACTAGAGTATTAAATATAAAGCAATCAGATAACGACTGTAAAGCAACATTTACTTGTGGCTGTAATTGCCATTTTGTAATGAATGTTATGTAAATGCACAGCATATTTTGATTGCATTACATTCTCCCAAATCATGTAAGTTAACTTCCAAACTGCATTATGGTATTAGCAATTCTCATTATGTTGTGTAAGTAATAATAGAACACATTTAGGCACATTTAGCCTAAATGAACTGTTCAGTCTTACTGAAACTGTAAAACATTCCTATATAACGCTTATTTATTTGGATAAGTTACAAAACATCAGCTGGAATTTAGTCATATTATAATATAATAATACGCACATCAACGATAACATAAAACCAGCTATCTAATAATGTGTAGCTCCACAACACCACTTAAGGTGTCCTCTGGTATCTTACACCAACTCTGAACCTTTACATAGGTTTGTGGCTTCGTAGCGCATTGGAACCCTTCCTGTATTCGTAATGTAGCTAGTCAGCTTCCTGAAAACACCTCTTCACAGCCAAAGTATGTCAAATTTTTATATTAAAAATTAAAATTCATCCTTTTGATGGTACACTCACTAGTAATGAGACAAATGTCATCTCTGTCATTGCCTTTGCTATGTTTATGTTTGGGTTGAACAGACTTCGACACGCAACACTGGTTCAGTAATAGGTTCAGGTTGTAAATCCACTGCTGTGAAAAATTATTTATAAAGAATTTAGAATTTTATTCTGTTGAAAACAGAAATGCAGAAATCTAGTCCAGATTTCTTTGACTAAATAATTAAAATACAAATTACTAAAATATGTTGTTACTCAGACTTGTGGAATAAAAAAATCCGGCTAAAAATAGTTTGTAACTAATGACTTTTTTGAATTTAGTGGAGTAAAAGTACAACATTTTCCTCAGATTTGTACTGGATTTTAAGTGACCTAAAATGTAAATACTCTAAAGTACCTCAAAATTGTACAGCGCATGAGTAAATGTACTTACCACCTCTAATTAGTTATGACAAGTACTTATAATAACTAACAATGGCTGTGAACATGTGTAACTACTTACTGTACGAAGTTGTGCTAGCAGATAAATAAAATGCTGAATGTGTTGAATTAAACGAAAGCCCAGTCATTAATTTCTTTATTGTAAGTGTCCTAGTCTAATAGAATATTGTGAGGAACATCGCAGTATTCTAAATAAAATCCCTATATATAAATCACTGACTTTAAATATTTGTTCAACGCAATCGAGGTAATGTATAGCGCTGTTAGTCTTTCAATCAAAATATACTTGCAGACAAGAAGCACGCATGAATGTAGATACTGGATCACTGTTTAACATCTAAAGAATTTGTCATTAGAGAAAATTAAGAAAATGGTAAAATGTTATTTCACTTGCCAGTTGGCTGTGGGAAACAAAAAAAAACATAATCCGCATTTGACAGTCACTCTGCTCCCAACAGGACACTAGAACATTGGCGTTCAGCAGGTGCAATCCACTACAGCAGTGAATCACTGGACCTCTCGCCCTGTTTGTGAAACATCACCTGATTCAGAGCACTCACCCTCTCACTCATGCCGTTTTGCTTGCAGGCCCATTTAACTCGTTTTCCTGCCTCTCTCCAGCTGGTGTCTCCACCACACACCAGATGGCTCTGCTTGCCTGAAAAACATTTACCCTTTCAGTCAGAACGTGATGGACTCTTTGCCAAGCATTCACATCCTTACCACCAGTATGGAGGTGGCATGGTGGCTCAGTGGTTAGCGCTGTCATTTCACGGCAACTGGGTTCACATCTCGCTTCTGTGTGGACTGTTTCACGTTCGCTCCGTGTTTGCGTAGGTTTCCTCCCACCAATAAACGACCAGTAACTCAGATGGATTCATGGCAGTGAATTGCCTTTATAAACAGCAAGCAAACTAAAATTATTCGTTCTACTATGGTTTAGAGACAAATAAGTAATGCAGGCCAGGGTACCTCTTTATTTACTTATTTCTATCATTTTGACTAAAGCCTACATCCAGAACAATGTTATATCTGAAGATATGTTTTTAAACCAATCATCTGAGTGTTTTCAGGTTGTAAAATTTCTCATTAACTGAAATCACTCTTGCGGGTTTCTGTTCAAGGGGAATTCAAACTGCCTTTGTATTGAGCACCCACAATGTGTAATGATAAAATGTGTAATGACTAAATCAATGTTACACCAGCAAAGTTGAACTTGTAGCGGCAGAGTATTAAAAAAAAAAAAACAAGTTAAATCAATGAGAGATAATAAGACAGAAATGTTTTACAATGGCTTAGAAATACAACAGCAGTATTTCCCCTAACATTAAACAAGGGGGGGTGCCTCATCCCCCAAGATGGTCAAGTTAATTTTATTTAATTAGATTTTCTGTACAGCACCAGATCACATAATAAATGTATATTATAGAACAGGTCTGTACATTGTTCTTTTCTTAAACTACCTAAACTTCTTCAAGATATTTGTCGTATTTACTCGATGGAGTCATTTCTGTCTCTACATGGTCATGTTTGTCCTCTGATCTCTGTGTCGCGCGCAGTAAAGTTCTGACTTGATGTGTGTTCACAAAGACGCAATCAGGTTTATACTGTACAGCTGATATTAAGCAAATGCAACCATCTATTCATATGACTATAGTGCATTTTTCTTGTTATGATCTTCTTATGTTTCTAGCACTAAATAATATATTTCTAACGTCTGGAACCTTCCAGTCATCTGAATTATTTCCTGTGTGTTTGGAGACATTGCGTAAAGCTTCTATAAAAACATTTCTACAGGTATCCACAGCGCTAACTTTATTCATTATTATTATATTATTATAAGAACAAGTAACTTGTAATATAGAAATAATGGTACCTCCGCTAATATAAGTTGTACCAAATGTACATTAAAAAGTAATGGCACACTTTTGCACAGAAGCAACCACTTAACATTGAAAGAACTGAAGGTGTGAACATCTAAAGGTGTAGGACCTCATATTTATACAAGATGTGACACTGGCCATTATAGGATGTTTAATTATCTGACCTTTTCTTATTGTCACTGATACTGTGCGTGCAGTGTGATGTCAAAGACCTAATTTGTGCCAGGTCTACAACCAGTAATTACAAATGAAGCATCTGAAGATATAAATAATTTTTGTGAAAAAGCAGGAAATTGTTTGCCCTCTATGCTCGCTCTTTTGCTTTGTGAACTTTAAGTCAATTAGTTTAATGTACAGCTGATGGACTTGAAAGGTTAACAATTTATATTTCAAGAAAAAAACATCAAATTTATATATTCAGTAATATGGCCTACTATGTTATAAATGCTATTCTGTATGTATCAGAAAATTTTTAACTGGTATAATTCAGATAATTTAAATTAATTGACTGTAGTAACTTTATTTAAGTTCAACCATACAAAAGGAAAGGGCCTTTTTAATGAGAGAATATGTTTAGGAGGAAGTAGCACAGCAGAGGCCTGAGAGTGGTCCAGGCCCCACTTAACTTGCATTATTTAGGCTTGAGTCCATGCTGCACTGTTCAGATTCCAGGTTTAGAATGCAACCTATTTTATAATGAAGTACATGTAGGACAAAGCAGTATGGGTGAAATGAAAGAAATCAAGCTAACTGCTGCAGTCGTCATTATTTGGTGCCATTTAACCTTTGTGTATTTATGTACAGTTGTATAAATAAGTTGTTTGCTGTCCCTGTATAACTATGGTAATAAACTATAGTAAGTAAATTTGGTTTGCTCAAAGCTAATAACTGGGCTTTGGTCCTGACCTGGAAAAATATTGTACAATATCAAGAATGTTTTTCTAACTGCTTTCACCACTCTCTTGCACCTGGGAAGAGATGGGGTAAATTGAATTGCTAAAGTTTTTCTTCTTTTCTCTTTAGAGTTCAGTAAATGTCATACCAATGGCCCATATTTATTTATTTTTACTTAGAGCTTGGTGCTGTAATGTGTGGTACAAAACGAGGAACAATATATATTGTATGTGTGAAAGTCAAGTATTGTCTAACAGTCAATCCTGTCACTATAAGATCTTTTACTAAGTAAAAAGTTTCTGTTAATTCTTAATGTGGCAATTCAGGTCTTCTACAGAAAATCAAGACTGCCTTTATGTGAGAGTGACCCTGGTCAGCATGTGAATACTTCAAACTTAGAATGGGAAGAAGTGAGAGATGACTGATAAAATAACAGGCCTTCAGTGTTTGCCAGATCCATTATAATTTGTAGAATTGGTGGCATTTTTGTCAACAAGTTTTGTTGTCTGATTTGATTCAAGACCGAGACCTTTTCAAATCTTGCCGCAGATATAATTTAATACTCATGGCTTCTTTCATCATTTATAAAGAGAAACAACTATTTTACCTCAGCCTATAGCAGAAGACTTGGAGATTTGAGGGCCATGTCCGTTCTAGATGTGTAAAAATAAATCAACTAACTGTGCACTTTGAATTGCGGCTAGATATAACATTTTAATGGGAAAAGAAAACATATGACCCAAATACACACAATTATGGGGACGTCCTCTTGACAAATGTCTTGTTTTACTGGGGCTGTTTTCATGTTTTCACAAAATGACCTGAACTGACTTGGGGTTTGCGGAGTCTCATGTTTACTGTCATGATGTCATAATATGTCCAAGTCAAAAGAATTGTTAAAATGTTAGATCATTGCCTATCACAAACAAGGAAAAGGATACAAAAAGGCAGCAAAGTTAGTGAAAGTTCTTAGAGACACAGTTGGATGCATAGTTTGCTTATAATATCAATGTTAAGCGTTTTACGAGTTAAAAGAACATTGGCTATGATGCCTGGACGTGGGAGAAAAAGGACCCAGAAGAAAAAAAAACTGCAGGGAGTCTCTACATAAGAGCAAGATTTGGTAGCAATGGGTACTGAGGTCATTTACACATACCAAGTGCTGAAAGTTTCCATACCAGACACACACCACTACTGACCCAAAGAAAAGTCAGTTTCAGTATGCTCAAAATCATATAAATAAGCCATAGAAGTTTGGTGATTCTGTTCTGAACTTTTCAGTCCTATCAATGAGCTGTATATCAGGTATGCCTCGAGGAAGAAGAATGAAGCATAGACCAAACCCACTGCACCCTGCCTACATTTAAGCATGGCCGGGGTGATGCTCTAGAGCTGATTTGCTTCCCCTGGCACTGGAAACCTGCAATGTGTGAAAAGCTAGATGGAGCCTTTAAAAGTAAAAGAACATCCTAGGAAAATGTCATTCCATTTGTGAGGAAGTCCACCAAGGCTTGGTTGCGGAGGAACTGGAAGATTCTAGGGGTTAGTAGTGGTTAGAATCCATGGTATGATTTGAAGAAGGTGATTGCACCATACAAACCCAAGAATAGTAGTGAACTGGAGGGCATTCCCCATGAGGAATGGTTTAAGATTCCTCAGGAACACTGCCAGAACCTGGCGCCCGCTATGCATCTCGTTTGCAGCAGGGTGTGCCTGCAGAAGTGAGGTCTTCTAAATACTCGAATACTCTTCTAAAAATATCACAATAGACACACACTGGCTGCCTGTACATGAATTCTACTTTTACACAGGTATAATTTCTGTTTTTGTTGAAACCTTCGGAAAGGTGATAGACATGCTGAATGTTTATTATTGACGTTGGTGCATTATATTAAAAGGTGTGCAGGGCAGAAATAGAGGTTATATTACCAAAAAGCAAATCACTTGTCAACAGTTAGAATGGAAAAAGCCGTGTTGGAAGTGAAGAATATGTTTTATTTGCTGATGAGATTAAGGTTATTGTCTACTTAAATGATGAGAAGGCCAGTGTGTGAAAGAAGAAAGGATCTGCTCATGATCTTAACCATACAAGCATGTTTAACACAGTGGGGTGTATTAAGGTTTTACTAGCATAGCTACTTCTCAAACAGTCTTTAGAATCTTTATCAGCTGTATAGCTGAAATAATTGTATAGAAAAAGAAATTTTGCCAAAATATAAAGAAATACATCCAGTCTAATTGAAGGAACATAATCATACAGCAAGAAAACACTCTAATACATATTCCCAACTCATTTACACGTCAACTCATTAAGATTATGATCTATGTTCATATGATGTTTAATGTATCAATGTGTAAATACTGTTAACACCTGAAACTTTTGTCTCATTAATGACTTGATTACGAAACCCAAATGTACAGCATAAACAAATTAATTAATGCAGAACTTTACATTTACGGTAATGATTATAAAGATTGTTTCATCACTCAGCCCAATTCTGTAATAACATATTTTAGTAATTTGAGCCAGAAGACTTGGCACAAGACAAAATAAAATTGATTTTTATGAGGATAACACCCTTTGAAAACACTTGTACTAGTGCTGAATCAAAAACCATAATCAGATAAATGAGATGGAGATAAAAACGTGTGTATTTTTGTTATGCATTACTATTCCTATTATTCAACTTCAACCTTAGTCAGATGTAGTAGCATTGAAACTACTTTGGATGACGCCACTAGATGGGATTACAGAAAATGTGTCCTCTGCCACTTTACCCTCAGCTTTAATATCCAGCGCTTTGCTGCTTTGTGACAGGATAATATACTGTATTGTGACGCAGAGAACTGCAATTATCATTATTATAGTCATTTTTTGGCAAGAGAATGAGGCTCGTTAGTCTTTATATGTTGTACTGGTCATTGCAGTTCATCGTTGAGGTGTGTGAGTGTGGTTGTGTGTGGGGGTGTGTGGGGGTGGGGTTGGGATTTAAAGTTAAAATCTTAGAATGTGCAAGTAAAGAATTTATTAGATCACAGAATTGATTAACACCCTCATTAAACCTTTTAGATACAATGCCTAGAAAAAGTATTTTGGTCTGTTTGAAATTTTCACCTTTTTATTTATTTTTTTGTTGTAACAGATTTTTTTTGTCAAAAGAAAATTTACAAAAAATACAGTTTGATGTTGAAGTGAAAACAATATGATAAAAATCAAAAATATAAAATTCAAAATCGGTGACAAATATTTGCAATTACCCTTTAAAGTAACTCACCTCAACTGGTGGATTAGTGTCTAGGCCAAAAGCTACACCATGAAATCAAAACTCACCAACACGCCAACCCCAACACGAGGATAGATAAAACCTCTTGAGTATACTTAAAATCCATCATACACAAATAGATGGATAGAATGTGTCGCATGCATCTACCTACAACAGGCTGTCCTTAGAAATTGAGTGACTGTGCAAGAAGGGGGACTAGTGAGGGAGACCACCTGTAACTCCTCTGAAGGAGTTTCAAGCTTCAGTGGCTGAGATAAGAGAGACTTTAAATACAGCAACTGCTTGCTTGTTCACCAGTCGATGCTTTATGGGAGTGTGGCAAAAAGAATAAAGCTAATTAAATATCAGCCAGAAGGCATGTGGGAGACTCTGAAGTCAACTGGTTCTGTGGTCTGACGAGATCAGAATTGAAGTTTTGGCCATCAGACTAGACCAGGGGTGTCCAACACTGCTCCCTGAGAGTCACTGCCCTGCTTGTCTTCCCCCTGCTGCTGACTACACCAGTGATGATTAAGGCGAGTTACTTTAGGTAAAAAAAGGTAAAAACTTCCAAGGGGGTGAATACCTTATATAGGAATTATATTCATTTAAATAGAAAAAATAATACTTATTTGTATCCTTTTTAGCTGCACCTTGACTCCCCACTAAAAGTTATGCTGCATCCCGAGGGACTCCTACAAAAGTCTCTGTTGAGAGTAAAGACATGAGAGAAGGTGAGAGCACGAGTGAATGAGGTGGTGGGAGGAAAAAGGATGGTTTTGGGCTGTAACTGCCCAGGCAATTGGGTTGTAAGGGGAAGATGAAAGACAGGAACTGCAGTCTGAGAAATAAGCAGAAAGACCATCAGAGTATAAGAGACAGCAAATGAGGAAATTGGAGGGAAAGTAAAATTAAGAGAGAGATGCTGAGAGGGGGAGAGAAATGCAAAAGGGAGCTGGGGAGATCTATATGCCACGGGAAGAGTGCTATATTTCAGACCCAGTGCCTTTGTGCCATTTGAGTCACTGCAGGTTACCATTGCCCTAGGCTCTTCTATATAAAGCACAGACAGCTGCTGGAGTTTCCACATTATGACTATGGAATTGGAATAACACAATGCCCGTTCATGTCTTCACCATCATCAGCCAACATCCAGGGGGACCTGCTCTCACAGGTTGCTGGCCACCTGTCTCCTTCTGTTAGGGGTCAGTATGGGCAATATAGGGATCGCAAAATGCAGAACAGAACATCTTTATTAAAAGTTTTGGCTCCATATTAATTTCAAGGGTTGAGGCCTGTTTTTTGAAAGTATATGTTCTGGTACTCGATAGGTTTTAATAGATGTTTGTACTGTAGAGTTCCAATTAAAAACTGGGGGCCACTAATGTTGGGTGATGAGACCTGATTCACAGTTGATATTTTAGTCATCAAAGATCTGGCTGCAATTGAGGTCATACAGTTGGACTGAGAATTATTGAATCTGCATTGAAATTTTACTTTTCGTTTTCGCCAAATTTACAATCTCCCAGCTGTTTGCAGTAAACAAATTAAACTAGAACCATTTAAAAAGCTTAACGCAACACAAAAACGAGGGAAAAACGAGCCGGGCAATCGGCGCCTACCCACTGATGCTGATCAGATACCCCTCTGGAAAAATAAGCTGGCCAAAAGAGGAGGTCGAAGCCACTGATATCAGGACAAGGAGGCTCCTTACAATGCATGGAGCATTTCTCCCTAAATCTAGCACCCTGAGACTGTGTACTAACCGGAAGTTTTATTTTATTTATTTATTCTTTTTCACAGATGGTCCAGGTGTCCATCTTAGCCATGATATCATCTCTAGGGTCAGGTCTGGTTATTGTTCTTGGGGCTCCTCTTCAGGTAGGGACATGGACCATACTGGATCTGTGCTTCTAGTTAGTTTACCAGTGAACGGTTCATGTTACAGGCTGTTGTGGGCTAATTCAGCATTATTACCTTTTGATTCTGCAACTTCAGAACAGAAGGACAGTAGATTACATTTTTCACAAAATGTGTAGAAGTTTCCATAGCAGTAAGGACTAAAGGTCAACAACCATTGTTTTGTATGGTCAATAAGCTGGACTTTTACAGCCATTATGTTTTCCTCCTCTGTGTCCAGCCAATTGAAAATTTAGAAATTTGGATGTTCTTCCTCTTCTTGTCACTTCCTTCTTCTTTGCTAACAGTTGTGACCTTTCATCTTTACCTTAGCAGTAATTGCAGTGCCTAAGGTACTGAGCGTTAGTGGCTAGAGATGGAGAGCAAGAGAATCAGAGAGAGACAAGAAAATAGCTCCTACTCATGTCCTGAACAGAAATCACCTCTCCTCTATCTCTAGTCTTTTCCCCCCTTCACTCCTCTCGCCTCATCTTTTCTCATTTCGATTAAAGGGTAATGTTGAGGTGCCACATGCATGTGCCTTTGCAGCCCCACGTGAGGTTCAATTTGCCCCATAGCAGCATAGACTTCTCATTTCACGGCGGAACAAAATGGGTACACACACAAAACAAATGAGGAAAAGGTTAATGTATTCCAGACACCTTATCTACATTAAAAGATGACATACCATCTCGTCGACACAGCCCTCTATAAGACTGAACATCCTGGCTTCCATCGCTTACTTAAATTATGCGCTCCAAGAGAACTAATGCAATGACTGTTTTCCCTTGCCAGTGGACCATAGTGAACCTATTAAAATCACATTGCTACTTGCCTTTCTCTACAATGTGCCCCTCATTAAAAGCCCATGGCGACATTAAATGAACAGGCCAGAAGACAATTCTGAGAACTCATGGATCCAATGAGACTTGATTATAATATCTAAAATGGCCCCCTAAACACCATGACCAGCTATATCAACAGATGCTGGAGGGATTCATCAACCCTATCATACTTGAGCTCATTTCATTGAGTGGCTTAAGGAAAATCCTGGGCCATACTGGGCTGGGCTGCATTAAAGGCCGTGCACAATAGCTGTCATGATCAGGGAAATGACGACCACATAATTATTACTCACTTCATAATGTGTGGGTGCACTCAATATATGCTGTGAGCACAAATGTGTAGAATGCCAGGGTCCTCTCACAGCAGTTAGTTGCCAGGTGGGCACAGTGCTTTTAATGGCATTGACCTGTGAGACAAAAGAGCAGAGATTTCTTTTAGTGTTACACAATGTGGAAGTGGGAGACTTGAGTTACGTAAGGCAGAGTTCACATGAACACAGAAATATAAATGCCACCCAACTAAGAAAAGAAACTGCTTTGAGATGGGGTTAATTTAATCTTCATCTGAGTTTCTTCTTCAATATAAAATTAAAGCAACAACCCTTATAGAACCAGTCAAGGTTTTCTTAAATTTTCCATTCATTCTAGCATTGGTGGGACGACTGATTCATGCATTTTTAAACCTTGACCATTTCAAAACCTTGTGGCAAAAGGTTGTCGGGCCTCTAAAGAAGATGGAAGATATGAGCCTGCATACCTAACCACCTGCATAGCAAAACACATCACCTCACTGAGCAGAAATAACTTTTATTGTGATCAGTTTTTGCTTTTTCGTCATAATCAAAGTAGAAATGATATAAATTCAGTCGGTCTACCTGGCATTTCACATGATGCAACAGTAGATGCATAAGTTAGCATGTGGTTCATGGAGAACAGTATGAAAATGTGAAGGCTTCTAGCATGAAATTAAAATAAATCCTATCTTGTCATACAATCAATTCTTTTAAATTTTAAGCTTACACTTTACCTCAATTTGAGGCCCATTTTAACAGAGTAATGAACTGTCATTTAAATATGGTGTAGTTTTTTTTTCTTCCCCCCTTGGTGATGATTCAAACATGGCAGTTGAGGGCAGTTTTTTTTTTCTTTTTAGTGGTTTACAACCTTCAAAGCAAGCAGAACTCCGCTACTTATTGACAGCTTTAGATCCTTCCTCAGAGGTCAGGATCCACAGGAAGGGAATAACTACCCATGTATGCAAGAGGAAATGGGGAAATTAATAACAAAAACACATTACTCATTAGATTTCACTTGTAATAAAAGAACACAAGGAGCCTGTTTTGATAATTTATATTTCTGAATGCCAAGATTTTTCTGCCATAAGCTACATTAAAGCTCAGCAGTCATAGATATGAACCCGAACACAAAATTGCTCACAGCCAAGGGGTACAAACATTGAATAGGATGTTTTCTTTGTAGCATCAGAGTAAAGTATATAAAAATTATAAATATCGAAAATATAACTATTTAAAAAGGTTATGATAATGAACTCATCTATGTAATAACACATTCATTTGTATTCTAAAACACTGAACAGATGACTTTTTATACGTGAAAGGTGTTTGTTAAAATGAGAAATGGCAGAAATAGTTTGGCAGAAATAGTTTGACATAAACACTCCCGGCACGGAAATGATCCTGAAGTGGAGAAAAGAAAAATGTTAATAACGCCGGTATCGGAAACTGCCTCTGGAAAAACACTCATTGTCAGACAATACATAAGATCCCAATTAGATAGGCTTTATTTCTGGCTCACATAATGCGTAGCCTGCTCTGCTTGTTCCTTTTTGGCCATTCTCTGGATCTCTCTCCAGTGGCCCTCAGGTCAAAGAAATGACTGTGATAAAATGCCATGATGAGAACAGAAAAATGTCATTCTTGTTAGTATTGAAACGTGACTTGAAATTTAATTCTTGTTTGCGCTGCACACCCCTCCCCAGACACACACAGATCTCGCTGACTTGCCTCAGTATTAAAAAGAAATCCCTCTTTGACATGGCCGTGCATGTACATCCAGCTACATTGCAGCATAAATCAAAATATGTGTATTCATACATGCATGCACATGTGTGCAAATAGACCAACCAGATTAATTTGAGGTAAAATGTCCAGGTTTCTGTCAGCTAAGTCAACAATGCTGACAGCAAAAGGACACAGAGACACAGTCTACAGTTAGTCAGCCTGGTGACAGAGTGCTTTTAATGATGGGGAATTCATTAGGCAGTTGTCACTTCACTGAAAGACAGAAGCAGTTTAGAGAAAGACATGTTGAAGGTGAAAATGGCGTCTGGAAATTGGAGCCGGTTGGCAAAGCTATGGTAAACTATCATGCAACAGCCGAAGAAGTGATGTTGATGTCAGTGTTTGATATGTTCTGTGTAGTGTAAAATTTAGTTAAGGCCCATCGATGGTTTCTGTTTATCCTCGAATGGACACAGACTGTGGCTGTACTTCTATCCCTACTTCAAGTTGGGTTCTATATTCAGATCTGTTCCACACATGCCAACTAGAGAACCTGATAGTGACCTTTCCTAGGACCCTTTGTAGATTTCATTTTATTTCATTATTTATTTATAACAACCTTTGTGAACACATGATTGCAGAACTCATGAATTGCTCTTAGAGCCATGCTAGGAGCATGACTTCAGTAGTGGTTGGTCTAGACTAGAATATTTTGATTCATCCATCCACACTTCTTACCACTGAATCTTTGCTCTGCAACCTCCAAATATAGGACAGAGATATTTTGATTGCCATAGCAGTGGTGTCACAATTGTCAGTGTTACAGCTGTCACCCTACTCACCTTCTTCCAGTGATTTTGCTGGCATATTTCCATAAAGCTACACATTTTTCTTACATTTACATATCTTTAGGTGTGTATGTGTGATATTCACCATGCATGTGTTAAGAAAAGAGAATATTTGACATTAAGATGAAGGCACAGACAAATACCCTTGTTTATTTTGTCAGTCAAAAAAGTGCAGCCTGTAAATCACAGCTGCAACTTCACTGAAGCAAGAGCAGACTTGTAGACAATTAAGTAGTATTTTTTATGGACAGTGTTCCGTTTCAGTCAAGCAGCTGGGGTGAGAAAGTTGTTGACATGTGGGGAAACACTTGCCCCTCAAAAACAGCAAGCCTCTTAAATGACAGCATGTGGTTTTGGCTGTCCAAATTGTAGCTATCAAAGCTGTTTTCATGGATTTGTCACACAAAGACATGTCACTGCATTCCTGACACTGATGTACTTTTCATGACAGGGTGATTTACTTTTTTCTTTGGTCTCGTTTTATTGTTGCTATTTGATCAGAAGCAGAACAGTCAAAACAAGCCTTCGACATAACCTTAGCCAAAACATACACTGCTTTCACGTGGCTTTTCTTAGCTAATTAATGATTCAAAGTAGGAGGAAAAATAAACACCACATTATCTTAGGACTGAAAAAAGGTACTATGTTAGGAGTGTAAAATCTAACAAACCTTCAAGCATCTATATTGAATCTGGTCAGGTTAAAGATCATCTTTATTTTAATAATTAAAAAACACACTAGCATCCAGACATATGTATTGAAAGACTTTCATTAATTTATTAACTGCTTGGCAGTAGTTGTGGATTCAAGTTAAATCAAGGTTTTTGACTGCTAGTGAGCTGCCAGTGTTGATGCCAAATTTATGGGCTTAATACATAGATTAAAAAATCTCCAAGGCAAGACGCCTTCTGCAATTCACAGCATGCAATTAGGAAAAAATAACAATGCCATGTGGCGTGTAATTAGCAATGGGGATCAACCTCTTCCCCACTTATTACAGCACCCTGACCTCTACAAGTACCAAGAAAGTAAATTTAAAACCGAAAAGGCGTCCCTATCAACAGAAAAGCTGTGTATCTTTTAAAAGCTGTCTGACCTCAGGAGGCCCTGACCAATGGAACTGCTAATAAAGTCAACTTAAAAAAAAAAAAAGAAATGCCTGCTATTTCCCTGGTTAATAATGTTTAGGCAATAATGTGAGAGGCATTTGTCTAATGAAGCAGTTTTAATTGTGCCTTCCCTTATTGTTTGCTCTCCAGTTAAATCCACTTTGGCTAATCCCAAAGAACCTTGGGCATATTTCTCTAGACAATAGAGCTGGTGCTATATGCTTATATTCATGTAAACCTCTCATGCACCAGTCACCATTTTTTCTGCTTATGTTCATAAAACGTATTAGGTCTAGGTTCATTTTATAGTACAGTAAAAAAAAAAAAAATTCAGCATACTACTGCATATCCAGTCCACTACATAGCATTTATTTGCCGCTCAGTATCTCATGGAGTATCAAGTGTATACCTCAATACATTACATAACAATACATGATAATGAATGCTGGCAGCTGTGTCAGTGTACTGACAAGTCATTTTCTGAGCTATATAAATCTAAGAATCCATAACAGTAAAAATTTTATTAATTCTTTATGGGTTAATTCTGACTTGTTTGTACATATGTAAACCAATGAGTATGTACATTGAAACTTGCTTATCTGGAGTTGTGGTGGAGGTGGCGGCAGCAGGTTCAGCAAACTAGTGCAGAATTCCCTCTCTCCAGCGGCGTTTTCCAGCTCTGCCTGGAGGATCCTGAGACCTACCCAGGCCAGGTGCTCAGGAGTACTCAATACTTAGTCTCAAGATTTCCCTTTTTTGCTGGCTCTAAAGTACAAAGACTGTTATCAATAATTCTAAGATTATTACAAGACGTTCCTGCACTTATTCACAAAGTTAATACTGTGAATACTTAGCATTCACGCATTAAAATGCTAATATCAGATTATAGGCTTTTGCATAATGACTCAATATGTTAGTCAGCAAATGTACTGAGTAATTATGTGTCAGAGGTTTATATTTTCCTGTCCTACATTTTTTTCCCCGGAATTTAACTTGGCTTTAGTTTCAGCTGCTCGGCGAGGCAGTAGACCTTACCTCTGTTTGTCGCATACTTGTAGCTGCTGAAACAAACTATAAATGTATGTGCCAAAAGGTTTTTGCTGTGCAACAACTGTTCTACAACAGTACTTTGAGAAATGCTGAGTTCACCACCAGAAGTTTAGTCAGTAGAATTTAGCATATATGAATACATTAATACTTTGAAATTTAAGAACAACACAAACTCTAGCAAAGGTGGTACATGTTGTATCATAGTTTTTTTTCCCCTCCTTCTCAATAATGCTACAGACATAACTAGTTTTTGCTCATAATCTTCAGTGTTTTGACAAACTGATTATTGCCTCACCTTTGAAATCAACCTTTCAGAGAACACAACTCTGTTGGCTGACATGGTTGGATGTAGTTCTTGATTGCGGAAAGAGAAGAGAAGCAGGGAGGATAATCAGGAGAATTTTTAGAAAGTTCATACTTCTCTTACAAAAGGTTATTGTCATATGTAACATTTTTCCAAATACATACAAATACAAATCTATACAGCTACAAGAATAGCCACAAACATCTGTAGAAACAATATGGATAGTTGTTGATCCTAAGTGCGTCTTATTTAAACACCTGTAGATTGGTTTCACAGGTGGATTAATCCTATATTTACAGCCTAGTCCTCTTGTGCTGCTGTGCTGCTTTTTTCAATGACCCCTGTCCTACCCAACAAAGACTACCTGGATCAGGAGCTGGAAAGTAGCATCTTAGATGAGGGTGGTTGGTTGGAAATCAAGCATGGCAGCAGCACTCAGTCCAGGCTTACGTGTCCCTCTGTCCCTGTTACAGAGAAACTTTTTTTTTTTTATTGAATGGATATTAGAGTATAGTCTAGTACATGGCTCAGTTCATGTCCATTGGACTGGCTTTTTAATTGAAAAGCTGGGTACCCCCTATTGGCACTCACACTCTGGCAGCAGTATACACACTGGCACACTGACATGCATGTTCTGTGGGCACACGAGCTCACACAGACACACACAGCTGCATCAGTCATAATTAAAGTGCCTTCCTGACAAGGTCTTGGAGATTAAAAAGTCTGGGGGACAAATTTCACTCTCACTTTCAACAAAGGGCAGACATTGGAGACAGAGACAAACTCTGTCTTCCTTGTCTTCTGGTTGCAGCCAGCCAGAGGATTAGGTGGCTAATGTTAATAAGGGTTAGAGGAATCCTGCAGAGCCTCCAGGAGCCAACATCCTCTCTGCTCTGCACTGAGAAACCTGATAACTACACAAAGATGCAGAGGAAGACTGCCTTTAAAGATTGTATGAATGTGGGCCAGGCAGGAACAGTAGGAATCATACTTGCAGAGATACACTGGCACAGACCTAAGCTGAAATAGCATTGATAAGATGTACTGGCTGGTTAATGCCAGTCACTCCAGATATGCATGCCTATATGCAAATCAGGGTGACTGGCCTAGCACTGTACTGGGAATGCTCCAGACCCTCAGATAGTTCAAACCTCAACCAGAACTTGCCTCTGAAAATTCCCACTTTTCAACACACTGTAAATTTTAATTATTTTTGCCAAACCCATAATGAACAACAGAAAAAAGTCAGTACGGACTCCAAACTGGCAAAATGTAATAAAGATACTTGACGTATCAACCTATCTTAGTACCAGATAGGAGGAAAATAATGATATTAAAGCAATAACACAATGTATGGAATTAAATTTGCTATGATTTTTAAGATGACTCTTTCAATTGCCTTAGCCTATTTTGAGATCAAAGTAAAAGTAGCAAGAAAACACAATTGACACCATATAAATGCTTGGATGGGCTAAAAACAGAGCATGTAACGGAAACAAAAATTAAGGTCAAGACAATTTAACAGTGCTAGACAAAATACATTTACTTTTGATTAAAAGTAAATGCTGAAGAGTCATGAAGAACTATGTGCCATTTTTACAGAGAAATATTAAGACAAGCATGATTTAATCTGACATTATAGTGAAAAATATCATGTATGGAACAATTTCAGAAGAGTATTTATCTTTTCGGTCTTGGCAAATGTGTGGTCTACTTCACATAGATCAGACTAATTGATCTTCATTGTTAATTTGATTAAATCTCTTTCAGGAAGTGAGTGGAAAAAGGATTTGTTCTCATATGCTTGTCATGTATTAGCACACTATGACAAAACCAAAAATAATGTGTGGCCTGGGCTGTGTTATATTGTCTTTGCTCATTTGTCCTTCTCAGCCCTGCTGAGAGTCTGCCAGTTTCTCAATTTTCAAGACTGTGTAGAACTTTCTGTAATGAAATCTAACTACAGCCATTGCTCTATCACAGACCCCTCGGCTGTGACTGCACTGGAAGCCCAATAAACCCAAATGACAAGACACCAACCAAACTCTTTTGCTGGAAATCTTCTGCAGTCATAATAAGATAACTTTAAGAAATCAATATAAAGTGCTTGTACTTGATTAAGGCCTTGACCTCTTCTTTTAGAGTTCATGTAGATGAGAGTAGAAGTTCTGTGTGGAAGGTCAGCAGCATAATTTAGTCATTCCCAGTTCTCTGGGAGATGGCACCACTTACAGAGCTGAATATTCATTCAAATAAAGGCCCACTGGGCCAACCGCTTCACACATATACCAGCCAAAGGCATGGAGAGAGAAGCATGAAAGCTCATGTGAATAGTGGGATGGCACTCAAGCTGGGTTTGTTCTATCAGGCCAATAATACATGCAGTCAGGGGTTACATTTTTTACACTGATGTTGAACTGAGATGAGTGACTGAGTGTCCTGCTGTCTGGCTTCACTTTGAATGCTGCAGGATTTACATTTTGAGAACTGTCAAACTTCCAGAATCCCAATTTAAATTACTCTAAATGGACCTGAGTGAGAAAAGCTTTATTACTTGGAATTGAAAGGAATGTTGCTGCCCTCAAGCTAAATGAGAATAGAAATCTAGAAGAGGAGTCAGAGATGAGCCATTCACATTCACCCCTGATTAGGTGACATAACTTTCAGACTGCGGGAAATTGATTAGTACATTTCCATCATGGAGGGTAAAATCGCTTTGTTCCCTGCCATGTAATGCCAGATCTGGGAGTTGTTTAGTTTTTATTTTTTTATATCAGTGTTGTTACATATGTTATGGGATATCAGGCTGTAAAAAACATGTTTAGTTACTTAATCTAAATGATCTAATTGACTTTTAGACTAGTTTCTTTCTCCAATAAAACTTTAATTAGGGAGAAATTGGAGACACTCTGACTTTATTTCCTATTGGATAAATATAAAAAAAGTTTGATTTCAAATATTAGTTATATATTATTAATATCAAATGTGTCTTGCCAATCCATTTTGGTTACCTTGGCTTCCCTGACCCTACATTTTTATTTTACTCACATATTTATTTTTACATAAATAACATACTCACCTGTGTGAGTTTTCATAAAAGCAACCAAGAAGACAGAGCAAAATGAAGAAGGTGCTACAATAAAGGTCATGAATAAAACAGAAATGCATGATAAAATGCCAAACGTTAATAACTATGACCCAATTCATAAGAATAAAGACTGATATACCCATGCTACACTTAATGATCTTTTAAAGAATTATATATTATGGAAATAATATGCTTGAATCATCATGCTCCCAGGCAGTTTTAGTATTAAAAGCTTAGTGTCCATGACATGATGTTAAATACTTACTCTAAAAAAGGTAGTGTTCATGTATTATGAACATGAACATGAGATAAGGAAAAAAACAGAAGGGCAACTCTTCCTCAGGTCACTGTCAGTACAGGACATGATTATGCTGTGTGTTCAAGAACAGTCCAGCAATTCTATAGAGATTAATATTATGGACTGTTTTACAGCCTATGTTATCATTACATCATACTGTGAGCTGGGGGCAACACAAAAGAAAATTGGGGGGCAAATAGGAATCACCTCAGGCTACATAACCTACTGAAAATGTCATGCTGGGGCCAGAATTAAAGGGGTAATGGCTCTAAATCTGATATGTGATTTTGAAAAGTAAGATTAGAGGCATTACTCCGTTGATTCTGGTTCTCACAACAAAACACAAGGGTGGGATTTTTGGCAAATGGAGATTTAACATTAGGCTTCTTTCCGCCCTCTGTAGTAGTTAACCCACTGAGTGGGCAAATCTGATCTTTTTTCAAGAAACACTTCCAGTTCCAGAGAGTGAGTGACACTACATATTCAGATAAACTAATTTTCTTGAGTGGTACAGGCCTGATCCTACAGTGAGATGATGTGTTGCTTCTGTTATGCTATGGGAGAGTTTTGGTTTGGGTTCACTTGTTTTGGGGTCACTGCAAATCAATACAAAGTTATTGTGAGTGATCATCTTTAATTTATCCTACCTGTGATGATTCTGAATTGTCTCTACCAGGATGACGTTGCCTTCATACATATGCATAAGGGGTTACTGAAAGGTTTGATGAAAATTAAAACTATGTGTATTGTTAACATGTACCTTTGCACAGTGGCCACAAACCCTAAATGGTGCCTTTGCATACTGGTGTTGGCTTATGATTTATTTTTAGATGCATCATAATCACAGATGTTTGCCCAATAAATGTACAAAAGCTCTGGAGCCCAAAACGTGGCATTTGGTACTACTCAACACCTATAGGAGATTATTGACCAATGTGTTAAACAGCAATCTTCATCATAAGCAAAATGTGAAATGAGGAGAGATTACTTATTGGAAAAATGATGCTCCATCCAGTTACAGAAACCTGGAGAATCAGTGCCAAGGTGCACTGAAGCTGTTCCGGTGGAACAACTCCTAACTAAAACACTTTATGCTGTTTTTTTTGTTTTTTTTCTTTTTTAATTTGTCTTGTGTCTGAACCTATAATAAATGCTGAATTGGAACTAGAATCTTCAGCTATTATTGCTTATTGTGACAACTGGAAAGGAGAATGGATAATAAAACCGCAATAAGTCAGGAGCTGCAAAGAGATGTTGGTAATGAGAATTGCCTTGACTGTGATGGAGGGGATTTGAAAATATTACGCTGGCATGACGCTTTATTAATCTCCTTTCATTATTTTTAAACATTTTCAGTGGTGTGTAAATCAAACACGTATATCAAGTTCAAATTGTAAAGTTAGTTGTAAATTTATTGAAAATTTTTTTCGTCTTGCAAACCAATCTGTTTTCCTCCAGTACCTTAATCCATATCAGCATTCACTCTGTAAACAAGGGAATACAAACATATTTGTCTTGAATCATCAGTACTACTCATTGTCTGTAGCTTGCTGTTTGTGGAAGCTGAGTGATGCTTAGTGTGAGTCTAGTCTTACTTAACCAGAAGAAAAAACCCTCAGGTGACTTTGCTCTTAATCACATCATGCAAATCATGTAATTAACGTTCTTTGCTTCAGATTACATCAAAGGCTCAGTCATTTTAGGTGAAGTGTAATTGGCACAGAAAAAGTACAAGAAGAAGTGTAACTTCGGTAGTGTTGCGTGTCCTATCATCATTTATCAAACACTCTAGTCATACATATTTATGCTGTCAGATGACGTTCTTGCATTGTAAATATTCAATGATGTTCTGAGAAAATGGAAAATGAATGTCAACGCAAATTAGTGTACACTGTACCCCTATAAATCCATTTGCACGGATATAAGTAACCTGTACATTATCATACAGTAAGTACTTAATGCACTTTAAGAACAGCTTCAACAGTTACTGTACTGCAGTGTGGACTACATGACTTCTGCTTTATAATATTTAATATAGTAATATATGGGTTTTCTGTTCATCCTATTTTGTTGGTGTTGCCCTTTTCATAAAAAGCTTTTTTTAAATTTTTACTAGCTTTGAAATATACTAACAGGAGATCAAGCCAAAAGTAAAACGGCATGCATTTTGTTCCATGGTGAGATGGCTGCTTGGGGAGGATAAAGTTAATAAGACATGAGTCTGGGCATTTATTTTAACAACACATCTGTTTAAGAATAAAAAAAAATGTGTGGCCAGTTTGCCATGTGCATGTATAGCTTGAGCTACTCCGTACTTTGAATCTTGTTTCTGCATTTTAGAAATTATTAATTGCTGTGTTTTGCATTTCCATCTGAATGTAGTCTATTTCTAGCGTTCTACAATACATCAGTTCCCTAACAAATTTACATTTTTGAAGTCTTTATACAAACAACAAACAAGTATATAAGAAAAGATGATCCTTTCACCTTTTTTTATGTTTAGATTCATGCAAATTTCAGTGTCTTTTTAACAGTTAATATTGTATTTTCTTCCCTGTTTCTTATTATTTCTGGTTGGCAGGTATCATATACATACATACAGTGCTAAGGTTAATATTGATTAACTACGTTGTATTATATTGTTATCAGTGCCGAACACTGAACATGTGTCTCTCCACATTTTTGTGTAGCTCTTTGCATACTGGTGTTATTCAGCTACTTGGAGGGTGAGTTTAGGAAGCTAGCTTATGGTTTATTTGTAGATAAATCAGAATCACAGATGTTCACCGAATAAAAGGACCAATTTGTAGCATTTGGTACTCAACACCTATGGGAGATTATCGACCAATGTGTTAGACGGCACTCTGCACCATCATCAAATGAGAGATTACATATCCCACCCAACACTGAACATGTGTCTTTCCACATTTCGTGTGGATCTAACTGGCCTTGTCCAACTCCCACTTAGCCACCAGCTGTGTGGACCACCTCTCTGCCCCGTCAAACCTTTTGTCATATGATGTGGCCTTAAAACCTGCAGACCATGTACAGGTCACGCTATGCTTCTTTGATTTCATGACTGTAAAATAGACTTAATGCCAGCTGAGAGCTTTCACGATCCACATTTTATGATGTGACGTGTATATTATTATATTATACAATTTGTACTGCAGTTTAAGAGAAATTAGGAAATATAGATGTCAACTGTTACCTGAACATAATAACCTGAATAACATGGGAAAGTGTGCTTTGCAGTCAACAAAACCTATATTGTAGTTCATTTTCTCAGTTGTATTTCCTTTAATTGTCTTTTAAAATTTTGTTTTCAAAGTGGATTTGAAGCTGTATTTCAGATGGCGACAGAAGACCTGAAGCAGAGATTTTGCACTACAGCATAGGGGAAAGGAGTGCAGGAATGTGCGTGTGTATGTGTTTCATGCTCATAATGCACATGTGCTTCATTCCACAGGGAGGCAAAGCTGACTCCCTTGCTCCCTTGGCCTGCTATAACCCTCAGGCCAAAGAGTGACACTAGCAGTCTCAGATGAGAGTGCATATCAAGTGTGCAGTGAAATATCCCAGGTGCCAACAAGGATGTAAGTGCCCTCAAGCATGTAACTAGTCTGTGAACTGCACGTGCGGAAGCCTGTTCAACTGATAAAGTGGCATGTTAGTTACAACAACATTATCAACAAAACATAAAATTAGCCTTTAAATTTACAATCATATACAGTATCATCATTCAACTTACATGTTGTTTCCACATGAAGCATTTGAATTTCCTTGGTATAATATGAAAAATATTTAAGGAAACCTACATATCTATAACAGTTACTGGATTATGGACTTAGTTTCTCACTTTTTGTACAGCCTGGGAGTTGTAAAGAAAATGTAAAGAAAATCTTTAGATTATTGTCATACTCAACAGTAATACCCCTCAATGTGCAACTTGTATTAGCTCCTGTGACTCAACTGCAACTCACTTAACAAGGTACTTATTCAAGTTCTTGTTCTAACCAATCTCAAGGAGTCCAACACATTCCTGAACATGTTAAACATGACCAAAGAAACTCATGAATTAATGTGTTCTGAATGAGTCTTGTGCTCTTTAAGTCAAGACAGGTTGAATAACTAACATCTGTCCAATACACTGGCATGTTTTGACTTTACAGCTGTACACTTTTTTTCTCCCCTTTCAGTGCAAGAGGAAAACGAATTCTACTGTGTGTAAAAGACTTGCCTAATGAATGCATTTAAAATGTCATATTACAAAGGCTTAGCATAATAATAATCGGGGTCACATTTTTCCAGACTAGGGTCGGAGGAGTGACAGACAGATTTATGATGCAGATCAGCCATGTAGATTGTTCTTTTCAGATTCCTTCAGAGAAGAAAGAACATATTTCATAATTTCATTTCATATTTCAAGTCACCTAAAGAAGCTATTTCAAAGTGTGGAGTAGGCATCAATTCAATAGTAGGACCCCTTTCTGCATCCAAGTTTAATTGTATTCTGATTATCACATAGTTCTTTTGTACAGCTACACTTGTAATAGCATGCTTGTAGATCTAAGTAAGATCTAAGAACTAGGTAGATCTAAGATTTAAGTTTTCAAGTATTAATTCTTGAATAGTATTCAAAAATAAGTTGTACAGCATATTACTTCAAGCCATAATTTACTTTTTTTTAATTTCCAGGCTCTTGGCAATAGATTTTGGCAGTTTTTAAACTTGCAGTGCTATTAGGATTATAAAATCCTTGAACAATATAATGTGCTGACATAAGGGAATAGGAATAGTTCGGGATTTTTAAACTGTTTTTCATACAGACCTAAGGCGCATTAGTAAACATTTAAATATTTCTTGGTCCCTGAAACTCACTGGGATGTCAATACACCATAAAAAGTTAGTGCAAAAATCCATTCCCAAGTCCATCGAAGACTGAAATTAGTGGTCAATACATCACACATTTCCCCGATATCCCGATAGAAAACATGCACAACTTCAGAACTACTATTGTCCAGCAACACCTTTTATCCTAACCTGGAAGAAAGGGGCACACTGTGTAAACACCTGAACTACTCCTTTTTCCAACTGTTTTTCGGGTTTACTTGTATGACTAGACTGTCATACCTCTGCTCAAACAGTGTCCTTTAAGTTTCTTTTGAAATTACCTCCTTTGAACTTAAAAAAGTTGTTGAACTGGGCAATGATGTCTTATCCCAGTCAAGACAATAGTAGGTATGGAAAATGTCTGGTTCGTTGGTCCCAGCTGATTTGTGGTATGACCTCTGTTTGACATGATCAGATGCTGAACGCAAATGTGCACTGGAGTAGTTTTCAGATACTATAAATGTGATTCTTTTGGGATGAGGATTAGAACCTTCCTCAGAGGCCACAGTTGTCTAATGGAGAAAGTTGGTCCTCCCATGTACTTGCTTTGTAATTCAATGAGTTTGAATTTCATTTCCTGACTTGTCATATGGGGGCACTAAATCTGTGAGTGTGTTGATTAAAATGCAATTTAAATCCACAAAAAACTGGGCCAAAGCCTCAGTGAGTGATGGAAAAATACGAAATTCAAAACAAGGTGATGTTTTCTGTTTGGTGTGATAAACTGGGCTGTAGGAATTTAAGGTACATACCAACACTTGTTGGCACGTCATACTCGAGTGTGAAGATTGGTATGAACTCTAGTTGTTCACTACAGAAATGCAAAATTCCTGTAGAAGTTGTAACCAAACATAATCGACAGTGATAAAATAAACCACACATCTTATTCAAATTTAAACTCCAACTAAATGGAATAATCATCTGTGTAGAAATTGTTGGTTTGATTTTCTTTCACAAACAAATCCCACATATGTATCTTTAGTAAAAAGTGAATAAGGAATCATAAACACCAAACCAAAGTAAATCTTTGTAAAACGTCACTGCACGCACACTGCTGGCTTGAGAACACTCAACCTGGTGTGACATTACACACAAAAAAAACAAGCTTTGCGCTTTCCTTCAGAAGATGCTCAACTAACACATTACTTTCTGGAGCTCAACTTCATCTTTGTTAAATTTCTTGTAAAGCACTGCTACCTTCATTGACAGATATTGTGCTTTACTGCACCATTGCAGTATGATTAATTGTCCATTCAGATACTTTCAATGCATATCCAACAGCATCAGTCATGAGAAAATTGCTTGTGTCTCATTAGACATTGGAACAGTGCGTTCTTACAGCAGGCAAATCTAATTCGACTTCCAGTCTGATCTTTGAGACAGGTCATCTGTATTGTAATTTACAGTGGACGAAATTAACTTGGCCTGTTTCACTGTTGAAATAGGCAATTTTAAAAGCATCAATGCAGACATGAAGACCGTAACTAAAAGTATGACTTCTTGTACTAATGGGTAATTTTGACCAGTATGTACTGAACTTTTCATAGCATAAATGTTGACAATACCAACTCACTGACAAATAAGTTGTTGAGAGATGTAGGCACCCAGCAGGTACTCTCGTAGTAAAAGTCAGCAGCACCATGTACTTTTATTTTGCAACATTAGTGCTTTCACTAAACAAGGTTATGGTTTTCACCTTTAATTGTTACAGTATAAAAAACTGTTAATATGCATCTTTTCTTAGGAAATATACACTGGATAGACTATTTATCTACATTGTAGAAATGATTCAACTTATGTTATCTAAATGATAAGTGGGTCTTTGCTACCTCTTGGTGCGTTACTGCATCTTAGTTCTCTATATTTTTAATTGTATAAGCACCTGTTGGTGTTTTTTTATTTTATTTTTTTAGTCAAGAGAAATCAAGTCTGGAAATGACTTCATAGATGGGGTAAGCTAAACAAGCCAGAGGCACCAGATTTATGTAAATCATTTCCCATAGATATAGTTGCAACAAAAAACGTTTCCTGCATAACTTGCCTGCAAAAAGCTGTTACAGTATCTATGGCTGGCATCATGTGGAGATCCTCTGGACTTTGAGTCACCTCCCAATGTGATTATAAACAAGAAAGAAATGGTACTTTACTGAACTTTAAAAAGCTTTCAGTGAAGATGTTTCTGCACAGACATTAGATGTGGGCACAAACTTGAATTCATAGTAGAATCAGCTACATATGGATAAAGTCATATAGTATTATTTATACTATATACATATTATACTATATTATAAATATAATATATTACACATACATATAATATTATACATATATATAAGAATTCTTGTTTCCCAAAATCTGGTTGTATTTCTGATTATGGGTTATTTAGGATTTGACAGAAGCAACAACATGACTGTGTGGTAAGTGAACACAGTAGTGTCAATGCCTGGTCAAATAAATACACAAGTCATAGACTTATTAGAGCCGTCTCTCGTTTTATTCTGTCACTCTGCCACACAATCAGCAACAGCATTAGTGCACTGTAACACCATCAAGGCAGCTGAATTAATAATTACAGCACTGGTACGAAGATAACTGAACAAAAGAAAACCCACGCTGGTGCTTCCATGTGTGAAAACGGGCTTAGTGCTTGTCAGCAGCCCCCTACATGACTGACTGATCTCCAGTGAAGCTGCATGTATCATTTAGCAGCATCTTTGGCTGCTATAGCATTGTACCTTTGTCTTTGACAAATATATTAAGTGGAATCTGGCAAGACAATGTTACACCTTTAGAAGTCTCCTTCACTTACAATTTTACTGTGTCAGGGAAAATGAGGTTTGTTTGCTAATGTGTGCATTGAAGAAAAAAAGACTGGCTCTTTTTAGCCTCAGTAATGATCAGTACTTAGATTAAGCTACGTATTAGGTTTAGTTATTCAGCTGGAAATTATACATAGCAGGATGGGTTTGTATTCAAATTTGTCATATATATAAAAACTGTGAAATGCGGTTGTATGCAGATTACAGATGTTTTGATTACAGTTCAGGATTTTATGTACACTTTGAGAAATACTTTTGAACTGTGACATGTAGCTTTTGTAGTTTTAATAAAATCATATTCCACTAGTCGATCCTGTATCAGAGCCTGTTGCTTGACCAAGAAATCTAAAAGATAGCCACCTGAAAGAAATGAGAACTACTGTTTCTGTATTCTGTGGTTGTGTTCATACTGGGTTTGTGGAAGCAGACATATGCTATCTTTGAACAGATTTTGAGTCATGCTTGCAATCCAGTTAGGATGGAGATTGCATCTTCATATGTGCAAGTTGAATAATATTTCAATCATGTTTAAATCTGTCAGCATTTGACTTGTATTTTACTTTTCAGACTTCAGAAAAAAATTTATTGGAATTAGATATGCTAAAAAAGTAAAAGCTGATGACCTCCCATCTGAACATTGCATAAGACAGTCTTGATTACTTTGTATTGCAAGAGGTTGAAACAGGTCAGAAGAGGGTCAATGTAATTTGATGTGTCCTGAGTTTTTGCCCAACTCTGTTTGAGCAAGTGGTGCATGCAGAGAACTACCTCTAAAAACTGTGACCTTGTCTCGTCTTAATCACATCCTGATGAAATACAACTTCTGTACTGAAAAATTGAAACCAAATCTTAAAAAAAGGTTTTGTTTCAGCGTAGCATACTTAAAATTTTTTCATTTCATTTTTTTAGACCATTGCTTGCTGACTTAAATACAGTATGTACATGTCCCAGAGGCTTATCATTGTTGGGTTTCCAGTCTGACATCTATGAATGGTAAAGACGTCTAATGTACTCGCAGCCTCTTCCCTTGAGGATCAGCAGCATGGGTTATTTGATCTTTTAGACCCCGTCTTTCAAGTTTCCTACCTTGTGTAAAATGTGTCTTATCAGAAAGCGTGAGCACATTGGAATAAGGAATGGAATAAAATGTACATTATTGCTTGGACAGCAAATTTCTAGCAAATCCCCTAAACCCTGCTAGTAGCAAGGCGACCAGTGCAGCATTACTCTTTCATGTGTCGGGCAAGCAGCTGGGTTGTCATCACTGACAGAGAAAGTGTCAGAGTGGATGCTTACATCAATAATTAAAATTGAGGTCTCAAAGAGTCATAACAGTTGAGCTTCAGGTTGGCATTGCCGTTTAATGTTTCCTACAGTTTATCCCTGAGCCATCCATTAGCAACGCATTTCCCAAAGTGTGAAATTGCTGATGTGCCACAGCTTGTGATATCAAACCTGAAAGGATAGGAAAGGCGTAGGCTATTTTATCCACTTGTTTTTAGATCTTTGATGTGTTATGGGATGATACAAATGTTCACTAGCGTAATCAGATTTGCGGACACATTTGCAGAAATATCATATACATTGCCTTGTGTAATTCATCTGCACAAGTCACTAATTGAGATTTCAGGATCTTTATCTGTGATTTGCTTTGGCTTTGGAAATGTGTATATACTGTTTTTCATAGTTATGGATAACACCTATTTTATTGCATCACGCGGACTATCCCACAGGCTTATCAGTATATGTGTTTATGACATGATGGACATAGGCTCAGCCTGTGCAGCCTGCCACGAGCAGCATGCACTTAGCTATGAATCTGGGAAGTGCTCAAACGTGAATATGGTAAAGTATTTAAATATTTACAGTCTTAGTAACAGCAAGAAAGATCAGTTGATGTTTGCTGGATGAGAAAAGGGTGCAAAAATGGGCACATGGGGACTTAAAGGTCTTCATTTGAATCCACAGGGTCATGGTCTTTCCTCCAGACAGATGGCTGTCTATGGACATCTTTTTTGTAAACCTTGTGAATGCTACAGTGTTAAAAAGTCCACTTTAAAGTAAGTCTCTAGTGTCCATGATATAAATGTCAGCAAAAACGTACTGTAACCCTAGATGAATAGGAGTCGTGGGGGCATTCCACTGCCATTTCTTTTTGTTGCACTTGCCAGAAAAAACTAAGCCACATTTACTAAAGGCCACGGGACAGACATATGTCTGAGAATTATAGACCACAGCTTAATAAAACTGATTATAAAGGTTAGAGAAAGCCACCTTATGTAAACGGCATTCAGAAGCCAAGCTTAGCATTGACTGTGGCCAATAAAAATGTCCCCAAAAATCATGCACTAACTAAAATTAAAAACATTTTCCTCAATTAAAGGTTTTGTACTTGAATTTCCTCCTAAACAGTCTGAACTATATTGTAGGCACCAGATATTTTTACTGAGTTCAAAGCATTTATTAAAGTTATTTGTTACATAACTAAAATGCATAAATAAACTTTAGATTACAGGAATTTTTAAAGGGAGAAAGGACAAAATGGTAATAATGAACAGAAAAAACAGTTTCCTGGCTGCAACGGAGAGCTTTTCAGTAGTGTTAGGAAATTGTAAGGAATTTTGAGCATGGTATAAGGGATTTGACAATACTGTACGTGTCAGTACAGGGACTTTTTGCTTTAGCAGATGTGTCCATAACAATCTACAGTGGCAGTTATTGTTCTCTATTTCTGCTGGACTAGAAAAATGGAAATTGATAAATTATTAAAAATAATTGAATGCCCAGAAATATTCTCAACCTACATACTCACAGAACTAACCCAGATCTACATTTTTTTTTTTTTATTCTCAGGTTACCAATGTTGTTGCTCTGTGCACAGGGTCAGTGAAGAGCTGCTTTCCTCACTGGTGGCAGTGGGAGAAAACAGTGTAGAGTGATTTATGATGTTAATCATTAGCAGGGGAGGAGTGGGAGGATTGGGGGGTGGAGAGAAGCTCCAGGGCTTGATGGTGCGTGTCCCCTCTGCTTGATCTAGGCCTACTGTTGGCTCCATACTGAGATGCTAAGCCCACTGCTGTCTGATGGAGCGAGATGGACCGCAACTAGTGAGATGCTTACATCGTAGGACAGTTCCAACACTGAACCCCAGTGGGAGTGGAGTCGAGATAAAAACCAGGGGCCAGTCAAGCAGTATTCAAGAACAAAATAGAAAACATTTCCTTGAAGTGCTAACATAACTATGGATTATAGATTTTTGTAAATGGTAAATCCATAATGAATGACATGCCAGTAACTTGCTGCTACACTGCAGTGTAGAGTATACTGTAAAGAGATAACGGCAGTAATATGCTGTAATATTTAATTATAGTATCAAAAATTTGTGAACATACATGGTGATTGGAAACCCACCAAACCCCTCTCATTAGCAGGAACTTTTTAAGTGCCAAGCGTTATTCCTGGCTGCTTGATAGTAGACTGGCAGAATCCAAAAAGGGAAGTAACCCATACTTAAGTAATCTAACCTGATTCTACCTTTGCTCTGTCACATACCAAAGAGGAACAAGGTCTCTATCAGAAACTGGCCGCTTTGTGAAGCATAACAAAAGTTGTGGGCTGGTGGTGGTAGGAAGAAAGGAAAGTATTTCATATCACACAAGCTGTCAGAGAAGTTCAAAGAGTGTTCAGAGAGGAGTCAGACTTCACCTTGACGTGATCCTGTTGGCGCAAACAGAACTGAGACTCTACCTGATGTCTCACACACTGCAGACATTTCCCCGTCTTCTCGAATGATAGGTCAGATTGTTGGAATCTCCCCTCTGATGACAAGTTCCTGTTGTTCTTTTAGATGAATTTCCACTGATTCAGGATAACAGACAACTGCTGAAACAGTTAACTCTGGCAGTTCAGGAAGATGTTTAGGAAAGACTATTGAAACTTACTTTGTGTACAGCATAAGCACAGTAACCAATATTTTCTAGGTGATTATAAATTTTACTAACAATACTAATAAATTTTAACTAAGTGACAAGTATTTAGATTCTCTAGTTTTCAGTTCATTCAATTGCTAATTTGTTGGTCAAAAATTATTAGACACACTTGAGAAGCCCATTTCCTTGTCCTTGAATAAATAACACAGTCTAAAATGTGGGCAGACAAACAAATAATAAAGGCCATTCAAATTTAATGATATTGCTGATGGCTTTCACTTTAGTTATGCTTATCCTTAGAAATCTCTGTAGCATTCTGTGCCTGTACCTGTACCTGAATTATGTGGATGACAAACTGTTCACAAATGATCCATGGGAATGTGGGTGCAGTTATGTTGCTTTTGCATTTTGCTCGATGGATGATGGATGTGGGATTAGGCAGTATCATGAATCATATCAATGTTTTGCCAGTCACTGTCAAGACTTGTACAACTAAGCCTGGTTCCTGAAAGATTGTCATGTAAAAGCAGTTGATAATACTTTAGCTTCTTTTGGATCAGCATACAAAATGTAACCCCCCCCCCTCCCCATCTTCTAAGCATGACAAATATCCCCCTAATTTATAGACTGCAAGTCAACAAAATACTCTGGTTGCTTACTTGTGATCTAGTCAGCACTATTACAAAATTATTAAATTTGTTTTGGGAAATTGACTCCCTGTACTGCATATGTGATGCAGAATAAAAATATATTTAAGAGCAGTTCCACATGGAACAATATGTTTGCTAAAAGCAAAACATGATTTCTCTCAGCCACCTGTCAGGTTTATTAAACATGCAGCCAGTCGCACCACCTTGGGTCTGATGTAGTCTTTGATCAACGAAAACAGCACACTTAAATGGTCAAGCAAATATCAGGTTTATTGTTGGCTCTGATTACTTTTGTCCTCTGTTAGCAGAAAGTCATCCACACTCACTCACTGCAGTCTGTGCCCATAGTCTGCAATGTCAGCAGCAGCACACATGATTTAGACAAATCATCACAACTCTGACCATCAACAGACAAGAATCACTGTTCTTACTACTCAGTGATTCACTTAACGCTTGTAGCTGCTTGGATCTCACTTTAGCAACAAAAACAAATTTAACTGGTCACTTTAATCTACCCACCTACAAGGTTTTTGTGTGCTTATAACTCACTTTAATGTTAGCTGTACATAGCATAGGTTCAGCCATGGATGCTGCTTAAACGTTGACAGTTGTGATGATGGTAAGCGAATGGCATGACTAGGTCGATGTGTCCTGCTGCAGTAGAGTGACATGACTAAACAAGTATATTGAGATTCAGGGCTGTATCAGGACAGAAAAACATAAAGTCAACTAAGCCTCTTGTAATTTAGATGTTTTGTAACAATACACTACATATGAGATATATGCTCAGCAATAATGCTGGCAGCTGTGACTCAGGTGGTAGAGCAGCCATCTGCCAATTAGTGGCTCAAACCCTAGCTCCTCCTGTCCATATATACAAGTGTCCTTGGGCAAGACACTGAAACCCAAGTTGCTCCCAGTGGATCAGGCTGGGGAGTGAATGAGAAGCACCAATAAGGTAGAAAACCACTTGAAATGTGGCAACAATTTACCTATTTGTCCATTCTCTATATAGAAAACACTACTCTTTTATAAGTCATGAAATCATTTTCCTTCCTCCTCAAGAAGGGAACACCAAGTATACTTATTGCATTACTATGGTAACACACATGATCGAGAAACTATCAGTCAAAATGGAGACCAACTAAGTCTAAATTCTATTAGTAAAGCACTGTTTCATAAATGTTAGTTAAATAGTCTTTTTAATTGCTAAATTGATATTTCTCTTGTTGGTCTTTCACAGGAGAACAGATGACTATATTTAACATAATTTTGAAAACTGCAGCTTGTGTGCTATAACCTCCAGCACGAAGGCCTTTTCCAAAGTTGGCCATCTCAAAATATAACTTAATTCTTACGAGCTCAGCTCCATGTTCAACAAATTGGTCTTTTAAATACATTACAGAAAAGGGTGTACCACCTGAAGATAGGAAACATTTTCACTGGCTTGATTACTGATTATGCCTTGATTAACAGGGAGATTGGAGGAGGTGTGTGCGTGTGTCTGTAGTATAATGTCAGCCTATGTGTGTACCCATTTTAGTAGATGCCCCTGGTGTAATTAGCAGATGTGACACTCTTGGGTGCCTCTTGTAGTTAGATTGCTTACTTTCCTGCATCAGAGAAGCCCCCCTGGTTGGCATAGTGGCTGGCAGCTTCCCAGTGGATACAGAGGCTGGCAGTGCTTACAGCTTAGTCTTCCCAGTACATGATGGATGTCACAAAGACATTTTGTAGGCAAGCCATTTTTTGGAGAAAGAGACTTGTTTTGTCAGACCCTTCACTTTGATTGCTGGTCCACTAAAAGTGGTTGTGTTATGAATGTGCAGTTCAACATAATGCCAGGACTTTGCAGTCTAAATATCTGTTCAGTCCTGGATTAGAGAAGTCTGCATTACTTGAGTTAATGACCTTACACCTGAGGGACTATTTCTCTTGCCTACTGTCACTCAAAGAGACATGTTTATTCTTGCAAAGAGCAGTGGTAAATGCTCGGCCATGTCCAGCTGTGGAAAAGAATCAACACAGTCCCTTCTAAGAATAGCACTTCAATAAAATGTAAAATTATTTTGCTTTTACAACAGCTGGTGAATCCATAATTTGTCATTTTCTTTGCACTTTTTCCTCAAAAGAAGACAAACTATTCCTGTCCCATCCTACAGTAACCTGATCATGTTGTCTCTCCAGTGAGATAAGAGAATAAACGCTGTCAAGCAGCTCATCTGCAAGTCAAGTGTCATTGAGGTTTCCTGTGTTGCACGGCAGCTGTTAGTCATCATAAATGAGAATACGGGCCACCAGGTGTGAGACATCTAATCTATCACATTAGCGACCTTAACAGCATGAATATGGATATTCACATTTAATTACTATACATTGTGCTGACACCCAGTGATCTCCTAGGGAAAAAAAGTCTATTGAATTTTGACAAAAACAACTGTATTGTGCCTGTCATAAATACATGTCATACAAGCCACATAGCAAGGGCTTGATTTAGTTAAGAAGTTGCATATAGTTTGAGGCAAACATCAAAGTCAACTGAATCCACTCCACCCGTTCAATGACTCAGTTATTCTGTGCATCATCTTGGGGCTAAAAGATAATGGATATCCTAAACAGTCATGACAGAATCCCTCCATTCTTTGTCATGCTGTGAATAGTGTGTCCGTGTTTGGTCCATCAGCTGTGGAAGAGCTAAATGGTGCTGCAAGCTTCAGTTCGAATGAATACCGACTGCCAGACGTGTCTTAGAAACTCTGCCGACTGCTCATTACTTCAATCCTGATTAAAAGGGAGAGATGTGGTCGTTGATTGTCAGACATGGTACATGGCTGTTGAAGTACAGTAAGAGACTATATCAGGCCATTGTTATCACCAAAATGCGTGTATATGTGGACATTGGACAACCTGCAAATATTCAGAGCAGATAGCTTTTGGCTGCAGTAAAGGAAGACGATAAATGTGCCCCATCTACGTGTAAACAAAAGTCCATTGGTATTATAATTGTTGGCACATTGAAACACAAATTCTCTGGCAAAAGCAGAAGCCTGTAGGTTTATGCTTGATTAACATACAAACAAAAATTATGAGTAAATAAAAAAAAAATCCAATTATCCTTTCTAAGTAAATAATTCACACTGTTAACTTTGTGATAATTAAAATGTTAATTCATGATTAAGAAATGGATGTTTTGTTGTTTCTTTTCTTCCCCCATTTTTTTTTAAGTGAGCTAATTCTTATTTTTTTTATTGTTTAATTTGTAATAATTTAGACTGGAACTCTGCTGGGGGGGGGGGGGGGGGGGGGGGGGGGGGGGGGGGGGGGGGGGGGGGGGG
>JAUYWH010000024.1:18812287-18903034 GCA_034779795.1 Ctenopoma multispine
TAAGTTAGTTAGTTAGTAAGTAAGTTAGTTAGTAAGTAAGTAAGTTAGTTAGTTAGTAAGTAAGTAAGTTAGTTAGTTAGTAAGTAAGTTAGTTAGTAAGTAAGTAAGTTAGTTAGTTAGTAAGTAAGTAAGTTAGTTAGTAAGTTAGTTAGTAAGTAAGTAAGTTAGTTAGTTAGTAAGTAAGTAAGTTAGTTAGTAAGTAAGTAAGTTAGTTAGTTAGTAAGTAAGTAAGTTAGTAAGTTAGTAAGTAAGTAAGTTCATTACAGTTGCAAAATATTGACTAATTTATTTAACTTAGAACCTTACTTGATGTAAAATTTCAGCAAGCCCTCATTTCCTGTTTGATAACCCCCTGCTTTTATCTGTGTTGGCCTCCAGGGGGGGACACGGCCCCCCCCTATACCCACCACAGTGGGACTGATATGCTCCAGGTACCGGCAACGGGTGGGAATCGAACCAGATCTGCACCGCTTGGTGACTTACGCTCGCGAACATCCCCTCCACGCCACCCAGCACCCTTCGCATTTGGAGAGTCTTTCGGAGCTCTTTTGAATCTATACTTTGGGTGTTGGACTTCAAAATTTATTGAAATGTTTGGGAATCGAAGCCATGTCCTTAAAACACCTGACATGCTGCCTAACTCGTTGAGCTATTCCCGGAGTCACTTAAATCCATGTTCGAAGTTGTACTTGTTGTTCAAAACCACAAAGAAAACAAACTAAGATAACAGGTGGGTTTCGAACCCACTAGCTCAGGCTCAACATGCCCAGAGTCAGCTGCCTTACTCACTGAACCATTCCTGCACTCTCTTAAATTCATGTTGGAAGTTGTACTTATTGTTCAAAACCACAAAGAAAACAAACTACTAAGATAACAGGTGGGTTTTGAACCCACTAGCTCAGGCTCAACATGCCAAGAGTCAGCTGCCTTACTCACTGAACTATTCTCATAAGTCTGTATTTCAAGTGTTGGAAGTTATACTTGTTGTTTACAACTCCACCACAGAAACTTTAAAATGCCAGTTTGAACCCACTATCTCTCTGCCTTGGACCAACTTCTTACAGACTGAACTACTAGATTTTAGTTTGTTATTGGTTTTGTCAAATCTTTTATCAGTGTTAATACTAATACTAGATGTAGGGTGTAGTTTAGTGTTGTACTTATTGCTCACATAAATTAGGTGAAACCATGGAAAAACATTTTTAAGCTCTACTAACCTGAATTTGAACCTTAAACCTAACATTAGGTATGGACCAGGTCAGCATCTTATCCCACTGAGCTATTCCTGAGTTTGTGTCATAATATTTGTTATCCACACTAAAGAGCTATTCCTGAAGTCATTAAGCTCTGTGAGCAAAGTTGTACTTCTCTTGTTCACAACTACAAAGAAGACAAACTGCTAAGATGTCAGTTGGTTATTGAACCCAATACCTCAGGAAAACATTGACAAGACCCAATCATGCCAGCTGCTTCACTCACTGGTCTATTTGTGTTGCTGGAATAGCGATGGGTTGTTACTTTTCTCTGCAGTGTTTGAGGGGAAAATCTGGATTTGAGCCACCAACCTCATAGTTTAGACAATGTTCTTTTCTCCCCAACTTTCCCCCAGCTGATCGAGGTAGATGGCCAAACACAGTGAGCCTGATTTTGCTAGAGGTTAATTCCATTAAAGGAAGATTTATCTCAATCAAGTGGGACTGTGAGTGGTCTATAAAATTTATAGTTACATTGTTATATTCTGTACATCTTAAACCTGATACCGTGAAGTGCTTTTAGATGACTTTAGTGACTTGGCGCTAAACTGAATTGAACTCAAACATTCCCTGGTGATTTATTAATGCTTTTTATTAGTGTTGTAACTGCAGAGATTATAGTAAAGGCAAGTTTATATGTCTGAAGCATTATTTCACTGAGACAAAATGTTTAATTTTGGAGTCACTTTTGTTTCCCCAAATCATCTACAGTCATGGTATGTACAACTCACTGTCAATAATATGGAGGTCAAAAAATAACAAAGTTATACATTTTAGAAATAATTAGAACCTGTGTTTAGGTCTATGTATTCTTTTAGACATTTGTTGTTGAAATTTTTTTTGCTCTATGCATCAAATCTTACAGCAAGTACCACTGTCATAACTCCGTGTTAAACCTTTACTCCACATCTAACATGCAGCTGGATATGTTCATCATTCATAAACTATCTCAGGAGACCACACAGCTTTAAGGTTTTAACATTTCACTTCACATTTGGATCAGGAGATAGTCTCCTCTTTACGTTTAGTGAATTCATTTTACTTAATGCTTCTACTCCAGCAGAAGTGTGTATTGAATCCACAGTTATTCATAAATCCACCAGTAGGAGGCAACATTAAAATGTCAGTGATAATCCTCTGTCTGATTCTGCATTACTACCACAGCTTGTTACAGAGTCAGTACTTGAGAAGTAAGCAACTATATAACTATATATTCTCCATTGCTTTACTGGTTGTAGTTAGGGGTTGCATGCTTGTAATTGATGTAAAAAGTCTAATAAAACAAAACAAAACATACAGCTTTGATTCAGTGTGTTTTATTAAAATGTTTGAATTATTCAGTTCACAAAAGTAAAAAAAAAAAAAAAAAAAAAAAGTGTGGGATTATGTGAAATGTGCAATGGTAACGGTCAAGTAAATTACAAACAAAGGGTGCTACATTATGCCGTGAATAACTGAAAATTCAAAAAACATTTAAGAATTGTTTTTTGCCATAAATCCAGAAGATGTAAAAGAAGTGCAAACATTAGTAAACAGAAAACAAAAATATCAGATTTATACAAAGTGCATTAAGAACAGTTTCCCTTATAGGTCATTTTAAAGTGTTAGTATGAAGAACATTTTGTGACAAAGTTTGACAATTTTATAAACACATTCAGACATTTCCCCCATTTTGGTCAAGAGTTACAAATTCAATAATATTGCATCAATATATGTACACATACATACGCACACACACTTAATAGTTAGCTTTGTACACAAAGACATACTTTAATGTCTTGCATGTAAAAATTTGACCAAATGTGCCTAAACTAACTAGGACTGATTAAATTTTAGCAGCATTATTGGCGCTTGTTGCCAGAGGGAGAACACCTGATTAGTCAAAAAGTTTTATTTAAAATAAATATATAAATAAATAAATAGATACAGAATCATGAGGCTCAAATAAGAACTGGCAGCCCTCTTTACTGGTACCCTACAGCCAGCAGTTTATTGCACAAGAGCAATAGGGATCTACTCCCCTTTGGCACAGACCGAACTCAGTCGTCAAATGTGTCAGCGAAATGAAACCCGCCTTACCCGAAGAAATTCTGCATAGAATTGATTTGCAGACATGAAATCAGTTCATGTGAACACACTCAACTGTGAATTAACTATTCTATGCAGGATCTCAGATTTAAGGTCATCGCAGCACTTGCTTTGCACCCATTGACCCCGTTGCCCACCAACATATACTTGATGTTGAGGTGTAGTGAGTTACCCCAGCCAGCGGGGCGCCACTGCACTACTGCGCCGGTTCATGCATTCGTCAGTAGCAGCCGTCTCTCCAGGTGCTGTCACGAAGGGCACTGAGGGTGGACAAGCTCTTTGGGGGCGTCAGTAAACTGAGGAAATGAAGCAACGAATGGTCACAACTAAAGATTTGTGGCAAAACATTTTTTTTCAGTCGCTGGCCTAAATGTTAGTGTCACTAAGTGCAACAATACATAATCTTGCCATTTTAATCCAATTTCAAGTATGTTGTGCTTTGAGGGTTATATGAATTAATAAAAGAAATCTCAATATACCTTCGTGCTGGTTGGACCATCTTGCTGCGGGGGGTGGAACTTGTGGTACCCACAAAGGAGGCTGGGCGGGGCAGGCCGCTGCGTGCAGTGGTTGGGGTGAAAGCGGACGCCCCCACTCCACTGGAAGGTTTACTGAGCAGGGGAATGCTGCTGCTGACCCCAGCGGTATTCCCAATGCTGCCGCTTAGAGACTGGAGGCTGGTGGATGTTGGCATGGAGGCTGAGCCCTTGATGGTGGGACTGACGTAGGCGGTGGCCTTCAGCGGTTGTCGTGACAACGATGAGAAGTTCCCCGCGCTTTGGACCCTGTTCTGCAGCTGGCCTGGGGAGGGGACTAGAGGAGTGTGGTCATAAAGCTGGGATTAGTGAACAGTTCTTCTGCAGGTGTTAAAGCTCATAACGACAGCTCAACTGAAAGTGAAAGAAGAGTTTGTATCTTACTGGAGGACTGCAGTCGAGCCAGCCCGCTAGAGGAATCAAAACTCTGGCTGTTACGAAGCAAAGCAGGGGAAGCACTAAGATTGGTTGGCATGGGCACACTAGGCATGCTGGGAGCTCTGACCAGGTTAGGCATGCTCCTCCTCAGCTTATCTAACAGACACATAAACACATGGAGTTTAAAACCTACCCTTCTGCACTCCATTTAAAAACAGGTGTTATTACTGACCTAAATCACAAAACATTTGAGAACAGAAAATTAAAAAGACATTTGTTTTGTTATATAGTCATGACGGTTATTTAACGACACCTCCGTCAGATATACACCACGAACTCTAATCCCATCAAACTCTCTCTGTCTCTCGTATCCGCCTTGGAACGGAGACATGCCAGTCTGGGAGCTTTAAGTCCAGTTGTACAAGAGGCTTAGACTGAGTTATTATTAAGTGGTTAGAACATCAGTGTGGGTCAGGGTTAGGCTAGTTTGGGATGGATGATATATGTGTGTGTGTGTGTGTGTGTGTGTGAGTGAGAGTGAGTGAGAGAGGAAAAAAACAACCATGATGTGTTTTCACACCGAGCTTAACAGATTTTTCATGGAGGTTAAAAGTATTAAATTGTATTATATATATCTTGTAGAGAAAATATCTACTTACTGTGTAATGTACTGTGCAAATATTTCACTAACAAAAAAAAAAAAAAAAAAAAAAAAAAAAAAGAGATAACTCGTTAGTCTTATTTACAGCAATGACAAACAGCGTTTCCTAAAGGCTGTTACTAAAAAAAGTAATTAAAAGAGGCAGTTGACACGTACAGTATACATGTAATCCATCAGGTAGTGTAACTTCTGAGGAAAATATTATATTCTTGAATAGCCATTTGCCAACACTGTCTGTGCTTGGTGAAGTTATCATACAGTGGGTTTATGAGTTTCTCCTGCAGTCAGTGACTAGTTTGTGGTTAGTGAGCTGAAAGGCACTAAAACCCTCCATAGGGTTGAACTGCAGTTTTAAGTGACAGTTCTTCAGCCCTCTGACATTACAGATGTAATCTAATATTATTCAAAAATATCAGTTAAAGCGTCTTTTCTTAGAAGAAGTCGAGTAAAAAACTAATTCTGAATGACTACAGACATTATGTTCAACATGTCTTTTCTCACCTGATCCTGGTCTGAAGCCCTGCAGCTCGGCTCCACAGAGGCTGCCCAGTCCCAATCCCTGAGACTGGGTTTGGGGTTGAGGTTGGAATGCGAACCCAGCGGAAGGGTAAGGAGGGGTGGAGGGGGTGGAAGGAGGGGTGGAGAGGGAACTGGTGCTTCTTCGCCAGTCTCTGACGCTGGAGAAGGTGTGGGAGTGAGGCAGGCGGGTGAGGCGCAGCTGCTGCGGGGGCAGGAGGCCGTAGTCTTCGTCGTCCTCCTCGTCTTCCTCCTCCAGGTCGGGGCCGGCGCTGAGCTGGAAGCTGAAGCTTTGGCTGCGGCGGTTGGCCAGGACAGACGTTGTGCTGGCGTAGTCCTGCCTTAGACCTGGGGGGGGCAAGATATGAGGACCAGCGTGCAACACACACACACACACACACACAGGGCAAAGACAGACACACAATCATCACCTCCTGGGGTTAATGAAGCTGAAGTAGCGATGGGCTCTGAGATCTGGTGCCATATGTTAAAATATTAGAAGGGAGGGAACAATAGAGACAGATGGACAGTAATAGAAGTGAATTGGCACACAGTGACAACACCAAACAAAATATGAAATCCATTTTCTTGGTTTGGATTGGATTGTCTTGAAACATGGTTCAGCTTGAAATGCAGGCTAGCTTAACAATTTAAGACACATGTTTTTAGAATACCAACACTGCGTCTCACAAATGTGGCTGTAGAGTTTGAATACTGTCAAGCATCAATATATAGCAGTAAGATTTTCCCGAGGTATAGTTTAAACATTTAAGCATTAAAGGTCAATCGTGTCCATGGAAAAGTGGCTTACTACAACTACTACTAATAATAATAATAATAATAATAATAGTCCAAATATCAGCTGTCAAAAAAAAAAAAAAGTAAATAAAAACCTATTCAGAACAACCCAGAATTCACTCCCACCCTCTTGTGCCTCCTCGTAATGTCACTGCCCCCCCAGTTTGGGAGCGACTGGCCTAAAATAAGGAACAATACATCAGCATAGAGTTGTCTAAATTCCCTGCAATTGATTTTAATTATACGCGTTTGCTGAAGCAAGAGCTGTTCTGGAGACACAAATAGGGTCATTAAACGCGTTCTATCTCAACGGGCGGAACCGAACCAAACAACTGCTGCAGCTTTTCCTTCTTAGTGCTGTGGATGATCACACTGGTGTTCGACTTACTCTCCTCCTGCAGCCGGGCCATAACCTGAACGTCTGTGAGGTCTTGCAGTTTGTATCCTAAAGAGATGGAGTCATCCTCCACCTCTGAAGCACCGAGGTCGCTGTCCATGGATGACTGGGGACTGAGGGCTGAGCGCCGGAGGCTGCGGCCTAAAATAAAAACCAATCAAAGAAAAGTGTTTGACTCATGCCGGTGTTTCCCCACTGACAACTTCTGACACTGCTCCAGTGTTACACAAATGAGAGTCACTGTGCTGCCCAGCTACGCTCAGTTTTGGTAGCTCAGTAATGAGAAAAGCCCCCTCGAGTCTTCCGAGTGTCCTCCACATAAAGATGAAGGATGCAGACTAATGGAGGGTGATACTTCGCTCTGAGAATTAGAGCCTCTTAAGCACCACTGTGGCAGAAATAATATCAGACAGGTTAGAAAAACCTCTCCCTAGTAAATGAAATTCTTGATATCAGCTCACTGTGACAGCTCTTCAGAATAATCCTTTTTGATCAGTTGTATTATTCTGGTTGCTTTAGCCACATTTTGCCCTCATGTGTGCAGACAGCACATGATCTGTATCCTTTGACTGGCTGAACTGAGTGCCAGGCTGTACTGTTGTCTGTGTTTCATTTCTGTGCCACATGCATCATCTGTCTTTAGTACCCTACATTACATTAAATAAAAAAATCAATAGATTGTTGGTGGAAGTTGGACTCGTGATATTTCTATAAACCTGGCACTGGCCCTGAAAACCATTATATTGGTCACACACTAAAGGTGCAGACATAAAAGCGACAAAGAGCATACCCAATAGGAACAAAAAAGCAGAAGAGCAGGCTGTGACTCTTTAAGCCATGTTCCTGTTTGAATCAACACAGTCATGGAATTGAGCCTTGGGCTAAAAACCACAAGAGAGTCCCTGTAGCAGTTTCATGAATCTCAGGACGTGAATCCTCTTCCTTCAGGGCTGAGTATTATTCCAATGTGGCCCCTTATTCCCTGCAGCTCTGCCCTCTGCTGTGTCTGGAACATGTTTTTTTTTTCCATTGCTAATAATGCAGTTGAATCTGTCATCTGATCAGACTCAAGCACTCCAGCAGCAGAACACAGTGAAAGATAATGAGCAAAAGCGGTTCTGCATTTCAAAAAGGCTGTGGCACGGTTTCATTTCTGCAGCTGAACTGTAGCTGGAAGCTGCAGCGGAAATCTATCCTCTTAACTCCCACGACTTACATGAGAACAGATGAAATAATATATGAAGAGTTCTGACCCAGTTCTATACTGTGCTTGTTTTCCTGAACATTAATATTCTCCTTCATGTAAGCGCACTGAAAGATTACTATAGGATTGGGCACACGTTCCTGAGATTAATGAGGCAACAGCAGCAGAGATCAAGATCGAGAAGATATAGGATAGAAGCAACATGAGGCATTGGAAAAGGCTGTACTGCTTACTTCGTTGGGGTGGATGAGGGAGGAATGTGGGAGTCCTCTCAGCTACAGGGGAGAGGTCCTTCCCTACAGGACTGAGGGTCCGATGGAGGACTGGGAGGAGCGGGGAGGAGAAGTATGGAGCTGAGGAACATAAAGCAGAAAGCAGATTAAAAAGAAAATTCCCTAAATTAATAAAACTGCAACAAATCTGACTATGTATCATTAAAAGACACATTTACAATGCAGAAAACAATCCACTCACTGTAAATATGTAAAAAGTAAACCCGATTTAAGAAATCTGATAAACTTCTATAACACAGATTGATATAACTACGTTGTGATGCATACTTTGTTCCACAGGGCTGATTTACCTACATTGTTCCAGAGCAGACAGATACTATAAAATACTAAAGTCTAAATAGATCAAATAATCATCTGTCTTGCTCATTCATTGTCAGCATCAGTAGTAGTTTGCTGTGTGGTTACCGTGTCTCTCAGACAACTGGGGAGTGGAGAAGGGTTTGGCGGAGGGGGGAGCACTGATGGGTGACACTCCGCTCACTCTACTCAGAGTAGGGCCTGGCGAGGAGTAAGGGGAGGGGCTGGACAGAGAGCTACGCCACCTGGAGACTGAGGAGGGAGTGGGTTTGGAGAGGAGACGGGAGGTAACAGCAACGTAATGTAAAAGATCAGTCACAGTATAGTGCAGTTTAATTTGAGTCAGTCCTACATTCACCATCATGCATCATTACCTCCGTTTGAGTAAAAGCGACAAACATAGAATGTTTCTATACCTTCTAACTTCACAGCACTAAAAATGGAAACCAGTCCTTTCACAGACATAACACAGGCGGCAGTATTGTGTAGCCGTTACCTCACCAGCGCCGTGTCTGTCACCAGCTGCTCTGCTCCACGTGCTCAGCACCGAGGACAAAGCTGTATTCAACACAACAGAGCTGCTTCTACAATCCAGCTGTACCTGGTGCTCAGTGTCTCCCACCCACACAAAAACATCCGTTTCTATTCATAGAGGCACAGGAGAAACTTGGACTGGTTTGGACTGGTTTGAAGCACCTGTGATACGTGTGCTCACTCAGAGACAACCGCTGCATTGTGGCTTTCTTAGTAAACAGTGTAGGTGAAGCATCCACCCAAAGATGCAGAAGAGGATTTCTCTCAGTTACCTGTCAATGCCAATATAAGCCACTTAGATATGAAGGAGGTGCACTCCTTTCATGTAAACTGTTTCCATGGCAACAGCTCTCCATTTCACAGTGCTGAACCCCGGGCGGAGAGCGATAGCAGGCCGAGCTGGTGGGAGGATTCCTCTGCAGCTTTAAGTGATGCACGGGCTCTAAAGCATGTTCGTCAACTCTGATGCAACAAGCTGTGCGGCTGGTGCAACTTCAGAGGACGGAGGCGAGTCAGAGGTCGACTGCTGCGACCCAGATAATAGCAGACTGCAACATGAAAGCAGAGCCGGATTCAAGGATGTGCAAAACCAGGGTCAAACCAGAGTGGAACAACTTGACGGTCCTGCACAGAGCCCTGAACACTAACACGAATGCTGCTGTGCTTTAATGAAAGCCAGGTCCCTGCAGACATGTTCCAAAACCTGAAACTACATAGCATGACTGGAAAACAGAAAAGAAGTAGTAGTAGAAGAAATCAACAAGTCCATCACTGAACAAAACAAACAATTGTTTCTGAAGCAGTATATTTAATTGACGTTCAAAAAAACTGATGGGACAAGGCCTCCTCCCTCCCATGAAAAGCAGCTCTTATGACAGGTACAGTTGCAGCCAAGAAAATACAGCCACCATCACTGTTTTAAGAGAGGATTTTGATTTCCATCTTATTAAAGTCTTTTCATTTGTGGTGACTTATCAATGCTGCAGCAAAATCAACATTACTGATGAAGCTCCACACAGTTATTTTCTTCAACCAGGTAATAGATGTTGACAGATTATACTACCTTATTCAACACACAACATCAAATATAGAAACCTGCAGATTAGACCTTTATTTATTTATTTTAAGTGTGGGAGAGCAGAGCGGCATCACACGCAGACACAAACGTACCCACGTAGGTGAGTCAAGAGCCATCTCCTGTCATTAAAAAGCTCCAGGGTGTTAAGCTGCCTGTTCAGCTGAGGCCGTGGGAGCCAACGCCTCGGGCACGCACGCACGAATTGAATGAATTGATGAACCCCGATTCATCAATCCAGATGTGCTTTTTCCACGTTCGCTGTCAATGAGCTTAAGATAAGAAATCTATTTTTAAAAAGTCCATACAGGCGCATGAAGTAACCATGACAACGGTGAACACAAGCCAAATAACAGCCTCTGCGCCACTATTGATTTTCTCTTGTCTTGATTTTTCAGACATTTAACCAGTTGATAAAAACATGACAGTTTATACGTTTAAGGCTCAGAGGCCACTTCTTCCTGCTCCACTTCCTCAGACTCTTTTCCGTCACTGTTGCCACAAATTCCCCTTCTTCAGCGATACTTTATATAATTAAGTGATGCCTGTAATCGTGGTAGACGTGCAGGTCAGGTGACCTGGGCCTGATCTGCTTAATGCTATGATGAGTGGCCAGATTATAGTCTGTGAGCTCTACTGTCCTGCTGAGCCCTGTTAGTCACACTGACGTGATGAAGGTGATCCAACTTCAACCTGATTGTAGTCAGATATTTGTTTGGTTACCTTTCATATGCTGAATAGTTGAAGCTCATTTCAAGCCTTGGAAGAAAAAGGTTCCAATTAAAGTTTTATAATTAATCATTTAGGCTCCACTCAAGATTATTCGCAAATACATGTTATATTGCCTTGTTATGCAACAGCTCCCCTGGCCTTGAGACCAAACCGGCTCGTTTGAGATCCTGTGCTTTTAAGGTTCCCTTTACTCCATCCCACTGTGTTGTGATTGGTCAGCTTGTGAAAGTCTTCCTGTGGGCCGAACTATGCTGCACCATCCATCAGCAACAACCCAACTGAGTCGGTTGCTGGCCTGAAAATGTGTCTATTGTTTTATGGTTTTGTCTCGGGGAAAGGTAAACAGCGTTAATGTTACTTGATAATGGGGAAAAAACCCAAACAATAAAACACTTGAGCTAGCGCCAGCATTGAGTAGTTCGTGGGTGCAGGTGCCCAAAAACAGATGGTCAGTTATTGATTCCCACAAACACGTTCACCTCCAGCTTTGTGCCTCTGGCTGTGTGTTTTTATACAGATTTAATACCAGACTGCAGCCTTCACAAGAAAGCATGAGCATTAAGTTACAAAGTCTATGACTAACAATTTAACACTTTCTCCTGGCTGAGAGACAGCGAGCGAATGATAAGCGAGTGACCTCTTGTGTTTTTTGGCACAACACCTCAAAAGCTGTTCACATCAGTTTAAAATAGCCTGGAGGAGAGAGAGCAGCAAACTAATCTGCTGTCTCAGCTTGTGGTTTAGTATCTGTGACTGAACTGTGGGCGAGAAAAGGCCCTTCCTGTCTGACCTGCTCAAACAAAAATGGAGACGATGAAGACAGAAAGGAAAAGCAGTAAGTAATAAGAGAAATAAAGGAAACATCCCAAAGAACAGCCATTAAGTGATGCAGCCTGTACATCTAAGATGCTCAAAACAAATATCAAAGACAAATGTGATGAAGCTGAAGTTAGTTACACCCCCAGACTGAACTCCAGCTGAACTCCACTGATTTTTTTTCTTCCCCTCCAGCATCTGTTGTCAGACAGAAACTCCTTACACTCCTTAAACATCCACACACGTACAGACACAGCGTCCAGCTACTCCTAAATACTTTAACACACCAACAAAATCACATGCATCCATGTTGCACTCTATCTTAGACTGAGTCTAGAGAGAAGGTCCCCTCTTATGGAAGATGCCATCTATGCTGTGTTTTTGCAGTGTTGACTCTTTTTGCTGCACGACAAACGCCCCCAGGGGCCCAATCACCGTCTCTTTCTTCCGACACACAAGCATCCCGTCGTTCTCGTACCTTGTTCCAGTCGGAGGGACAGCGATCGCCTGGCGGCCTCCACCTCCGACTTGGGCGAGTCCAGAGACTGCCAGCACCACTGCAGGGGTGTGAGGGAGCCGTCTGTGGACGGCGTGGATTTTGATGATGCATACAACCTAAAAGAGAGACACGGGTGGAAACACTTTCAGTCTGTACACTCAAGCATTCGTCTGAACTGCCACAGAAACCTTTAACGTGTTTTATAGTAGGACAGGCGGTGACAGACAGGTCACTACTCAGACTCCGTCTTTCCCTTGTGCCTGGAAAATCTCCTTGGTTTAAGATGCTGTTAAGCTTTTCCACATATAAGCAAGAAGAGGAGCCGCTGTGTTCAAACAGAGTGGATCAGATCATTCTGACAGCCCAGCTCTACTCCACTCCACTCCACAGGCAACATGGAGGAGGCTGAATTATAGATTATAACCTTCACCGACATCAGGTGAGAGTCTGACCATGAAGGGGACAGAACACGCACGTAAACACACCTCGGTTACTATTCCTAGACACAGCGAGGAAGCACGGGAAGTGCTGCACTGCAGAATCAATCGTCGTTTACTCCTGAAGCATCATTCGGATCCCCTGTGTCGTCTACTCCCACCGATTAAAAATTAGAAACAAGTTCAACTTTATTACCTCATCAATGTGGAGTTCTATCAAAGGGAAGTTGACAGTTTTCTGATCACGACTGGGTCCTTCTGACTGATTTAGATATGTTTGTGATAACCTGTAATGAAAACTTCTCAACTCAGCTTCATGATTAACTGGAAATGTTAGAAAAAGTGTGAGCTGCAACAAAGCTGTGTGTTTCTGCAAGTTCTTTTCAAACATAATCAGTAAAACGTACTCATAAAACTCATTTGTGGAAACACTCAGGCACAAACAATATCTGAGACTGATTCCTTGTGGATGCTGCACATGTTGGTCTAATCTACATTCTCTCCAACACAGACACGTAGAGAATTGCAGCCTGGCCTGGTAACAAGTGGCCTCAGCTGCCTAATTAACTTCTAAGGTGTGTTGCTTTGTTTTGACACTGCAGCAGATTGGACAGGCCGGTTCAGAAACAATAGGATAATCTGATGTACACCACGTATATGGTCTTTGAATGCATCATCACGTTTCACAGTGCTTGCAAAATGCAACAAATGGTTGCAATTTAAAAAATGAATCCTCCATAGCTACCATGTTTCATCAGAGTCGTCCAAGGAGCACAGAGAATCCAAATCCAACAGCTCCAGATCATCCAGAACCGACGACTCGCCTTCGTCCTCCGCCTCCCGTGCAGCAGCAACTCCATCCCCGGCGTGCGGGTGGAAATAGTCGAAAGGCTCCTCGGGAGGCGCGAATGACCCCAAGGACGACTGACACAGAAGGGCGGGCAGCGGGCAGGGGAGGCAGTAACCGCCGGCGCTTCCGAGCACGCACGCCGGGGACGGAGGCAGCGCATGCGGGTCGCCGGAGCAGCAGCTCGCCCGGGTGCGCAGCTGCTCGTTCTGGCGCTCCAGCTGGCGCACCAGCTCCTGCAGCTTCTTCACCTCCAACTCGGCGTTCAGGGTGTTGCTGTTGCAGTCCACCTCCGTCATTAACGCGAGGTTCAGTACCGCTGCCTCCATTGGACCAAGGCCCAAAAAACTATCGTTATATCGGCCGCTACCAGCTCCAAACGCGGAGTCAGACACGGGGGACAGGTAGGGCCAAGCTGCTGCAACGCTCCCGGCTTCTCACTGACTTCTGAATTCGCTGACGGTAATAATCTGTCTAGTAGGACTGTCTGGACGGTCACCCAGAGGCGGAATATATGACTCCACCCCCCCCCCCCGCCACACACACCCACACACATCCCAGCCTCCACCTCTGTGACCCACCACACTGATCACAGGTAGAAGATGCACCTGAGACAATTAAATCTGTCTAAACCAAACAGGCAGGGTTTTAATTTCTGACCGTTTTTATTCTAAATTCATCTCATTTAGCTTCGTTTTGGTGATTTTCACATATATGCTGATGTGTTTCGACCAGATATCCTGCATCTCGCATCGTCGTTAATCAGCATCTATTCAACTGATGACCTAATTATTCAGAACATGACAGGTGGATGATTATTAACGTTTACGCCAGTTTTAACATTTGTGCGCATTTGGCGACACCTTGTGGACAAAGTCCGTTGCACCACATTGGAAAAGAGGTTGGAGATTTTTAGTGCTGATAGTAAATTATCCTATTAACTGACCATTATAGATTTAATTAATGAGTCTGGATGTTTAGTAATAATTAGTCATTTTTCACCTAATTATCAACTGTTGCAAATTAAGTTGTCACTGGCTCATTTATTTGTGTGTGGGGACATAATGAAATTAAAGTGTATAGTGGCGCCTAACGACAAAAGGATTTGCATTGGAGGTTATGAAGGTGCCATACTGTGACAAGCAGTAAGAGTAAGTGTATTAAAAAGATTCTAAATCAGAGTGTGCACCAACAGTACATTACACGTGCTTTACTAACACATCCGAACATCATTTAGCTTGATCACATCCACAAGAATCTTGCTCTTCTATATTATACACATTGTAGTGTTGGTTTCTCTTGCTTCTGTCTTTTAGGTTAATTGTCCTTCATTTAAAACAGTATGCATCCTGTAAATGTGCAGAAAACATGTGAAATTGTTAAAACTAATCATAATCATTAATAAAAACATTTAAAAATAATACATTTATTGATTCATATTCTGACAAACATTCATAACTTGATGCACACTTCCATCTGGTGGCTGAAGGAGAACAATGCACCTTGTTGTGTCCAAGCCTGCATCTTCAAAACATGGCCGCCATGTGAGAATGGATGAAGACCCTCCGACAGTTACAGCGTGGCGTAAAGAAAGCACAGAACGACTGACACTATCTTTCAGAATAAAAAAAGACAAAATGGACACCAGGTGTCAGTCTGAATGTTTCACACTTCACTTCTCCTCGTTCTCCTCCTCAGCGTTTCTTCCACGTGAATTTCTTTCGCGCCCCCTCCTGTCCCGGCTTCTTCCGCTCCCTCAGCCTCGGGTCAGGGGTCAGCAGACCAGCTGGAAATAAAGCAGTAAAACAAGAGGTAAAAGAAAAGTGGGTGGAATATATGGACATTTCTTTAGTTTCAGTGTGTGATTAATTTATTTAAGGTTTCCACCACAACTTACACAACTTCTTTCTTTTAAATTTGATGAGTGTGTCTGGGTTTTGAATAATCTCGCTGCAAAATCTTCATGCTATAAAGCTTATTTTGCAGTGACTCATCTTCCTCGTGTGGTTTCTGATGTTAAATGCAGTTGAGAGTCGAGCCTATTGTGCGTGCTGTGGAATTTTGTGGTGCTTGACACTATTGCATCTGGGATTTGAATTGGCCTGTGGTCAGGAGAAGCAGTGCTGTGGTAAAATATTCTGCTCCCTCCTGATTTTGTGCTCTTTTAGGTCAAATCTTAAAAGGTGTGGTGTACGAGAGCTTCTGAAATATCTTCGTAACCCTTCTCAGATTCATTAATGCAGTTTGGTAGACTGCTACTTCAGTTACTGCAGTAACTTCTCTTTCTCCAAACCTGGTCGAGGTTGCTCTGCTAACTGTCCACGCCATCATGGATCCAATTAAAACTAATTGCTGACATTAAATTTTAATTTAAGAACAAGTAAGGAGTCACCTTGTCTCATGGTTTCCCCCTCCCCCTCAGAGAGGAAGCTGAGCAGCGCTCGAGAGGCGGCGAGTCGCAGCGCCCCCGCCTGGCTGGACCTCCCGCCGCCGCTAACGGTGCACTCCAGGTTGAAGCGTCCCAGCATGCCCATGAACTGAAGCGGGAACATCAGCTGCTCCCTGAGAGCGGAGAGGTGAGGAAGGGACAACAGAAAGGAAAAAAAGAAATGACCAGAGAAAGATTTAAAAATAAAAAGGAGGTGAAAGAATGAAACGTGGTTGAATAGGCAGAGAGCAGGAGTGTGTGCTATTTAACAGATAGTGGTATCAACGGCAGGGGCTTAGGTAATTTAATGTCTGGTTGGGTGACTTTTCAGACAAGCGGAGAGGATCCTGGCTCTGTGAAAAGCTTTCTTTTACAATCTCACCTCTGCATATTACAGAGTAACTTCTGACTCAGCAGGAACAGGATAAGGTGGTGTGTGTGTGTGTGTGTGTGTGTACGAGTGAGTGCGAGTTAGAAAAAGAAAGTGTCTCTGTTCTGGATGGCGTCTCAGGCTGAATGGCCTATGGCTGCTGACAAAGTCAATTGTCACCTCTCTGCTCCAATTACAGCCCGTCCGCACACTGTGTGACAACACCAGCTCTGGACATTAACACACACACGCAGAAACACACATACACACAGTCACTCAACTGTGTAATTAACTTACTACAAGAAGATAAATAAAAAAACGAGGCGATGCTGTGAAGAGTGAAAAAGCAGCTTTTTAATTTTTTGGGGGAGAGGGGGAGTAAAACACATCCCGTCTTGCATTTTAAGGAAAACGGTATCTGGTGTAATGAATGAAGCAGCACAGCGCAGCACCTGATGATGCGGAAAAGGTTCATTTTGTTCAGAGCAGAATCTCCTGCGCAGCTCTCCTACCTGTCTTGTAGTACGGAGAAGTAGTGGAGGTAGTCTTGGCCGTTGACGGTGATGCGCCCGGAGCCGCAGTCTCGAAGAACCACAGAGGACTTTGACGTCTTCCTACAGCCTGAGAGTGAACACAGACAAGTCTACATCAGCTATGTATGCAGAAGAAGGAGGCAAAGACGAATTTCACTGTCTCTCTCAGTTACTCACAAATCAAATCTGCTCAAACTTTATGGCAGCTCAGCTTCTTTTTTAGCAAACTGGCAACATCGAGTTTCTAAAAGTAGTTTCAAAAAATGAGAAATTTGAATTTGAGAAAAGCTCCACCGCTGCTGTGTATCTACCTTCTGCGGTGCTGAAGGCCACACCCTGTTCATCCTTCTCCAGCGGAGGCACAATTTGCTTCCTGGACTGAGAGTCCAGCTGCCACCGGTAACGCAGGACAAACTCCTCCTCTATGGCGCAGTAAGGCAGCGACAGCAGCCGCTCCATCAGCTGGATGAAGCGCTTGTACTGAAGAAAGAAAGAAATAACAAGACTCAAATTCTGCATCTTCTTCCATCAACGGAGAAAGTCAGTGTCAGGTAAAGATCGGACGAGAGGAAAAGGAAGAGAGAGAACGTCTGTTCTTACATCATGAGTTGAGATGGTCTCCACAAGCAGAGCTTCCAGTTCCTCCTTCGTCAGCCATCGGCTGGTTCCTAGAGAGCTGAGGGAGACAGACAACATTCAAAATGAAGAGTGTGAGAACTGAGGAAGTCAACAGTGACTTGCTGCTATCATTTTTTAAAATCAGACATAAATTTCTTATCTCGATTTGCCGCGACGTTTCTTCTACTTACATCTGTTTGGCATCGTTAGAGAAAAGTCCTTTAGCTCTCAGACGATCTTGATGCTTCTCGATGTTTAGGATGCTGCCGTACATTTCCTAAAATACACAAGGACAGCATATGAAGACACTGGAAATCTAATTAATTGAATTGATTAATGAAATATTTAAAGGAACAGTTCAAAATCACATTCTAATCAGTACATCCTTAAGTCCTGAGTGGACACCAGTGTCACGTTTACGAGAATGAGACGGACGGACAAGTCAAAAAGATAACGCCTCCCAACACAAATCATATTTTCAGGTGTAGAGTCAGTGAAACTCGGAACAAGACAAACTTTTCATTTACATTTTACCTGGTAAATTAGTAAAATCTGAATGTGAGAATTTGAGGATGTCATTACTGAATTAGTATTTATTGCTTATATGACATTTGTTAAGTGGTTATGCCACTGATTCATGAATATTGTAGAAAACAAAGGCTTGATTTTAGACGATGTTTTCTAAATTTTGGACTTTGTTATATGTATTTAGTCTGAAGCGAAGCTGAAGCAACAACATAAATAAATAACTGGACAGTTTGTGGATTCACTCGTCATCAGATCAGCTTCTGCTGGGAAAAACCTGAGGGGAGTGTGTCACAGCGATGGGCACAGACAGACAGACGGATGGAGGATGGGGGAGAGGGTGGCCATGCTGGTCACGTCCCCGAGGCAGACGCCCCCACCTCAGCCCCCCCGCACACCAGCTCCTGGGTGAGAACTCATTTCCCCGTCAATTATTCACCAGATGTTTGTTTAATTCCTTCTTGATAGAGTGTGACTAATCCGCTGCCACTCTGACCAGCACAAAAAAAAAGCAAACATGAAGAAAAAAAACTATTTTCTTCACAAAAAGAAAGAGAAAAAATATTATAGAAAATCTGAAAAAAATTACAAGACAGGAGGAGTTGAAGGAAAGACGTTACACGTCTACAAACACTGTGTCCGACAATGGCGAGGAATAATTCGCATGGATTGGCCTGATGAAAAGTGAGGAGAGGGCCAGTTACAGCGCTTTAGTCTTTCTATTCAATGAGGGCTCTTCATTTACACGGCAGAGTTTCAGGTTTAGAGCTTTAGCGGTGAGAGGAAACGGAGAGGAGCATTTCAATTGGTCTATTTCGACCAAACTGCAACAATGAAGGATGAAAGGCCCTAGCAGGAGCTCCTCCTTAGGACTGCATATTTATTTCATATGCAGGTTTACATTCAGTCAAAAGTGAAGGGGGGAGGGTGTGTTGGGGGTGTTTTCCGTCTCCCCCAGGGCTGTGGCCATAAAGAGCTCAGCAGAGCAGCGAGCGTGTTAATGTGCCACGCTGGCTGAGCCCAACGACAGCCAGAGGAGAGCAGTCGACCGGCGAGCCCGCGTTACACGCCACTGCCCCCTCCTGGAAACACTGCTGAGGTGTGAGATGCTTGTTGATAATGATAAAAAAAAAAAAAAAAGATTTTAAATTCTTCGCACAAGTTTGGAAGGAATGATGGAGGAGGAGAAGCTAGAGAGCAAAGAGGAGAGGAGCAGCAAAAAGAAACAGATTGAGACAAGCAGCACATGCTCACAGACATGTCTGACATACCTATTTAAACCAACAGCAAGGGGTGAGACTGTGGCTGCAGGGCACAGTGGTGTGTGTCTGTGTCTGTGAGCTTGGATTAATAATCACAGCTCACACCTCTTTCTGTTTTTGCATACAGACATGTGTCTCTTACGTATGAAACGTCAGCAGCAGCCAGGAAAGAAACAGTAAAACAAAACAAAAAAACAACAAAGGAGGAGGAAGAGGTGAGGAGCAGTTCCTCGTGCCTCCCTTGGGGGTCTCAGCTTTACCTTCCTCTCCTCTCCAACCTCTGCTGCCACGCCTCACTTCCCTCCAAATCCCAGTGGAGGAGGAGCTCCCTGTGGCGGGACAAACCCTGACAACTCAACACGATTTCTGAACTTTTGTTTGTTTCTCATTCTGATCAGTATTTTGATGCTTAGAAGGCGGAACTGTCCAATATTTGGCGCCCCCTGTTGGCAAAGCTGGAAACCTGGCGTTTCATTCAATTAATTGCAGACATTTTTTTTGTTATATTAAATCTAAACACTAATAAATCATGTTTTTCACCTCATAGTGTTACAGTAAACCTTTCAGTCTACCTGAAACGGTAAAAATCCTGCACTGCTTTTGATTGTTAATCATCTCACAACAATAACTAACTTTGTGGGGAATTCCTATGTGGCAATCTTTATATAATTACTATGTCAGATGAAGCCATTCATCTCAGCTATTTTGATTATCTGGTCTGAATCACGTCTACATCTAAAACCTTAGCCGGTGAAATCTCTTTCAGGCACCAAGTGCAACATTTTCAAGTTGAAAAATGTATTTTGGACAAACTACACATTTATGAAATTGGTTGTAAAAGACATTAAATAACTGAACAAACACCTCCAGCTCGACAGGCAGAAACTGGACTAACTTTGACCAACATCTCCCACCTCTGTTTAGCCCCAACTCTGTTCAGCTGCACCTATTTCTGTGTGGAAAACAAGATTTGACGACGTCTGTCCTCAGAGACGGAGCAGCCGACTCGCTCTCTGAATAGCATATGACCCGAGGGTGCTGGAGGCGGGGAGGGGATTTGAGCTAGATGAAGATTTACCACCAGCTCACATAAAAACCTGACAGTGCTGCTTACTGCTACACCTGCCTGCAGTACTCACATGCATCAGGGAGTAGTAGGACTGTTTGCCAGTGTAAAACAGGAAGTGAAAAGGCCGTCCATCTGCTCCCCACTGTACAGCTTTAGTGAGAGGGAAGAGGGCAAGTTTAGAAACTGTCCATATTATTTACAGGTACAAAAAAACATCAAAAGGTTCAAAGATTACTTTACTTACCTCTCTGCTTTGGAAATATTTCCTCTGGATGCTGGAAATGAAAACAGAGGAGGAGTTTTGTGAAGACAAACTGGGTAAAAAATTAATCTAATTGTGATTCATTGAGCAGTAAAACGAGTTTCCAGGCTTTTGGAAAAAGTCAAATAAAGAGCAATTACACGTAATTCAATACATAAATATCTGCATAAATATGACGTAAAATAATGATTAAAAATCATCGTAAAAATATGGTTTCTTTCAAACAGGAGAAGTTTTTAAGTTTGTGATTTGTGATATTTCTGGAGGAGTCTCACCTTCATGAGGGGCCGCGCTTTCTTCTCAAAGAGGCCGGAGGGAAAGAGGTAGGCGATGCTTCTCTGTGGGGACGGAGACGGGAAATAAATTAATAAAGAGAAGAAAAAGTGCCGGCAGTGTGAGAGATGGCACATTGTGACGACGCTGACACGTCCAAGCAACAGAGGTCACGCTAATGGACGACAGTGAAAGTGACAGAGGAGGAGACACAAGCTGCTTGCGGGTTCAAGGAAAGGCGAGTGTGTGTTTGTTGGGAACTGTTGGAGGAGAAAACAAGCGGAAAAAGGCACAAGTTTCTGGCTTTGTTGACAGTGAGCAGAGGACACTGTGGACATCCAACAGTTCACTCCAAGTTCATCCTCATCTCTGTGTGCGTTTGTGCGAGTGAGTGTATGTGCGTGCGTGTGTGTTATTAGCAGCACTACAGATGGCACCGCAAATGTGTGTGAGAGAGAAGAGAGGCAGACAGGAAGTGTGTTGGCCCCGCCACACTCATCAAGACAGGCTGTTCATCTCTCTCTTCCTCCATCCCACCGTCCTCCTCCTCTTCCTCATCTTTCATTTTTTCCCCTCCTCTCTGTCGGTTCAATTAGTGAGGGAGCAGGTGCTGCACAAAGGGAGCAGGTTGCTGCCTTTAAGGTTGTCAAAACGAGGGAAGGCGGGAAGAAAAGGGCCGGCCGAGGGGGAAAATGTGTGTGTGCGTGTGTGAAGGTGTGAGAGGCAGGAGGAGGAAGACAACTGAGAGGAAGTTAAAGGGTAAAAAGAAAAGGACAGGCAGAGAGGAACGGGGAACAGATGAAGAAACACCTGTGCATCCCCTGAGCCTCTGCGCAGTATGGCAGAGATCCCCTGAGGACTGAAGACAGAGTGACAGAGGAAGAAAGAGGAGGAGCGACAGTCGACCCGTCACCTGTACAACCGAGGGTGTCAAATCGTACAGATTTCAGAGACATGGTGAAATCAATCACAGGGACATTTTCAACACGCTGTATGATACGATTGAAACGGCTCCTTTATCGTCTCTGCTGTATTTCTGAAACTTGACCAAAAGCTGTCTGCTCCGCTCTGTCTCCGTACTGAAGACAAGGGATAAAAAGCTTCAATAGGGCAGCAGATAATAATAAAAAATCTAAATAAATAGTCTCAAATGTTTGGAAAACCTCCAACACCATCTGATAAAGATTTTATTTTACAGATTAATGATCAGTTAATTAAGCAAACGTGTTGCTCTGACTAATTAAAACAGTCATTATCAATCTGTCAGGTGTTGTTTACTTTCACAGATTCATCCCCTTCGGTTTTAAATGTCAGAAAACATAAAACAGAAGTTTCACAGAGCCAAGTTAATATTAAGACTAACATTTACAATAAAATAAAACAGAACATATTCACATTTTAGATCGAGAAAACAGCTAATGATGAGACGATGATTCATTGTCTTGTGATCAACTCACTGATTAAGCGACTATCTTTCATCACTGACTTGCATATCGTTATTGCTGAATTGCTTATTGGGTTTAGCATTTGTATAAAAGCTGACTGCAACATTATCCTTGGTTTTCTAACTATTTTAATTTTAAAGTCACTAAAAAGACTGTTTTTGTTGGTCTTTTGTGGGTCTGTGGCAGATATCCAGTGTTAATTTCTCCACTTGGCTGTAAACATCCCTTTCATTTTTCCTGGGTCTTTATCACCGTCACACCTGAAGAGTCTGGACTCCAAACCAGAGAGCTGAGGGATTTATCAGGTGCCTCGCTTCACTCCTCTAGTCCTCCTAAATTTTCCCCTTTCCCTCCTCATATCAAGGTTTGGGCTGCTAGCCGTCACTTTAGCTTTCACAGCTTTCACGCCAACATCTCTGTTCATTATTTCTGAGGGACACCTGGGACTGGGCGAGGGGAGAGTGGGAAATTAAGCTAAATGGTTGGAGCAGTGGGAGATAACATATTGCCAAAAATCTGGAATAGGCATGCAGGGGTGTGCTAATATCCCTGACACAGTGGATTAGCCAGGGGTGGCCCCACCTGCCTGCTGTCGGTGGAGTCCAACGATGCTAATGACAAAACACCTCTCCAATCTGAAAGGTGGAAACCGGTTAGTGTTTAAAATGCTTTAATGCTTGATGATTTGATTCTCCGCATCCTGAGAAGATGAACTGAAGAAATCTGAGAATGGACAATCTGTAAGAAGTGCAAATACACTTCAACTATAATACAGATGCCTTCTGTCAGGAATGGTTTGGGAATTTTCAAGCTGGTCTTTACACAGACTGGAGATGCTCATATGTACGTCACAGTAGATTGATCTAAAGGTTTCTGCTTTCTACAGTGTCCGTAAACGTTTTCACAAGCATAAATGCAGAACGTTCAGCCGAGACTCATTTGAATATTCAGTAACGTAGCGTTAAATAATTTTAAACAGGTCCCAAATATGTAGTTTCACAACGGCACACGCAGACAGGATTACACAGTGACGACATGTAACGGTAGAAAGCTGCTGTTAACAAGTGCACGTCATGTCAAACGTCTGCAGACAGGGGGGAAGTAGTGGATTGAAGTGGATGAATAAAAGATTATTACATAGAATGATGCAGATATATTCGTAAAAAGGTTGGGTGCATGTATATGTGGGTTTACGGTAACCAGGTTAATACAGAGCGTGTAAACACACTTATCGTTTGAACATCTGAACTTTTGTGTTACGAAGGAAAAGGCTTTAAATGAAGAAGCAATTTACTGCTGGTTTGGTCTTTTAATGCAATTATTTTTACTGACGATAAATAAAATGTGAAGAATATCGCCAAACATAGCCTTTAAATGGAGACATATTTTAAATTTAAAAAATAGTTAACATTTTCTGCATACCTGCTAACAACACCCCGACATTAACTCTATTTTTGAAGCTAATAGTGATTTAAAAAATTCAATATTTTTCAATGCAGAGCAACAAATTTTAAAGGAAGTGCTCATAAAACTGAGACACTCATCCTGCGTGTCAACACTGTCATCTGCAGACGTGTCACCTTAGTCAAATGTCGACATTTCATAATCTGAAGCAGCCAAACAGCCTTACTTACAGAGATAATAGGCTTCCTAATTCACACTGGAGCAACTTGTCGCTCAAACTGGAGACAGAAAAAGTCAGTGCTCACTTTAAAGACACTGAGAGACAAAAGCATTGTCTTACATCTATGTCCTCCTGTGTGAAATTTTCAGGGTCTTCTCCCATCATGTTGGCCAGGTGCCTTTTCCCGATGTTAAATTCCTCCACCTGCTTTTGAATGAACTCCATCGTGAACTTCTCCGGTCCTGCAGCCGCCAGGTTCTTTCTGTGGAGGGCAGAGCTCACACATATCTGCCTGCTCAGGACCTGGGGAGGACATCAGTTATTAAAAGATATGCTATGTCAGTCAATCCATGATTACTCACAAACATCTACAACGGTATCAAACTGCTGCAAAAAAACAGCCGAACTGTCATTAAGGGGTTAATACGTTAAATTAAGCTAAAAAATGGTTTAGTGCACATGATACAACTAAACACAACGTCGACTGTCTCTCATTTAAAATATCCGTGAAGCTAGTTTCGGCTAACAGATAAGAGAGGATGCTAACTCAAGGACGTGAGTGTTGTGCGTTTTGTTCGTTTCTAACCGCTCGCGTTTGTTTAAAATACACGAGTATCTCGTTTCTCACGGGCGAAACCACACTTTACCTGTCGACTCGTAATTGTGTTTAAACTCGAGCCGCAATTCCCACATTTTGTCAGAAACGAGCCAACGGATCGCGCACAGGACGACGCCATCTTTTCCGACGGCAGTGACGTCTCTGACGGAAGTTGATTCACGTCAGAGACACGTGACTTAGCTCATTAAATACATACAGTAAATATTTAATTAATAAGCTCTGCATAGTCATTGTTTTATGTTAATATTAATTTACTTTGTTTTGTACAATGACTCATGTATTTCAAGATTTGTGGAACATTTTAGAACTTATAGTTAAAATAAAGCAATTCAATTGCCTGGAAAGGCTGCACAAATCTATGCATTCAAGGGTATTTTATTAGAACATGGACTGCTACAAAGTGCTTTTGACTATATTCTGCTTTCACAGCTTCTTCCTGAATGTCAATACAGTAAATGTTACAACATTTTGAGCAGAGACAACTCAGAGAAATTAGTTATGAAAATAGCTGCATATGTAAAAAAACATAATGTATACAGGTAGAATTAAAAGGGACATTATAGGCCATTTCTTTAAATGAAGAAATAGTTACAAACAAACAGAAAGGCAGAAATACAAAGGAAAATAAGAGAATGAAGGAGATAATCCAAGACACATGAGACCAGACCACAATCTGCCTAAAATGACAAATGAGGCGAATACAAAACGTGTACATTCCTGCGAGGCTCACACATTTTCAAACAATTTAGAATAGGCCGCTAAATTTAACACAGCTTTATTTTATCTCTCAGACATCAGTCACACATCACAAATGCCACAGCTCATTGAAAACTTGTGTTGTTCAGGATGATTGTGGAAATCCAAAACATGTTGACCACATGGTTCAGCTAAGAACAAAATCTGCTGTGGTCCTGCAATAAAACTTTTCCCTGTGTACTGTTTTTGAAGGTTGTAAATTAACAACAGCTATTGACCAAATCCTCAGTGATACAATAACAACAACAACAACACTAGTAAAAACTCTTGTGTCCACAGGTTCGAAACTGACAACATTCGCCTAACACTTTTACTATTTTAATTGTGAAAAACTTGCAGAAGAGCATGAGCGGCACAGAGGGGTGGTCACAGGTGGCACAGACCCCATGAAAAATCTGAATTATGCCCCTCCAGATTGAAAAAGACCTGTATTTATGATTATAAATGAATATAAAACCGATTGGTGAGTAAGTGAGGCCAACATAAATAATTCATTATAATAAATAAATAAATAATCATATTTATTACTATTCTTAAATTGATTTCAATGTGTGTGTTTTTTATTTTTTTTATATTTAAATAAGTTTGTTAAAAGTTTGGTATAAATTTTGTTTTTAAAATACACCTTTCTCCTAGTATAACAGACTTTGACACTACATAATTCCTATCAACACAACACTGAAAACCACTCTGTCCCCAGGGACCATACAACATTGCACTTGTGATGTTCCAATGCCATGTCCAGTTCAGTGCAAACTGCATGTGAGCACCATCTGTCTTCCATGGTAAAAGCAACAACAATACTGACCGTAAACCTCACGCAACAGGAATTTTAAAGCAGTGGATCCACATGAGTTATCAGAAATAACACAATATTAAAAAAAAAAAATCCGGTCACTGTCTGCCAAACATGTTGGCAAAGCTACACATAAAACAGATTGTTTTGCATATGTGAAGCAGTCGGTGCTGGGCAGAGCAGCCACGGATTAACACAACATTTTGTGTGGACTCCTCTAATAGATGAGTACAAGCTGCCACTTTAACCAAACTTTATAGATCAAGATGAAAATAAGCTCCATTCCTCCAGGGAGTGATGACTGAGGGCTTTTCAGTAAATCACAGCAACAAGTTTTATGTAACCACAGTTTTCCCACCGACGTTAATGTCGAGGAGCAGGAGGGTCAACAGCACATGCACATATCTGTTTTACATACTGTTGGCATCATGCTTTCTCTGAGTTAATACTGCTTAGATAATGTAGGAAAACATAGAACTCTTTGGCAGTTTTTTAAACCTCTACTGTGCTGAAATTGAATGTGGTAAAAAATACAATGCATGTATTTCCTTATAGGAGAGAATGAGCAGAACAATTCTGCACAGCCATAATGAAACAATCATAAGCATTTTGTAATAGTATTTATGATATCACATGTGATTAGACTCTTAATATAATAAAAATGTTGATTATGTTGGGTAATATGGGGTATTAAGAACAACCTGCACAGTCTAGCTTTTCAGTAACCACAACACATTTATATTTGATAGTCAATAGATGTTATGTTTTCCACTGTTAACAAAGGTTCACCATTTCTAATCCACGTAAATCAGTCTTCCTTTAGTTAATCATAATTTCAGGATAAGATCACCTCCTGTAATTGTAGTACCTCCATGTACTTCTCAGTCTGTGTGTGTGTGTGTTTTCGGTACAGTAGTCTGTGTTCACAGATCGATGCTGTGTGTCTTCACTTAGATTACTTTGATAGAGTTGGAACAGGAACACGGGCAGATTAATCAAAGTGAAGGGGCACTGACTCCCGGCCCGTGCCAGTCGATATGGCCGTGTGGATAATTTGCCCCAAGGAGGGCTGTCGTCCGGCAGATGATAAACAGTGTTTGCCCCAGTTTTTAGCCACAAGCGTGCTCCTGCTCACCAAGAAAAATAGTTTCGACCCATGGTGTCTAATTCACAGTGGGGGGTGAGGGGTGGGACATTAATCATCCTTCTGCTGTGGCCTGGCTCTGACAGGCGAGCCACCGTGGGCAGATTGGGTGGAGATATTCGTACGGTGAGCTCACTGTTAGGTAAACCCTGCAACACACTGTGGTGATGTGACGCTGCGATGACTGCAAACTGGAGAATTTATTCATTTCATGAGTCACTTTCCGGTAATGAGAACGTGCACCTCGGTAATGAGACGCAAACACTGACAGTTGCTGTGAAAATGGTGAATCTGCACTGACAACAGCGCTATGACGTGGAAGTAAAGGGATTTAATTTAGGAAACCTTATGGGTGTCTGTTTTCATGCTTGGCATGTGCCATCAATGCTTCATTGGAGGCTGTAACTCCGAGCCAAGCATTAGAGAGCTGGCTCTCGTCCAACTGTTCCAACAGATCTCCATATGGACGACAGGGATTCCAGCACCGTCTTGAAAGGGAAACACCACAATAGGCGACATTGACCTCCTCTGAATGTGCCCCATCCCCAGATTGAGTGACATGCTTTTAATTGTACGGCTAAAACAGCGATGGAGCAAGAAAAAATGGAGGATATCACACTGTGGAGCTGTGCCAAGCCCACTCTTTCCCCCTCTTTCCAAAGGATGGAGAGCTACAGAACTGAGGGCTTATAATACCAGCGAGCTGAGGCTTTGCTCCAGTCATCATTTCCATGCTGCTTTACGCTGATTCCCTAATATCCTTAGCGCCTTGCGTAGGGATAAGCCCATCTTGCCGAAACATGGCTGTCATGCCTATAAACCATTCACGGCTCTAAAGAATCCATTATGGTTGCTCCACAAACATGGGGACTCAAAGGGCCACTTTGCTCAAGCTCATTTACTCTTTTAAATCGTATTTATTTATCCTCAGTGCTGTTGTGGAAGCAAGCTCCAATACACCACTTTACATCGCAGCAGGCTGTAGAAATGGCGTATTTAGTGGTCACTCATACCATAAATCACTTAGCTGCACATTTTTAAATGAAGCACATGTTGATCTTACAGTACACAGCAAAGACTGTGTATGTACAGAGTAGAAAACATGCCATTTAACCAGACTTCCTGACCAAACAGATACACAGCAGAGTTGCTATGAAGTGCAGACATTCAGCATATACAGTTCCCACAATAATATACAGTACTTCTATTTTCTATATACCCTAATATTTGGAAATATACTTAAATGTCTATTTGTCATTTCTATTTCTACTCCACCCATATTCCAATTTTCAAACCCAACTCATTTTTATTTCAATTAACATGCCTATTCTTATTGCCTGTTTAAATTTTGCTGTTTTTTCTATTACTAATACTGTCTGCTACTTCAACTACTACTACTACTCTTGTGAAGTCTGTTGTCATCGCTGCAGTACTCTAATGTGCATGAACAGTAATACTGCAGCACATACAGGAGTGTGCGACTCTCCACTGTGTAGTGACAAACTAACACCCACAGTGATCTTTGCGTGAGGTAAACCAAGTTATATGCTACGGTTCAGAGCTCTGTCAATGATTACTCACCCCCCTTCTCTCTCTCACACACATCCACACACCAATTCGTAGATTATCAACAACAAGTATGGTCATTGAGTGGAAATTAATTTGCCACTGTTAATGGATAAAGACATTTTGCTGAGATCCGTAAAAATAGCTGAACTGCCAGCGATTACCTACTGGAATCAGCCTTCATCAATATCAGGATAATTACAAAGCACTTCTGGCAGTGCGTGAAATGAATGGAGCGTGCAACAGATTGGGCGGTGGCCATAGATGTCTGCAGATATTAGGCCTCCTCCTCAGAGTGGCTCCACAGGGGAGAGAGCACTACCTGAACAAGCTGGATCTTCAGGAGGCAGTTTGAGAGGCAAAACAGTCAGGTGGAAAAGAACAGAAATGACTGTGACTGAATGGGATAGAGTTGCACAGTTCTGGATAGACTGAAATGTGCACGAAATTAGAACAAAATAGAATAGAAAGCATTGAAACAGCTACAGGTAGAACAGAATAACAGCATGCAATGCAGATAAATATAATAAAATGCAGAGAGCACAGTGAGGAGCACAAGAGAACAGGACTGACACAGCAACGCAAATGAATTATATCACATTACATTATATAGACCAGAAAAGGAGGAGAATGTGCAGAACAGAACATCTGCACAAGCTGGTAAGAAATAAACTGGTACTAGTTCCTTTCACAGAAAGGAAAAAGTAGAGCAGAACAGAACAGGAGAGATAAAACTTTAACAAAAGAGTGAAATTAAGTAGAGTGGTGCAGAGCAAAAAGGTGGAACAGGAACAGAAACACTGGGGAAAAAACAGAACGTCACGGCATGAAACACAAACTGTAGGTAAAGTATAGTTTTGCATATCATCTTTAAAACACAGGGGCAATTTAAAGTGCTTCACATTGCTGCTGGACAATCTAGTGCTGCTAATCAGCCTGTACAGGCTGATAAAACTTTTTATGTACAGTATTTATTGCTTGTCACTATATATACAGGTTTGTCACTTCATACACTGGTTGTTGTATTCTTCTTTGTGCTATTTTTTAGATGTTAAAATGACTGTTTTAAAATGAAGTCTGGTCCACATTGGCGGTTTAAAGAGTGCTTAGTGTACAGTAGATCTGAACGTTGTGATCGTCACTGCTGCACAGAAGGTGAAGCTATCTTCCTAAGGCTGATTCGAGGAAGCACGAGCCCAGAACAGAAGCAAAGGTCTATAGAACGTGCTAGATCAGCACTAATGAGAGTCAAAGAGAGCAGACTCGTCCAGACTGCGAGATGGGGCTCTGTCAGGTGGTTTGAGTAAGGAGGGGTGTTCAGGGTGTCAATCCCTGTCTTTCCCAGACTTTGCTTCCATCGCTCACATGGAACCACTTTGGCTACCCCCTCCTGTTTTGTAGCCCCCTCCTATCTGTCCTCTCAGACAGCGAGCTGGAGGCAGTATTGGGTTTCCTCTCCAGCTGAAGGGTTACTTCAGTCCAACGCTGGGATGAAAAGATGACTATTTTCCTTCCCTTCTTCCATCCAACTCTTTTTTCAGGTGAGAGGCTCAGGGAGGAAGGAAACTATTACATGCAGGGTGAACCGGGGCCTGGAGACGCAGCTGCCACCCCAGCCCGGCCTGTCGGGATGGAAGAGGATCTGGATCCAAGGCTGGACGAAGAGAAACCCGAGCTCTCTGGAAACGGCTGAGAATGACCCAAGAAAAACTTCCGCTGCGCCTCCACCATCCTCATCCCCAACCTGTCAAAGTGTTTCCCACAATGATCTTAGCCTGCTCCCAAGGTGGTGGGGGTTCCCTAAAGACTTCAGACTCAAGCAAGCATATGTGAGCACATTAAGAGACAGGAACAGGCACACAGATTGTTGTATTACAGTTTTGAGGTTGAACCACATTTAAGATTATAAATTAGAAGGTTGCATTGCAAAGCAGGGAATGAGGTTCGTGTTCATTCGTCCAGTGGTGTCAGCGACCTCCTCAAATTTCGTTTTTCGGCTGCACCTACACCTACAGGCCTCGCAAAGACTGATCGAAACCAGGCACAGCTGTTCAGCTTGCGGTCGAGGGACATTTACATATCTGGGTGAATTTTTGAAATGCCGGGCAAGATTTAAAAAGTCGAGGGAAATTCCATCCTTCAGAGTATGTTTTCATATTGTTTCCATTTCGCCTGGATGGGTGCTTCGAGCGAGAGCTCAAATGCAGTCGCACATCAATCACTGCATTATTACAGAGAGCGATTTGGTGGAAAGTAATGCTTTTTATCCGAGGAACGGGGTTTGTATAATTGCTGCTTGTTTGACCTCACTCTCAGCTCGGAGTTTGGCAGTTTGACGACATGTACACCCTGTTGCTTTGTCTGCAAATCTATCCTCTGAAGTGTAGCAGACGAGGAACAACTAAAGGCAAACATTTATTTTGGGCGAAGTAGTTGCATGCAAAATTGGACCGCGCGAGCCTTGGATTGATATATAATAATTATAGATGAGGAAATGGGTCTAATAATAACAGTATCAGCTGCTGCTTTCTTCCAGAATAAGACCTTCAAGTTGAGTTTGCACTATAGGCCCGAACATATTTGGTGTATAAAAAGTGCACTGAGTAAATACTGTGAGTAGAGTTTTTCCTCTTATGTCATTTAAGAAATTACCTGTTCAAGTGGATGTGTTTCACCTCACCAGCTGACAAATAGCTGGAGTGATTGAACTGAAGAACTGATTACTAGGTTAATATCTGCCATTGATCTCTTCATTGATCATTTGTCCCTTGCTAATGAGTGTGACTGAACTGATTTAAATAATACGTAACCTGACATCAGAGGAGGGGATAAGTATCGGAATATGACCATTTCTCAGAGAAGGAAACCGCTGCGAAAAATCAGCTTGAAAGGCCAGAGGAAATTGAGACAATATTAAAAAGAAAAGGTTCAATCTGCTCGCTTTTTTTCCCTGCTGATCAGAAGGGCCGTGGACTACCGCTGGGCTCTTTAACATCTGGTTGGGCAATTTACCCCGCTCTGACGACTGGAAAGGTTAAACCACTAAAATCTAATATTTGCCTAGAGGGGGTCAAGGCACTGCAATTACAAGGTACAATCGGCAGGGCTAATCAGCTAGTAGCGCATACCAGGGGCTCGGCTGGGCAAATAAGCCCTGATCAGAAGCACTGTTCTCTGCCTCTCCTGTTTACTTATTAAACCCTGTTCTCATGTTCAAGGGCCCCACTGCAGCCTCTGGCCCCACACACCCCATGGCACTAGGGAGTAAATTTAGCTCCTGACGCTTTTTAAATGGGACCGCGGCACTTGGCGAGAAAGTAGCCCCAATGTTAATCAGTATCTGCGGCCTTTGTTGTGAAATGATCTCAAATTACTTTCCTCCAATCTGGCAGACATTAACACCTTGGGATAGAATGGGATAGGTAGGGATTTGTACCCTGAGGAGGTAAACAACATGCAAGAGCAGCGAGACAGATGTGTGTGTGTGTGTGTGTGTGTGTGTGCAGACCAGCGAAGGCCCACATACAGCAGGCCTCATGTCTCAGAAGGATGTGTGTGTTCCACAGTGCTGTTTACATGATTGCTCTTTGACACACATTTCCTAATTGACTGAGTATCAAGTGCAGGATTAGTGTATAATATATCAGAACTGTCTGGCGCGCAACACTTTTGAACAAGGCTCGGGGAACAATTACTGGTAATTAAATATGTGCCAGTTACTGGAAAAGATAATTATGTCCTTGGTGTATAACACCAATTAATTACTTTTATTTCAGTGAGCGAAGCTTTTAAACGGCAGCGGAAGCCATTCGAACGCCGTCCCGTGTTTGAGTGCAAGCAACCTCTGTGTTTGCTAATGTGTAAGTCGCTACAGAGATGAGCATTAAGGCACCGCACATGCAAATTGTTTAAATCAGAATCAGGGCACTTTTCTATAAAGCTCACATTTACTGTAAGAGAGGAAGGAAACGACAGCAGATGCAGGCGAAATCGACAGTTCCTCGCTCTGGTATAAGCAGCAAACAAGCTCTTCCAAGGCTCCAGTCATAATATTTTTACCTCTCTCTTCTCCCTCCTTAGGTATTAAACATTGACTTAATGGCTTGAATGAAGAAGTGACTTCTCTCGGGAGGGCAGAGCTCAATTCTCTTGCTAAGAGGATTGGTCAGATTGGATATAGAGCCTACGAGGAATCATGAGAGCTCCGTATATCCTCACACCTTTTCCTTCTGTACTTCTGTACGAAACCTCACCACACTAAAGATAACAGCATGAGATTAGCTATGAATGCTATGAATCCAAACATGCTATGAATACAGTATGCTCTGCTGCTCTAATTCACCTATCAACGGTGAAAATGTATGGATTAGCAAATGATCTTATTTTGGACATACACCTCTAATGTCTAACCTGGAAATACCTGTGGCTGATCATTAGTAATCTATTAAATCCACGACCTAGAAATGGTTACACCGCCTGCCCCTCTGAGCCAAACGTGGCTGATGCTGCTTTTCCAATCCCCGTCTCGCTCTGGTTAATGAGATACAGAGTCAGACGGCCCAGGCGTGCTTTCTCTCCCTTCTCCTCGCTCTCTTTCTCCCTGGTCCTGCAGCACACACAGTACAATATATATATATATATATATATATTTTATCTGCCAGCTCGCTCTCCACTCCTGCACTGACGGATTAATCCACGCAGCCATACAGTTGCCTCAAACAATCTGTCAGGGATGTATGGCTGTGTGTATCCTAGGGAGAACATATCCATGTCTTCTATGAATTGTGTGTGTATGTTGTGTGTTTCCGAGACAAAAGGCACTTTCGGTCCACAAAGGTCAGTATTTATGTGTTTTATTGGTCACATTGTGGGGACACAAAGCAGGAACCCACAAGCGTGGACAGATTCTGAGAAAATGAAAAAGGCAGGTTAAGGGTCCCCTTAAGGAAAGGAACCACAGAACTGCAAGAAAAAAGAACATCACCATCATCTGTAGTCAATTTTGGTTGTCGTGTGTCTCTTTTTGTTCTGTTTTTTTTTGTCCTGTTTACCCGGGGTCAATTTCACTTCTCTTTGGTCATCATGACTTGTACTGATTTTGCATATATCTTTGGTCAGTGTGTCTCACTTTTTTGTCATATTTTAACTGTTTGTGATAATTTAGTGCCTCTGTTTGGTCATTACCAGCCTCCTTGGGATCATTTTGTACCTTTTTGTCTTTTAACCGACCCCTGCGACTTACAGACAAGAAATATCAACTCTCACTTCATACGTAGGCACAGGCCCAGGAGCTCATGCCCAGAAGATTAAAGGTTCAAATGTAGGGTTACAACATCGTACTGCACTGCAATAGATCCAGTATGTACTAGTTAGTAAATAAAATGATGCATTGTGTGTAGCCGTGACTTTAGAATTATCAATGAATAGTAAAACCATTTTCCAAATATTTAACACATTGTTTTGTCGGCTGAGAATTTCTGGAGCTGACTCACCAACATTTGCAATTCATTTACATTTTTGGCATATTTGCGTAAACTCCTGTTTCCTTTGCGCATTGATTTATGGGGCAGTAGTGTACATACAGTGTTGTACACTTTCATCCAGGATGAACACACTGCATACTTAAAACCTGCTTATAAGGAGTGTGTAGTATGGAGTTGTGACACATGCTTTTGGTTGAACTTATGGTAAGTTTAGGGCTTAGGGTGGAGTCAGGTATGTGGTAGTTATGATTGAGGTTTGGTTAAGTCTCTCGGAAATGAATGTGAGCGAATGCAATGCTATAATTGTGTATTTGTAGTGTTTTTGTGCCAAAAAGTGACCATATAACAATATGTGTATGTACCTCACATTGTGTGTGTAGAGTATGATGAGTGTTTATAAGCCAAAATGCTATGTTGCACATGCAATACACACAAAAAAAGTGAAGAAGCAGCTCAGAAGCACATGAGATTTGTGCTGGCAGCCCTGGAACTCTTGATATGTTGAAGGAGCGGTGCACACATTAAGAAACAGAGTGATGAATCAAAGCCCAACTTTTGATTTATCAGGGGTCAAACAAGCAAAACAAGTAGAAAACCACTTTATATACATTTGCAAATAGTGCGTTTAACTCTTTCTTTAATTCAACACTCAGCAAGTCTACTATACTGTGTTGCACATGCATTATTATTATTATGGAGACAAAAATCAAGTCCAGCAATTCTGCTCGGGATTTTGTTGGATGTCATAACCTCTCCTTCCTTTCCTGTGTGCCACTTTAACACCTAAAAATCAAATGGGGTTTGGTTAGATTTGGTTGTAGTAGCTGTGGTTAAGGTTAGACCTCCAGGAAATTAGGTTAACTCAGCCTCCTAAGAATCAGAACTGTTGTATGCTTGTGCCTGAATGTGTGTATGTGTGTTGATCCTGGCTCTCAGGAGGGGCCCAGTGTGTGTCACGGCGGGCCCGGCTCCCCCTGGATCTAAGCAATATTGACAAACCCATCAGAGCTGGTGATGCATCAGACTCCCTGCTCGCTACCCTCCGCCTCTCCCTCCCTCTCCCGCCCTTGGCGGCCGTGTGGGCCTGTGCTGACATGCTGTCACCTTGGTAACTGCTGCCAGAGAGAACGGCCTGCTGGGATAGCTGACCCGAGCTGGCGGCCGGCCGGCGAGCTGCAGCAGGAGATGTCACCGGCGTACCCCTGAGGACCAACCGACCCCTGTCTCTGTCCCCGACCATCGATCCCTCTGCTGCGGAGATTCGTCATCACTCGGGACTCTGCAATGAACACACACACACACACACACACACACACACACACACACAATCCAACGTGCAGGCGTCCAGTGAGGAATAATAAATATATATTCATTGCTTTGTAAACACACATCTGCTTTAATGTGACTGAGGAACGATTTGTCCACTGAAACCAAAACAGATTCTCATCTAATGGAGCTCAGGTGATGTTAAAACTCAACAATCCTGATAGCAAACTCAACAGCAAACCGTTAAATGCCAAAAATGTCCCCAAAAGCATTACCTCAAATCCTAAACTGCAAAACCATCTGCCTCAGAATCTCATCCTGTGCTGTTTGTGCTCATAAGCAGAAAGTCCTGGCGTGTCTTTGGAGAATCGCTTCATCTTTTCTACATTTCGAGGGTAAGAAAGTCATTACTTGGCAGCTTCTGAATCCTTCTCTCTGTACGATTCTCAGAGTCGACACAAACATGGTTTGCTGGCACCGGCCCGGCGGCGGCTGTGGGCGTCAGACTCCACGAATGTTCAGAGTCCTTTGAAATTCTGACCAGCTTTTTGGCACGAGGCTCTGGAAGCAGCGGAGCTCTCGCTGCGAGACGCGGGTCCGGCTGGATGCGGGGTGGAGCTGGGTTCAGTTTCTCTGCTGAGAGGGATTATGGGTAGGGACCACAAAGTTCTTACACTGCAGACTGGACTTATTATCACTTATTATCTGTTCAGAGATAACTTAACTGACAGATGCCACTTGTGCCACTAGGTCCTGAGAAAGTATCTGAAGGAAGATTGTTCTGAGTGTTTCCACTGAACTCAAAGGAAAGGTTGCTGACAACAGCTGCTATAAAAAATTAATAATAATAAGTTATACGAGTTAAACACCTCAGATTAATACACAGAAACTTCGCCTATTATACCAAATGATATAATTCTTGCTTCTACAACTGCATCATTGAGGGTAAAGCTCTATAAGATGCCACCTTTACAGCAGTAACACCCATGGGACCTGACTATAGATACCAGCAGCATCAACAAACCTGACTTGCAGTAGTCCCCAAAAAGGTATTATAGCTTTTATACAGTGCTTTCCAAATGTGTGTGTGTGTGTATGTGTTACACGAATAAACAACGAGAGAAGACGTGAAAGATCACTAACTAGCTTCCTCGTCTCCACGGCAACCAATAAAAGCGGGGGGTCTAGCTGGCTTTTATGGGGATCATCAGCACGTGTTTAACCCCGAAACAAGATGGTGCATGTGTGAGAGTGAATAAAACATGTTGAGACAGTCACGCTGAGTGAGATTCAGACAAAAACAGCACAAAAGCTTTCAAAAATGCACAACGGAGATGAGGAGGAGAGCAGCTAGGATGGTAAAATTGGCAGAAGGGTAACTTTTTATGAGCATTTGTGGATCTATGGATAATTAAATATGTTTTAACACAATGATTTTAACCTGTGAAGTGAGAGAATTTCCTCAACACCTCAATTTATGTGGAAAACTCAGAATCACCAGGGAACAGGTTTGCGTATATGTACAGCACCATTTGCATGTCCTCCTACCTGAGTCTGCAAACCAGGACCATTAAAAAACACACTCCTATTCAGCTAAACACTCATATCTTCCTCTTTACACTGAAATACATTCTGAAAACATAGCAATCAGACATCTGATGGAAAATCTCCACCAAAAGGCCAGATATGTAATAAACCAGCATCATATACAGTAATATTTCAATTAAACGTTTCCAGTTTCTGTACTAGTGTCATGTTGTGGCACTGAAACTGTCACGAACATTTAAAAAACAGGGGCGATATTTTGGAGATCACATGGTTTGACAGAAATAAACACTGCATTAAAAGATAAATATGATGATATGATGGCTGTGAGGAGAAGTGAAGCTGCAGGTCTAATGTTATCTGCATCATTTAACACAACAGTCTACAAACAGTGTCAATGCATATTTTGCCTGTTTGCAAAAGACCCTGAACAACATCTTCCTGATAATTATCTTCCTCTAAATTTAAAGTAATAAAACACAAAAGCTTCAGACCCTGAATCCACACATCATCAAAATGTCACCTTTATTAATTTACTTTGATTAAAGCAGTTGATTTTAGTGGAGATAATGACGGGAGAGTTTGGATTGTGGAGTCAAGCAGCCACTGGGTGGCGCTGTAAGGTCAGAGAAGCCGGAGAGCACACATTTACTCCTGTGAATGTCATCAAAAAGCAGACATGGGTTTTATAGTGATTAAATCTGGGTTATATATGTAGCACATTGGAGTATTTTATTGTGGAAACAATAAAAAATATTAAGATTTTATTGTTTTAATGTTGTAATTAAGAGAAAATCTATATCAACAAAGTGGTTTAATTGAATTTAATAAATTAATTCTGCTATTTAAGTCAATTACTTTATTATTGCTGCAACAAACAAACCATTTGATTTTCTAATTTATGAACAGAATAATGTGCAATGATGCTGATGCAAACAATCAGGTGGAGTCTGAGAGTCTGCAACTTTCCCCTCGGTGTAAAACACAAAAACTGTGAATGAGTGAAGATTCTCAGCACGACTTAGAGAAATAGGTGATAAAACCAAAGTTCACTCGAGCTGCTGATTCATTTTATTCTAGTTTTTTTTTGGTTTATGAATCAGTGCAGGGGGTCTGTGTGGGCTCAACCCTGCTCACCGGGAACTGACCTACAGCAGAAACACGACAGGGATTATTTCTCCGGCCAGAAAACTTTAAAACCCCCAATTTACTACAATACAACAGAGAAATGGAATTAAAACGGAATTAAACGCAATAAAGTTACCGCACGCTGATTCACATAAAGTGCAAATAAAGGTTTATAACCCTACTACTATAAAAGTTCATACAGACATGTTAATCTCATTTAAATACCACAACGCATTTATAGAAAAATAACAGTAAAACGTCACATCTTATAGTTTAAAAAGCGCGCAGTTTCAAAAGTAGAATATTTATTGGAATTATAAAGATTTTATTACTTTTTGTGACCAATTTAATGCGCAGTTAAACGCTGTCGTTTACTTTGAGCTGAAAGTTTAATGTTTGATCGAACTTTATTTTGAAAACCCATATGAAAAACGAGCTATAATGGGAATAATGCACTGTTTCCTGTTCGTCAGCTGTGTTTGAATGGTTGATTGAAGCTAACAAAATGACTCATGCTGTTGAATTAAAAGCGTTAAATTCGCATTTGGAAAGAAGGAAATGGAATAAAAAAAATAAATAAATAAAAACCCTCAAACAAACAAATGCATTAGACTACAGCAGGCGTTATGTGCTTTTGAAATGCAGACAGGCAGATGAGATGCAGAAGCACATTACCTCGGTATGGCTGAGCTGCCTTCAGACTCCATTCACCCCGCCTCTACCTATCCATCCTGCCTGCTCACAAAACCATGACCTTCACAATTTATAGAGAGGAAACCCCCGAGAGTCACGTCACATATTTTTAAAAACGTCCCCCTCTTCTTCGTCTCTTTCTTCTTCTTCTTCTTTTCCTGCCACTGATAAGATGTATTTACACGTAGGCCCATTATAATTGAATGCTTTTATTTAGAAAGTCCTGAATTTTAATGTGAAATTGATGCTCTGCAAATTATTATTATTATCATTATTATTATTTACAGTTGCAAAAATGGTTATTGCATTTATATAAATTAACGCAAATATATATGTGTATTAGAATTAATATAAAACATACATTAAAAAAATTATTTTGCTGCTGCATGTTATCATTTCAACTACATTTCGATGCGTAAACAAAACCGAATTAATCCCCAAAAGTCAAACAAACGTTTGCATGTCGCTCACTGACTCACTACGATGATAACCAAATAAAATAAAAGGGTAAATAAATCAAAGAAGCTGCTGTACTCACTGTAAAGGAATAGTAATAATAGTGATCAAACGTCAGCAGTCACAACCAGACTGAAGGATATTTTCTGAGCGTCTCTTCTGCTGCACAGATAAATCCATGTGGACGTGGAAGAGGAAGGCTCCCTGTGGAGAGCAGCTCAGAATAATCCATATTCATGCGCTCGACACGTGGAGTAAATACAGTATGAGTGAGGAACCATTGTGTCTACGCTCGTTTTCACCGGGTCAGCTTGAGTCTGACACCAACCTGCCACACATTTACTATCACACTTTAGATTATAGTTTATTAAAAGTGGGAACGCCATGAGTTTAATCTGGTTTAACCCTCGAAGCAGACATATGCACGTAATAAATATAACAAGGAGATTTAAAAAGTGTTGCGTCTGTTAAGGTGCAGCCTTAGAAATAACCTACATTACATTTACAACTGTAAAACTACATCTGCAAACCAATATAACACATATACAATACATGAATGGGTCTAAAGGTTGTAATGAAACACCACAGTGCACATGTTAGTATTTCTTTTAAGACTTTTATTTGCTTATAATACGCAAATCTGCGTAATTAGATTGTTTCATTTGATTTGTTTAGTTCCAGCATCGGCTTCACGTCAGTGTCAGTGACTGACTGAAAGTCACATGCAATATTAAAAATAATTAAAGCATTAAAAGTTTGCTTTTGGGCCTCCGCTTGCCCGCTGCATGAAGTCCTGTTTTAAAGAGCAGAGTGGTGTGACAACGAGCAGCTTTAATTAGTGCGAATGGGCACGACGAGCCTGTTGGGCCACTGGCGTCCTAAATCAATAGCAGGGGAAGCAAAGTGCTCCTAAGGCCTGAACGTGTCGGTGCACACACACACACACACACACACACACACAAACACACTCATGCGCACAAACATGCTGCTGCCAACATGGTTTTGAAGACCCATGGAAAAGGCAAAGCTGCTGCAGAACAGGCGAATCAAAACCCATTATGAGATATGAAACTCTTTTTGTGTCGCCCTTAGTTAAATAAAAAAATAAAATAAATAATAATAATAATAAAAAACATTTTCCCAGCTTCACTAGATTTCTGCAGAGGCCGTGCGAGCTGCTGGACGCTCGAGGACGCGCTTCTGCGGGACGCACAGGTTTGTTTGTGCGGGATTTGTCATAGTCAACTTGCAGGGAAGCGAGGAAACTCTCCGCGGTGAAGGTGCTGCGCGCTGTTAGCACGTCATGTGACTTTGTCTCGGATTTTATACAGAAGAGCACAGGAGCTGCATGCAGAACGAGCAAGTGCATAGGTAGGAAGCGTCAGGCCAAACAGAGCCACAGTGCGCGCACGGTTTATTCTCTAAAGCCTCTTTTATACATGTGCGTGGACTGTTCTTAGATTTCTGAATGAGCAACCCCAGCTTGAGTTATTTTAAATAACCTCATAATTCATCTTCATTTTTCGTCTTTTTTCATCTCAAACGTTGCAAAGCTTTTTTTTTTTTTTTTTTTTTTTTGTAAACACTGCTCTTAAAACACTCACGTTGGAATATATAGATGCTCAACTGAGGAAGGAAGTCATTTCAACGGCCAAATAGAGCGAGAGGGCCCTAGGAGGCTATTCACACTAGTGCTGATAGTTGTTAAAACCCTGTGTGCTTCACTTCAAATGGGGTTTAGAACAGCTTGCGGATGTGAACAGGGCAATGGAGCACCACCATAATACACTCTGGGATGTTCACCTCAGGCAAACACTCTGTGATGCTAAGCACCTCTCTCAAAGCTGCCAAAGAAAGTCCATTGATTTCTCTTTTTGTTTGTGGACTTGTTTCCATTGTGGGATTTGAGAGCGAAATAGAACTACCAGGCCACTCTCACGGTAGAAGCTTCCAAACAGCCAATGGTTCAAAAATCGATCAATTAACATGTTTCTTTCTCTCAAAAAGTGGTAACCAAAAGAGGCCTCCCAGGACTACTTGAAAACTAGGTCAAATTAGGAAGTTAACATCCCAGACCACAGAATCAATCGACATCTGTGATTTGTTACTGTACTGACAGCACCCAGGAAGATATGAGTCATTTGACATCTAAATACTGCAAACTTCCACAACTTTCCTGCCAGTTTAAACTGTTGTCAGTTTTTTTTCTTTTGTTTTTACCAAAGTGCATTTTCAAGCATTTTTGTGTCCAAATACAATGCTTTTAGTGCTGTGTAATCTTACTGTCACAGCTTTAAAACACAAATTAAGAACACTTTACTGCAGTTGCACTGGTTGTGCGTCATCCTGGACAAAGCTTCAAAAGTGTCATGTCTGCATGACATTTTTGACAGCTGTTTAGCTTGCTGCAAGGGGAAGATCACAGAAAAATCTCAATTAAATGTTGAGGATTGGTGTTCTTGTTCATTTATGCTCAGTTTCTTCAGAGACTGTGCTGGAAAAACAAGGACATGGACAAGAATTTGTCTGCTAGTGCCTGCATACTAAGAATCCTACCTGGAAAAGTGACTTGCTCAATCTACAAACTAAATGAATAATGCTGGCAGGAAAAGCATTTGATTTTTTTTGTGCTAGTTTAGCTGAAAAACTCATTATATTTGAGAAATCTATCTTTTTCCCTTCAAAGTCAGGGCTGTGCTAGTACAGACAAAAGTCAGAATTTTATGTTACATAGAGCCTAATCTTCATTATCTATTCACTTAAGCTGGCTGCAGAATAATGGGGTTATGCTTAAAAGCCATACTCCTACTGTATATGCTCCCATGTGACAAAATTCACACTTGGCCATACCTGTTGGTAAAATTTCCATTAGGACATTTTTTCATTAATCCAAATACCGTGGAGAAGACACACATGGTGGGTGTTGAAATTGCTTGTCTTGCTTAACCTAACCAAAGCTGGAAAAGTTGGTAACTGATGAAGGCTATGGTAAACGGTAAACTTTAATCCAGACTTCATTATGTCCCTTCTTATGAAATCACATATAGGTTCACGTTTCTCTACATTCTGTGAGAGACATGGTCTTGAAACATCTTTAGACCATTTTTGTTTAAATATGTAGAATCCTTCAGCTCTTCCTGGGCTGTGAGTGCTGCCAGACCAGTGTTTCCTGGGTCTGCTCCAGGGTCTTTTCCCTGTTGGCTCTAGCCCTGAATACCTCCAAAGGGTGTTGGCCAGAGGGCGGTGGTACCCAAGCCATCTCAGCCTGATTCTTGGCAATGTGAGCTGTGGCTCAACACTGAATGTGACAATGTCATTCTTAAGAGTGAGAAATTAATTTAGTGTGACAGAACACATTATACTAGCAGTCACTGTACTATGCTGTATAGATAATATGAAATGTCTGTTTGATTCTATGATATGATTCTATTATAACTCTGAGACTACATTTAAGTCAAAATATTTAACCTTGCTTCCACATAACAACTGCCTCATTCCCAATGTCAGTAAAAGATGTTGACCAAGAATTTTAAAAAATTCATCTTATGATCCAAAAGCTGAATTTGAGTTAAACCATTGTACTCTCCAAGTAGTTGGTAAAGATCAAACCAGGCCAACACGTTCTCATCTCACAGCATCGCATAGTGATGCTTTTGACTTGGTGTCTCTCACTGAAGCTAAAGGCATCCCTCGGCATCACTAATTGATGCAGTAGGTGCCTCACGTTTCGACACCATAGGAACCATGGCCAACACACAATGCTTCACACAGTCAGTTGACAAATGTATTTTTTACTTACTTATTAAATAATTGGTGGTGCTCATGCAAGCTCCTTTCTGTTATTCATACTTATCTCTAGATGCAGCCCAAATTTCAACATTACTAAGCTGTTATCAAGCTGGTTTTATGATGAACTCTGTGAGAGACAGCAAGGATTTTGATAGAAAGTAATATTCTTCTCAGGTGACACTGATAAAAGCTTGTTCTCTTGTTTTCAAATGCTATAACTGCATATGTTGGAAAAAGCTGAGTTTAAGTATTAAGCTTTGCTGTGGATTTACTGTGTAAACTGCCACAAAAAATTGTTTTCTCTCTAGATAAGACCATATTCAATTCACATGGAGTCGGCATAATTCACTTGAGGGATAAAAAGATGCACTGAATTTGAGGTTGCATAATTATTGGAAATAAAGATATCTATATGCATGTCACATCAGTAAAACAACAAACATGGACATGGAACTCACAAAAACACACAACTACTGAAGATAAAAGCAGTATGATGAGTGGTGTCTGTAATATAAATGACATGTGTAGGTTAGAGGTCAAATAAATCTGCTTTAGAAGCACATATGTCCACATGACTTCCAACAGAGGTCAGCCCTGCATTACATGCTTTCCATCACTGATGTGCAGCTTTGTGCATCAACTGTCCCTGAACACAAGTCGATCAAAGTAATGCATTCATCTTATATTGTCCATATAGGGTCACATTTGACCTTTCACTAGCCAGTCAAGCATGCGTGACACGTTGAGGACCTTATCACTGTCATTGTTCCATGTGCCTAACTCCACAAGTGCACATGCAGCACAGCAGAGTTTATGCGTAGGCACACTGCAAGGGCCTATGTGACCCTGCTCATAATTCAGTCACCTGTAAAATGTGAAATACACTTACCTGCACTCTGGTCATATTGTTTTTTAAACTAGTCATATTGTCATATTGTATCAGTGGAACCCCAGAACGAAATCTAAACATTTAAAGTGAACAGACTATGAAAAGAGAAAATATGTGTAGGATGAGTTTTTTTTTTTTTTTTACATTTGTTCTGTGTGTGTGTGTGGAATATGTATATAGCTATTTAAAGATTTTTGCCAATATGTACATTTAATGGTTTAGTCCAAAGCTTCATTAAACTACATTTATATATTAAAACTGAATTAAATTCAGCTTTTGCTTATGAAACCCAATTGGGAGTAATACTAAACTGCAGTTTTATTTTCTGGCCCACTTCTAGACTGTATCACTACTACTGCTACTCCTTCTAAAACTTTCAGCTGGCTACAAACTTGCATGCATGCTCATTTTGGACTGTCTGCTATTTTTGTTTGTAAGCAGTTTATAAAACACCGTAAAACTCGATAAGCTGATAATAAAAGTCGCTACCTGGGTTTCACTAAGCAAATAGGTAGAAGCCTTCTACTAGATAATTACTGCAGTGGTTAGTATGTTTCAGCTAGCAACACAATTAGGTAATCAGACTACTTGAATATACAGAATGACCAGGTTTTTCCATCGAAGGATGATGACATGGGCACATTCAAAAGGTGATAAATCCAGAATTAATCTGGCTCAAATTGTGGAAAAGTGGTTCAGCATGCATCATTTTCACACATGGATTGGCTACCACAGAGTCCAGACCTCGACCCCCATTGAGAATATTTGGGATGTGCTGGAGAAGACTTTATGCATTGGTCTAATCCATCATCACTGCAAGATCTTGGAGAGAAATTAATGCAACTCCACACGGAAACAAATGTGGTGACATTGCATAAGCTTATCAAAACGATGCCACGGCAAATATGTGCTGTAATCAAAGCGGAAGCCAGTCCAAGAAATATTAGAGTGTGCAAATTGTTCTTTTGGCGAGGCAGTGTATATCAGCAGTGTGTTTCTGTGAGGGGGATTTTTTGATCTCTCCGCCCCCTGTTGATCAAAAATAGCTTAGTTCAGCTTTAATGTTACAGTCATTTAGGTTCAGGTTGAGGTCAGATTGAAGGCTTTGCAGCTGGCTGTGGAATGGAGAAGTCTAAGTAACTGTAAACTGCTTAATAAATACACTGCCTGTGTGAGATCCTAGCAAGAAACTGAATCCCATGTGCGATACACATAAACACCATTAACATCCTTTGCTTTATCACATTTCAGCAGACTGTCCTGTCCTGTTTCATAAGATTGTTTCAAGAGTTAATGATGCATCCCAGTTAAAGTTGATGCACAGCCTTTACAGCTCAGTCCTTTTGACCACTTAGTGCTCTACTTATCATGGCAAGTCAAATGTAAAGAGTCATCCAGCACAGCCGAAAGAGATTCAAGGTAGCTTGTGTTCAATTAGGCAGAACCTTTTGGAATTGGTTTTGTGTCAAAAGCACATAAGTTGAAATCTGAGTAACCTCAGTTGCTTTAGGGAGGTGAATGATGTTTACAGCCCAGAAACCATATATGAAACCAGGTCATATTAACATGGTACGCATACAGCAGGTATCATATTTGTGTGGTGTATGTTCATTTTATGATTTGCACTGAATTGGAACACATTTTCCTTTGAATTGTATAAAATCAAAGCGGCAATGTCGCAATGCCTTTCTTGTCATGGTCAGCCTTGGTCTAGAAGTCTGCAAAAATAATGAGTCAGATTGTACTGTTACATACTGGTACATCACTGTACTAAAATGCACTGACAATGAAAGCAGAGTCTCAAACTTTAATCTTTAATTTCTATGTTATTGAACCAATTGTGTGTTATGCAAGGCAACTCTTTTTGTCAGTGCTATTGTGATGCTGAAACTGGGAAAGACATATTGAGTGCAAGGAAAGTGGACTCTTGGATCAGAAAAAATATATAAAGAAGTAAGTGTGATGAAATTACTTCAGACCAAGAAGATAGTCAGCAAAACTGCAATTATGAGTGGGATACAAGTTCCACTGCGGTCCTTCTGTCACTTGGATTCTTTGTAGAATACAATGGATGCTAGTGCTGATACTAGAAAAAGCAACCAACGTAATTCATTATTCATCAAATAATTCAAATATTATAAATAATTCATCAAACAATGCTAGTCTTTAGCTCTTGCCCGAGTTCCTTCAGTTGAGTTAGCTGAGTTATTTTTTTCTTCCCTGCATGTGCCTTGAGAAGCACCCACAAAGGCCACTTTGTTCATAATAAAGGAGGGTTTATGATTAAGTGCAGATGTCAACAAAGAGGCTCTTGTTGACAGATTGACTGGCACTAAATATGCAAGCCAGGCCTGATCAGTTCACTGCTTGTACACTGATGGCAATGGATTGGTTAGAGGATCAAAGACTGGATGCCTGTTCCTCTCTGCCCAGCTGGCACACACAGGCTACCACTGTTTTCTTTGAGTAAATTATCCAACTTAAACCACTTGAATCTACTTTAATGTAGATTCAGTGCACACACACAGAATGGCTTGGCTTGGGGAACTTGTTTGTCACAATGTGCAGAAATGTGAATCTGAAATTCACAATGCTGAGTTTCTAACTGTAAAGCCCAGTGTTGTTTTTCTTGGGCTAGCCATAGCTCAGTAACATATAGATCTTTATCAGTTACTCCTTGAAGCCTTTTTCCTTCAGTGTTTCCTACATGTGTGATTGACAGGTTTATTAATGGGTTGACTTGAGAGAATGGCAGGCTCCCAGTGGAGTTAAAGTTGTGAGCATGATCAGCTTGTTTTACTGGGTGTCAGATGAGGTATGTACCTGTGTGCAGCATTCAGGACAATGACAAAGTCACTTTAATGGCAGATGCAAAGCGTAAATTAGTAAAATTCTATATAAAACATATGGATGCAAATCATGCATTGCATAGTGTAGATTTGTATACCATGTGGTATGTGTTGTTGTGGTGTTCTATTGCTAGTAAACATTTATGCTTATCGGTTTAAACTGCCATTAAAAAGAAGAAGCTTACATTTAGTAATATTCTTCTTCTGTCATTCAACACTACTGGTTCTTAAAAGAAACTGCTTAATGGATAAAATTTATGTCATGGAATTATAATTAAAACAGATACAAAAAAACTTTAAGTTGAAAAGCCTGTGTTGTTAGCAGAAGGAATGACTTAAGTTCCTGGATTAAGTCAATTCAAGCATTGAAAATTTCCTCTGGCTTACTAAAAAAAACAACTTTAATAATGTTGTCTGAACACAGTTTTCTTGCGGTTTAAAGTCAAATCAAGATCAGGTGCCAAAATTAACACAGTATTCTGAGAGCCCTCCTCATAATTCCAATGAGCTATTCCCCTGCTAGGTTTCAGCATAAATCACGTTAACCTTCTCATTTTCAAGTTCATTCATTTTTAAGGTGCCTCTTCCGTCTGTCTCACAGGCTATGGGCTTTTTACGTGCATCAGAGAGATCTGATCGCTGAGATTCCATTAAATATCAAACCGCAGAATATTGTGTCACTTTCTTGGGAAGGCCTACTCTACTATCCAGCATAACTCAAAGGTGTCATTGCAGCACACTAAGCAGCATGCAAATGATTGTGGCAGGTCCAAGAATATCTGCGAGTAAAGAGTGAAAATTCAATGTTACAATGCCTCTGTAAAACAGAAGATTGAACCCTACCGTGACAGGAACACCCACATGTGGAAAAGGGGGGCAGTAAACATTAGGACACTGAGAACATGATTAAAAGGCAATCCATGTTTAGCTTACAGTGCCATTCATTTTATAACACATTAATTTTTATTCTTATTTTCATAGTAAACTGAGAAAATTTTAACCAGTTTTTCCCCCAAGTAGTTAGTAGCTATCTGTCTGTTCAAGTTCAAGTAGGTCAAGGTTGAGTTAGAACTAAACTGGGTGACCACCTTCTATAAACTATTGCTTTAAAGCTCCATCAATAAACCTCACTTGCTGTATTTTTGGGTCATTCTGGTTGTACTTTAATTATTTTCATTATTAATAATTAGGTAATCATCACACTGCATTTTCTTGTGTTTCAAGTATGTAAATAATTTAATAGCCTTTTGACAATAGCCTGTTGCCATACAATTCAGACAATTGGGTTCAAAATGTGTGACAGTAATATTGGTGCTAATCATTTATATGCTTTTTAGGGTAATATTTTAATTATGAATTCTAACAAACTAGTTTGCGATGCTTTTCACATAACGTACAGAATAATTTGTTTTGTGATGTGGCTCTAACTACAAAGTGTCAGCTTAATTTGAAAAGCTTAATTACAAGTTGAACATTTAGTATTCACAATACCAGTGAATGATGCCCTTAAAAACCTATTTAATTAATCTTGATTGTTTAAATGTTAATTCACTACATTTTACAAATTTCTACACAGCTGTCTTTGTGTAAGTTCTCCCTATGTATGTGTACATGCTTTTACAAATAGTAGGCATTTAGTTTTCAACTGACTGTCTGTTTCTATTGACATCAAGAAATTCCCTCAATCTATCTTCATAGCTGTATAACTGGATCTTAACTACCAGCACGATTCTCCCCACAGGCTTTCTGCAGTTGCAGTATCAATGCAATGATGACTTTGTCTACCAGTCTACCCTAAAGATTGACATAGCAGAAAAGTGACTTTCATTGTATTTAATTATAGAGACACCTCACCGAGAGTGCAGTGTCCAAACACACAAAGACTGATGACGGGCATCTTGACAGTGCTATGGAAAAACTGAACACCCCCATGGTTTTCCACTTGATCTACCAAAATGCAAATACATGACTGATCAATACCACAGTATATTTACTTCAGTGTTTTTTGCTGATGTTGCAATTGCTTGACATGTCAGGGGATTAATGACTTTTCCCCCCCAGTGAAGAAGCAAAAGCTGCAATAGATAGATAAAGAAATGACCTAGGTTTACTCAGATACTGCCTGATACCGCTGTACTAGACAACCTCAGAACAACCCATGAACCATAATGTGGTAAAGATGTCAACTGGTAGATGTAAGCACGAAAGCTGCTCCCAGGCTTTTCTTGATGGAGCAAAAGGCAAACAGTTTTGACACCATTCACTTCAGCAATCCTCTTTTTCCTCCTCATCCGTAATGGTGTGTTGGAACAAGTCAAGGGTTGAAATGCATTGAAGCAAATGACAGCAAGGGTAGATAAGGTGTAAAGTCATGTCTTTCTTGATTTGACAGAGGGACACAATGTGAGTAACTTGATAAAACACATGATTATAACTGAAAGAAAAGCAGGAGACGTGAATGTCTGTCTGATTTCAAATCTACTCCCTATTTGTGTAAACTGTCTTTGTACATACCATTTCAAATTCACTTCAGATGTTCTCTATTTTTTGATATTCTTTTTGTTATGTTATTCTTGTTGTTGGCAAAATACCCTTTGTATTTTTGGATTGTGTAGTAAAATAGTTGAATGCTTGAAAAAGAAGAGTAAAGAAAGTAAGGGAAAGAAGTCTTTGTCTTAAATTTAAAGCTGTCTACTAGGTCACCAAATGTTGACATAGTGACTCATTTTGGAATATTATTGTTATATTGTAATTAATGAAAGAGATATTGACAAACATTATCATATTCATTAAGCATTTAATTTCACAAGCAGGCATTTTCACTTGAACTACGGATATGCATTTAATTCATTTCCTTGTATTGTATTTCCTGTATTGAAAATTACTATGAAATTAAACAAATTATTTGGAACAGATGGTTACAGATGCAGCATGAATTTTGCATGCTCATATTTATTAACACAAATCTAACACAAATGAACTGAAATTATACATTACAAAAACATGGTAGCTTACAGTAGTAGTAGGCTCCCTATTGGGGACAGTACCCTTAATGTTATTTTGAATGGTGGTTTTTGGTTAAAAGTATTTAAATGAACAGTTGCAGATATTTAAATAGCTTTAATCATGGCTCAGCTTTGTAGTTAAATCTAAAAATATCTATATTAAAAAAAAAAAAGGCTTGGTTGTACAGGAATATTAAATCTTGCTTAAATTTCCTGACAATAGAAATGACTTCACAGACAATGAAGTCTTGTCTTTTATAACTACGATATTGTGCAAATGTAAATGGCCCTTCAGACACATTAATAACTGCCTTCATTATCCTGGTCCATAAAAAAAGCATGTGACTATTCTAAAATGAAGCCAGAGAGGGGGGGGATTTCATCTGTGCATTTTGTAGCAACTCTGATTTTTCTTTTGTAGCTACTCAAAGTTTTCAGGGGAGCCACTTTTGAAACTGATGGAGCTTGATGTAGTCTGTGGCCAATGACCCACGCAGTATTGTATTGACTGGAGCAGGGCTATTGGAAATATGTCTGGCTCAACAGAAACAGTTTTGTCCCCTGGAGACTGCCTTGGTGGCTTCATTAAAACTTATCATTTATATGTTGGATTTCTGAGCACAGTGTATGAGTGAGGGATCCAACCACTAAAGTAAATCCAAGAACACTGTGGGTTTTTACCAAATGATTCCTTATACCAGCACTCGGCTACATAGCAGACAGACATAAAATACGTAATGCAATAAATTATATATATATTTTTTGGCTTGTCATCTGAGAGTTTGCTTTTTTTATTACAACTAAGCAAGTAAATTTGCTTCAAATCATTGCTAGCTGAGCATTGTACAGATTAATTTAATCAGTTATAATTCAATCTATCTAAATGAACCTTATTAAACACTCTGTTCATTTGTACTTCTTTCCTAATTGTTTGGAACCAGGATTGTGCTTTTACTCTGCTGTGAGATTTCAGTGGATTTTGTCCAATTACAAGGCATTCAAATATTTTCAACACTGTGACTCTAATTGACATGAAGAATTACTTCAATTCAATATCTTACCATAGCATCAGATGGGTATTGTTTTATTACCCCAGTTTTAATTTAGAAAACTCTGTTAAGTACTTTTAATAAACAAAAACAAAACTGAATGTATAACTATGGACAATGCCACTGTAATATTCTATGTATGTACTAAACTTTTTATCAGGGATACCCATATCTAAGCTAGGTGATACTGTGAGGCTTTAATTACATGTCTAAATTATATTTTGGTTGTATAACTTGGTTACTTAGGTAGGTACATAGACTTACAGGTACTTACATTCTGCCTCCTGTCTGTATGTGTCGTATGCTATTAGGTTTGAATGGAAAAACAGAAAAAGTAATGTACCTTTAACATTATGTGACATTCATTCTGTCAGGTTTTTCAGGCACAAAATGTTATATTGGAGTGGAGCTAAGTATTGCTGTGAGACCTTGAGCCATGACAGTGTCTACAGTTCTGTACAATTTTAATCAGCACCTCATTGTGTTTCGCACATGCAGACCACTCAATCACATCAATTGATTAATTAAGTGGCAGGGGTGTATGAGGACCCAGGTGACGATGCAATCCCTGGGGACAAGACGAAGGTCTGAAAGCAATAATCGTTAAATAAATGGTTCTGTGGGGTCAGCGTAATTGTGGCATGTACCTACGTCTACATCTAATTAAAAAGCAAATAGTCTTCCGAATAAAATCCGATAACTCACTGCAAGGACAGATGTTCTTTCTTGGCTTTCTTGGTTTATGGCTCACACTCCAGTGTTAAGTCAGCAGGAAAAGGGGAAGAAAACGGATTTGTGCAAGACGGCATCATAGTAAAGCATGTAATACTGGCTAATCCTCCTCCACTCGTGCTGCTATGAGGTCTGGAATACTGAGGGGGGGTACTGGCTTGATTTGATTCTACCTACGGTAACGACTGGGTAAACAAGGGCCACCTGTGTGTTGGTCAGTTATTCAGACTCGCCGAATAGCATTAACCCAGGTGGGAGGGTTTTTACCTACTTTGTCTTGCAAATCAGAATCAGAGTCATGGCTCTGAAATCAATAAGAGAAAAGAAGAAATAACATTTAGACATCCTGTTTGGGTTGCCACTGTACAAACAAGGGGTTAGTTTAAATACAGGAATTTCCTGTATTTCTGCCCCTAAATAGCAGCAACATCATGTTAAACTGCATGAAGGATTGCACAGTGGGGTGCAGTAATACATAGTCCCACAACATTTGAATGCTAATCTTTCATGTAGGTCTTCCAGTTATGTGTGCTATTTGTAGATACTTTTTTTCAGTAAAAGAATTAAGATAAAATGCCAGTTTTGAGGTAATCTTAGAGATGTGCAACAACTTGTACAAACCAAGCTTTTTTTTTTTTTTTTTTTTAAACGTGGAATATTTTTGATTGGTGTAAAACAATGTTAAACCCATTATATAAGCACTTGTCAGGACACCTGGCTTAATGAAGTGTACCAACACAGCATGTTCATTAAGTCATAGGAAAACAATTTTTTTTTTGTTGTTTTTTTTTGTTTTTTTATTTTATTAATTAATGATGTAAAGGTATGACCAGATATGTCTCGTTAAAACACTTAATATTTTCAGGTCATCATTTTAATTGAATGTTCCAGTCATTTAACCGCAGTAGCATGCGTGACAGTAACCTTTATAGTGCAGTGCAGGTGGAACATTTTTAAATCTCTGTCATGTGTTTAAAGTTAAACATGACCCTTCTGATTCTAGCATGGAAGTCAAAGCAGGAGAATGAAAGTCAGCGTGGGCATTGGGAATAAAGGAAGAGTGTGTGTGTGTGTGTGTGTGTGTGTGTGTGTGTGTGTGTGTGTGTGTGTGTGTGTGTGTGTGAGAGTGTGTGTGTGTTCCAGCTGTTTACATTCTCCCCGAGGGTTAACTTGTGCCAAATCAGGAACATGGTCACCATGAAAGGGACCCTCACAGCATGTGTTCTCCTCCAAATCTAAACTGCTCCTCCCTGCCAGGCTGCAGCCAATTACTGCATGCATTCAACTCTGTGGGGCAGAATGTAGAGGTGACTGAAAGAGGGGGTTGCTGGACCTAATCCCACAATAAAACCGGTCACTCCACGTCAACTGCTGCTGTCAATGTGCCCTTGATCAGCCTGATTCTTTCCTGTAAATTCATTCAGTGGCCACAAGTTCGGCATTATGATACTCAGACACACCAAAAACTTTGGGGGACCACAGAAAACTACTGGGAGACCAGATTAGAAAAAACAACATGGAACAACATTTGAACAAATGAGACAAAGCTCAAAGACAAGATTAGAAAAAAAGGGGAGGTAGTTTGCTTTAGCACAACACCTACCCAGTGAAGCACTGGCATGTATGGTTCAACTCTATTCATTCAACTCTCATTTACCTAATTTCCAAGAAAGTAATTTTGGTGTATATACTAAAAACTCCTACTACCTACTCTACATCAGGTACAGACAGAAGCACAGCTGGTAAATGGAGCCAATTTCTTTTTCTCAGAAGTTGGTAGAGGCCAAAAGACAGTCCAGTTATTTGAACAAAGTTAAAACTGCTTTGAGACAAAGTGTGTGCATGTGATTGTGACTCCTGTGGTTTATGTACATTGATTTAATTCTGTGATAAAGAAACGGCAAAGATTAGAAAAAAAGACTCTAATGGATGTTGTCAGTGATTGAACTGCCTGGTTGTTAATAGACTACAGTTTCTTCAAATTATTTTCACATTAGCGTTGTGAAAGTATTCTAAAATAATGATTGTACTCATAACTACATATGCTCTCTGGTCAATTATCATAAATTATTCTGTTTATATTTGCATTATCGGGGGTAAAAAAGTAATTACATGTAATTTAAATCATGACTTCATGCTAGGTCTAAGACGGTTTCAGAGGTTTTATTTTAGGACTGTACACAGCCTGTCAGAATTATTTGATAGAAGACTTCTGAAAGTTTTTATAGATGTTTTGACACTTACCTCAGTCCGTAGGGGTTGAGCCCAGTGAGTTTAAGCATGGATAGATTCTATTTAAGATGACTGCCTTCCACGTTAAAAGGGCTGTGGGCTCACTCAGAGTCTATCCTCAGCTGACAGGTCAAATGCATCTCCATTCCCCTTTAGTGAAAACCTTGGTATGACCTTCATCCAACTGGCCTTTTAAGAGAACATTCAATCAATAACTCCATCGTGTAGAGTTTGGTTTCAGTGTGAGGCAGATATTCTGCTTGTCTGAACTACCCCTCCTACATTCAGCTTGAACCCCCTGACCACACCACACCCACCCCAAACACTAAACGATGCCATAGGATGCTCTCAAATAGCTACCACAATGACTATCATAACGGTATCTGTCATATTATTTGCCCTTGTTGTAGACACGTTAAAATCTAACTCATGAGACCCAGCATCACTCCTTTACTTGAATATCCACATGAATAAATAGTTGTTGTGTAGTTGCTTAGGTTTCGGGGCACTCAGCACTGGGTTAAATTTGTGGAGAGATTGCGAGCTGTCTCTGTATATTTTTAAGGAGACAGGGTTGGCTTGGGTGGTAAGGGTTGCTGATCACATATCAAAGCACAATGGGTAAATTCTAAGCATGGAAAAACTATTTTGTTTTTCAAAAACATAATACTCAAACTAAGTACAATTGTCTGACACATCACATATTTTTCATTAAATATTAGTAATTGTTATATCTCTAAGTGCAATAATAGCTTTTTTACTTTTACCACCGTTTACAATTTTTAAGTCTTGCTGTGAATCTGATTAGGTTTTTATTTTCTGCATCATATATTCACTTCTCATTCAGTTTAAGTGCAATAATTGTGTGTGGTTATTTCTTTCACTATCCTTTAATATCAGTATTTATTAATATGTGTATATATTATTTTACTCATCGTGTTTACTACTATGGGCTTATTTTCTCTTACACCTGGGCCATTGAAATTACTTCTCGTTCAAATTGTGCACTGTTTGCTGTGAATGACACAAATCTGTGCAGGTAGTGCAAATAATGTCTGGTACATATTTTAAATATTGGTTCTACACGGTAAATGTTTATTACATATGGTAAATTTGAAACTTGGACACTATTACTTTAACTGTAAACCGGTGTGGCATCGTACATACCCAGGGAATTTCTTTCCAAATTATTTGCATTAGACCTGCTTACTCAATTTATTTCTTAGAGGTAAGGACTGCAATTGAAGGGATATAATAACTAATGCTAAGCTGTGTGCTGTGTGTTTTTTGCCCCAGGTCTAATTAACCAACCTTCATCTTATGTGTAGTTCTGGAATGTAAACACCTCAAATAACTTTAAAATTTAAAGTCAGTCTCCATTAATTACACTGATCACTGAACCATCCTTTTACATTCACTGCCAGAGCGCCACTTTTCTTTGAATTGAAGTACATGGTTTGCTATAAGCTTCAATGTACTGTTGTAATGTTATCAAATAGATATTGTATAGAAGTACACTGTAATTTTTTTTTTATGTTGAAAGAAGTATACTAACAGTATACTAAGACTCTTTTACAAAGAAAAGCTTGAGTGGAAAACTTCAAAACTATGATACATATCCTCCCAGCTGAGATGACACTCTGCCTGAGGTGAGATATTGTGCACCTTATTCTCTTTCCTCCCTCTCTTGACATGAACAGACTCTGCTCACACTGAACATCCAGATGCATTGTCTCCTGGTGCATTTGATCATATCTCTGCTGCTGTAAATCGCTCTCTGCCTCCACCCTGGTAAATCAGTTGACACATCAAAGCCCCTGAGGGAGGCTTGATGCTGGTGTGCGCTACCAAAATGTGAGGCCCACACGCACACTCCCAGCAGGGTCACAGAACAGCAGTCAAGTATTTGAAAAACATTTTCCTTTTATTTTGAAAAGAAAATTGGTTTATGAAGGATATGTCAAGGTACAGTGGCAGTGACAATGGATGCGAAAGTTGTATTGCATTTTTATAACATATGGGAGTTGATGCAGGAGGGAATTGTATGTATCAAAAGAGATTACATGGGTTGAACAGAGTTTGATCATACTTTACAAAGCGTAACAGAGGTGGCTCAAAATTGTGGCACTTGTAAGGAGACACTTTTGTTTTGTAATATCAATCTGGCAATCATTCCTCTAAATAAGCTTGGTTCTGACTTTGTTAATGAGGAAAAGATTCAATCAAATGCTGTTTTGTTATTTTTTTTGTTTAAACTCTAGTTGAGGGTTGAAGAAGACAGTTGTTCACAAAGCTTCTAAAATACACCTTGAAGTCAGCCCCCACCTCCTGAGTAACAAACATCAGCAGTAGTTCATGCCAGATTCACACCTCTAGTATCAGGCAGACATGTTCAGAAAGATCCAGCTGCCTGTTCGGGTACAGGTTTATTCAGACACTTGATCTGTTCAAGGTCTGTCTGTGTGTGTGATGACTGAAGCAAATGACCTAAGTCTGTTTTAATCATAAATTGAATTAATTAAATTTATTTTAAAGCAGTTATCCCTTTTTTCCCCATATGCCATTGCTTCTAACAGTTTTTGAAATGGAGGCATGATAGCTAGAGAAAGCTTTGCATTTAGTTATAAAAAAGGATAGATTTGTCTTTTCCACATAAAGTAAAAGCTTTGAATCTGTGATTTAAACATTCCAGTACATTTGAGCAAGCCTGATGAATGTGCTACATGAACACTTGACTGCAAATTTGCAATTTTGTATGATTATTAATAAATTAAGGTCTATACATCCCTTGTGCCCTAAAATTTTTATCGCTGTATTTTCTGCAACTTTTATGCTGTAGCTCAGCACCTTGGCAGATTAATGATCATACAGCTGTGCACAGGGTTATTGTCTATTGATTAACCACCCATTTGTTCTTCTGGGAAAGATAGGTGCAGTACTGTACCACATAATGTGTAAACTACACTTGCTGGCCACATTTTTAGATACACATGTACAATGTAATGCAATCAAATACAGCAGCTCCTTGTGAATTTTACTTTTGCAAGGTTCTAATTTCTCAGTTTTTGTTTTTGTTGAAGGTCATTTAGGTCATAGTGGGTGGTGGATACTGGAGTGCATTATTTTAAAATGTGTTTCTAATGTCTACTTACATAAATGAGGGGGCCAAAACACCAATAAAAATTGGCATGCATCCTAAAATGAACCCTCTGTTGTGGTGTGGTTTCAATAGTGCTTTAGCTAGCTCAAAGTTTTGCATTATTATTCCCCTTGCTGTGCATGAATGTATCTTCAGATCGATAAATAGCAATAATGTTCCTCTGAGCTTGACAGAGTGGTTATCGTTCTGTGATGTCTTCTTTAATAGCTTATGTGTCATATATAATATGGATTAAAGTACAGGCTTCATTACTGCAGAACATAGCGCAGTAAATTCCAATACATCCGCAGGCCTTGATTAATTTACGCGCTCATTCACTCCAGGATGCATCTTTGAATAGTGTTGACCTGCAGGGCCCATGGCCATCTGTGGCCTTTACCACCCCCCTTGCAGAGTGAGAAAAACCCCAGCTGCTCTTTTGGCTCTGGCAGAACTCACCAGGAGGAGTATTTAAAAATCCCTAATCTATCACTCAGCCAGCCCTGTCTCCGCTGGCTGGCTTAGAACCTGCAACGATTTGCACTGTCCATTCCACAAGAGAGACATCGTTACTGCTTGGTTAATCTATCACACGGGGGGGGCTGGATACAGAGAGAGAGGGAGAGAAAGTCATTGGGATCATCCATAATGATTTGGAGCTTTACCGGGATCATATGTAAATAACCCCTACAGTATCAAATGCCAAAGAAAGATTTTCTCTCCTGGGTTGCCATGGTCTTTTTGATCATTTTTATTATTATTTCATTACATCAGATGATCCCACTGTCATTGAATCCCTTGCATCCTGAGCCGTAAATTGTATACCCGCTCGACATGGCACAACAGGCCTCAGAGGTAATCGGACATCCCACAGTGATAATAGAATTAGCAATAACTATAAAAATGTCCACGGTAGATGTGGCATTACTGAACATTGGCTCTGTGTCAGAGTAGCTACAAAATAGGGTTATTTTAATCAGCCTATTGAGATGAATGGTTGAATATGTGTTTCTGTGGCAGAGATATTATGAAAATTAAAACAATGTATTTTATTTAATATTCACGTGTAGTGCTACTGGACAGTAATGTCCAAAAGAAACAATGTCGCATTCACAGGTTCATCACTGCAGTATTCTCAGCAGTGTGACCTGAGGGCAATTTTGTTATCAACCCTGAACACCCACCACTGGTTTTCCAGGGTAATGAAGCATTTTCATGTCTGTGTACTGATACACTCTACATTTCCTCCTTCACTTTGGTTTTAATAGAAGGCAGCCTTTGGCATGCTGGTTTTGGCTCCCTGGTGAGCTAAGCTCAGCAGTGGTAGGCAGACTTTGTTTCACCCATCTGACACGTTCTGGGCTATTTCTTTCTCAAGAAGGACTGTGATTCCCAAAGGCATTTCAGAAAATCAATGAGGTCTTTGTGGGGAAGAGAGGGGTAGAAAAACAGGGTCATTCTCTTTTAACCATTTTGATGCAACATCAATTCAAGAGCATACAGACAGGTGACACTCTCATACATAAGGGTGACACTTGGGGGGATGGTGTTGTACGGGTGACTTGTACAATCAATGCCAAGGTGCATTGAAGCTCTTCTGGTGGGCGGCATGTGGTGGACATTCTGATGCAGGTAGTGGATGTGCTTTCTGAAACGTCTGTCCGTAATCTTCCACAAATGTTCACTTGGGTTGAGACCTGGTGACTGCACAGGCCATCAAATACGATTTGCATTTTTATACTTATCGCACATTCCCTGTGCCCCGTGGATTGGGGCATTGACATCCTGGAAGATAACACACCCATCAGTATAAGTGTTTCATCATAGGATGATGATGATAACGCAGAACAACTTTGTATTGATTTGCAGTGACCCTTCACTCTAAGGGGACAAGTGGGACAATGGATTGGATCGGATCCCCTCACTGATTTTTCATTAATTTGTCACCTGTCTGAATTTATGGATTGAAAACACCGTACTTTCTACCAGCGGAAATAGGGTTATCTAAGTAAGAAATTCCTCCTACAGACATCATAAAAGCCACATAATTGTGATGCAAGGCTAAAGAAAAACCTTTGAAAGCAATGGTTACAACATCTTATAAAGATGATGGGATTCAGGATAGAAAATGAAAACCTATTCAAAGCTAGGATGTTATCATCTGATGTCATATTTTGTTCTTTTCCAAAGTTGCCTCATTCTTGGACAAGCTTTTTAATTCACTACATGTGTGCATCAAACTGAGACACTGTTGTGAAATGATAATTCCACATTGAAATGTCATGGATACTTGTCTACTGATAAGAAATAGCTTAAATTGTGAATTATGTTCAAAATAAATATGCAAATAAAATAGTAATGTATGGTAATGGTATATGCATTGTATAATACAAGGTTCAGTCTTGCTTTCCAAGCTAGTCCAGACCAGCACCCAGATTCTATGCATTCCTTCGTGTTTTATATGTCCATTAGTCGAAAGACCAAGTCTGATTAATTTGGGGTCATGTAGGGAATCCATTCTGCCAGGTAGTCCTAGACTTCAAAGTGTGTGGCTTAAAAAGAGCATATTTAAGGTCTCTGAGTTCTATATTTTCTACAAAAAACACAGGGAAATGCCTATTGATTCTGTCAGTCTCTGGGAGTTGGGACTTCTCATTAAACACCTGTTGGAACAATATTAGGTGGATTCAGCATCAGACTGGCAGTAGCTCTGGTATGGCACAGTGAATCACCCCATCATTAATGCATTATGAAATGAAAGGGGGCTCAGACAGGGTTTTAGGGCTGGAGGGCTTTGTAATCAGACCAACCCCAAGATTAGGTGATGTACTGAGTAGGCTATGTTTATGTCATCTTAAGCTTTTCCACTCAGTATAAAATAAATATGATGCCAGCGTCACAACTTTCAGATAAAAATGCCATGAATTTTTGGTTTGTTTTCAGGTTCATCAAATAACATGACGGAGATTGACTAGGGTGATGAAGGGCTGATTATGACAAGGATAGCAAAAGTATGTTAAAGAGCTTTGAGTAAGAAATATGTGTAAACACAGCAGAGGGCGGCTGTGTCTAAGAATAGATGTAACACACTTACAGTAGCTGTGGAATTAGAAGCAGTGCAGTAGTAAAGTGTGAAATAAGTGTTTAGATGCACTCTCGTGTTTTTTCCAGTAAATGACAGTAAGATAAAGCCATACTTGAAAGGATTTTTTGTCATGCATTGATGTGGATCCAGTGATCAATTACCCAGGCAGATTTTCAGATGCTCACATCATTATGATTTGCAGATGTAAAGTGTTATGCAGAGTATATCTGGAGTTGAGTAGTAAATTTAAGTCAAACAGGAATAAAATGTTTTTGAATAGTAATTAATTACATCTGTATGTAAATGAGCTAATCAACAAACATGCATACAATCATCTTAAATCCAGAGCCAGTAACATAATGCTAGCATCAACAAACCACACTGATTCACGCTTAAAATCCCCACTCCCATGTGGATCTTGCCGCGGCTGGGATGTGTACAGTACAGAGTTATTAGGAACGCAGTGAATGTGTCGTGTGAACAGGCAAGAGCCAGTAATTGTGAAAGTGATTCCCAAAAGTTCTGGTGTGCTTTTATTTTCAGCATCACTGCATTATTTCCTAATTATGTTGCCGTGCACTTAGTGGAGTATTTGTGCAGGCATTTGTCTCTAGGCAGCAGCATTGCAGTCAGTTTTCTCTTTTTGTGTGCGTGTACCTGCAGGCGAGGCAAAGCTTGAGATCTGACAGAGCGAGTGCATATGTGGTGAGTCATCCTCACACTGTGGCTTTTATGATACACTGCTGCACGTGCTTAAGCACGCGGTGGGTTACACTTGACTACAGGCAGGAATTTGTGATCTTTAAGTATATAGTTAGTGGTATCTCCCTCTTGTTCACTCAGTATAGGCTTCACTTCTTTAAAGTGCAAGCTAAAGTGTGAAGTAATTAAATAGGTACTTCTGTTTCACTCAAGATATTTTTGTTAAGTGAGACTTAACCTAGGAACCCCTGTAGTTTCCTGTAGGTGTGAGTGTGAATGTGTTTGTTAGCCCTGTGACAGACTAGTATGCTGTCCAGGGTGTACTGTGCCTCTCGCCCACTGCGTGCTGGAATACTGTAGGCTCCAGCCCTTTGTGACTGTGAACAGGCTAAATGGTAATTGATGGATGCAAACTTATGATAATGTCATAAAAGATGATGATCGTTAAACTAGCCAGCAGCATATGGAGCAGTTAAGCCAGCTGCAACATTAAAATAGCTGTGGCAGGTTAAAGCTGTGATTAAACATAATGTGATTATCTCCTGCTCATGCAAGGTGCAGATGTGTTTCTTTTTTCACACTTGCACAGTTGATTGTTGATTTTTTTAAGTGTTTTTACTTTCTCCACAATGGAAATAATCTTATTGTGAAATACTACCACATCTACAGCCTCTATTTCATTTACACATTCTGTTAGATAAATAAAAAATATATTTACTTTATGTAAGAAAACACCGTTGACTATTTACAATGGTCTTGCCAAATTTATGAAATAGAACAGCACTCGGTGGACATTGTACAACACATTGTCTTAGTGCAGCAACTACAGCCTTCAGAAATATCATAAATTCAAACGCCACTTTGAAATAATCTGTACTGACAGCATTAATGCCCCATTAATTTGTCACTGATTTCAATTTAAAGGGACACAGCCTCCTGGCCACCGCTAAACAAACTTTGAGGGGGAAAAGAAAAAAGAAACAAAACATAATGTAACAGTCTGATCACATCCATCAAAATCACATTAAACAATTGTCTTTCTCTTCTCTGTTTTAGACGACTCAAATCAATAATCCACCATTGTTTGATACGAATGTGGCAGGCACCGCTACGAGTCAATGTCAATAAGGTTAATTCAAAAATAGTCTCAAAGAATCTGTAGCACAGTGCCCAAATCAAACTCTTCATTTAAATAAATACAAAAAAACCTAAAAAATCTGAATCATATTCTGTCAGCATGTTCATAGCGTCTTACAAAGTCAGGTGTTACTTCTGCAGCTCATTATAGCTGAATAGCTAAAGTGTCAGAAAGCAAGACAGGAGTTTCATTCTCAGGCGTGTTGGTGTATGAATGCACAGCATTGTGTTCTATATTAAAACAGCAATAGTAACACAACATGTCTCAAAGTGTCTGATATTTTTAAGGAAATATTGAGCCAAGGGCATCAGTTGAACTCACTCGAGCCCACATGGTTCAGGAAGCTTTGTGTTACACAGAACAAACATGTAAAACTATAAATGGACTTTTGCTTAAATGTTCATTTACAGTATATACTCTAATATCCTGAGAGCTAGACAGCGTGGGCAGTCTAATTAGATTAAAGATCACAGCCTGTGCATCAGTGTTTTGTGACAGAGTAACTGTAAAGTACAGTTTGTTAATCAGGCCTGTCAACATAATCAAGAGTGTAAATCCTGCTGTTCCCACCATTACGTGTACTCTTACCCCTTTCCCTGTTCTTGCGTCACACTGTACACACCTATACCACTCTAAGTATGTCAAGTTGTGCAAAACCACAGCAGCCTGCGTCAGTACAAATGTGACTTTCTCACACAAACAAGTAAACATGATGCATGCAAATGGGATAGACGGGAAGTGAGGTTAGGGTGGAGGCATCTAAATCTACAAGTCATTATCTTTCTACATCTCATTATCTTTGTAAATTCATAGCATTAGCATTTGATTACCATTAAAGTGTATGCTGCCAGTGTTGGCTGGGATGAAGGGAAGAAGGGGTTCGCTTGCCAGAATCTGAGAACATTACCGTGTCATGTTGGTTGGCGTAGACAGTGGCACAGCACAAGCTAGGATGGAATTATCATGAGATTCATGCAAATGGTCCCATTTTTTTGGCAGTAATAATTATATAATCAAGTGTATTTCTGTGTATTTCAACAAATCCACATGTTGGTGGTGTGCAGGGAATCACAGGAATGTGAGGACGTTTTTTATTGTCTGTATTGAGTTTCTTATCAAAGATGCATTTAAAACACATTTAAGCTATGTAAAGCCACTGAGGGGTATGGGGTCCATTGAACATATTTACTATGTGCCACACTTTTTTTCTCTTTAAGCTTTAAACAGAAAGTTTCGTTTTGTAGGTTGCAGGAGGTGTAATTTTCATTTTATAGGAAAAAAATATGTTGACTCTAATGCCGAAAATATTGTTAAAATTAAAAAAAAGTTTGGGGTACTTTAAGCATTATAAACAGAACAATTATGTAGTGTTTGTTTACTTTGTTCTGCATCTACATCATTTCCGATGTGTTTTGGTTTACACTAATCAGAACATACACTTACCACAAGAGATATTGGGGTTTTGTCACCCCAATATCTCTTGAAGTTAAAATATTTAATGCCAAAAAATACCTACAATTGGCAAATTAAAATTGGTTTATATACATATTGCAAACATGTTCATGGTGAACTATTTTAGTAGTGTAGGAAGACTGGCAGGTTACATTTTCTTTATTCCTTAAAGGCATAAATGACCATTTCCTGAAATCTTATCCAAGTTTTCTACTTGGCATTTCAAAACTTCACTGTGTTGTTGCAATCAATTTTTAATAATTCTGGAAGGTGCAATGCAATAATCTCACTCTGCCTCTCTGCCCTTTTTGCTCTTTGCTTCCCTGGTACCCTCTTTCTTCCCAGAACACATGGCATACTGGAACTCTAAGGATTAAAAAAGAACATGCACTTTTTTCCATTGATCTGAGGGCAACCAGACATGTCTGCTTCGTTATCTGAATGAGCATTTTGGTCACTTTTCCATTAAAGCTGTGACAGCAATCATCATAGGCTGGAACTAGTAATACTTTCATATCACTTTTAGCATGGCACAAGTGTAGACTGCATGTGGTAACACTAATGGTTAGGCACACACAAGATTACAACGCAACGGTGTAAAGCGTTAATTATAGTGGACCTACAAATCACCACAGTCTAGAAAATCATGCTTTAAAAGCTGCAGCCTCATCCCAGATGTTATTCGGAAGCACAGCTCACTAAGAAATGGAGAATGCTCTAAACATGCCTGAGTGAAAAACTGAAAACCCCTGGAACACATTCATAATCATCTGTCATGTTGAAGTATCAAAACTCTTGCAGTAGTACTGTGACTCTCTACATCAGTTATTGGAGTGTCTGAATGAAGTTGTAAGGTACATATAAAAGTGACCTATCGTATGTTTGAATGACAGAAAGCTGTTGCTTTAACATATTAATTAAGCCAGCACTGATAATCATCCCATGCCTGTAAAGTGCTATTAACACAGCTCTTAATGCAAAGACTTCACTGCACGGTCTTTAAATATTGAATAGCTTTTTCCCTTTCAAGGGAATATAGATAGTGGTGCTTAAGGGAAGTGAGAAAGTTACTTGTTTACTTCCCAGATCCATATTTTCCTTTTATCCAAACACGCATCATATTTGAACGTTCCTTGTGATTCTATCTATCCAGTCATTTTTTTTATGAAACAACATCCTATGCCAGTCATGCACTGTAAACAATTCATGAATTCCTCCTGATATTGAAACGGCAGATATGTGCATACAGATACTAAGGGTTACTCCTGATCAATAAGGACTTCTGAGACAAAGGTGTGATAAAGTGGTTTTCAATAAAAGTGCCTCCTGGTCATTTCAAGCACTTTAGACCTAGCTTGTTGCTATGACTACAGTCAGGATGAATTCCTGTCATGGATCAGAGCTCAGCAGACTCGTCCACAGACAGACAGGCAGGTTGAACTCTAATTTCCCCTAGCATGTTCGACAGGACTGAATGCAAAAATAACACCAACCCTAGTGGCCCATATGGCAAGTTCTGGGAGGACCAGCTGCTCAGGGCTTTCAAGGCCATAATCTTTATTTCACACCCACAGTGAGTCATTTTAATTTCTGATGAGGAACTAGTGGTGTGGTGGCAGGAAAAGGACAATGAGCAGGAGAAGTTACCCACCTATGTGCATCAGCATTTAGATTTTTTATATTCTTGCCACTGGGATAAATCAAATAATGTAGATGCAACAAGTTAGTTAATTATAGATTAGTTCAGATCCTTTGTGTACATGGACATTTTTTTTATCGTATACATGCAGCAAGTAAGACTTTCACCTGTGCTGCTATCCCTCCAATGCTTCCCATGAATAGGAAACAAATTTTGTGCATATTAAAACCCTCTCTGGGCTGCATTAGTATTACCAAGGGAGGCTGGTAATTTGATTTTGGCTATGCAAATAGGAAATTTCAGTCAGTCATCCGGGCAGTAAAATCATTTAGAAAGAACCTTGCCATGGCAATTCAGGAATAGAGCCATGTGATGTGTATCACACAGAACAATGCACGGTAGAGTAGAACTACAAAAGCCTTCTGTAATTGTGTCTACGTAAGAGTAACGGCACTATTACCAATCACTAGTGATACAGCCTTTATAGTTCAGACAATATACCGAGGTGCAAGTCAGTAATTGTGTGACACACTCAGTGTCATTCTGTGGGAAATTAACTTGGATTCAATTCAGTTGACTGTGTAGCCAAAGAAAGTGTGATGGCTTTGTATAATCTTAAATAAAACTCACATAAGCCGAATATTCCCTTCAAATGAATGCTACCTATAGTCAAGCTTCATCACTGAACTATATATAAAATTCTCACAGCATAGACAGCATTGAACAAAAGGGAAATTAATTTTGCTCACAGTTTCAGGCCCACTTTAGGATTAGCGGTCTCCAGCTGTCAAACCAACACATGCTGAGCCAGTCAGACTTCAAACCAGTCCTTCAGAGGGTGATCTAAGGTAAAGCTCATACTCTCCATTACATTACAATCCTCCTGAGTTATTCTAAGACAGTGAAAGTGGAATCTTTGGCTTGTAAGGCCTCATTACAATTCTACATTATGCCGAGTTTGCATCGCTGATTACTTAAAAGGATCTTGTCACTTGTACTTCCCAAGTGATCTCATGACAATAAGAGACTTTTTAGCCACACTCGCTGCATTCCTTAGAGGACTAACTTGTCAGCCTTACAGTTGGTTGGCCTACCACTTTTAAATAGACTGAGATATTTAAGAAACATTTAAAAATTTAAAATGGATTAAAATGAAATTTTGTGAGGTTAATAGAACAAAGCTTTGGGTACCTCTCATCAACACTTCTATTAGATGAGTACCATGAAAATATCTACAGATATCCAGGGTGATTCCTGACCATTCCTCTTCCATGTCAAATATCTGCTATATAGATCACCACAAAGGTCTGCAGATATTTGCGGTTTGCAGAGAATGATATCTGTTGACTTGGGACATTTTATATAGTGTCAAAATGTCAGTTTGTCCAGTGATTTTGCTTACGACAAAAATATGAGACCACCAAGTGAAGTATCAAGCAAAAAAAGCACTCATGATTTAGTACAGTCTGACTGTAATGAAGAAGATTGTATCCAAAGTGCTTCCTCATTGTCTTTAATCAAATTGCAGGACATTATTGTGTCAACCAGATACAATTATGTATGTAATAAAGTTCTACGAGATCAACTACACTGAGTTTTAGAATTCTATTACAGAACAGTACAAACAGATCATATCTTGTGGTAATCTGTGCAGTTATCCATTTCGATATTATATTAAATATATCATTAAAAATGATATGATGTTTGTAAGTGGGTAAACACAATTGCATCTACAACGTGTGCATTGTGTTTTCATTATCGCTTTGCTTGTAGACAGTTTATACTCACAAGGAAATAAACACACACTCTTTCTTCTTGTCACTGTCCATGTTGTAGATGCTAATAACACCATTACAAAGTGCACAGAACTGTCTATCCATCCTGAACCCATATTTCCCTCCTACTAATGGACTGTCATATGAAAACACACAAAGAGCCGATCAGATCTTTCATTAGCGGCAGGTTTTTGCTCTCCAGTGGGAAATGTTGTTTTGCTGTCAACCCATCTCTCTTCTCCGGGCTTATATTTGTAGAGACAGCTCCCAATTAAACACAGCAGCCAATGACACATATCAAAATAATGCATGCCAAGAACCGGCTGAAAGTGAGAATGTTGCAGCTAAATCTTTAATTTCAACTTGTGATTTGGACAGAATGAGGCAAGAGTAGCTCAGAAGTCAAGAAAAGAAAACACAGGCACATTCATATTCACAGGCATGGATGAGTTACTCCAACAGATATGCATCCTATTCTATACTGTACATTTTGTATGTAGCAGGCAGATATTTCATTAATTTATTATAAAACCAAAATAAAGTGCATTGATTCGCTGTACAGCAATCTGACATAAGAAAATCAATTGTTATGTTATCTATTTTATTCAGGACTGTCAGGGAAGCTTTAACATTTTTTTATTTTTCATCAGCTTCACAACACAAACCACCAACCATCTCTGCATCTGGAGTTAATACAGCTTAATGAATAAATCAAAGCAACATTGTGGAGCTTTGCAAAAGCACTCAACTCTGTTAGAACAATCGTTGGCAAGGAATATGAGAAACTATGAACTATATGAGAACAGATGAGGAATCTGTTTGGAAAACTTCTTAATATTTTGTCTAATCAATTTTGTTTAATCAGGTACTGATTTCTAATTCAGGAGGTCTAATTACCACATAGATTTCACACTGTGGAAGCTGAGGTAGAAAAAAATGTTTATGTAGGATGTGCAGGCCCAGGGCCAAACCTAAATGGCAAGTGAAATATTGCCTTAATTGTTTGAAAAACAAGCTGAATTTTATGAAGACACACAGATATGATTGTGAAACAGAACCTTTTGCTACTAAGCAATATTTGGGCTATATATGGCATGACCTTTAGAGGCTTACATGATGAGTGGTTACTGTACAGTTGTTCAGTATCTTAGCCTCTGGTTGCACACAATCATAGAACAGCACTTTGCTAAGGATATTACGCTCAAAGCTTTGCCAGACATCAACCTCTGTGATGCCAAAAGCAATGGTATTATGTGGCATTCAAATTCTGTTCTCTCTGCACCTCTGATGCACTGCACACCCCTCCATCTAGCAGCATTATTCAAGGTTTATGCAAACCCATAATGCTGCTAAATTGCCTGAGCAAAGTTAAGGTGCTTAAGTGTAGGTCCAATAATCTGCCAGTCAGGAAAACATGACAACACTAAAAACTAAAATCTGAAATAATCCTAATTTTAACTCTGCTTTGCTGGCCTGATTGGAAATAAGTTTCTTTATTGAACTGACACAGAATACAACAGATTGCACTCTTGCTCAGGGAGAACAACGGGAGGCTATGCAAATAATTCAGCTCATATTTAAAACTGAATAATGCGTTTCATAATCGGAATTGGAACATAAACACTGGTGGGAAATATTGTATATATTATTTTGTCTGACGGAATTTGCTTGCAGCAACTATGGTGCATTTGGTAACATGATGACCTGCAGTGCCACAGATTTGCCATCCAACAGTGTTTTTCTGCTTAGATTTATGCTGGCATCAATAATGCCAGACAATACAATAAAGATTTAGTTTTGATTACAGAAAAATTACAGATTTTAAAGCTATAGAAATAATCTTGCATTCATGCCTATTAAACTGTTTTCCTATTCGAAAGTAGTTTTAATCTCAAAGCATATTTTATATGCAGCACTATTATACAAACACATGATTCAGTTATTAAACAAGTCCTAAATCTTCTGTCTGGGTCAATAGAGGATGTATTGGAGTTTCCTGGCAGCATGCTTAAAGGTATCCTGAGACTTGTTTGATCCATACATTTACTGTATTTGGTTGCAAATATCATCATGTGGAATTTTTATTAATGCTCCACTTAAAGTGATGAAATCAAAGCCCTTGTGTTTATAAACTAGATTTTATTGCATTATTGTAGTGATGTGTTCAAGGTATTATGAACTAATGAGAAGCATTTATTTTTCATTAATTGTGAAGTTTATTATTACACTCAAATGCATTCAGTGTTTTTGTTCCTTATTTATCGTGTTGTGTTGTTTTTGTTCTATATGCAGATTAGATTAACTCTGCGTTTACACACCATTTGGTTTAGCTAATTATTCCATGTCACCAGTACATAAAAGACAATACACAAAGAAGGGAATTTTGAGTTCAGTCCTTGAGACTCTGCATTTTATGTTGACATCACAGCAAGTAAATGACTGTGTACTATATAAGGGTACTCAAAATGATTATTTAGAATTTCTGTGTTCTGTTTGCTGCATAATCATCTGCATGTTTTGGGCCTGACAGCTGACTTGACAGAAAAACTAATCATAGCTCAGAGCAACATCTAGGACTGTTCTCACTCATGAATATTGATATTAATTGCTGGACCAAGGGGGCTCATTATAATATTGTACAGAATCAGTAGACTTAGCTTTCATTTCCACCTAAGTAGCCTCAAGTCAGAAATCTTGAATCTTAAGCATATTTAGGGCATGTTTTCTCTAAGAAAAATGAGTGTCAAAGAAATATACCTACCTTCAGCCGCTTCAGAGTCATCCATCATCTGCTATAAAACCAATTTAGCAATATTGGATTTTAATGTGCATGCTCACAATGGACTATCTTGTACTCTAATCTTGTAGTGTTCAACCCCGTCTCCTGAAAATGATCCTCATACACAACTACAACTGGGTTACATTTTTGTAGTGAACATAATCATATAATTATGTTGTGATGCAACATTTTTTTTTTGAATGATGCGCTACATTTATCAATGGAAATTGAGTTGCATGGTGGTGTTTGGGGTAGATGGCACTGGGATAAAGTGCAGGACTGACAAACTGTGGACCCAAGTTAGAGTCCAGAGTCCTGTGTGATGTTGAATTTAGGCAAGAAAAGCACTTTGATTAGGGTTGGTTTTTTGTTTAGAGTTAGATAAACACATTGTGTATGAAGTGAAGTGACTGTTTAGAAGTGAAGTTTAACAGTAACTGATTTTCCTCTTTTAAACCACCCCTCAAACCTTCCTGGACAAAAACCCAGTGGTGTGAGTTCCTGAATCCAACCATAAAAACTATCAAAACACTATACTCACAAATATGGATGTCGTACCGTCGATTGGATGTTTTTGCATAATAGGAAACTGCTTGTCATAAGAATGGATTTGTGAATGGATACCTGTCTACATGTAATTGATATGTTAATAATGAATGCATTTACATTTACATTAATGGTAAAGGTTTCACTTGCCTTCCCCACAAAAACATGTTTGTGATTGCAGTTTAGTTGTTTAGAAACATATATAGCATAAAACTGAAATATTGTTTACTCTCAACTACCCCAAAGGCACCTGGATGCAGTCTGCTGTCTCTATTAAACACCCTGTGATAAAAATGACAGGAACAGCTAGAAAAAAGCCTATTCTCATGTCAATAAACAAATGTTGTTAAAATACTGAACAATTTTCAGTAGATCATTGACTGAGAGAACTGTGTAGACATGTTTTATTTTTTTTTCTTCAATTTTAGGCATTTAGCTGACGCTGAGTATAGTGAAAATAAATTATGAAAATTAAACCTTGCAGATGAGACATACAGCTTAAAGATCACAAAAACGTGCAGCCTTAAAAATATTCCTGTATTTTGTTGCACACAATATAACTTGAAAAATATTAACATAACTCTATCTTTATGTATTTATGTCTCACACACATTAACAATACAATTTAACTTGCTGGGCTAACAAAAAGATAGTAAAAGTAATCTTAAAAAAAAAAACTAAACCCAGAGGGAGAGTGATTACCAGCACGTACCGATGTTCCGTTGGTATTTCCAGAATCATAAAAGACTCTTCTAACCATCTGGATGGAAAAACAAACAAATCTATATATTCCTAATCTAAACACAGATGGACACTGGAAATTAAATTAAATTTTACCTTATGCAAGAAGTTTGTTTACAGGCATATGCTCATTTTATTTTCTGTTGAAGCATTTTGACTGCCTCTTCTCATCCTAATGGTTCCTCTGTTTATTTCCATCAAAACACTCTCGGGTTGAATCGATATTGTGTTATGTCAATCCACGTTCTAAAAGACATTTCTGTGAAATGTTACAGATTGTTACTTTAAGTGTGTCGACAGTTCGAGGAATCAATTGTAAAGACTCAGTTTGTTGCTGTCTGTCACACTAACAGTGGTTGGTGTTTTTTTGAGTAGGCAGAGGCGGTGACAGGAAGCTATTGTCCTTCTCAGCATGAATGATACTGGTGTTTAGTTACCTATGACGATGAGTGAAGCTTGTGTTTATTCATATCATACAAGGAATGTGTTTCGAGGTTAAAGGAATCATTTTACATTATATTGATAAATATATGACTATGAGCCTTATCTGAGTCTATACACTATTCAGAGTGAGACACACTGTAAAAGCAGAGTACGATAACGGTACGATGATTTGTTGTGGTGATGTTAAAGCACTCATACGCTATATGGACAATTTACAACATTAGAAAGTGTGTATACATGCGTATTATTTGAGCAGAACAGAACCAGATATATCGTGCAGAGATATGCTTTGGACAGTGCATTAATACATATCCCCGAGTTACTGATACATCTCAATTTGCTGTAGTGCGAGTATCTCAATTCAATTCATCTGGAAAAAGATAAAAATATTGGTCGCAGTTTAAATGTTAAAATGTTTATTTAAATACATATGAATATCATGATGTAAAGAAGAGACGGTGATCGTATGTCTTTATTGTCAACAGTCCTATTAGACTACAGTGATTTGATAATTATAAGGCAATCATTTTGTTCCATACTGTCACAGTTTATCCAAAATCTTTTCATAATATATCTGAGCCATGTTGCACTGGTGAAACATTCTCTCATTACAATGAAAATGAGCACTGTTGTCTATTTTGAGTAAATCCCACATCATCCTGCTGCAGCAAATAACGTGGAACCACACCAAATATGTATCTACCCACAGCTGAAAAATAGTGCCCAGCAAATTAACTATTCACCCCTGTTTGAGTTACGTTTGTTAAGATTTAATTAGCAATGCTCATGTGCACTACAAAATATTAGGTGTTGCAGTTCAAGGTCCAGATATGTGGCTCCAGCATTAAGTGTTTCATGGTTGGATTCAGGCGTCACACCACTGGGTTAAGATCAAGGAAAGACTGTCCGCATTAAAATTTAAACCACAAAACATGGTCTTCCTCTATTCCTAACCTCAGTACTAACGCAACTTTGTGCGGCACTTTAGTCTTGAAGTCTGGTCTGTGGCTTGTCAGTCCTGCACAGTATACGCCCGCCATCATCCCTGACCACCTGATCATCCTTACAACTTGCTTTGTGTTAAATGTAGCGCATTATTCATTCAAAAAAATACGTTTCACCAAAACATGGAAATTATGTTCACTACAAAAACTTAATTGTAGTTGTAGTTTTCAGGAGACAGGGTCAACAAACAAGTCTAAAGCAATGTTGATTCTCAATAGACTTTGTTATAAAGCAAATATACAACAATATCTGCAGCCTCGTTTCAAATACAGTGGCTATTAATGTTTTGATGATATTCAGATTTTGCTATTTGAAGTTGAAGTTTTTGATTGAATGAGTTGGTGTTTACATTCAGTGTTTGAATGAATTTTAAGTAACTGCCAAAGTCAAAACATGCAACAAAATATTAAAAAGATTCAAACTGCACTTCAAAGAGTGGCATTAGTATTTCAGCTCTTTTCTGAAGTCAGTCAAGACACTTATGACCTTCATGCATCTAAGCCCTTAAGTCACTCATTCCTTTAGACATCTGTTTTGCTTGTTGAATCTTTTCTCCAAGTTTAAAAATTTGCTCCTGGTACATTTTTTAATCATATAAATATCCATGAGCTTTTCAGGATTTGGCAGGCGTCAATCTTCGCTGTTATGACGCACACCTCAATATACCCAGAAGGATGTACCAACAATACAGCCAAAATAATACTCGGTTAGTGTCAGTCACTCTTCGACTCAGTTGCAAACGTTTGGAGTATCTACTTTTCAAAACTGCCAGGGTGAATGAACAGTAAACATAATACATATCAATCAAGATGACAGGTCTCCTGCCTGTTGGGGTCAATTTCATTAGAGCCTTAGACTCACAAGGGATGTGTTGAATGCAGTAATCTCTTCGTTATACTCGGTCAGTAGTAGTACGTGGAAAATAAAACATGCGAGATACACCAAACAGGACAGTAAGAAAAAGGTAAGACAACTATATTAAACTTAAAGCAAAGGTACTGTAAAGAGACAGCTACAGTATAAGGCCCCTAAGTGTATTCAATAATACTGTTAATTACAACATTACTTTATCAGGTTAAAAAGGACCCGGACAGACTTTCTTATGCACCAAAAGAACAATGTTGAAGTGAAGGACACATTACGTGAGTGAAAACAATAATGAAATACTAATAGTAGTCATAGTGTCTTCTCATCTCTGAAACTGCACATTGCTCTGAAGATCCAATAAAATGCTTGAGACTTTCTCTTACTTCTGTTGAAATTTTTCAAGTTCATGTTAATCTTTATCCTGAGAGCAACAACAGAATGAACGTTTTTGGAGGAGCAGCACTAAAAACTGTCAAATGAGCATTTTAATATTATTGTAACTGCCGCTCATGAGGTAATGTTAAGATGTGTAATAGTTCTAGGTAGGGCTTTTAACATTTAAATTAGTGCTGTATCTCAATAACATTCCCATTTCCTTACATTTTTGCATCATAGAAATTTCACTGATGCACATCTTCAGACCTACTTACAAATTTACAAGCAGATTAAATTTTAGTGCAGATATTCTGTATTACAGGAAGTCAGCATTAGTCTATGCAAGATGAGTCTGGTAGACCTGCTGATGTTACTATGAGTAAGAGAGAAAATAACTCATAAGAGATGGTCGTTTATGAGTAGAACAAAGAATAAAGGTGGTATTTCAATAAGCCAGGTGACACAGTTTTAATAAATCTGTATGCACACAGAAGCTTGTAATACACACTTCATTGAAAACAATGTGAGCTTGATTATGAGTAAAGCATTTTCTAGTCACCAGTGAAAGATTTGCTAAAATCTCACCTCAAGGATCTTTTAAAAAGAGCATTTGCTTATCTGTATGTGTGTCTATTTTTTATTTTTCTTTCCTTTGGGCAAGTACGTTCAAGAGAAACATTCTGCTGCTGGGAGATAACTTTGTTTCCCATCAGACGAGCTGTAACTAAAAAGCATGCACCACACATAAAAGCCAGGACAATAGCCTACTGTTGCAGTGGTAGTTCTTCTCATTGTAGAGATTTTGAAAATTTGGTAAAGGTTCTGCAATGAAAGAAAAATCTACATGATAAAGCTAAAGACTCAAACAAAATATTTTCTGTTTCATGCATTACTTGTTAACTCTTAAAGATTGTATGTGTTGCCAAATGTTTTTCATTGGTGCCCTCGTTCTGGTGTGATTGAACCTGTTCAGCTCAGAGATGGCATGGCATTTAAAACAAACTAGGTAGCAAGGACAGTCTCCGAGCTGACTACAATACATCAGCTGCTATTGTGCCGACATGTAATGGATTATAATAAATTCAAGGCTGGCTATAATCCTCGCCCACTCACAAGTGGCATGTTTTTATTTTTATTTTTTATATCAGGAATGTCAAATATAAAGATTGCTATTCAGTCACCACTAACTAAATGCAACCCAAGCAAATGAAGCTACTGTAAAGTGGAATGAAAGCAGGAAGCCCTCCTCTCCTTGGCACTCTTAATACAGGTCTAATATTTCCCTAAAGCACTTCACTACTACATAAGATAATTCCTGTTCTTCCTGTGTTTGTTCCTAGTCCAATCAGTTATTTCCTTTTCTTTCTGGGTATTCCCAAAATGTTAAAGCCTTTAAATCCTTTAACCAGTCATTTCCCTTTTTAATTCTCATGTTGAACTGCTGCCATGTGACACTGACAATGACATGAACATCACCTAAAAAGAATAACGCCACAGCATGGGGCATTTTTCCTTTTCTCCCTCCCCCGTTTTCCTCCTCTTTGCTTGTGAAAAAAATTCAGTTGCTTGTCACTGGTTCAGTCTGCCTGTTGGAGTTCAACACTATAACGGCATTGCGAAAACCTGAGGCAAAAGAAAGACAGCTCTTCAGCTCACTGGCACAAGCAGCAGAAGCAGCAGTACTGCAGTGCTAAAATGGTAAACACTGTTGTGTTATACTGTTTTAAAGGAGCAATACAAAAAGAAATAACGCTACTCATGTTATGAGTTATTAGTTTGAACAAAATGTTAGTTTAGGGGATTGCATTTCAACAGGAGCAAAAACCATAACTTCCAAAATAAGCACTAAGCTGAATCAGCATGTTTTTAAACATCTGAACAAAAACTGATTTTAAAAGCCTTTTGAAGAAGAAATAATTTAGATTGCACTTGTACTTCATTTTATTAGGTGTACCTAATAAACTTGCTACTGGTCCATCTTATGTTACAATCAATATGAAAAGTTTTTTTTAAACGGGGTTTACATAAATCTGTTTCTCATGGGCTCAAACAGGTAAATCATGTTGTTTTTTTCTTACCATGGCACAAATTCAGAAAGTCAAATTGAAATATCACTTGGCACAGCACATCACTTGGCTCCAAATTCCCATTCCTATGTCCCTCCTCCTACAGTCCCACCGTGTGCTTGATGTTCAGCCACAGGCTAGTCAGCTGTTGGCCTTTTTTTTTTTTTTTTAATGGCCTACTTTCCAGCCAGGATGGAGGTCTTTGGAACCTCGGGATAAACACTGCTACATCTGCTTGTGGTTCCTGCTCAGTGCCTCACAACTCAAAACGTGCACTGTGGAGCTGCAGCTGTACGTTACGTTGTGCTTTCTGTGAATGTATCTTACATCTGATCACGGTCAGGACTCATCTGGAAAGGAGCCAAGCAGTTTTAACCATGCACCAGTGACAGCTGCGCTGCTCATTTCATGCCAGCTTTATGTGATGCTGCTGTTAGGTACTGTGTCTCCATCTAGAAATGAGTTTGTTTTTTTTGTTGTTGGTTTTTATTTGAATTGCTCCATTTGATTACAAAGAACTAAATACTTATATGGATAATGAAAATATACTGCATATTATTGCATCAAGCAATAAAAATCCTTGACTGTCAGGACAATAAGTGCTCTTTATATTTAAAGTTGCTGATAAACTATGTTCTTAATCACAATGATTTAATTACTGCTAAAATAATCAGAATAAGTCAAAACTTCTGATAGCACAGAGGATTAGTGGCAGAGGATAAAATATGGCCCTAAGGTTCACTTTAAATGGTAAATGTTCTGCACTTATATAGCGCTTTTCTACCTAGACTGGTACTCAAAGCGCTTTACACTGCTTCTTATTCACCCATTCACACACACAAGCACACACACATATACACACCGATGGCAGAGCTGATCTGACGCAATTTGGGGTTCAGTATCTTGCCCACTTCGACATATGACAGGAGGAGCCGGGAATCGAACCACCGATCCTACGATTGGCAGGCGACTGCTCTACCTCCTGAGCCTTAACTAATGAGTTTTGATGGTCTGGTCATTTGCTGCTGTCACAACTGCATGAAAAATCTAAGACATTCTCCTTTCTGGAAAGCAGCACGAGAACAATTATCTGGTGTTCAAAAAAACAACCATAAAAAGCAGTGTTCACTGGGAGTCTGCTTTTACTATTAAGCTTGGATTTAAGGTTTCCTACTAGGACACTGACTAAACCATATGATGAGTCCTCCAAATAGATCACCAGCTTAAATTGCCAACAAGGTGTAAATGTACTTAATAAACTACCACAAATGCTTTTTTTATCGACCTTTATGAGCTAAAAAACATTTAGCAGTTAGTAGATCAATGTGAAATTTGACAGCTCATCACCAAGAAATACCCGCTGTCAGCGGTCCACACCTACGGTAGGCTTAAGGCTACAAATATTTGTAAAAGCTGTTTTATTTTTTATTCATGCAAAAATGGGCACAGTTGCAAAATTCAGTTCCTTACACCAAAGTGGATAATTCAAATGTCTGTGGGTGTTTAATAGACAGTATTTATCATATGATTGAAATTGTTTTCTTTTATATAGGTCCTGTTTTTCGCCCCTGCCATGTGAAAGTGTGTTTACACTACTGCCACTGTGACAGGATACCCAGACAACACATAGCAAACAATTTATGAAAAATTAAAGAGCTGACCTAAAAATAGAGTGAGCTCCCTGTAAGTTGCCCGCTTATGTGCCTTCCACAGTGGTTTCATCAAACAGAATTTCTATTCTGGCCTGAAGTGATTACAAATACTCATGAAATATGTTTACCACAGTTTTGAGTTCCTCTGTGTGAAATGACGTCCAGTATAAGTCAATTGTGTTGGTTGGCTCTGTTCAACGGAGCGCTCATGGTCAATACATGCGAGATTCCTTTTAACACATAATGTGTTAAACAGAGGGTCATTTGAGGGACTCGGGGCATCCGTGTAACACCGAGGTCAATATGTGGCTCATGTGTGAAGTGAGAAGTATGATGAATTGTGAATTCTGCTTGACAAGCTTTAATTTCTTTCCCTTTCTAGATTGACCAGTGGGGAGAATACACAATCAGAAATCCTTAAGACAAAAGATGAAGTCTTTAACTTCAGACAAAGTTGTCTGAGGACAGTAGGGTATAGTAAATATAATGCACAATGTGTGAATGAGTACTTTACTGTACTAAGGTTGCAGCCAAAATCAACAGTCTGGCTGCAAAGCATTCAGTAAAGGTCAAGTGAATTATTATCCTGTTGGTGCCACAATAAGCTCTGCAACATTTTACTACATTCCACTGAACTGTTGATTACTGCTAAAAATCAAAGAGCTATACATTTCTCCCCCTCTCCCTTTTTTTTCATTTACATAGTGCTTTCACTCCACTGCTCAGCATTTATGACTGCCGTTAATGGATTGTTTTGTCCCGGCGTCAAATCAATCTGCCATTCTCACTGACACACAACATTTGTTTTGCGCTTGAGGTGAAATAAATAGGAAATTGCCCGTCACCTTGGTGTAAAGTCTTCAGGAATCTGATCGTTCTCAGTCATTCGCATCCACTCCTGTTGATATCCCTGCTCCTAAGACACCCATATCAAATGAAGCAACTCAGTATTATAGCACAGGGTTGGATGACTACCCCTTCACAGATGCAGTGAAATGAATACATTCTTGGTGATTTAGAAGAATGGAAATTTAATCAATTGAAAACATGTCTGAGGTAGATAATTGAGTGCCTGCTAGTGTTGCCCCATTGATAATGACCAGTTTGAAGATTCACACCTGGTGTAATTTATAAGAAGAAGCCTAAAACCTATAACAGCGGCTTCCAAATGGATTCATGTTCAAATAAGTTCTTCCTAAGACAATTTAGTAATTAATTCAGTTCAGTCAATAGGTTTATCATAGGTCAACAACCACAGCAAGTCGTAAAATGACTCCTGCCATAACACGCACTTACTAATGCAACAAACGTAATGAGCTGAGGTCAGGATGTTAATCTGTTGCACAATATCCACATTGCATTATTTTCATATGGACACTGAAACTAGTCCTGTGAAACGTCCCTGTCTCTCAAAACAAACAGTTATAGATTTGTGTGCATCTGTGTTTATGTGTGAGAGATGGAGGAGATAATAATGCACACATTTATAATATATTTGGTACATCACGCTCCGCAAGACTAAAGTTTAAACCTCACATATGAGTATGAGTATCTCATATGGAAAAAGGAGTTTTAGGAAGATAGAAATAAATGAAATTCAATTAATTTTCATTTACCTTCTTCTAATCTGTCAAGGTGGGATGCTAGCATTCAACGACAGATGTTCTTCATTCTGCTGTTGTTTATACAGCACATCTAGCTTTAGGCTGTGGCGCATTGAGCAAAGGGCTGATTCCACTTATTGGATACACAAGAACAACAAACCTATTAAAAATTTTGGTATGAACAACAGTATTACAAGCCCAGAGGAGACAATTTCATTAATATCATTACACATTTGGAAAACAACCAGTGAGCAAAAACATCCCCTTGTTGCATTTGTTGAAGGAACTGATCATTACTCCGCAGTTTGGTTGGTATACCGAACTTGGAAGTGCACACTGCAGGCAATATCTTGTTCTCACACAGTGCTGTGATCTCCTCACAGGGGAGGAGAGAGGCTATACAATCCAACAGCCTGCAGCTGAAGCTTTATAAGGCAGACAAATATGAGTTCCCTTTATTTAAAACAAATGGATTCTCCTCTGACAATATCTACAAGAACAAAAACTTAAATGATAGTACTTTGGAGAGGATAGTAGATACCTAATTTCCTGGGTTTGGAAATTAAACGGTGACATTTGTATTTTTACAGTATTCAGTATGGAAGCACATTTTCATGGTGCCCCATCAGTTATTCATTTTAGTTTAGTCCAGTTTTTAATTATTCAGGCTGTGGCTCAACCCATGACAATGGATTTTTCTAGGGAAGTAAAAGGTTTGAACATAATGAACAAACTCCATAACTCATTTTTGTTTCGTTGAGTGATTCTTTTAAGTGTTAACACAATGTTTGCTAATGTTAATGTTGCAATGTGCAAAGGTCCTCTTTTGACAAGAAATATCAGATTTCTAAAATGTTGTATCAAATTTACAACTGTGGTTCTGTCTCCTGGAACCACAACTCACAAACATTTGTGTCGCAAATTGGTCAGAACCATTACACCCCTACTAACTGATTAGAGTTTGTTTTCCTTTGTTGAGCTGATTCATTGCTAATCCGATCGATCAATCAGTTACCTGGGATGTTATTATTGTACTATAGATCAGTCATATCACACAGTGAACCTGTGTCTTCTTATGAAGTGTCATTGCACATTTTCCCCCTGATAGTGTTATAATAGTTTAATTGTTGGTTTGCACAGTTTATTTAGAGCGGATGCCTCCACTCTAACATGATGTGAAAAAACAATCAAAGCTTTAGAAATAGTTTCTGTAAAGAACTCTGCAGAGAGTTGTGAGCCTTTTGAACTATGTCCAGTCAATTATATTTGTGAAATTAAATTTGTGTGACAGGTGGACTCCAATCAGGTTTTAGATACATATTATATTTTCTGAATTCTATACAACATTAAACTATGATTACCTAAAAAATGTGTCATGCACTTTAATTCGGAAGAAATGATGGTCTCTATTTGTAAATGCTTCAAAAGGTTTTCTTTTAAAAAGATTTTCTAAGCTTTCCATCTGACACTGCTAAATACTAACACAACTCCCTTTTTTCTTTCTCCATAAAATCTGTACTAATTCTATATCCAAAACAAGCTTAATTGAAAGTATTACTCTCAGGTCAAAAGGTTACAGTTGCTTTCTTTGTACATGAATTTCATCTTGAAGATGTTTCAATTTTCCGTTACACGCCTCTCAGCATTAATTCAAGAATGTTCAGAAGGTGACGTTCATTGCCCTGGGATGGGTGTTCAACACTGACATTCAAATGGGGAGAATGACTTCTTTAAATACATAATTTTCTCTTCCATTATGTGTAAGAAATATGTTGCCACTAACTAAAGCAAACAAAATAATTACTTAGAGGCATGCATGCTGTTGCCTGCGACAGGCATCTCAGGTAGATAAATGTTATATCTCAGTCTGTGTCAGGTAAGAGACACAAGGAAGCAAATTCAAATTGTTTTTCCACCTTTGTCTCATCCGCCTCAAGTTAGACAGATGAGATATAAATTAAATGTATTATAAACTCAGATGTCAAAATAAATTGCTATGAGTAACGTCTATTGCTCACCTTGTGGTGCCCTAATTTTGCATTGTTGTTTCCTACTGTATGTTCAGTTTTCCCTTTTGGATTTCAAGACTAACACATTGTTGATTCTCTCCGTGAATATCTATTAGGAATTAATATTAATCAATTCTCCTGGCAAGCCTCAACCAGAGTGAGAATGAGATCAAACTGCAAGATGTCACAGTGACGAGCAACACTCCTCCTCCATCTAGAGTAGTTTCTTTAGTACTTCCTAAAGAAACAAATAAACAAGAAAAACTACGCTAGGTTTATTTATCTGGCAAAGGGAATACACTCCCCTGACCTTATGGTTGACAAAGTAAGATTATATTAAATCTACCTTCACTTCACATAAAAGTCAATTTGAAACTTAAACAGGCCTCATTTCCCACATTCCCTGGTTATGTTAAATATGCTGATGCAATCTTCTGCCTGGAATTTCAGATAACACCAGGGACCAACTGGCAGGGAAAAATCTCTTCAAACCTCCGTCAAATCACCGACACATAATGTGGATTTCAAGAGGTGCTAAATTTAATTCATCAGAATAGCTAATAGCAAGAAGCAGAAGTCCTGCTTTTGGTGTTAAAAACCTTTGAACCTTACCAAGTTTCTTTCCAAAGGAGGAAGCAAACTTAACATGCTAGATTTAGTACACGAGGTCTGTGGGGAATTTGCATAGTGTGTAGAGAGCTGCTTACTGAGCAATGGAGGCTGTGGAGTTGTCTGCTTGGGAGACCATGCATGCTGCTGCACCCAGTGGGAAGGTAATGACCAATGCACACTGGCTCTAGAGCTCGAACGCTGCTCTCCAGCTCTCTTTGGCAGAGGGGATTTTCTGCAGTAATTGGTCCTGACAGTAGGTCAAACCATTTTGGGGGAAAATGACAGAATTGTGAACATAATTGCATTTCTAGTGTACTTACATTAAAAGAGAAGCTTTTATATCATTGAATATTTATAAGAAACTGACTAGGAATAAGGTTTTCTTATAAATATACCAGTCTATTTTAACCATTTAAAAAAAAAACATTTTGTGTATGATTTGTTATCTTAAAAAAACATTTAAGTTACTTCACTTCAAAAATCTTCATTGTTTTTGGCACATGGTACAATGTGCATAGACCTGGAAGAGCCACGTCTCATTATTATTATTATATGAAAACAGAGTTGAATCGCTTGTGAATAAATGTAGTGATTTGATTTTTGGCTTTAGGCGTAATTGACTAGCCTACTGTTAGCTGTCTCATGAGAAAGCTCATCCAACTGTGTTGCATGTGAAGAGTCAGGTGCAAAATAGGTTTGTTGCTTACAGCTGTGTGTATTACTATGCAGGGAAGAATGCAATCTGTAGTACACGCAAGTATCGTCACCCAACACAGAGCCATAAAATTGTGTTTGGTAGTGTACGAGCAACCTTGTTGTAAGACAAAGTATAAAAGATGGTATTTTGAATAAATGTGAAACCAAGCTGAAGAATTCAAGATAATGGCATCAAAAAACATTAATAAAATAAAATCATAAACATTACAGTAGCTATAATTGGTAGTATATCAAAAGTGATAACGCACTATTAATGGCAACTAATAAGTGCAATTGGAACAGGGCAAAATCATGCTGCGCATGGTCAATATAGCACTGTAACCACCAAATTAGTGTTTAATTGCTTTGAATGATGGACTGTGGCTAATGTGAAGCCGTCATGCTTGCTTTTCTAGTCATTTACACATTATTTAACAGTAATGTTTAGTTATATTGAATGTTTTAGAAAATGTTTTTATAAGGGCATATCTCTGCACTGCTCTTACGCTGTTCAATCATAGTCACAGAAAACTTCAGCATCTCCACATCTGCTTATGAGCATATTTCTATAAAACAAGTTTAGAAAAAAATTGACCTTCTGTAGCTACAATGTTATTAGCCTTTGTTTCACAAGCAGTAATGGCCACTGTTAGAAGGATGTACTAAAAAATCTCTAGTCAACCGTGTAGAGCTGATAAGTGATTAAACACAGGTGTTTTAACTCCAGGGCTGCACATTACTGTGTCGCTGTCCATGGTGCTGACTGTGCCTTCTAACATTACTGCAACAGTACATTAAGCTCTGTACCTTTTCTAGAGAGGCCATTTAAAAGCATTGCACCATGTATTTTTGTCAAACAGTGCATTTTAACTGTCAGAGAAACGTCACAAGTCATAGTTATTTAACAATAAATATGCTCTGCTCTAAATCTAATGGTATCCTGATCATGCAGTGTAGTCATGAACTGGCCTCACAGACCATATTTATCAGTTTTCAAGAACTCAGCTGCTTCTGAATGTGTTGAGAATATGCACATAATTCAGTGGTGGCCATAGATCTTTTAGTGCCCCGAGCAGAATTTAAATGAATTGAAGGATATGAACAAGTACTTCACATACCTATAAGTGAATCATGTTGATGCATGTGGAATTGAGTTGAGTTACAAGTGTAATTTAGAAAGACAGAAAAAAACATAGCTTGAGACAAACAACAGCATCACAATGTCTGCTATTTTTGAAATGTGTTCCCATTGTTTCTCTTAGTAAACTAGAAATGAATGTGAATATGGAAAATAATGTTCAAAGGCTATGCCCAACTCAAACCAAAACTTTAATAAAAACAAATAGGTAAATATTGGTAAGGAAATGTGCATAACTGCTATGAATAACTGTCTTCTTGTTGGCTGACTGTGGTGTACATGCCTACTATTTAGTAATGAGGAGCACAAAATTGCTGTAATACATCGACATTAGTGTGGCCTGTGAGACACCGAGGGAAATAGGTTTTCCTACAGGAGCCTTGTTGAGATATATCCATTTTTATTTGCAGAAGAAGAGCAGAGTGGTACGTTGCTGTAGTATAGGAGTGAGGCATAGAGGGTAAATATAATGCATTTGAGCAGTAGCCCCCATTGGCGTGTTAAACAGATGTATTGCATATTGCATTTTGTGCACGGCGCAAAGATAACAGATGTAGAGGCTTCTACTTTGTTAGCATAGCGCCTGCAGAATAAAATGCTGTGTGTGTGTGTGTGTGTGTGTGTGTGTGTGTGTGGTTAATGATTAATTCAAGCCTCACATATGCATTATTTTTTTAAATATATATACAGTATGTGCTGTCACTGAAATCTACACCTGTGAGAGATGCATTTTCCAAAAAAAACAAAAAACAGGAAATATAATTGGTGTAACTGTGTTATTGACATTCTACCTGTGCTTTTGACAGAGATGTATCAATATTCATTTCCGTGTCCCTGCGTCAAGCTGCTGGCAGCGCCATGCTTAGAGCTCATCTGTGACTTGGAGGAGTAATAACACACAAGTCGCTGTTATACTGAGCAGATACTTTCTGGCCACAAACACAAAAGACTAATAGCTTCCACCAAGGAACAGCTTCCAAATGATACCTATTTTGACTTAACATTTTTATTCATGTTAATTATTCACTTGTTTATCATCTGTTAGCATATGTTCATGCAATATTAATCATGAATCAATTAATCAATTATTGAAGGATTGTGTTTACTGCACAGGAATATTTCTAAATAAATACTGTAATGTGTTATACAACACTGTATTATTTAATGCCTTACATACTGTGTAATTACTGCTCCTTTTAATATCTGAGAAAACTGGAAGAAATAAATAAAAGATTGAGAACTCCAGTGTACTCAAAATGTAGTAATAATATCAGAACCTTATATTGTCTTGTTTTCAACTGCATTTCTTGGTTATTTTGGATGCTTTGCACACATCCCTCTTTAGTTATGATTCTGAAGTTTTGAGCTTACATGCAGTAGAGATCCTGCAGCATGGGCTCTCTTGTGTTGAGATTAAAAACTTAAGGTGATTGGGAGTTTGCCATCAGAGCCCTGTTGCTGTGAAAGTACCTTCCTGAAATTTTCTTATTCCCTTTTATCTGGGCTAAGCTTTGGGTACGCTTTAGACCTCATCATTCTTTTGCCTTTTGGGACATTGTCAAAATTCACAATTATTTTCTTTTTTTTCTTTAAGGTACAAATTTAAATTTTAAAATTTAAAAGATTCAGGCCAATGGTTTTCACATGAGAATCTGTGCTCCTCAGTGATGCATTTGGTTATTTCCTGGCATTTCTGGGCTGCTTATTACTGTTCAACTGACAGATACAAATACAAATACTGTGTATCTGTGATAGGCGTACAGTATTCCCCTACCAACGTGTCAGTCACGTTTAATTGTAAAGCACCTTGTGATTCCTGCACTCCAAAGGTCACGAACAGCAAAACATTCACTCTATATTATTATGACTGTAAATAAATGTCAGATCATCAACACGTCAGATGGGTTTTTCACTATTTCTCTTTTTATATAACTTTGTTTCTGAAGTGAACTGAATTAAACATCATTGCGGAAAAAACACTTTTTTGACATGGTTGACACAAAATGCTTGAATTAGGTGATAAATTATCAATATATTATATGAAAATTAAATTTTTGATCATTACTAGATAAGACAGACCAAAGGATTTGTGGATTTATAGGTTAAGTCACTTTTAAATACAGCTTCAGGAGTGTACGTTATGCCCTAACTTAATTTGGAAAATTGGATTTGTGTTGTCAGTCAGTCCATGAACACGTCCCACTCGTATCCTGACCTTGAAAAGGACATGTTCGGTGAGCTCTTGGAAATAGCTTTTGGAGAGTGACATTAAACTCACCTCCCCCGCTGCCTGGAAAAGCGGTGGTCTGATCCCCTCTTGTTATCCAGCGGAAGGCAGATAGTGACTCCCTGACAACATTGGGACTCAATTGCTTGTGCTTATTATCCTTTGGCATAGAAACATCTCACGTCTTGCATGCTGCTCAGGCTGACCTCTATTCCATCACTTAACCGCTGATGATAAGATGGAGGAGACCTGAGCTGACTTATTCATGTTCAACCAATCGAAGGTGAATACACAGCATGTCAGAGTTCCTGGGTCAATCATGTTGACATATGTCAGTTGTTCAATGAATCCAAACAGTATTGGTGTAGGTTACTTCTACAGTGGCAACATCTTTCTCCATTTCTCATGTTTTGGTATAAAATTTTAATTTTTGAAGTAAAATGGTGTTTGGCTTTCAGGAATTTAGATATTTGACAGCCTGTATTATGAAGCACAAAATATTACAGACACCATCCTAGTGCGGCACGGCTATGGTATTGCAATAACTAGTAGACGGCTTCAGCACAAATTCATCTTCAAGGCTGGGCAGTGATAATCTTTTGTTTACCCAGTTAATTTAGTATTTAATGAAGTGTTTACAAGGAATTTGAAAAGAGCAAAATGCTGTTAGTCCAAAAAGGGAAAAAAAAAGTTTTATTTTTTGTTAGGCTGTTTTCCCCCTTCATGCGCTCAGCAGTTAATTTATTTTGAGTTTTTGTCACTTCCTTGTCGATAATTTATTCTGTTATCTTTTTAATTTAACATTTTGTCCATGAAAAGCCAATTAAAATGTATTTGACTTTGTGCCTAATGTGCTGTATGAAAATAAAAGTAAATTCCATCTTTATTTAAATGGGAAGTTGCACTGGACTAATCATGTTTTGTCTTATTATGTTGTGTTTTAGACTACCAAGACACTAATGTCTTAAAGTATTATTTAATTTATAATCCATGCAAAATAGGTGATTGAATAAGACTATTTTTTTCATTGTAAATCATCTTGTTTTAGGGCTTATTTTGGATTAGCAGTCTTATGCCATACATGCATGTTGACACCTTAAGTCTGTGATCTGTCATTGAATATGGTAAAACATGGTGCAATGAAAGATTTCCTATAAACCCTGTAACACAGATAGTTGATTAGTAGATAGTGAGAATGAAATAGAGATGGTCTTGAATGGAAGAAAATAACTTGAGTTTCAGATCTGTCTATCTGAGCTGTCACACACACACATACACACACACTCTGACAAACACCACTCACAGTGTGGATGTGTGTTATTACATCAAATGTCTGAGCTGCCAGGGAACAAGGCTATTGGCTATTTGTGGCCAAAAGATGGACTGAAAAGACAGTCCGACTGTCAAATACGGCCAAATAAAGCGAGACAAGTTGCATCTAAACACAGCTTGCTTGTGGGATAGAGCAGTCTCTTTGAGTGAGAAGGAACACTGGTGGTTTTAAAACAACTCTGGGCAAAATCACACCCCTCCACTCCCATTCCGCACTGCAGCTACTCGGAAACAGAGACAGGCCTGTTCCTCTGGAGTTTTGCTTTTTAAGTGAAATGAGTGGTAAACTCATCCAAGCAGCGATTGTGACTCTGATTCAGAGAACATGCCTTTGTCCTGACAACACTATTACCCTATTACAGTATCCCAGGAGGCTAGAGCTTCATAGAAAGAGTTCCTTTATGTCATTTTATGGGTTAATTTTAGGGAGATTAGAGAAAGTCTCTTTCCTCTCTTAAACTTAAATTAAGTTTAAATATCAGACCCACATTCATCCACTTCAAAAGCTGTTTTTTCATAATTTATTCAGTTAAACTAAGACTATATCAGTTTTAGTAGCAAGTATTCACTCAATACCCTTTGGTTAAATACTGTGCAATGATATGTTGACCATCGAGGCCCAATGTTGCCAATGTGAATTCATTATTGGAAGGGGAATGCCGTAAGACCTTTCAGCAAATCTTTTTGGAGTTGCCGTTAATAACAAATAATCATATTGACATCTTTTATTAGTACATGTATTTGAGTTTTGCTCAATGAAATCACAACAGTTTACGATGGTACACGATAGTGATTTTCAGATTATAAAGGAAATCAATTTAATATGTCTAAAGAAAGGATTTCAGTGCCATTTTGGTTTATTCATATCTATAATTGAGTGAAAACGTTAGATTGAGGGGGTAGTTTATCTCAAAGTTAATACTTACAAAATAGTAATTGAAGAGTGTAAGAGAGGTTGCTGTTTAACCTAGTATATATTAACATATGATCATCATAAACTGGATTTCTTGTTATTTTCTCTTTTAACCGTGATGTCATAATACTATGCATGAATATTTGGCTTCCATGTGATGAAAATACTTCAGTTCCTTTTGCTAAAACCACCTGAAAATTACCACAAAATTAATATGTTTAGCGCTGGAGATCAAATTATGCACAAGTATGCCTCAGCATTTTGTCGTGTAAGAAACAAACACATTCACTGGAGGCCTGACATGACAGCACCTGGCATCACAAACCTAACATTAGAATCTAATTATGCATAATATGGATAATTAATAATAATGAAGTCTTCTTTTCACAAAATTACAATCTAAATGGCTCAAGTACATGGCTTCAAATTACGCAAGGTTGTGTGTATGTCTGTGTATGTGTGGATTACTGTAGCAAAATAATCCATTTCCCAGATGGTGAAATTTGTCACCCTCCATAATGTCACAGTCATGAAATAATAATTAAAAGCAGTGACACTAAAGCCTCTGATATATTGCAGCTGTGCTGCAATAAAGTTGTAATCTGCTCCTACCTATTGCGAGCTAACTACCCTGCAAACAGAGAAACCCTTCAAAGCATATATATTGCCAGCCCTATAGTATAACCAGACTTGCAAGGACTGTTACTCAGGCTACAGAAAGTTCAGCATTTAAACAATAAAGCTTTATTCACAGAGTGAACTAGCAAGGATTTCAGTACAGTCCACATCCTGAGGGGAGCTACCGAGGACTGAGCTCAAAATCCAATCAGACAAGGAAAAGCGAGAGGATTGATCATACTTTACCTGTTCGTTCCATGTAAAGTATTGACAGTGCACCACGCTGCAGGGAAATCCAGTCAAAGAGAAACGAAAATGTAATTTTGGTGCACCAAATCTTGGTAAACACTCCATCAGTTCTAACAGCATAATCCATTTACCAGATGGATAAACTGTACAATTATATGACCACTTGTCTGCTTATCTATTCAATTATTATTTTTTTACAACAAATGCTCATTGACAATATAATATTACGCTGCTATTTTTTGTTTACCTGGGTTCAATGTCACGACACATCATATGTTGCAGTTATGGATTCTCTTTATGGAAAACAAGAGGATGCACCAATACCATGATGACATTGTGTATACAATTTAATAGTACTAGTTTAACATAGTACTACAATTTTTGTCACACCATATGCAGCATTTTACTACCTCTGTACATATTTTGTTACTGTTTAGAAATGAAGAATAAATAACCAATGATTAAACACAGATAAAGAAGGGCGAATGTGGATCAGTTGGCAGGGCGGTTGTCTACAAACCCCAGGGACCCCAAGTGTCAACTTGTCAACAAGAATTTCCCAAAGGAAAATAATAAAATATCTATTATTCTCATCATTATTATGCCATCCAACAACAACATTTTTCTGTAATGAAAACAATGCCAAAATATGAAAGCAGGCTCAAATACTCACCTTTGAGTGACAATCACTGTTGACTTATCTGGTTTTGCCTCACAAGAACCTAATGTTGACAAATGACACTGTCTTGTCAAGGTGGTTTATTTATAGTTGGTGTACAGTACCTATTGTGGGCAAAACTCAGTGAATTGATGGTCTGACCCACCTCCACATTTTGCATCTTAGCTCTCCTACTCATTCTGTCACTGCTTGCCAGAAGCAACCATGCCTGGATTCAGTAACATGCCCGTGACTTCAGTTGGACCTTTGCTAAAATAAAATAAAAAAGGATATTAATTTACAACTTACATAGATTCACAAAAATAACTTTCCTTCCTTTCGGGAGCTCTAGTTTAACAGAGCAAAATACAGAACAAATAGTGATGGTGGAGGGTTTTGATATATGAAAAAAAATATATATATACATAAGTCAAAAGCAGTGAATTCCCAGTTTTTTATTTCCACCCTTAATGCCAACAGAAGTGGCGGGGGGGACGACTCGCCCCTTCTTCTACCTTGAGCCCTCTCCTCCTTGCTCAGTGTTTATTAAATCAGAGCACATGAATGCTTTATTAAATGAAAAAATATTGAAATTCAGACATTCCTCTCCAGTCGAGTTTGTTCTCACACTTCTCTGCCCTTAAATTGATTTCACGCTCTTGTGGCTATCTGCATGGGAAATAATGTGCAGCATTATTAACTGGGAGACGAGGAGGAGAAAATCACAGGGGAGGACAGGAGGCTCTGACTAAGAGTCTGGGCCCCAGATAAATGCCACCAGTCTGTCATCTAAAGCTGCATCCAAATCTAAAGTGGGTATTCAGTCCAAATTAACAGTGTTCTGTTGATGTCGCACTTCTCCTCAGGACTGAGCTATTTGAGCTTTCTTTGTTTGTCAATGGGACCTTTGTTCATGAGCGTCGCCCCTTTTGAGTCTGTTAGGAGTAGAGCATGGCTTGTTGATAACATTTTAAACATGTTTGAATATGTGAAGTTTATTTGACTTGTATGTGTCAGTGCAGTAGGTGAAGGTGACCAGTCTTGTCCAGCTGTAGAAGATGGTATGCTACGCTAAACGTCTGTGGTCCTTGTGAGGATGGAAAAGTATAACAAGAATGATCAAAACCTCCTGTAGTCAGCCACCTGTGGGCAGATCAATCATGCTGCCAGTTCAGATGTGTTTTACAGCAGCTGTAAATGTTGTTGCTGTCAGGTTCACTAGTCAAGTACATCCTGGCATTGCTTGTTGTTCTAGCTGCGGACATACTGTACATGTAATTGTTAAGTCATGCACACTTACGACTGCAATTGCAGTTTTACCACCGCTACTACATGTTCCTTTTTTTTTTTTTTTTCTTTCCTTTCTTGGCCTGTCAGTGACACAGATGACATATGCATATCTCATGTATATGTAGCTGTGCTGTCATCATTCATGGCCCTTATTTTTTTATTTTATTTTATTTTTCTTTTAAATAGGTTTGATATAGCCACAGACAGGACCAGGGGAAAAGAAAAGAGA